>JAWWES010000001.1:47321118-47352172 GCA_035583135.1 Lophotriccus pileatus | reverse complement strand
ACCTTCTCTCACAGCTTAGACCAATTTGGTTGGGGGGTGTGGGAAAAATTGTCACCTGGACAAACCCACGACAGCATGGTACACAGTTAATAAAATAAAGAGAAAAGGAGATTTTCCTTATTAACCTTTGAAATTCTACACATACAGCAACAGAAAATTTTAAAGGCAAACATAATAAAAAAGATATGATCATATAGCTTCAAGAAAACACAACACAACATAAGATAAATTATGGACTCACAAAATGTTAACAAAAACTCTGATGGACTTAATTAAAAATTCAGTAAAAAGCAATGCTAACTGTACATGGTATTTCATTTGGAGGAAATAAGCATATTTCCAGTGGCTATGGAAAATATGTTAAAATATGCTATATTTCAAAAAGAATTTTATTTTAGCAGGCTCAGGTCAAAAACCTACTTGTCGTTACAGTTAATGCACAAAAATAATGAAAGCTGCGTGTTCAGAATAGAGGCTCAGTACTACTCAGTCTATTCTTCCTCCATGTAATTGCTGGGATTTTTTTGTAATGGCTCTTCTGTTTCGTTCATGTGGAAAAGAATGTACCCAGTACTGCCATACTGCTGAATACAAAACTATAAGAAAACATCAATTCAGCTTCAAACACAGGTTTTCACTCATTGGCTCTGACTCTTGCCTCTTTGGCATCCTTGTCATGTACTGTTCTGATTTGGTGATAGCTTATGTCATCGCATCAGGTATTACAGGCTAATTTTTGTCTGATTACCACATTCTCTGCAAAAGGCATATTTTACCTATGCTGTCTACCAAGAAACACCCAGAAATTTAGTCACAAGAGTGTTTAATCTGAAGTAACTGATATATCATAAAAAAACAGCCAAACAGGCCAAAAAGAAATACCAAATTGGTTTTCAGAAGTAATACTCCACAGAAGTAAATTTCAAGCAGCCTGAAGAGAGAAGCAAACCCACTGAATCAGAGATTGCTATTAGATGCAAAAATTGTCACTGCAACTTTCTCAAAATAATATGAAATGTAAAAAAAAAACCAGAAAAACAAAACCTCATAAAAAAGAAAATGAAAGTTTCCTTTCTTTTATTTACCTTGACCAAACAATTCAAGGGCTCTGACATTCTTACCTGAGCAGTAAAAAAATTCCCAGATATGCTCTCAACTCAGTGTTGACAATAAAGAGTCACAAACTAAACAAAGGTTAAGTGCTGTTACAGATATACAGGTAACAGCAACAAAACCCATCATACCAACCCAAACCAAAAAAACACCCCAAAACCCAAACAACAAACCTACTACTCTCAGCATTTATATATATTCTAATATTTTCTGTTGCAAAGTAAGGTGCTTTATTGCAGATAGGAAGTAAACCAGTTTCTTTTACTATGGCATTTTAAGCCCCCAGAAAGCTGATGGTTACTAGTGGACCAGTTCCAAAAGAAATATTTTAAATACATGTTTTTGTAAAGCCTGTAAAGTTGAAGAGTACTAACTTTACTGAAATGTGAGATAGATTCTAGCACAACTGAGAAAGGAAATTTTGTTGACTGTTTGTTTTTTCAGAGATTTGTTGTAATAGGAATGCTTTTTCAAAATTGTAACTACGAACACATCAAAGTCCTCTGTCTGAACACAGATAAATTGTAAGGCGGGCTAGTATCATAACACTATCCCTTGGTTTTCCCTGATTTTATTTACTCCAATACTACAGTGTACAGAAAAAGAGGTGAATTTTACAACCTCTAAGTTTGATAAATTTTAAAAAGAGCATCTGAAAACAACGTGTGGACACTTAATGTTGATACCATAATTCCATCACAGTCTTGTATTAGCAGATTGTTTGATTCTGACTTAAAAAACTCCAGTATAAGAGGGTAATTTTTTTTTAATTGGAACCTAATTTGTTGGGACAGGGAATATACTAAGTTTCAGTGGCATTTGTACTTAAGATCAAAATTCATGAAGGACCATGATGTACAGCTTGGAAAAAGAATATGAAGTTGATTTAATGGATTAACTAAAACAGTGCTAATGGAATTTTAGGTACAGGATTGAGTTTTTTAGTAGTCCCAAGTCCAAGTAATGATTTAGATGGGTTAAGTTCGACACTATCAATATTCCCAATTTCTACACTGATCAATTACTAGAGATTCAGTGATTCACATGCCTAAAAGAGTTATTGGCTAAAGTGATATTTGATTGTAAATTTGAATATTCAAAAAAAACCCCAAACTAAACCATTTTTAGTTGCTCATTGCTAAACTGAACTGGTAATAATGAATTTAAAAAGGCCAATTATAGGAAGCAGCAGCAATAGTGGAGCTGAAAAACAATACAGATATTACACTGCAGTGCCTGACTGCAGCAAGACACACACACACACGCGCGCACGCACATACACACACATTCCTTTTTTTTGGTTTATATGATGCATTTTCTTCAAGGTGAGCAAGATATACAGGATTTCCTTCTCCAAACCTTTTGGAAGTAAATACAGATTTCTTCTTCTGTTCCTTGTGCTGAGAACCATTACAATGTATTTTCACAAAAATGCTCCTCCATAATAGGAACAAGAACATGCTCCAAATACTGACATCAAAATGAAGGTATACTCCATAAAACCACTATTTCCACTTTGCTCTCAACATGAAGTCAAGAAGAAGGCTTTCTGGAGTCATATTCTAATAATTAATGAAACTTTGTATAAAGTCTAAGTCAAGAATGGTGTCCTAGGGTGTCATATGAGAGTCCAAGATCTTTCATTTATGAGCTGGTTGGGCTGGAATAAACATGATGCTCTGAAAAAGCACTTGATACAGTGATTTCCATGTAACAATAAAAACAATTGACAATGGAGATCTAGACTTCCAAGTCCATGTTAAGACCTCTGCATGAAGCTCCTATTCAAAGTCCTATTTCAACTGTTTATCAAGGTGATTCAGGTATGTGACCATCATCAGTTTATATATATATATATATATATATTAAAAAAAACCCCACAAGAGTATGCATATGATAATTACTTCTGTGAAGAGAAGGTTTTTGTGACAGCAGAATGCTGTGAAATAAAAACACTGAAAGATACAGTGGTGAATGAAATAGATTTAGGGAACAAACTCACTGCAGTCGAAAGTCTGTAACTTGAATAGTGCTATTCCCTCTCTTTCCTCTCTGGCATTACTTTTGAGAGCTGGCGAAGAGGGTGACAGGATGGTCTTCCCTGATCTTAATACACCCTGGTCATTTAGTACATCTTTGTTTCCCAAACAATGAAGTTAACTGACACCTCAGTCCTATATGCAAAGAGTTTTACACCAACTGATTTATGACAAGCCAAGCTACTTCTTCATGCAAGAGGACATAAATGGTAGTAAAATGCAGGAAGCTTTTCTTTCCTGCAGAGAATGGGAAAAGGATATCTTCCCTCTTGAGCTCAACTGATTCCCCGAGTTATTATAAGAGCACTGTCCTCAATTTCAGTCAAACTTCCTGCCCATGGTGAGAGCAATGCTACAAGGATGCAGAGGATCTCCATATTCCAAGCAGTGGGTGAGGTTTCTTCTTTTAATGTATTTTAAAGGGGTGGACCTGGCTTGGCAAGGACCATGGTGGGGCAGTCTTGTGGGAGCAGGAGATCAGCCCTGTTATGGCAGAGACTGTTGACCCCAAAACCTGGGAATGGGTCCTGGGCTGTGGGGCAGGGGTGGGTGAGACTCAGAGGAGGCCATTACTGCTTATTAGTGCCCTAAGGGCCCTGACCACTGGTTACCCACTCAGTATAATGTGACCTAATTTAATCAAAGTTATAGGAAGCCCTTATCAATTGATTTGCATAAATTTAGACCTGTAATTGCAGAGCTGCTCTAGGCACAGTGGAGAGCTCTGTAAATGGAAACCACACTTCTCTCAAGCCCCAGACAGCCAGGGGTAATAAATAACAGCATATGACTCTGGCCATGGTTTGCTGTCTGGCAGCCAATGCTTTAATGTCAGGTAGCTCCTTACACCAACTATGCATCTGTTTTCATAGAATAGACCAAGAAGTGAGGAAAGTGTATTTTTTAAGTGAACTTGAGAAGTACTGCCAGCAGTTTTCTTTAAACTTCCTTTATTTGTGGCTTTCTTGACTATGTGTTTATCTTAAAAGCTGTAACTGTACCATAATAGACACGTCCACAGGTAACTTGATGTGAAGCCTTTTCCTCCTGGTTACTTGTACTGATTTGACAGACTTTCAAGGAGGACACTGGGTGCCCTTGCACAGCTAATATCAGCCTTCACTGCTCTTTTTCTACAAGAACGTTGGCCATAAAAGCCATAGTTGACACCCATACGGAATGCCCATGTAGTGAAACAAGACCTTATTGGGTCGATTTCCATACTGGGAAGGTAGTGACATAAAGTATTTCAGTTTTACTCATATTTGTCATGCCACCAGATATGCACGGTCAAATATGGAATAATTCAAGCTGTCTGATGTGTAAACTGTACCATGTCAGACTCAGACCCAGAAAAGAGCACATAAATTTAAAAACATACTGCACTCCTGATGAAGAAGTACCTCACTGACTTCAAATGTGACTCTGAAAGCATACAAAGGATGAAGCTGTTGTGAAGCTATGGAAAGATACTGTGTTAATGAATTGCTTCTGACCTGGAAAGAACGCTACTAAAGTGTATATGCCATTTTCTTCTGTCCTTCATGATGACAGACTAGTGATAAGATTGGCCTGAAATGACTGCAGTATGACTTTCATTTTCTGGAGAGTGGAAATAACCAATATCCTTAAATGACACAAAAATGTGATTAAGGGCATGTGGTAAGTTCTCTGCTGTATTTTGCAAGCATTGGCCAATGTGTGATATAGTGTGACAGCCTCAGTGACCTTGGATTGAATTTGTCTTCCAGTGTTAAATCCTCTTAGAGATTTGAACCACCACATGCACCATTGACCATCCTCCGACTATATCCATGCAGTAATGAGGCCCAGGGACAGTGAGCATCCTGGAGAGTCTTGCCATCGAAATGAGCTCTGCAGCCTCCAACTGCATTCTGCCCACACGCTCAGCTGTGGAAACCCTGAGAGCACTGAAAAAGTGCCTGTTGACATTGCCTGACTCTGAAATGTGTGAATGTGTTTTTATGGACCTGTATCTAGCTGCAAATGCCTATGCCAACATCTATGCAAAAACGTGCCCTTTTCCTTTCTGCCTTGCTGAAATGGCATGAAGTTCCCCCCTCAGTTTCATATGAGTGCTGGAATCAGACCACACTTACTCCTGCCTGCATTCTCCTGCACTCCTTATGATTACTTCTGAAACCCTACATTTGTTTCTTCCTCTAACTGTTTTTCCCAACTGCATCTTTCACATTCTTTCCCTCAACTTCTGTGTTTCAATTCTACAATATGTCCTCCTGAACTACACAGGGGCCACTGCTTCAATCACACAAACTTCTCTAGGTCTTTCTGGAAAATACTTGTCCTGAGGTTCAAGATTAGCCACCCTAGCTCTATTCTGTTCATTGCCTGGCTTCTGCTACAGGTCTCAGTCTGAGATACATACTGAGGTAACTGGAGGAGGATATTATTTCTGAGGTGATGAGCGGAAACGGAAGTAAAGGATCATTATCATTGGACTTGTTTTTGTTATATTTGATTGCTCTCCATCTTTAGTACAGAATATTGATTTTTCCTCTGTTTTTCTGCCTTCACAGCCTTTGACTTCATGAGTAGAGCTTGGTTATTTCATGGATGGTATCTCCCAGGCTTAGCTGCTTTTCTGTCTGCTAGGGAAAAGAACACACTGACCTGACACAGCTTGGGCTTCATTATCACTGGTGGACTGGACTATCATTGGAAAGCCAGTGAACTCCCAAGATAAGTTGATTAGTGAAGGAGGAAAGAGTGATGACTGAGATTGTTCTGCTTAATTGATTTCTAAAAACAGAGAAGTTGGTTGCTGGCAAGTCTGAATATAAAGAAATGAAGGGGACAATCCACAAAGAAACTAAACTTAGAATCATAGAATCACCAAATCGTTTGGGTTGGAAGGCACCTTTAAGATCATCTAGTTTCAACCCCCCTGCCATGGGCAGGGACACCTTCCGCTAGATTGTGTTGCTTTAGCTTGGCCTTGAATACCTCCAGGGATTGAGTGTTCACAACTTCTCCGGGCAACAAGAAGTCCTTAGATGTGGCTAGGAGTTGAATAAAACACTGAGACCAACTATCAGTCTAAAAAGTTGACCCAGGATCAAGTCAGTGACCTGCAGGAAAGAAACTCTGCTGACTTGACACTTACTGGGAGCACCAGGAGATAGATCTCCTCCTGAGACGAATTACTATTCTTGGTCCTCCAGACTATCCTATGACTGACTGACATAGATATGCCCATTCAACAAGCCACTTAATGCATCCACTGTAACAGATCTGTAGGGCTCCATACAATAAAAGGATCCTATATGTTGAAGTTACATATTGAGTGGTTAAAGTAAGATGTGCAGATGCTTTCTCTCTTTCTCATGAGAGGACAGTCCTCAGCATGTTATAATAAAGTGATGCAGAATTTCATAAAGTAGCATCTGAAGTACCTCAGAGATAATTATTGAAAGAATATTTAAGAATAATGATTCTTAATGACCCACACAGTATTTGTCACAACTGGATCCAAAAACCCTACTATAATAATATTTATTTCTTTATTTCTACTGTATTATTTATTTAGCATTTAAATTAAAGAACTATGGGACATGAGATACAGAGCCACAGTATTATGAACCATGAGCTCCTTAAAGCTGGGATGGACAGCCACAGGCTTTACAGAATTTTGACTACCGCAAACACTCGTGGAATAAAATAATTACATTAATGATAGTGGCATAATCCTTGAGTGACCTAGAAGTTAAACAGGGACATATGACAATGGGAAGCTGGCATGCTGGTGGCTTTCACAGAGGAAGGTTCCAGGGAGGATAGTTTTGGTATGAGAAAAAAGAACAGCATTTTCAAGATATACTTGCAGAAAGTTCTTTACAATTTTTCTGAGCATATATAAACTGCGTGAAGAGATAGAACAGAGCTAGACAGTTTGCCTTTCCTCTTTTCCCTGAATGACTTGTTCCTTTTAATAACCACTGCACTGTACCCATGTACGCCAAACTATTCACGAGGACTATAAATGTAAAAAATGTATAATGGTAATGTGTCTCATTATAGGTGATACCTCATGTGATGCAGCTGGAATTTTAGTCCACGTAAAACAGAAGACTCTACATTACAGCTGTGGGATAAAACTGCTTGGTATTATCATAGCCTACACAAATCTTACTAGTTATCACAGCCCAGTCCTCAGAGAAAATAAAGAACCCTTCTATTTCCTTTTCTTCCAAGTCTGTTCTTAGCATATTTCTTCTCTTGCCCAAAGAAATTTAAGCCTAGACTAAAGCTAATCAGACACCAGTGCCATTACATGTGTTGGTTGGTCAATCTTTGCAATTTGCATATTCTTTCCCTTTCAGAGTCTTCCTAACCACCTGGTTGGCTGTTACAACAGCCCTGCTTTGAAACAGATCTATATTTTAACATCACTGAGCTTGTATGAAATGGAAGTAATAAATATACTATTATCAACCACATCACCACCTTCAGGTTTTTTTTTTTTCAATGCTGAGATGAAACCTACCTAATAAAAGGAGAAAATTATAGGCAGAATACATGAACATGCTTATGGTCCTAACCCTATAATCAGTAAATTCTGTCCTTGAGTTCAGTATTCAGAGAGATCCTGAGTTTAGACAAGCTCAGTAAAAGAAGATGCTTGCAGGAGAAAAGCATAATGAAAGTTTACCAACAGCTAAATTAACCATTAACCACTGTCAATGCCTGTAGCTCACTATGTTTTATCAATGTCTACAGCTGTGGCTAAGTACTGCTGAAAGCCGTATTTAAAGATTAGCCTGCTCAGTATGCACAGGATGAATTACTACCCAAAGTGATAATCAACACTCCTAAAAAAGGAAACTCTTTTCTGGGTTTTCTCCTCACATAGCTATGAAATATATTCTTTCATTTGAACTGGCAAGAATATTTCCCAGGCTTTCCTTTCTAGCTTCAGTTTAAGGTCACCACTGCTTGAAAAAAATCAGTAGCAATAAAATATCAAATTATGTTTGGAAGTCAAGCAATACTGAGAAGATTTAGAATGTAAATAGCAAAAAATTAGATAGGAATTAAATAAGCTGTGAAAAAAGGTCTGCAGAAAAAAACCCCTTAATATTTGTAACAAAGAAGAACAATTATCTATGGAAAAGAAGCAGGAAATTATTAAAGGTTATTAGACAAATTACTTACATTTCGTTTATGTGAATTTAATTTTATAAACTGAACAAGCCATTTTAATGAAATCTGCTGTCAAATGCTTTTAATTTGGATTAATATAACTTGACAATCTGGTTACAGTAGTTAATCATTAAAAATTAGCCCCATGTTGGTGAATTTGATGTAATTATTGAATTGTTTGTTTTAGATCAGAGATCCTAAAAGGGGAAAAAATTCACCTGAAATTCCAAAAACAATATTCTCCAGACAAACTAAAAAAAAAAAAAAAAATTTAAAAAAAAAACCTCAAATCCAGAAACAAAAGTTTTCCATTTTTACTTATTAAAGACATAGCAGTGCATAGTTGACATTAAATTCATGCCTAGAAAATATATTAATTGGGGAGTGCATTTTTTATAATGATCACTGCCAGATCCAGTAACCAAAATGTCAAATGATACTCGGTTGACACCCAAGGCAGCAGTAGGAGTAGGTGACATTGCCCTCTGCTTTCTCTGCCATTGGAATCTTGTTATTCCAGCTGAGATTTCATGGGGCTGCAGGAGGGGGTGCGTGCTGTGCCCTTCACTGATGCCCTAGAAAATAGCAAAAATTTCTAGTGCTTTGCTAGCATCTGCAACTCATGCTGGAACACAAACATGGTTTTCCAACATAGTTGTCAGAACACTATAATTTACAGTCAGGTTCTGTGTACATCACAAAAGAAAGAGATGGATATATCACACAGGCAGATGGAACCCAAAGAAACTGAGAGAAAAATTCATAAAAACAACAGTAATGATAATCAGAAAGGGTAAGTAAGCAAAATAGAAGTAACTAGGTAAAAAATATATTAGTAAGTCTTTAATCATAGTAACTTTAGAGCTTCAATGTGAGCTAGACTTTGTGATAAAAGAAATGAAAAGACAATGGTGTTATAAGCAGGTCATTTTAGTTTCTCTGAAAGATATCTTAAGCATTCATCACTCATTATAAAATTAAACTGTCATATCTTGTAATGACTTAGAGAATTTAAACTAGAAATATTCCAGCATTGAGCACTCTGCAAGTTTGACTTTCTTTGAAGTACATTTGAGTTTAATTGGAACAGAACCTTCAAAGAGCTCACTGTTGGACTACCTATTGTGAAAAAAGGCCAAAAGGTAGCTCTTGGCACCGTCAGTTTATAAACTTCATCTCCCAAATCCCTAGAACTTCCTGGTCACAGTACTAATCAGTAGAGTAGAAATGTGGGAACAATGCTGCTACACATCCAACAGCTACCTCACAAAAAGGGTGGACTTAAATTCTTATCCAGTATTCCAGAATAACTTTTGCCATTTTCTCTTGTCACTTCTTTCATTACAACCTAATTATTTCAGATCATTTTGACTGAATGTCTACAGAATCCTGCTTACTCATTTGTCACAGTCACCCTCAAAGAGCAGCATGCCATGACTTGTAAGTCTTATTAGTATTAATGAGATGTGAGTATGTAATTTGAATTATTGTTAGTGTCTCATGGTCAGACCCCCGTAAAAAATACGTTCTGAAAATGATGACCAGAAGAAGGTGACATTCCGGCCTTTTGTTGTATTTTTACATTCTACATTGCATCTCCCAAATAAAATTTCACTGAACAACCTCTAGAATAAGATCAACATTCAGATATTCATAGTTTCTCAAAGTGACAAAAATAACATCTTACCATACAGCAACTCAAAATCATCTTAACATAAGGTGAAATGGGAATAAATCAGGGTCACCAGTTCATATCTATGCCTGAAATCTTACATGAAAATGTAGAGGTTAGTGTTTAAGAGTGACAGAGATGCTGCAAGAAAACTATGCCCTCAGTCCTGGTCTTTTTATTGTTTTTCTGATCTTGCCAAGCAATTCTACACACTTTTTGTTTTAAAATTTTAAAGACATTCACTGTGTGTCACATGAAGACTGGATGGTAATAAATAGCTCCTGGTATTTTATATTTTTAAAGGACCTACACTATGACTGTCAGTTTATTCTACTTCTTGTGATTGGGAGGGGACTCATCAAAGAATAAAAAATGGATTTTTTTGCCAAAATATTCCTTACTGGTTTTTTTGTGTTATTTCCAAATTATGTAAGATAGTCCTGCCATCTTGTACCTATCTAATGTCTCAGAAGAAAGCCTGATAAAACTTTCCAAGCATCAAATGCTTCTGAATCTAAATCAAAGCTAAACAGATGCCATCAGAATCAAGAAGATCTTAATTTTGCTCTTCAAAATATCCAGACTTGAAAGCGGGGAACTGAACTGAACATTCTACACTGGACTGTGTAACAAAAACATTTTAAGGTTTTATAAAAATTCCCTTAGAGCACAGAAATAAAATTTTCTGGTTATTTTTAGGTTTTGGTTTTGTTTGTTTGTTTGTTTTAGCTCACATCAGAACTAAGATATAAGTTATAGAAGTATTCTTCCTTAATCAAAACAACAAGAATGTATATAAAACGTAATTTCAATTTAAAACAGCGAACTCCCAGAAGTGCAGTTACATAAGACAAACTGCAACAGACATACTTTTGTGTCAAATTTGCCTAAAATACAAATAACAATGGCTCTCTTACTGTGCAAGACCTTGTAATGTAGCTCCTTTTTCAAATGCTGCATGCCTTTTCACATCTGGAAAATAGGTGCTATAGCACTTTGTTAGACTATAAAATCTACTACTATCAGAACTAAAATAGGAGCCAGCTTTCATGTTTTAAATGAAAACCCGTAATGTTCAGAAATGCTTTTATCATATTTCAGCATTTTCTAATCTATTTTGACTCAAGTGACTTCTCTCCCAGCTGTGAAATCTATGCTGGCTGACACCCCTTCTGTCTCTCAATCCCATCAACATGTGCCCACATTGCAAACAGAAATTAAATATTAATTCCTTTTCATGTCACCCCTTTGGCATATCTTGCATACCTCTGCCCTCTCCCACAATGTTCTAATTGCCATAGCAGCATATCTTACAGTTTGGGAAACATTATCAAACTCCAACGCAGATTACAAGCAAAATATTCCTCACTGCACAGCAAGCAAGCCTGATTTTAAAATAAATACAAAGCACAGTACGTATATACTTAAGAGTTTCTTTTTACTCACAAGAGGTTCTGCCATGATGATGCGAATCTTGCGTTCAGCCAGGGTGGTAAAGTTGACAAACAAGCTCTTCAGGACATATTCACCCGGTTTGCTGTCTGGGTCAACACTGATGGGCAACATGGCTGGAGGTCCTTTTTCTCTCTGTGTGCCAGAAACAGGCGGGACAGGCGGCTTGATGTATCCGTTACCAACTGGAGAAGCTGAAATGCAGAAAAGACACATTTACTTTTGGGTAATCAACAGGCCTTAACTTTTCCAGAGCACCCCAATAGCCCGCTATACTGTCAAAGGATAAAACTGGAGTCTACTTGCTAATCAAAGAAACACACAATACATAAATACAACTTTCATGGTACCATAAGTAAAATACACATAATCTAACTGGAAGAGGAAATAAAAGATGAAATCTTATGTATTAAAATGGAGTTGTACTTACTATGCAGCGCATACTCAATCCTCTTTTTTTTTTTCCCCACAGTAAGGCTTGCTGGTACTTTACTATTTGAATAACATCCTCATTTCTTATCCTTTGCTTGCAGGCCAGATCTTTAATTCAGTTGTCAAGTGACAAGAATTTATTTTTTTATTGCTACTCAAACCAGCCAAGCCTTGCAAAAGCCAGGAGTCTGGTCTTTTGACTATGATGAGTTGTAAAGGGCCTTATTCTCTTGTCATTTATAGTGAGATTAGTCAAGAATGACTCCTTAAAAAACAATATACACGACATCAGCATAAATCTTAAATGAAGAGTCAGACATGGAATGTTTCCCATGGCCAAAAAGTATTCATTATGTGTTAGTTTTCCTGAAAGTACTGAACCCTACAGTTAATCTGGCACTTTTGAGATCACACCGGTGTGTTGTGCCCAGTTTTGTGCTCTCCCATACAAGAATGACATTCCTGCTATTTTGAAGCAAGGCCAACTGAGGACCATGAAGATGTCCAGGGGCTTATGCACTTGCTGGATTAGTACAGGTTGAGAGTGCTGGACTGGTTCAACCTTAAGAAGAGAAGGCTAAGGGGTGATCTTACTGCAGTCTTCAGCTACCTAATGGAGTATAGCAAATATGCCAATGGAGTACAGCAAATATGCCAAGGAATCAGCCTCTTCTTTGAGCACGGTGACAGGACAAGAGCCAACAGATCCCAATTTGAATGAGGGAAATTTCAATTAGATATATGGAAAAAACTTCCACTGTGAGGGGGTGATTGAAGACTGATACATGTTGTCCACAGATACAGCAAAAACTCCACTCTTGGATACACCTGAAACTTGACTGGTCAGGGCCCTGAGAAACCTCCTCTAATTGGCAAGTGAGCAGAGGTTGGACTAATCATCTGCCAGGGATACCCTCCAATCTAAATTATCCTGTGATTCTGGGAATTCCCCAGTATCAAGATATTGTGAGCTCTACTTAGTGTTTTTCTGGGAACTGAAGGAAAAATAAATTGAAGCAATACAAAACAAAATCTCATTAATTCACATATTGCCATTTTACATATAAAATTGCCAACCCCAGATCCTCAGGCTCAGCTCTCACTGGCAATAAAAGTCTTCAGGCAGGTACTGGTAGCACCATCTCTCTGTTAGTTTTGCCAGAGACTTTAAAAGTAGCACTGGCAAGACCAGCCACCATCCACTCTGAATGCAATACAAGTGTCACAATGCCTGTGAGTACTGCTGGTGACTGGGACAGAGGTGTTTTAGTCCAGTACAATCCATGGAAACATTGTGAACTAATACCATTACAGCATTTCCCCATAGCATTGCATTGCATTCCCGAGTGTTACATTATATGTCACATCCAAGCTGAAAAGAAAGAGAGAAAGAGCAACAATGATTGTTGCCTCACATCTAATGGCTTTAGCCTTTCCTTTGAGGAACAGGATTGCAACTACTGTTGAATGTAATTGTCAATTATTAATGGCACGTGACTGTAATAAATGAGGTTATTGATCTTTCCTAAATACTTTAACACTTCATGGCTGAAAAAAAAAAAAAAATCCCCAAACATCCAAAAGACTATTGTTTGTGGCAAAATCAGGCCCCAAAATCATGCATTGAAAAATAAAAAAAAAGATGACTTGGAGAAAAGAGAACATTATTTTACTTTAGAAGAATCAGTTTAGAAGTTCACTATATAATTGAACATAGAAATGCTTTTCTTCATGTAGCTATTATTCTGCAATTGTAACACATCCATATTTTCTTTGAAAATAACCCCCAATTGACAAGGTATGGCACCACTCTTCAGCACAGCAGCACCAGTTCTCTCACTGTGACAGATGTTTCCTGCTAGATTTGTTTCCTGCAAAGTTTCATTTGATTTTTGAGGGCAAAAGAATAATCATGGAATCTTCTTCGCATTATGACTCTTCACAAAAAAAGTGTATAAACCAGTCATACACTGTTTTTTTTCATATATTTCACAAAACTGGTTCTAAAAATACACTGTTGTTCTGAATACTTCAATACTTCAAAGTACTGAAAAAAGAGCCACTGGAGGAGAGTGTAAATTCTATTGTTCTTCTGTCACCACCTAGGCTCTCCTAAAATTTAACCATGAAGACAGTGGGATGAAAAGGATCAAATGCAAATTTTTATGGACTACTGAATATACTAGGCAATGGAAATATATCCACAAATAGCTTTAGGAAGGAGTCAGACAATATTTTTACAATTACAAATATATTTGCCAAATGCGTGGTTTTGACTGGCTCACATCTATCCATGAAATCAGTTTGGTCGCTGAGTGCTCAGTCAGGAAAATTTTTTTTGTGAGCAGTGAAACCAATTTTCTTAAGGATTTGTGCCCTTTGTGCAGTAAAAGCCCTGTCCTCCCCTCTGTCCTCATCCCAGCCGTTCCCAAGCTCCCTCCCAAGTGCTGTGCCCGGGCTGGGCAGGCAGGCTGCTCGCCAGCCAGCCTCTGCCAAGCACAACACACCCAGGCCGGGCCGCCTGCCGCTCGCTGGCCAGGCAGCCATCCCAGACTCCCTCTTGGAGGAATCTGCGGGAATCTAATCAAACACAAACTTGTCTTCTGTTCCTTAGGCAGTTTTGGTTTAAACTGGCCCTAAGTTTAAAATTTGCTACGAAGGATCACATAGGAGGGATGTAAGGAAGGAAGGCAGGCAGGCAGGCGGTGTGTGAGATCATGTACACTTCATATCCTTAAGAAATTAAGTTTAAGAAACCTTAGACACCCTACCTGGGAGCTGCCACCCTTATCTTCAATCACTGCGGCATTCAGCCAAGATTTTGAGACTGGAATTTAAATCCACATAGTCATTGCTAGTAGGAGGCCTTTTAATAGTGATTTTGCTAGATTTGTGACACAGGCTGATCTAATTTTTTTTTCCCAGACAACTAATTGAAAAATCATTTATTTGCATATTGTAATAGAGAAATGCAATTATCTGTAAGATTTGCCAGTGCACCAAGAATTTTTATTCTAGCTCTTCTCCGAAATACAGGACTGTACAGCCTTTCACCCAAATGTAGAAAAAACATCCCGGTGTTAACACCTATCATTGCTACAGCAATTACAGCAGCTAGAGAAATGACTGACGTATGACATTGATTTAGCTCAATTTTTTAAAAGACCATTTTGTAGCTGCTAACTCCATTAAAGCCTCTTCAGTGTGAAAACTAACACTGACAACAGTGTGAAGGTTTGGAGTTGATCATGAGTCAGTCATGAACTATTATATACAGGTTTGGCTTTCTAATGCATCTTTTCAGCTCTGTTATCTCAAGCATTTGCATATGCTTGATATTTGCATTGCAAATAAGTGACAAGACTATCACTGACATCTATATTGATAATGTATGAGCTTTAACAGAATATAGTTTTTATTCCTAGACTGAGAGCTCTATAGAACTCATTAAAAAAAAAAAAAAAAAAGTTGCCTGAGACGTAAAACTGGAAATCAAGGACTCAAGATTTAAGAAATAGCTGCATTAAAGTCATCCCTGATTGGTCCCGTTATGTTGGCACATTATAATGTGGGCCTTAAAAAGAGCAAAAAAAAGGATGTGCCCAGTTTTGCCATCTACGCCAGTGAAACACTGCCCCATTACATAGGCATAATTTTTAACATGAGAAATCAGCACATATAGTTGGTATGGATTTATGCAGATGTGTGGGGTGGGGTGAGTGGAAAGAATGAGTTATACTTGATTCGAGATACTGATTTCCTTGACAAATTTAGTTTTTACTACCTGATTTCAAAATAATAAATGTTATTCAAGGAGAGGTACCAGACCAGACCACAGAAGCATTTAGTTTGACAGTCTACATAATGTAGGGCACTGATTAGCACACAAGTACTGAACTAAGCTAAACTCTTCATCTAGAAAAAAGTAGCCCATTTCCCAGGAGAATGAGTGGTGATGCACATGCAGAAGTCCACGGTAAACCTGATGCCCGAGGACTCTGCAATAGCAGGGAATCTACAGACCAATTTCAGAAAGTTGTATACATATTAAAAGCTCCTATCCTAGGAAAATCTCTAACAAAGATTAACTATGCTTGATCAACTATAAGATATCTGTACCATTTTGGGGGGAAATTCTGTCTGGAACACATTTTCTTGTTTCCAATGTTCCCTATTTTTCTTCTATGTGTGCAATAAGCTGTATTTTGAATTATAATTTTACTATTTTTATTTTTTAATTTTCATTTTCATACTATTTTCACTTAGTTCAGGTTATAATCATTTTCTCAATGTTATGCATTTTTAAAAAATTAAAAACAAGGAACAAATATCGAAGTAGCAATGCAATATCACACGTGGTTGCTGTCGCAACCATATACTATTGCTGCAGAAAGGCTTATTGACATAAAATATCTGCTGAATTTTTCCACTTATTGATCATTTCATGATCAAAGAAACAGCTGGAAAAATGTAAAGTAGTTTTAGTGCACACACATGGTCAAAAGCTGATAATGGGGATGAGTACGAAGTTAAATTATCGTAACAGAGTCTCTGCTATGATCTGCACCACAAATATTTTTCTTAAAGCTGTAAGAGGAACCAAAAAAACCAAACAATCATAATGCACAAGCCAAGAGTCTGTGCTACACTGGATACAATTTCAGCCACACAGTTAGTGAATTTTCAGTATCTTTAAAAGCAGGAGAAGCAGAGGTTGCATTTTTTTTAGTAAACAGTGTCAAATTTACACTTTAGCAACAATGAACAAACTAATAACACAAATGCAAACACCTAATTGCAGTATTTTCATACCTACCGAGCCCCTTTATAAAGCCGATCACGCTGGATTTTCTCCAACATGCTACTGTAATATCCATGAGCCTGTGAATACCTGAAATGTTCCACTCCTTTAGTTAGAAAAGTTAGAATCCTTTTCTAACTAAAATCAAAAAATAAATTAGTTGCTTCATAATCCTGTTTTATAATTCCTCACTACTGGTGAGAAAGACATTTCTGTCCATTTCTTAGTTTTGTTTTTCAACAGACAAATGCTGAAGAGCTACAAATGTGTGAGCTAGAGCAGGCCTCCGGATCAGCTCAGCCTTTCCATAACCAAAGGGGTAATTTTTAGCTTCAGCATATGATGATGACCACTCACAGAGTGGCTACATGTCTATATTTATCCACAAGTACATACTATGCTGACAGATTAGTGAAACTACTTCAGGCACTCCAAGAACATGAGACAGGATAATGGAGTTCGACATAAACAAACCATGCATATCAAACACACGTATTATCACACAATTCAAGCTGAAACCAATTAGTATAGAAATGCAAAGCACACAGAGAACACAGGATGGGTTTTGTTTTGTAATTAAAGTCTTTCGGCCAAAAGTATATGCAGTTAAAATTCGTTGTGATAAAACCAACCCAGTTTTCACCTTTTCCCATGTCAAGGATATGAGAAACCACATATCCTTAAAGATAAATGGATATCTGCTGCAGTGACTCTTGAGAAAATTTGCTTTGTTTTAAAACTGCAATTATAATATTAAAAGGAAAACACATTATTAAATAAAGCATGAACAATTTAATTTACAAGGATATGGTTAAGTGCCATAAAAGGTATTTTTTTCAACTTTTGAAAAAGAACATTTCCAATAAATTTGAGATTGATAGAAAATAAAAAAGGAAACTTTAGCTGAAAATAAAAGTCTAGCAGATCCACTTTTATCTTGGTTAAATAACTGTAAGATTCCCAAGGAATATATTAGTTATGTTAGTATATAGCATGTTAGTAAGAAGCAATAATAGCACTAATTTAGTGTAAGCATTATTTTCATAATTAATTTGCTACTAATGTCTGCTCTTTTTTGTGTTTCTGATTCTTTCTTAGGAGGACTTATAGTAAAAAATGAAGACCAGGAAGAATTCAGTGCACATCTGAGTCCCACATTCATAATATTTGGAAAGTAAAAGTGTAAATTATGGTGGTATTGGTGTTGGCCTTACTCTTCACAGGGAAAAAATTTCATGCAATATAAATATTTGCCTATATGTTTTGTTTACTGCTTCTTTTTCATTGTTTATTAAAAGAGTTGATATAGGAGGTTGTAGCAATGTGGCGGTCACCCTTGTCTCCCAGGCGACTACTGACAGGACAAGAGGACATGCCCTCAAGCTGTGCCAGGAGAGGTTCAGGTTGGACACCAGGAGGAATTTCTTCACAGAAAGGGTTATTAAACATTGGAATGGACTGCCCAGGGAGGTGGTGGAGTCACCAGAAACTACTGGACATGGCACCTGGTGCCATGGTCTAGTTGATTTGATGGTGTTCGCTCACAGGTTGAACTGAATGATCTTAGGCATCCAACCTACATGAATCTCTGATTCTGTGATTCTGTTCTCAACTGCATGCTTACCTCAATATGATTTAAACTAATTAAAATGAATGTAAGAAAGCCTGATTGTGTGATCTGTAGTGATTTCTAAGGTCCATATATAAGCTGCTGTACAAATCTACCATAAGGAACAGCACTGCAGACATAGATTTTCTTTTCTAGTGCTGGAAATCATTTATACATCCAACCGTAGTGAGGTTGGCATGAATTTGCCCAGGGATGGAGCGATCCGTAATAACCTTTTGCACATGCATGTCCCAGGCAGAGAGTATAAACTGTGGTGCTTTGAAACTACACTGAACTGAACATCCTACTGCAAAGCTTACTCTACTTTAATAAAAAATGTAAAATAAGCAGTAAGCAAAACACACAGGCAAATACTCATATTGCATAAAATTGATTCCCTGTGAAGGCTCATTTCCCTCAAGGTGAGTCTTTGAGTGAAAAGTTCCCTCACTGACAGCAGTATGTAGATATGGACAATAGATACAGGCACATACAAACAAAAAGAATAAATGAGTCTATATGAAAGAAAGCTCAAACATATTTTCCCTCTTAGTAGAACAAGGTTGTTTTCAAAAATTGGAAATCTCAGTAAACATATATTTTAAATGTCTCCAGACACTGAAGACGCTGTCTAAAACTGTTCAAGGAACTATTGGGAGAAGACACTCGGTTATTCTGTGCAGCTGTCTTGACACAAGAACATGACATAAAACTATCCCAGCTCACCCTGATTATCAAAAGCCTATTTAGTAAAAATACAAAATTCTTTGGGAAGCGTTATTTCATCGACCAATTAGACAGACGCAACAAAGATGAAATCCAAACAATTACATATAAAACAAAAGTCTGGAAATCCCCATGCCAGAGGAAATACTATCTAGTCTAGAAGATAAAATGGAAGAGGCAGTAAGGTCAGTGGGGAAAAGTACAGAAGAAGTTCAAGATTCTGGAGCTGTTCTGCCCAGCTCATTTTCTGAAAACAAGTCCAAAGGAAATAACTGATTTGGGAGGACATCCCAAATGATGTTGAGATGGTGTTGAGATGACTTCAGCTCTCTTAAATGGATATCCTTAAATACTTGATTATGCTGAAACTATAAGGGAGAAAAGGTTAATTTATAAATTTCAGATTCCTTAATTTCTTTAAAGAGACATGCCTCAGGAGAGTCCTTTGTGTATAGGGAAGAGAAAGGAAGGAGATATTTTCAGTGATAAAGGTACTCCAGGACTTGGTCACTGATTTAATATAAATTTATATTTATTCCACTCTTTTCAGATTACTTGCGGAAGTACAGAAGACAATTCCAAATCCTGCAGACTTGGTTGGGCAATCTGTGTCCAAATTTTCTATTTCTTTCACAATAACAAGAGAGTGCAGATTTTACATGAATTCAAGGAACAAAAAAGCCAAAAACCAGGAGACAAATTACTTAGTGCATCCACTGAGAAGTGGCAGAGTTGCCAATAAAGCATAAACTTTGGCCAACCCAACTACTCTATCCAATAAAAAAGAGGCTTGAACTTTGTGTGTGTGTGTGTGTGTCTGCTTACTACTCTTCAATTAATTTTCAGTATCTTCAGGGATGTTATAAAAAAGTAAGCCTAAAACAGACCATGTGGTATCCTCAGTGAGAACTGAACATTTCGGGACATAATGCTAACTAACTCCTTGGAGTAAACCCCTTCAGACCTCCCCCGAATCCAGGGGCGGACAAAAATTTGCCTAAGAACAAGTCCCAGATGTGGTCATTTATTCCCAGTCAGATCTGATCTTCTGCAGGATAGAAATAAAACGCAGCATCCGTAAAAATAAGCATATGGCCACTCAGTAGGCCTTATGGATGCTAAAATACCACTTGTATGGTGTGCTCTCCTCTGCACATCTACAGAGTTCAAATGTTCATTCCACTCAGACGCTTACAAAGCAGCCATCTTCTGAGATGAACCCCAAAAGGAAATAACCAGTTTAATACAGATACCTTTGCCCAAGCTTAGAGGAACATTACATCAGTCCTTACACAAACTGACAGGTTTTATTTAAGATGGATGCGGTGAAGTGCCTGTTAGCTTTGAAGCCAAGGATCTTATTCAGCCTGGTACCTTGGAAAGGCTAAAACTGTTGGTTTGGCTTTATATAGCCACTAGCAACCTTCTGGCCCTCACATCCCAGCTGCTGGCAGGTAGGTTTCTAATCCTCAGAGGCACACTGCAACTCTGTGCAAGAGGTCTCATTGAAGTGAGAGCCTGTAGAGGAAAGCAGTGAGTGAAACACGTTTTCTCCTCTTCCATATGCAGGGGATTCAAGAATTATGACTGCCAAAACAAACAAATAAACAGGAAATCCTGTTATATGTGTCCAACCACTGTCTAAAGGACTTTTCACTGACTTGGCAAAGCTCCTAGTAACTATGATCCTGTAAGACGTAGACTTTCCCTCTCTCTTTCTCCTAAGTGGAAGGTCAGGGGTTGAGCAGCTTAACAATGTTCCCTAGGTTATTATCTCAGAACTTTGCAAGACATCTGAGTGCGGCAGGAAAGCAATTCTCCTTACTGCCCATTCTCTTTGCCTACCGTTTATTTTTCTGCTCCTTTCCCTCTAAATCATTATTTTCTTGTTTACATATACCACTGTGCTGAAGATCTGGGGGAATCTAGGCATGTAACATAAAGACTTTTAGCTGCATCAATTCTAGAATTTGCTTGGTTTATTATGAGATTAAAAACTGAAAAAGTTAAATGACATGGAAAATCTTGTGGAAAATCTAAAACAATTTTCACATTTGAGTGCTTCATTTAGGGGTGACTTCTCACTAAAGGAAATGTCTGTGTTGCTTCTAATGGTATGCAAATCAAACAAAAATACTTTTCAGTTTCTGTGTTTTGTACGGTAATGACATGCTGCCTCTCTGAAGGTTGACTTGAGATTAACAATATACTTTCAAAAGATTTCAAAATCCTGGTATCCTTTCTACATAACTTCAAAAGGTGGTTGTTTTTTTTCTGTTATTGGTTTGGGTTATTTTTCCCCTGGTCTTTTCCAGTTATTCCAAAAGTAAAAACTTCAAATAAGAGTGAAAAGACTTTCAGCTGAATAGATGGCTTTTGGGTTTGATTTAAAAAATAAAACAGAGAAAAGGTTTATTTCTGAAACTACACTGGAATTTTTTTTTTTTGGTTCAAATAGAGCTTAAAACCCACTTTATTTTAAATAAAGACATTCATACTCTTCTTTTACACTTTTTCAGGTACTACGGGCAAAGGCTAACCTCCGGTTTGGTTTTGTTGGATCAGAAAATAGCTTCCTGTAAGATTTTTAGACAGATGTTTTGTTGCATTGGCTTTTTCTTTCAGAGACAGGGAGATGGAGGTGTTCTTGTCATTTTGTGGTTGATGGGTGTTAGCAGAAGTATTTTAAGGGAACTTGGAAAAGTGCCGAGGAAGCACAAGGCTAAAAGAGTCTGAGAAGAAGGAATACTTACTTCCAGAAGAGGGACTGACTAGCAAGCAGGGGGGATGTGACCAGCATCTTCCTTCCGTACTGTGCTGATTTTGGTTGGGGTAGAGTTAATTTTCTCCACAGTAGCTGATATGTTTTGGATTTTTGCTGGAAACAGTATTGATAACATGTTTTACATGTTGCTAAGCAACACTTAGACAGAGCCAAGGCCTTTTCTGCTTCTCACCCCACTAGCATGTAGGCTGGGGGTGCACAAGAAGCTGGGAGAGGACACAGCCCAGACAGCTGACTCCAAGTGACCCAAGGGATGTTCCATACTGTGTGGTAGCATACGACTATGTGGTCAGCATATGAAGCTGGGGGAAGAAGGAGGAAGGGGGATACATTCAGAGTGATGCTATCTGTCTTCCCAAGTCACTGTTAGGTGGAAAGGAGATCCGGTTTTCCTGGGGATGGCTGAACACCTGCCTGCCCATGATGGCTGAACACACCCTGCTCATGGGAATGAGCTGGGTGGTGCTTAGTTGCCAGCTGGGTTTAAGCCATGACATCTATACATTCTCTCTTCGAGTCAATATACTTTTCCTTTTCGCTTTAAATGTTTTCCAATAAAACTGTCAGAATCTGTATAAGATGGAATTTTTAAAATATACTTAAACTGGTTTTTTTACTATAAAAATCTATTAAATCATTAAATGCTTGCATCTTCCTATTCCAATTTCAATAGCTACCTCAGATGTTAGAACTAGAATCATCCCTGAATTTTTGTTGTCTGTTTGTTCACACTTGCTCCTGCAAACCACTGACATGTTGGTTCATGCTGTTAAAAACTCCTGTCTTTCACTGGAATGAAAACAGCATATCCAATTGTGGATGACATGTCTTCTGTGCAATGTACACATGTGTATGAAAACCTGAGCAGGTTGCAATGCACTTGTGCAAACAAGCATATTTTACTACTGATGCACAAAAAGAAACAGACTGTAGCTAATTTACCTCTGAAATTGCATGGTCTGAACAGTTCTAGTGACATAACACTGTTCAGTGTCTAAGAGTTGATTTCCTAGAGTTTTGCTTATTTCATACCATAATAAAGGTGTCATGTCTAGTCAGGTTTCAATGTGCAGTACTAAAAAAAATATTTAAAACTGTAGTTGTTTTCTTGACCTCATCTTCTGATACACCTGATCTAGTCTATGGCCGCCTTTTAGGGAAAGTTACAAATTTAGCCAAGTACAGACCAAATATCAAATTTAATCTAGCCATCCAGCCTCTGGGTAGAGAAAACAGAAAGAGACCAACATTTCTAGCCAATCCATCATACTCTTCTCAGATTCTTTAAGGCAGAAAAAATCACTTTCTAGAGATGTCTATTACTCATCAGTGTTTACTGAAGGAGAACTGACAACAAAGATATACATCCAAGGTTATAAACGAAGACTTTCTTAAATCTGTAGACTCCTCAAAAGCACCTCGTATGCACTAAACTGAATTGTGGTGCATTTCAGCTGTTGCTGGCTAGAATTTTTACCCTTGCTTGTGTGGGTGTTAAATGGCACACCACCAGGAATAAACCAAGCCACAAGCTGGATCTGTGAACTGGCAAGCTAAACCTTCACAAACCAAGAGACTTTTACCAAAATTTTGTGAAGCTTTCTGTGATGAAACCACAAGAGAGATTTCTGTGAATAAAGACTAATATGAGGCAGACATCCATTCATGTTTTCCTCTACAGTGGAGCATACAAAATAACATCTATAACAAGAAAAATGAGAGAAAAAATGTTGCAGCCACAATCTGGATTAATAATTATCCGTATCAATCCCCTACTCTATGTCTGATTGAATCATTATTGTAATTACTTAATACTGGCTGCAGCAGCACAGTCACTACCTTCTATATTAAATGCTATTTGGCCTCTTTGTTTAGCCATCTCTTATTAGCCACAGACCACTATGATATGGTACAATCTAATAACCCTTTATTACGTTACATTAACAATTCTTCTTTGAAAGTGAGTTCATTTGTTTCTTAGCCACAAACCTAAATGCAAATGTAAATGTTTGGTGTTGTACTAGACTGAGACTCCAGGACATAAATATTTCTTGTGGTGACTCTGAAACACGAGACAATGACTTTTACCATCCACATGAGCTCAGCAAAGGTTTTTGAAAGTTTGGCTCAAGTACAGCTGCCTACTGCCTACTGAAAAACTTTCACTTGAACAGATAAGCAGAGTTCATGGAATTTAGCTGCTGTCCAAGGGACCTTCTGCATGATGAGACAGTTGCAAATACCTAACACAACACAGACAGGACATTACTCTCATGCTGATCAGTGGGCCATGACAGAAAACTTCTTCCATATATTGAAATGTCTAAATGTTTTGGAATAAGTGACTGCCAGAAATATGTTATTAAATTTGGAGAGAAACAGGCACCTACAGAGATTAACTCATCATAATTATGAAAATAAAGAAAGAATCCTAGGGTTAACATTGGATTTTTCAAATAAACAGCTTAAACCCTATGAAAACAGAGCAACTAATTAAAAAAAAACCCCAAAGAACCTAATTATATCTCAAAATAATAAAAAGACTCTTTTTTTAGGGTATTCAAAGGGAAATTCAATATTCCTGAGGGCTGGGATAAGTGTTAGCAAGGGCAATCCAGGCAACCACAGCCCAATTGGCCTGATAATCGTTCAAGAATGGCTGCATTTAACTAATAAAGAACCAAAGAATAATAATACAGTGCCATAAGCATAGGTTTATGGAAAGTAGATTTTACTAAATTAACTGTATCTTTTTATGAGATTATAAATGTGGCTAAAAAGGTTGAAAGTGTAGTCTTATGTTTCTGCTTGGCAACTGAATTAGCATCTTACCAAACCTTAAAATGAGAACCAAAGAAATCAATGTTTGCAACAAAAAAATATTAAAAGGTAGGTTACAGGTACTTCTCAATTTGGATTAAAGAAGAATCATACCCTAATGAATGTACTTCTAGTGGAGGTATGAAGAGTAGTTCTTGGTCCTGTACTATTTATCCTTACTGTTAATGAGATAAAGCAAAAATTTTCTGTAAAGTTTACAGGCAAACACAGATTAAGTGTGATACAAAAAACAGCAGAGGTCCTTCTACTCTGTTGGAATAGCATTTTAAGAATTAAATGCAAGCAAATGATATATAAGATATTAATTCTAACCTATGGAGAATTGCATAGACAGAGACAAGGCCACACAGACAGAATAAGGCTTTCTATTCCTGGGACACACTGATTATGAAAAAGGGCCTGAGACCAGGATGACTAATGTGTTGAAAACAGGCTGCTATTCTTGTGACCTGAAGAGCTATGGAGAGCCTTTTCAAGCAGTATAAACAAAAGAAAAAGCAGGAAAGCTCTACTGCTTCACTGCCAGCGTCTCTGCAACCACTGCTGGAGGCTCAGTCCTGTTCTGATGTCTGCAACTTGAGAAAAGATGCTGATGAACTAGAGGACATTCAGGAAAGATAACTATGACTGCTTTCAGTTTTCATATTTTAAAGTAAGAGTACACTGTCTTAAAGTTTAGGTTAGTTTGACCATCAGGAAGTTACACAGTCGTATCCAATAACGGCAGGAATTTGCACTTTTGCATCTACAAGGGCACCTATTTGTAAAACATATTTACATGGAGCCACTCAAACCAAAACACCTTTTTTAAACAACACAAAGACTCAAGGTGTGACTAAATTACAATAAACACATCTCAAGCAGCCCATCTGAACTGTACCCTGAAAATGCACATATTTCTCTTCACTGGTCATCAGGAAAGCCAGGCTTGCCTATGTCAGATGTAACATAAACATTAAGAATGCCTGGAAGTTAGGCGAGATGACTTCCATACCCCTTAAGGATGAATACTGGGAACAGAAATTTGCTAAGAGACAGCTTTTCGTTCAGTAACATTCTATGTCTGGAATTTTAAACTAGACAAATGTATTAAAAAAGTTAAACACAAAGGGAGGGAAATTAACTGACAGAATGCTATTAAGTCTGGTGCTGATTCTTCCATTACTGGAAATTTTAAATTAACATTTTTTTAAGACATGCTTTGTCTCAAACAGAAATTAATTCAGAGAAGCCATAAAGCCTGTTCTATGAGAAGCACAGATTGGATGACACAATGTTTTTTCTGCTTGTATAATTTAGGACTTGCTGAATACATTAGTAGAAAACATAGTGCTGAGAACAATCTGTCATTGGTAAAAGTATGATACAGATGTTTTAAGAAGGATTCTTCTTTCTCTAGTCTTAATAATAAGAAGCAGAAATCTGAACATCTATCAGGACTTGATTTCTCTTTGTATATCCAGGTAAAAATGTAAATTGTGTGATCAGACTATCTTTGTGATACATGTAATAATCACCTGCTCTGATGGTTTGCTTATAAAACATGGTTTGCCAAAACAGAAGCTGATTGTAAGGGCTGTTTTGCAGAATATACCTCAAGAGAACATGAAAGTAAAGGCAACTTATTGAGATGACTCAGTTTTCATATTTTAAAGAAGGAGTACATTGCCAGAATAATTTATAAATAGGACTTCTAAGTAAAAGCGATAACCATACAAACCAGTGGTTTGCCTTAAGAGAATGCTTACATAGAAAAGCGAAGCTCTCTGAAATTGCAGTGATGTACTCCAGGGAAGTCATATTCCACCGTCTGAGTGACTGTCTGAGGAGCACAGAAGAACCCTGGCCGAAATGCTATTCACAGAATCACAGAATATTCTGAGTTAGAAGGGATCCACAAGGATCAGAGTACAGGACCATCCCCAAGAGTCATACTTGTTTAGTATCCCTTCTAGTCTCACACCCAAATCATTTACAAAGATGTTGAAGAGCACAGGGCCCACGATGGAGCCCCACTAGTGACAGGTCACCAGTCTGATGTCACTCCATTCACTATCACCCTCTGTGCTCGACCCGCGAGCCAATTGCTCACCCACCACATGATGTGTTTATCCAGCTGTGTACTGGACATTTTGTCCAGAAGGATCCTGTGAAACACAGTATTGAAAGCTTTACTGAAATCCAAAAAGATTTCATCAACCGGCTTCCCTCCTTGATCAACTAAGTGGGTTACCTTGCCATAAAGGAAAGGAATTTTGATAAGCAGGAATTTCCTCTCATGAAGTAGTCCTGGCTGAAGGACAGCATTGTCATTCAGCTTTTTCCAAATACCTCCCAGAATAATCTTCTCCATAACTTTAACAGGCACTGAAGTGAGCCTGACAGGCCTGTACTTTCCAGGGTTCTTCTTCTTGCCCTTCTTGAAAACAGGAACAACGTTCACCAGCTTCCAGTCAGCTATGACCTCTCTGGGTTCCCAAGACCACTCAAAAAACATCCACAGAGGTCTTGCAATGACATCAGCCCTCTCTTTGAGGATTCTGGGATGAATCCCATCAGGCCCTATAGATCCGTACAGATCCAGCTGGAGCAGCAGATCCCACACAATTTCAGGGTCAACAGAAGTTGATCATTCTCGCACTCATGACAGACCAAAGAAAGCATTAAACATCTCTGCCTTGTCTCTGTCCCTGTTTGTCCTAAAGGGCCAGTGATATTTCTTTACTGCCTTTTGCCATTGATATATTTGAAAAAACTCTTTTTATTGTCCCTCAAATTTCTGGCCAGCTTCAACTCCAGTTGAGCTTCAGCCACATGCATTTTCTCCCTACAGCAACAAGCAGCATCTCTGAATTCTTCCCATGTCACTTGACCTTGCTTCCACTGAAAGCACATGAAGGTAGACTAACCTGAGAATCTGGAAAAGGCTAAAGTGCATGTTACAGATAACCAACAAATGCCTGGTCTTCTGCTATAGAACCAAGATGAATAAATACAAAAATTCAAGTCTTCTTCATGTAGTAGCACAGTATGAAACAAAATTGTGCAAGAAAATTGTATCTTGTATAAGAAAGGATGTGGTCATGCATTACAGAATTTTGTATTCCAACTATTGGACATAATTCTTTTCATTCTTTCATTGTGGCATCTAAGAAATTCACCAAATGCAGTCAGTTGTCCTGCCTCTGTCCCAAAGGGAATTTTATAACGCTAAGTTGAGACTCCAAGAGGGGCAGGAGAGCTCAGAAGAAAACCACATATTTCTAGCATTAAGCAAATAAGCCGGAATTATTCTGTTAGAACCCCCCAATTTTCACTGTAGAAAGAAATTAAAACAAGAAAAATACTGACCTAAAAATGCACAAATGGTGCCTATTAACAAGGTATGGAATCAGAGAATTCAAAGTGAAGAGAGTAGGCAATGTTTGCCAATGTTGTTCCATAAACTGTGATCTTACCAAAAATTGCATTAGTTACAAGCATCAGATGTTGTTATGGGACATCACTGTGCATCAAACACAATGACAAGCTATATTAGCATAATGGGTTATTATTCCCAGATCCATGTGATCAGTACTCCATGGCAACCCAATGATAATGAACGTCTTTGTCAGTAAGAAAGCATGTACAGAACTATACGAAGCACGAACCTCATGCACCTGAAATAGTACATAAGGCTGGTAAAATATTTAGAATTCAAACACCAGCATTGCCATTTCTTTCCATACATACACAGAAATTTTCCCCATGTTCTCAGTCAACCCTTGCCTTTATGAGGACATTGCATTTTGAGGACACTTTCACTCAGGGCTCATCAGCTGAGAAGCTGGGTTCTTAAACCCAGGCTGTGGAATAGACACCATAGAAATGACCCAAATGATTGGGTAAATCAGGCAGCAGCTCACAACAGGATCATGATCCACAACAGCCACCCTGGGCCCAACACTGCCTTAAATACATCCTCACAGAGACCTCACATTGTTGGGTCACTTCAAATCTTCAAAGCAGAGCAGAGAAGCAGCTTGTTGAAGCTGCCTTTTATGTAGCAGCTTAATGGTTAAAAAACTCACCTAGAATGTGGTAATTTTGGGTTAAATCCTTAATTAAACCTCAAGGTTTTGAACTCCATTGCCCACTTTCTTGGGGAGCACTCTTCTTTTCTGGCTACCGGCCAGAATGGTAACATTTATCCATACCCTGCACGTTCAAAGTCTGACAAATTTGAAGAAAGAATTCAATGTGCTTTAAATTACAGATGAAACGTAACAGCAAGCATAGCTCTAGCTCAACTGTTGCTACTCAGTTAACCAATGAATAAGAATAAAAACAATCTGGTAGCTTAATTATAATAAAAAGTAACATTGAAAGTAAAAGTATCTGTGCCTATATTGCCATTACCTCTTGTTCTTGTTACTATGTGTTAGATAGGCTTCACAAATTCCTCCAAATCAGACCCCTCAGATATTTCTACTTATTTTCTGCCTGAATCTGAGTTAAGTAACTTATATATTTATCCTCATCCTAGGCTTCTTTTCATATCCTAGTTTATTGTCTCACAAAGCAGAGCAATACATAGGACAAGGATCAGCTTCCAGAGCAAGAATCCCCAGTAAAAGACATCCTTGGGTTGGCACAGAGTATCCTTATGATACTAAACGCCACTAAGTAAAAGCTGCACAAAAAACATAGGAACTTTCAAATGCTATCAAGTGTACACAGTCCATAACAATCAGGACCAAGCTATTAAACCAAAATAAATCAGTCTTTCTAAAAAGATGCCAGTATAATGACCAATAAACTGAATGTCCACTGAACACTGATTTTCTTCTACTACATTCTAACCAACAATAAATGCTGCACTTGTAACAGTAATATTTGTTGCTGTTTCTTGATGTTGTTAACATCTTTTAACAAGATAAATGAAAATGTGAAAGGATTATAGTTAATTACATTATTTTGGAGACTCCGAGGTATTAAATATGACCCTCACAAATACTAGGCACTTAACCAGAACCAGATGGACGGATGCCGTCTCCTGCAGCCAGGCCCAAGCCACTGGCTCCTTTGGTGTAGGCACAGTGAAAACCCTGGGACTTCACATGTGCATGGGCCCACATCAGTAGATTTTACATGCTGGGCAGATGAACACTTGACTTTAACACATGATAGAAAATTAAACCCTCCCGAGGAAGTGGAAGGACAGGTGAGAAAAGTCACTGTTTAGAGAAGCACAATTACCTTGTTAATATGTTTAGATAAATCTCAGGCATGTCTGTGAGCTACACACACTGGCTCATAACAATTTATGTACTAAAATCTGAATGCCCTTGGCCACCTTAGCTGCTCAGCAGACCTAAGCTATTCTGAATTACTTAGCCTTGACCAACAGAAGAGCACAGAAATCCAATCAAATGAGCTGTTCCATGGCAGCTATCATAAAGGTAACACAATTAATGAATTAATTTAAAATATATCCTTAAGGGTAAAGCTGGGTAAGCATCCTGAAATGCTGCAATCTATAATCTTTTATTCAGTACTACAGAAGAGATGATGTCACAGAAGTGTGTTACATTAGATGAAATTGCAAACATCGCGCACAAGGACTGATAAAAAATTGTATTATGTGTTGGTTTTTTAAAAAAAACTTCACAATGCATTTTGATTTTGTGAGTCTGGAAAAAGAAATCAAAGATAACTTTCTTTTCCTGAAAAAAGGATAGCCTAAAACGTTACATGGAATAACTAATATAGCAATTTCAAAATACAGTTGGTATGTTTTTTAAAGCCACACATGAAATCAATCTAACTCCATTTTTACTGATGTAAACAGTTAAATACTCTCTAGTCTTCACTGAAAAAGCCTTAAGACAATGCTCAGCTTTCTGAAAATGCTGTTCAGTATACCTTACTTAAATTACCAATGCAGATATTGGTGCAGAACTGTGCCAGTTCTTTTACAGGTTATGGAAAATCATAGCTATAATTTGAATCCACAATGCACATGATTGTATGATTCAAAACAGAAAAAAGAGATTGAAAAAGACTGTAATCGATCACACTGACACTTGTGTTAAAAGAAGTTTAATGCCTGAAGACCATTTTCTGTATTAATCAGATTTATTTATTTATTACACACATAACAACAATTTATAGATTTGAACCTTTCAGTGGAACAATTCACACTCTGCTTCTATAAAGTAGATAAACACATCCAACCTAATAAATGTAAGCTATATCTACTTGAAATATCTTTTCTGGATTTTATATTATAAATCTGAAGACTCTATAACAAAAATCATACCCTAAGGATAGCATTATAATACAAATGTAATGTTTAAAATGCATGATATCTCAGGCTTTAGGAGAATTTACAATAAGGTTGAAATTTGGTATGTTAATGTGG
>JAWWES010000001.1:47283755-47321018 GCA_035583135.1 Lophotriccus pileatus | reverse complement strand
AATATTAGGAAGAAGGCCCTTCTAAACATCTGTTAACAGCATAAGCACATGATAAATTTTAAAAAAATCTAACTTTCCAGTAGTGTGATGCTTCCATGTTACTCCTTGATGGACTACTGTTTGTCCTCAAATAAATTAAAAACCCTGAATTGTAAATGCCATTCTCAGAGCTTTGTAGCCGACAGACCCCCAAAATTTCCACTTTGGGCAAAACAGAGCTGAGAACTGGCCCAGGAACACGGATCTTCTGTCACTGCAGCTGCAGTGAGAAGCCCTGTTCGTCCCTTTCCAGTGAAGAGCTGGCCCTTACATGACAACTTAAGAATGTAGTAAGTCTTGTTTTTTCACATTTCCAAAATAAATTCTATCTTGAAAGACATTTACAGATTCACATGGCAACTACATTTTCAGATTTTTACTCTAAATAATTCCTTATTTCATTTGATTTTTTTTTTCTCCTTTCTGTTTGCTAATAGTTATATACTTCAATGTAAGGACGAACACAAGTGTCTCTACATGCTATGTACCTTCTTTCAAATCCCTAATTAGAATATAAAATAAACCCTAGAGTCCATCCCTGCTTAGCTCAACCAAGCACGACTGCTTAGCTGAACCTAATGTGGTAAGAGACCATCCGCAAAGATACCTTAATATTTACAGTGCCTCATGACAATTTTTAACGTATTGCTCATAAAACTATTGTGCTTGAATGTATGCTGAGTGACACTCAGCATACATTCCCTAATACCCAAATACATGGTTTGTTTCTTCAGTCGTTTGAGAACTCTGCCAAAAGCCCCTAGATTTGCCTGATACTCTCCACTGGGAGATGCTAAGGTAGACTAACTTTTATTATTATCTTATACACTGCCTGCTGTATTGGAGAAGTACATTAGGAAGTTACCTGCTACGGCATTACAAGTAATAATTAATAGAATAATAATCTGCCAGGAGTATTTCTTTGTATATCTCTATGCTTTCCACTGTGCTGCACTACCTTATTGGACTCAGATTTTCAGAAACAAGGTAATATAGAGGACATACGATTAATCTGATGCCAAATGAACCAACTGTTGACCCAGTTACCTTAACAGCATGGACAAGTCACTTGCTGTTCTCCTCACCTGATAACATTTAACACTTTCTGTCACCTAATCCAAGCACTAAGGTAAAGGAAGGCATATTCTGTGCTGAAAGGATGTGCTACAAAGCAAGGATGTAAGATGGAAATCAGGTGTTCTGCACTGCATTCTGCTCTTGGGAGGGGATTTCTCTGTCTCTCACTTCCCCATCTCCCCAGCTACTCTCTTATTCCTCCATCTCTACAATCTGGTGTCTCCCACCCACCTCAGACTCTCTATACCAGTTCCAGATTCCCATGCACTGTTTGCCCAGTTAAGCATGGCTGATCTCATCCTTCTAGCCCTCTCAACCATATCCCATACCTCCTCCCAATCCTGTCCCTTCACCCCCCATTCTCCAGTCTCCCCTTGGTTCCATCTCGTACCACTCGCTCTCAATTTCACTCCCACTGTCTGGGAAGTATCAGTTCCCCTCCTTCTGATTCCTTCTTCTCCATCTTGTCCCTTCATTCCCGCTGGCTCTTTGCTGGGCTTTTATTGCAAATTCACTCCCCTCTGCCCTTGCTTTCTTTGTGCAGTCACTATACAGAGGCAGTTGGCTATAAGGTGTCTGTCCTCCACCCATTCCCAACATCCTCTTCAGGAGAACTTTTAACATGGACAAACAGGTGGTTTTTTTGCATTTTTTCGTTCTTAGAGAGGGTAGAACCATTTCTGCAGGGAATTCCAAAATTCACCTTCAGGGACATTAAGTTTAGAAGTGGTTTAGCTCAAACTGCGGAGCCCAGAAAAAATTATTTGCAACAAAAAAGAGAGGTTTTACATAAAAAGGAGTAGGCACAGCAACATACACATATATTTATTAACAAATACTATTTTTCTACCTTTTTAAATAAAATTCCAAGTGATCTATATTAACAGTTGACTTTTAAATTTAATTAAAACAGTAATTACAATTATTTCAGTAATTTCACTTGCCACAGAAGTCTGCAGCCCCCTGTAACACTCATTTCTACCTGTCCTCTCCCTTACTGCTTAAATAAATGACAGACAAAAGAGTAAAAACAATCAACATTTTTAATTTCACATTCCCTTGGAAAATATTTTCATCTTTGCTTTTGTGACAAATTTGTTAAAGATTCACTATGGACACACTAAGACTTTGCTTAATTTACCACAAACTCTGATGACTTTTGTATTTCAAAAAGTGATACACTCCAACTTGTGATTCCTAGAGGATCAGACATGCTCTCAGTCAAACAGGCATCCCAGGAAAGTATACACTGCTCTGCCACATTTTCCTGCCTATGAGCTATAGAACAAAAATCAAAATAAATACCTAGCTTTGGTTCAGATGGCACACAGACAAAGGGTGGGGTGAGGTTATTTGTTTCAAACATCTGCCTTCAAAGAAGAAGAATTATAGCTAAGTAATTTTATCCTCATTTAAGACATCACTAGCAACAAATATGCATGCCGTGGAATTCAAAATAATCCTGTGATATTTCCATATTAAAATCACTACTTAATGTCAATTAAAAATCTCTATATATGATAACTGGTTGAGTCATTTATAATGTGTCTGCCACTTGGCTACCAAGAAGGTGAAGGAAAAACAGGTTCTTCCATTAAAAAAATAGAAGACAGGCCTTCATTTCCAGATCTAACACAGGTCCTGTGTAATCTTGTGTTTTTCAGTTAATTCTCTGTTTCAATTTGCCCCAGGAATAACACGAAAGCAATCTCACACATTCAGTTAATAATGCTGAAAGAATTTAAGTCTGTAAACCTTCCAGATGGGGAGCACTATATGAGTATTACTGTGATGTAGAAAATTGCAAGCAAGTTATTTGCAGCAGTTTCCCTGCACCTGAATTAATGAGTATCAATCTGTACCTTGTGAATGCATTTTAAAATATGCAACACTGTGAGTTTTGTGTGCAGTCCCCTCAAAGGTGTGATTAAAGCTTGTTTCACAGCTGGGGTATTTACGAAGGCTGTCACAGCAAGGATTTTCTTACGACTAAGACAACAGGAAGCTTATGCTGCCATTTTTCACTAGCTGAACTTCCCTATTCACTACCTCACAGCCTCAACTTACAAATTCTGTAGAAGAATTCTACCCTTCTCTGAATTGTTCTGAATTTGGTTAATGTTCAAAAAAGGCAGATAGACTGAATAAGCTTTGCCTCCATTGGAAAGCTGACTAAACCCAATTGCAGTTACAAGGGAATGGCTTGCCAAACCTGATGTCAGCTATATGAGGATATGCATGTGAGTATATGCAGAATGCTACTCTGCAAACTTCTGAAGGAAGAACTGTGGCGAGAACTCTATCTGGGTAACCTTCTGACTAAAAAAACTAGATTGATCCACACATTTAAAGGCATTCATAAATAATATTCAGAAATGCAGTAAGAAAGATAATCCTGTATGTTCTGTTCTACAAAAGTTGTTCAAGCGAGTCAGTATCAAAACAAACAAATTGATAAATGGACATGGTTTGAAGTTGAGACTCTTTAAAGTTACAAAGACAGAAGAGAGCTAGAGATAGACAGCTAGAGACCAGGAAAAAATGTTAATATAAAGATCACTCAATTATAGGAGAATTCCTGCAAAACAATACCTTCAGCAGACTTCTGTGCTGAGCCATGTACTACTTTAGAATTCAAGGGAATATAAATTAGTCTTTCAAAGTCAAGTGTTTAAAAATAAAATAAAACTCTGCAACTTCACAATTAAAAATAAAAGCAAGATCTATTGCATTCTTTTGATCAGTCCTTGTCTAATACCATTCCATTTAACGTCTCCACATTTTGGCCATACACAAATCATGATTTCTCACCCCATCACCGACTACTGAAAAACCACAGCAGTCTCTTAATCTGTATGCATTAGTACTACATGTGATGACAGCAAATTTCTGAAAGCACAGAAGGTACTCAGGATAAAGACTGTATAGCATGTCTCTCAGAAGGGCCCCTCTATTTTTCTGTGTGTGAAACTTTTCTGCTAAGGCTCCAATCACCCAATTAAGCTCTTTATCAGCAATGCATTCCCCTGGAGGTACGTGCTACTGTCACTAGAGTGATCCCATGGTATTTACAAAACAACACTCAGATTTCTTTTCAAACCAGTGGCTTGAAGATCACTCCAAATTCTCCTTTATGAAACATTAGAGAGCTGAGTCTCTCAGGTGGCTGTGTATACCAGTGGTCTTATATTATACACAAACATCAATATTGTTGGTGGTCTCCCTGTATTGGTGATCTCTTTCCCATGCAGAGGAGGAAGCAAGTAGCATTCGGTAACTCAACAAAACCACTGCTAGTCGGCTGAGAGCAAACTATGAAGCCAGTGTTTCTCAGATGTGTTTCATTCAGCTGCTTGTTTTAGCAAGCTCTGCTGTCTGCTTAGAATAGAAAAACTACACCATCCCTCAGTTTTGAATGTGACTATAATTAGCAAAATATAGAACATAAATATGTAAGGAATTGCCAGGCTTCTCAGTAGTTCCTGCAAAGAAGACTGTGCTCCTGAACTCTGGACTTTAAAAAGGTCTATCTTTCCCCTTATAAAAAGTTCCATACCAAGGGGCACTCCAGCATCTGGCAGAGAGAGGCCAGAGAGACCTTGCTGATGAAGGCAGAGGCAAAAGTGTCACTCAGTACTTCAGTCTGCTGTCACTAAATTTCCTGACCCATTCCGTGATTGGGTCCACATTTCCCTTGTTCAGCCATTTACCACTAATGAAACAAGAGAAACACTTCTTGTTGACTTTGATATCCCTTGCAAATCCCCTCTCCAGCTGAGCTTTGAATTTCCAAGCACTGTCCCTGCATGCCTGGGCAATGTCTATAAATTCCTCCTTTGTAGCCAACTCACACTTCTGCCTCTGATACACTGCCTTTTTTGCACTGGAGCCCAACCAAAAGGTCCCTGATAAGCCAAGCCAGGCTCCTCATATGTCTGATTGTTTCCCTAAGCATTGGGGAGTCCCGTCCTTGTGCTTGGAAGATACTGACCTCAAAGACCTGTCAGCTTTCCTGAGTTCCTTTGCCTTTAAAAGTTGCCCCCCCATGGGACCCCACCTAATAGTTTCTGAAACCTCACAAATTGAAACCTGCTCTCCTAAAGTCCAGGGTCTGTACTCTGCCACTCCTTTCCCCACTCTTATCAGGATATTGAGCTTCCATATTAATGGATAAAAGACCCAGCTACACTTCACCCATTTGGTCCATTGTTAATCAAGAAGTTACTTCCAACACCTTCAAGAAGCCCTGACTCCTTGCATCCTACTATTTTGCACTTCCAGAAGACAACAGGAAGTCCCCCATGTGAACCAATATCAACAATTCATGAACTTCCTCAAGTTTTTTGAAGAAGGCTTCCTACACTTCCTCACCCTGACTGGTGGCCTCTAATATTCTCACCATCAAGCACTAACCCTTCAAGTCCTCTCTTCTGATCCTGACCCCCAAACTCCCAAGCACACTATCACCCACTCACCCCACAGGAGAGCTCCATACCTATAAGGAGCTCCTTCACAAAGACAGCAACTTCCACACTCCTTATCTTCCCTGCAGGCCCTTCCTCAAGAGCTTGTATCCATCCACCCATCAGTCAAAGCATTGCAACTGTGTGAAGTGTTAACACCAAGGCTGCTACTGCTGTGGTGTTGTAACTTGTGACTGAATGCAGCACCTGACTTCCTCCTGCATGTGTTCCAGAATGCATGTATTTCTATAAATACACTTTAAGTATGTATACAATATATATAAGGGTGTCTCTTCATCCTGTTTTACATTCCTGAGGTTTCTCTTATTCCCTTTGTCCTGCATCCTTTGCTTTCTAGCCCTGTTCACTGCTACGTAACTGAACTATTGGTCATAATCCCCCTCCATTGTCACCCCTTGTTTCCAGCTCTCAGTAGGATGATAAGCCAGTCAGCAGATGTCTTGCACTGCTTTGTCGTACTACTGAACTTTCTATTTACATCCTTAAAAATATAAAGCATACAAGAACTTAAAATATCTGGCTGATAGAGCTGCTGTGAAGTTTGAACACTATGTTTAGCGTTCCTTTTAACTAATGCAATAGACAAAGGATTGGATGATTCAGAAGGAAGGATGTTAGAGGACAAGGGATTTTCTTTCTATGGACAATTGATTCAAATATAGTTTAGGTAACTGCAGTGACTGAAAAATTACCAAGTCACAAATGACAGAGCTACCTACCTCTGTGAAATTATTTTGCAGTACAGATTTATCAGGGAAACAATAGCAACAACTTAATTGCTGATGCCCTGAAGCAGAAAAGAGAAGGATGCAAAAGCTAGACTGGCCAGGAGAAGGAACTAGTGCCAATATTTAGAAGCAGACACAGGTACAGTAGTCACTATTCAAGTAAACATGATTTACCATACAGTCCCACCAGTCTAATAGCAGGAATCAGCCAAAACTGCCTCCCACTCCTGGTGGTGTACTCACATCCCCTTTCTCATGCTGATAGCAGCATCAACACCATTTCAGAAATTTTACCTTGCAGGATATTAATTCTATGGGTAATTAGGGTGGGTAAGAAGGTGTAGTAGCTTGGGGACAGGGATAAGAGGCTGGGATGAGACTGTCCCTCCCAGGCACAGCTACTGCAATGCCACACGTGCCATTCACGGTTTCAACACCCACAGGAATTCAGTCTCTAGGGCTATCAACTCATAGCAAGTTTGCTTAGAAACTCGGGAATGAATACAGAAACTATAGTCTGACAAGGACGTGCAAGTGTAATTCTGTAGGTGTGGAGCCTGCTTCCTACTGTTCACAATTCTATACAGAGGAAAGAGTTTAAACTATTAATGAAATGATTGTACCAAAAATGGATAAAATACAAAAGGATTGCTAAGAAGCAGTTTGGCTGGTATACCCCATTACTAAATTTTTAACATTTTTGTACATTTTATACTCCTAAGGTAACCTGTTTATTATCACTTTCCTTTTACTTCTCTATATTCCCTTTTCATATTTATAATTTTTATATTTATATAGACACATCAAAATAAAAGAAACTAGAGCTTATTCAATTTTATATGCATAGAGGAAACACAAGAAACTGTTCGTACTTTCACTGATCCATTTAAATAATAACTAGCTATTTAAACAATAACTGGAAAAAAACAAACTGCTGGTATTTTGATAAAACAAAGGATATCACATATTAATCACTCAAAATGAATACTAATGTGCAACAGAATAGTTTTGTTTTTACCACAAGTAAAATAATTAGAACCTTTGTGGAACATCTACCAGTAATCATCTAGGCCTAGTTTATGCCTAGTTTCCAGATCATTGTACATTTTGATATTTTGAAGTTTTACCATAAAAACTTATGTTACTACAGTAACTCAAATCTTTTAATGACAAGCAAACTCATTCTATAAATCAACTGAATTTTGCAATAGAGCACTTATGATTTTCTCACTCCTTTTCCTGCCATGATCATAGAAATGATTCTGGAGTATCCTCAACAGAGTAGTAAACATCAAAATAAACAACAAATTCTTTGTTAAAGAGTTCTCAGGTTCCCAAAGTCATAAAACTTCCACTTTCCCTTACTTTAAGAAGATTCACAGAACCATGTCAAAATGAAAGTTCTAAAATGGGTACCACAGAAAACAAACAGCCTAAATACTGGTTTTCCACCTTTCTCTACAGCTCTTCGGAGAAGAGATCTGCAGACAAATATAAGGAAAGTTCCTGGGAGAAAACAGTCACCATTATCATCAAGTCACTTTACTGCTGACAACCACAGACTACTTAGAGCTGAGGAATACAGTAAGCACCCGAACTTCAGGGCTCAATGGACAGAGCAGTCAATCTCCCTCAGGTAACAGCTTGAATTAATGGCATCCTTTGTCCCAGCAGACTCACATGTCAAGACATGAGCTACCCTTTGGGCCCAAGACTCCCTGTGGAAGTGGCCAGCTCTCTGCAGGTGTATTAGGGTGGTAGGTCAACAGCAAGCACAAGGGGCAGGTCCAAGCATGGCCCCTGCCCAGGTTCCAGTTTGTCTGTCAGTGCCAAGCTGCACCCTGCAGCCACATGACCCTGTCCCTTCCCCAGCTGCTTCAGGCAAGAACTGATCCTCTCCCCATGGAGTGAGTTTGCACCACATCAGCTTCTAGAATCAGTTCTCTTTGGGGCTGGAATGCGAGAGCAAGAGAGATGGCAAGGAAGGGTAGGTTCCTCTTGTTCAGTCAATGTGTTTGTCTAAGTGTGCACTGAAAAACCTCTTTCCTTGACTGGTATCTTGCTACAATCACTAAGTCTGATAGCATGGTGCTTAGTGTATTTATGCTTAAACAGGTCTATATTTGCCTGCAGATAAAGGAACCTGCAACACAGCTGTGATCAACCTTCTGCACAATAAAATCTTCCTAGAATATCAAACTAGTGCACCACAGAACTCAGACATAATGCAGACTTTTACCTAAGAAAGAGCCGGTGGCTTTCCCTTTCTCCTAATCATTGACACAGAAATATTCTCTATAAAAGGTTGAATTTTATTGCTTCATACATTATACTCATTTAATGAAGGACTAAGCGTTCTTAATTTCTGTTCCTGACACGGTAGAAGAATATCTTCAAGAGAAAAACAGAGTATGGCTGCCCACATGGCAAGCTGAACCTGTGAGACCACAAGTGAGCCAGCTACCTGTGCCATTTAGATTCTTCCATGCAATCCCTTTCTCCAAGAAATTTAATTGCTGATCTGATCTAGAAACCACAAAAGATGGAATTTATTATAGACTTTTTTGCAGTTTATAAAGAAGGTACTCCAGTTTCTTGTAGCTTGATTTAAAAATTTCTACTCAAGATTTTTTTTCTAAAAAATTGGAAATTAAATTCAGAATAAATCTATCAGATTCATTAAAAAAGTAAAAAAAAAATTTAAGGAAAGATCAGGTTTCAAATTCTTAACATTTGTATTCACATGTTATGCTTTGAATAAAGTAAAAGTATTTATTTACAAAACTGCATTTTGTAATATTTCCATAACTAAACTGAGAAAAAGACTCTTAATACTTCTACTTTTGGTGAGCTCTATTTTATTCTATTTATCTTATTAACCTCAGTGGGCCAAATGAGTACCACTCACCTTGAGCAAACATAGCCATTTTAGCAGTACTTTCAAAAATTAATGCAAATGATTAATGCAGTTGTTGAATAATGCAGCATTGATCAAAAATACTTGAATATTTAAGAAAACATCAGAACACAAATGAGTTTAAAAAAGAAATTAGATGAGTATTCTTATTTTCCACATAAAGAATCCTGGTTCTGATCCCATCTCCAACAAGCTACAGGATTATTTTTCAGACAGCATGATGTGCATGGTATCTTGTTGACACATGCAGAGCAAAGGAGTATTTTGAGGTCTCTCAGTTTGATGGTATGATTTGAAGGCCAGACTGTGACTTGGCTTTTTTGTCCTTTAGGAAAGGAGCTCACACTCACTGAGAACACCCACTGATTTTATCATTCTGACTACAATAGCTAAAATGAACCAAATCCATTGCCCATAAATTACCTGCCTCCTTAGCTGGGTGACAAAAATAAAAACGCAAGCAGCATGCTAGGTGAACCCCTCGACAAGTGCTGTGTGACACTGAACTGAAATCCTGCCCTGTGTGTCAAGAATGCTAGATAGGAAAATCAGAGAAAATTGGCATCCCAAGAGGAATAACTGAGTATATTTTATGGTATGGGCAACAGATATGGTTGGCACTCTGTTTGAAAATGTTAATGTTCTGTTAAGCCACAACACAAATCAGTGGAAAGGCCTGGTTTTCGTGCGACTATAAAGCTGATCTTTTCAAGAGCCAATCTGCAGAAACGTATATGGACAGCACCTCTGCACTATTACTGTTTGAGCAAAATATATACTGTAGGAACCAAAGTTATTTTTGTTTTAAAACTGTATGATAGACCTTTTGCTGCTACGTAAATGCCCCGGCATAACTTATAGCCTACTTCTGCTCTTGGGTATGCAGGCACAGCACCTATTTTCTGAAAAACATATTCCCATGCATTCATGTGCAGGCTTCCCAGCAGTTTCTCAAGCAAGGGAAGTGTTTTCCTCTGCTCCACCCATCACATAGCAGAGCTGAAGAAAGCCCTAGGTTTTTTGAACTCCCTATTGTCTTCTTATCAAACTGTTTGTTTCTCAGCCAGAAAGGGTATGTTCAGATTTATGAATATACCCTTCTAGGCTGAAAGCAAAAAAAACCCCAAGTGTAAGGAAACCTGGGTTAATTTACTCAATTTCCTCCTACTGTTTCTTCATCTAGAGTAGAAGGTATGTTTATCCATTAAAAGAATGTCAGAAATATCAATTATTCATAAATTATTTCCATTTCCATAGAACAGAATTGAGGGACTTGTAATTTCAGACTAGAATTATCTTTCCTATTTTCAAATACTTTCAACACACTTCAACATGGAGGAAAAAGAAGAAAACCTTAAAATATTACATTTAGTTCCATAATGCAGTCATTTTTTCACTCAAGTGCTAGCTTTACTTTGTATTCAAGTTACATTAGGCTATTGCAAAAATAATGCCAGAACTGATTTGATTTCTGCACCATAAACTGACTTGTTTTTCTTCTGTCAGAAACTGTGACTGGCTTGTTATAAAACGTGTTGTCACAATACACATTTATGTTCCCAGTATTTGATTAACATTAGTCCAAGAAGGTAACTAAATCAAAATTCTCTTCTAGTCCTCGTGGGATCACTGATTTGAATGAATATGCACTAAATATTTTGGAAGGGGGGCAGATAAGCAATGCTGTTCAGGCAAAAGCATTATTCCCTGGTGGCTTCACACTTGTGGTAGAAAAACAGTATAAAACAAGCACTCCAGTGTTACTGAGGTTACAAATGACCTGGAAAAATACAGTTTCTATGGATATCATTTAATGAAGACAAGTCTTGCATGTGACATACCTAATACAGTGTTATTTTTATTTCTTTGCAGGTATAAAGGTACTCTCATTGTATTGAGCAGATTTTGTAATATTTTTATACCACATAATTTAAAAATACTAGTCTTTTATGCAGAAATTATAAATTATAGATAATAGGATGACCAGACTTATTACATACGTAGCCAAGTTGGATTTTTCCAGAGACATGGTGTTCTATCTTTTAAAAACAATTAAATATGGAGATTTAGCACTGTTAATACAACATTCTATATAAAAGGAGTATACTGTTCATGCATTTTAAATGAAAAAGCAATTTCTGCCAGAGTTATCTCATGGCCTTAACTAATCTGAATATATTTGCAAGAATTAATTTTTACTCAGATATCTTCATTACATAATATTGTTAAAAAAACCTGAAGACATTGATTTAAACAGCAATGAAAATCAGGAGCAGCAATACTGAAATGACCACGGAAGACTAAAATGTTATTTGTTTACATTCTGCAAAACCCAGCCTGAATCAGATAAACAGATGGATTCTTTCTGGAGGGAAATATTGCATAAGATTCTGAAATGAAGCATAGAGGGTGGGAAGTGCAGCTACAAGCAACTGATGTTTTGCTTTTCATCACATTAAAATGACTTTCAGACCTGAAGCAGAATAATTACAATTTTGTCCTCGGTGCACAATTAATAAAAAATAACTTCTGAGCTATGCCACACCCTTGTGATTAAACAGCATTTTCAAAAATATTTAGATAAAGTCTGAACAAATCAAACAAACATGTAGACAGGAAACGCTGTTTGGAATGCACTTTCTGCAATGTACTATTAGAGCCAGAAAGCAGCCTAACTTCAAAATTCAATGAAGCAAAATCTAGTATAATCTCATTACAGCCTTTGCACTTAATGAAACCTATTTAAATCTCTGACACTTTGATTTTTAGAGCTGACGAAAGCAAAAATTATTTGGTTTATATAACACAAACATACAGAAAGATAAGATTTTATCCTTTAGGTTATCCTAGCTATTTACCAAGCAATTCATAATATGAAAAGATTACTCTTCTACTACTCACTATTGCTCCAGGATTTCAGTAAATATTTGATACTGATTTCAAAGAAGCCAGAATCCTGCTGGCTAGCCATGTCTGCTGCATACAAAGAGGCTTCTGTAATTCTGAGCAGCTGAAGTGGCAGGTACTATGCATGTAGATGTGACTGTCACCAGTCAGTGATGTAAACGAGGGGTCAGAGGAGGAAATGAAGTCTCTGCAGATCCACTTCTTCCGTTCATGGTAGGTAAGCTCATTAAAAAAAAAAAAAAAAATCTCAACAACAGCAACAACAAAAACACGCCACAAGATTTTTGTCCTTTGCTCTTCCTTCAGGGCTCGTCCTTAATTATATCTGAAGAGTATTTTATTCCCTCACCCCCTCAGTATGTATTTTCATTTATTCCATTCCACAATTGGGCAAATTTCTTCTGGTTGGTTAAGGGATTAGCAGTACCACAGCACTTGTTCCATAAGAACAGTTAGAGTATCTTCCTGAAGGGTGCCTGAGCTGTGCTTTTAATAACGTGCAGTCTTGCCTGTCTGAAGCTTTTTTCCCATCAGAAGCTGTCAGCCCGAGCGTATGCACCTCCTCTCGCAAACCGAGGATCAACTTGAAGCCCCACCGACACTGTCTCTTCTGCAGCTGGAGGAATCTCACACGTACTGTTTAGCTTTAGCAAAAAAAAAAAAGCACCCTAATGAATATCCTCTGCATGCTCTGGTCAGCTGCTCTCCTTCCGCCTGTTCCTGAGAAGAGCACGCTGAACTATACACAACTGCATCATGCTGCGGTAAAGCAGAGCTGCACCCATATATCTGATTGCAGTGACGTTGGGAAAGAAAAAAAAGGCTCTCCCTCAGCCCAGTTGCACAACAGAAGCACTTCCAGAGCACTAAACACACGGCATTCGGACTGGCTGCTTCTGCTTCTCTTTCACTGCTACAGAAAAAACGTGCTGTCATTTTTTTCTTGGCACTTTTTTTTTTTTCCCCTTCCCTTAACAAAGATGAGAGACAGCAGGCTGAATTCCTAACAGCAAATAACCCAGAGAGCTTACTGCTTGGTATTCACCTCTGAAAGAGTCACAGAAAATTCTCAGCTTGATATAATTTTTATCTTGAATAATGGTTTCTAAAAAGGAACTGAATTCACGTAAGAAAATGAGGCAGAGGCAATTCACTGCCTGTTCATTTCTCTGTATTTTCAACAAAATACTTAATTGCTAGGTACAATTTCCATATTCCTAAGGTTTTATTTCATACAATCACACTACATCACTATGCATACTTTAATGGTACTGAAGAAAAAGAAGAATAATCAGTTTCCAAAATATTTTTTGTTTCATATGTTCTTGGTATCATCCTTCCAGATATTATTTCCTGGGAATAACAGTACTCTTTTCACACTTAGTGGAATAAATTTCCTGTAGCATTTCATAATTATAGTATCTGAGCCAAAAAAGAGCTTGTCTGCTGCTGATTCTTCTAAAAACTTTGTCAGCAATTATATTCGCACATTATTTTTAGTTTCAGTATGTGGAATATTTGGTTTGGATTGGGCACTGAGGAACACAAGGGTCATTGAGATCAAGCTCCCGCAGTTCTCACTGAAAATATGCTAAATGTCTTCTGTAAACATACCTCATCTGGAGATAAGGTTTTGTGACCTCACTAATGGAAGGCTGTTGTGGAAACTCGCTTTTTAAACCTTCTTGACTCAAAACCTGTTTACTCCCTTTCATGAACATGGACTACCAGAAATGTTCAGAGAATCTCAGGTTTGACCTCACCAACTACATCCATGAGAGTTGCTCACCTCTTCCTCCCTAATTATCATCCTACTGCTACCACTCTGGGCCTCCAGTTTATGTTCTGAGACTCCACTATCCCATCTGTTCTCCCACCTGCCCCACTGACAATGTCTCCTCATTGTACCATCCTGTTTGAACTGGCACACTCCGGCTTTTTATAATTAAAGTTAAATTTAATACCAAATAAAGCAAGTTCCAAGGTCTAGGACTGATGACTTCTTACCATCCCACTAATTGATTTTTCAGCAGAGACAATGCCAGGTAGGTTTGGAAGTCCTTATTCACTCTCAAAAATGTTGCATTAATTCCTGTGTTCAAGGATTTAAGTAATAATTTTCCCCATGGTGCTACATCAAGTGCTTCTATGAAGATGACTAATATATTAATTTTATCATAATTCTCTTGTTGGAAATAAAAATATAAGGTTAATTTGCAAACAGTTGTATTTCCTAAATTTATATTGGATTTTATCCAATTTTCAGTTAAATGCACACCTTTAAATACAATCTCCTGCCAGAGTTTGTTTCAAAGTCTCAAGTGACAAGCAGCCTCTCTGTTGATACAGATCATCTTCCCCCTATAAATTCTTATTCCATCTCTCATCCTCATGGGATACCAGACTCTTTAAAATCAGTGTTCTTGTTTCAAAGTTGTAAAGGAGTAAGGATGTTTGACCATTTGCTTTTAATTTCTTCACCTATTCTTATTCAGCTGAACTCTTGATAGTGCTCACTTTAAATTGACACTCTCTAACCTCCAAGCCACAATTGGATTAGCAATGCAATGGGGACTCTTCCAATAACTCTTCAGTCCTTTTCCATAAGAATGTTGACGCATTCACTGAAATGGCTGGGATACCAGTTTAAAATAAACAAAATAAAGGGTTCCTTTTTTCAGACAGTGGTGAGCTTCTGGAACTTGTTGCTGTTGGAGATCGTGGAGGTAGACAGCATTAGCAGCTTCAAAATGGTGATAATAACTACAAATTTAGATCTCTAAAGGATGCTAAAGCATCCCCCTAACATTCCTAATATTGCAATAACTTGCTGGGGCATATGAGAGGGATGGGCTGCAGAAAGTGGCTACACCTGTGTGCGCTCTTCCCAAACAGTGCCTTCTACTGCTATTGTTGGAAAAACACCAGGTGAGGTGGGTGACCAGTGGGCCCCCATGGGATGCTCCTGAGGGTCTCATGTCTCCCTCACAGGCATGAGAATGAGAAGTTCAAGGGTTTGTTGGTTGGTTGGTTTTGGTGCTTTCAAGTTAAAGAAATTTCAGGCATCCCTCACAGGTGAGTACCTGTTTTCTTAACTCTCATTAACCAGTTCCTTCTATTATTCAAGTTTGTCTTTTCAAAACTGCAGATCTATCCTTGCTTATTCTGACTCAACTTGTGTGAACATGATACAGTAACGTTCTTGTCACTTGTCCTTGGTCTTCACCAGTTATCAGATCTAACCAGCACAATCTTTTTTTGACTTTGTGATCATTTGCTGAAGAAATAAATGGGCTATCACATCCAAGGATATCTGGATTTGACTACCATAAGTAGAGTTTGTGTATGGGATGTTAAAGTATCACTTAATGCCTACCTGCACTTCCCTGCAGAATAACAATAAAATGGCTACAGCTACATTCAGCCATCTGTCTAGGAGTAGCAGATCCCCTAACACCATTTTTACTGACTTTCTTCAAAGTGACTTGGAACCAAAATTTCATGTAGAGTAGGTCTTTTTTTAAACATTGCATCACAACATTAAAATAACAACACAGAATCTCACTGCTTTCACCTTTTAGTATATGCTTCAGAATTTAAATTTTGCTCTAACAGCTTCTTTAAAATTAAAAGTATAACCAATTAAAATCTTAATAACTTCTATAATTAATCTTAAATTAGTTTTAAAAAATTTAAATGCTAAATAAATTTAAATATTTCCCAGTCTAAATCTGCTCAAATAAAACATTCTCCAGATATCATGGTTTTACTCGCACTCCTAAACAGCAATAACACACTGAAATGGCAGAAACAGCAGCATTTTAATCTGCTGTTCTGAACTTATTTTTGGGAGGCTCACAAGACTAAGTTTTGAAGATATACGGCATCTACTTCCATTCTTGCTGACTATATGATATTTACTATTTAATTACATATTCCAAGCTGTGAAAGATAGACAGGCATAAGCATACAAAACCTGTCAGTGAAAATAAGCTGTCTGATAACATACATTGCAGACTTATCTACTTACAAATACAGTGGGCTTCTCTTTTATGATATTAATACATGGGAGTTGACAAAAAAAAAGTAACTTTTTTTTCTTCACAGTCAGAAACTATTGATCCAAAATGGAAGGCTTTTCATAGGTCTACCATGATGAAGCACCTGCTGATTACCATGATAATATAAGCATTGTTTAAATTATAAACATTTGCGTGTACCTCACACTCCACATTTGTGACATGTAGTGCACCTTCTCTTCTTTCATCTGCCTTCTGAAATCAGAGGTATCCTGGTAGATATGTATCCAGGAGCCTTGCGTAACTGGCTTATACCCTTTTCTATCTGAACAAAGTCTGGAGCTGTGGAGTTTCCATGCCTCAACTTCAGAAAAAAGAAGGTGGGAGATACTACTCATCAGCATGGTCAGAACTGCTCTCATGAGCAGAACGTTGCATGAACAGCTATTTTAATCACAAAACATCTGAAAAATGGACTTCAAAACTTTCACTCAGTAAAGGAAAATGAATAACAAAAACACATACTGCTGGAGGTATTCACAATATCTTTCTTGAGGCATCCAGCTCAGATGCCTACACTGGGAGGTGAGTGCCTTCAGCATGACACAAGAGTTCCAAAGAGTTCCAGTACAGAGCACAATTATTTGTCCAAAGCAGCCTGTTTCTCCTCACTATATACACATGATGCTTAGAGTAACTACTTTTGTCAATTGGGTATTTAGATTTTTAACACTTAGTACCATAGGTAGCAATTTTGTCTACAGTTTTAACATCTACGATTTGTAACAGTCATACAGGCAGTTTAGTCCTCTATGTTCTGAGCAACGCTTGCAGGAATCCTTAAAAAAGCACATGGAGATTTGAATACAGCACAGTCTTGCACAATCTTCCAGAGCTCATTTTAGCTTGGTATGAAAGGACCTATTTGTATTTTGCAATCTTAACTCTTCAGAATCTGAGGCTAAATGCAAGGAGTAGCTGAAAGTCTCTAACAGATGACAACACTAAAAAAGCAAGTATAAATATTAGATTCAAATTTTGTCCTCCAAGTAGTGATGTGGACAAAGGTCCCAAAGCCAAAAGTATCTCTGCTGAAGTACTGAAAGTTTGATATGTATTATTATTTTTTTTATTATTATTATTCCCCTCCCATCCCCCATGCCTTCAAGTAGTTCTTCCTCCTTAACTTGGGTCAAATGCTATGTCCTTTTGGCCAAATAATGTTGTATGCTGAATTATTCCCATGTGTCTGATTTCCATGGAATCAGCTTGGATTTATATTGGTACAGTTTCTATAAAAGTTTAGCTGTTACTTACACCCCAGGAATAAGTAAAGGCTGCTTATTAAGGTCTGTGTCATTTTGATAAAATCTACTCCTCTTGGGCAAAATAAAGCAACCCTACAAAGAATGATTCCCAGGTCTATTCGATACCAGCGTGGAACACACCTAAGGGGAAAAGAAAAAGGACCTGTGATATCGTCATTATCCCAGAACAGATTGCATTGTGCTCATCATTTCACATTCCTTTCTCTGGGAACCTCTTTCTGCTCTGCTCTTGAAAGACTGTGCTAGCTTTCAGATGGATGCTGGCCATAGCTGAACAGTATTCAGGTGCCTAAATATAGGTGTCTAGTGTGATTATAGATACCCTAAGGTATGTGAGTTATTCACAGAGACTGGCAGATACGACATAAGACATACATTAGATCCCCAGCCTTCTGAAGCAGTTGGGGGCTTTGTTTTAGACACTTATGTTTAGGTACCTGATTTTCTCCCTATGGGTTCAGGAGGAAAAAACAAATCCACGTGTAAGCCAGCAACAAAAAAAAGGAATAATATTTTTACTTTTAAACAGAAAAAAACCCACAGTATTTATATGTAGTGAGTTTATATTCTTCAACTTGTCATTTGTTGAGTTTATGTGCTTATTTCCTTATATTAGAATATTTTAAAGTGGGTTTTTAGCTTTTCTTGTTATAGTTTGCCTAATACAAAACAATTCAAGGTACGCATTAGCAAAGAAGCTTGTACACATGCTTTACTAATGTCCTCTGTTAAAATGAAGATCAAAATTGTTATCTAAATCAATTGAATTCTATGTACTATAATGTCCCATGATTTACAAGATAAAATAAACACCACGCTAGGTTCCAAATTAAAAGTACAGAGTGACAGAAATCACTGCAGAAAATAAGATTTCATTAGGTAAACCTGATTTCATGTGCTAAGCTCTAAATAAAGCAACAGAAATCCTTCTTAATTTATGTCTCACTAGTTTTGCTGCACCATTTTGTTTTCCCTCCTGTTTGTAAGGGACTGTTCAGCTATTGCCACCTAGTGATGAGAAGCAAGACAGGCAGAAGCAGGAGAACAGTAAATAATGCACAGGGAACACATGTTTACATTGTAAACTGTGTCAAAATGGAAGATAGCAGCATAGAAATGAAGAGCACGTCTGTACTTCCAGAGCAAGGATATCAGGCAATTTGGGTACAGTTATATAAAATATTTAAATAGAAGCCTATTAAATGGACTCTAATAGAGTAAAATTAACTTATTTTCATAGATATATGATAGATTCATGCATCACTCAGCTCTCATCACCAGCTTGTTCAGTGAATTCATTACAGTAATTAAGTAGGTTGAAAGGGATTTGTGCCTTATCTATAAATAATAAATGATAACTAGGCATTTTGCAGAGGATTAATTGGTTAATGTTGGAATTATACCTTCAAGATTCAAAATACTATTATCCTTCCCTTGAGGAGCTGTCAAACTGACATGTCCTCTTAGGACTCTCACATTCACCTGTGAGTTTCTCCCTAGCTGAACAGTGTCTGGAAGCATCAGCCAACCAGGAACAAATTTTGTTTGCCCAAACCTACCATACATGTGCTAAAAATACACCACCCTATAAGCCAATATGAAATCTGTACCAGTACCACTGAGGCAGGGACTCAGGCAACACTGACGCAAAGAAATACTGCTGTGCAAGTCAAAATGCAGCCTGTGTCCCACAAGCACAGCCCACAGGCATCAGCAGGCGTGAAGAATAACTTGAGCAGTATTTTCTTCCTGCTCTTCGCCATAGTTTCTAGGGACCATCCCTAAACAAGCTGTTTTCCATTACTGGTATCCTATAAACTTATTTCTTTCTCAGTTTTGTAACAAACACTTATCCGTATTTTAGAAACAAGGTTACATAGCATACTCTCCAGTTTGATGTGTCAGAACTTCCTCATAGCAGGAAATTTCCAAACAGCCCCTGATTGTGACTCTAATTCTGGGTGCGTTTTCAGAGACAAGATGTAGTAACTGAACCCTACCCACCTTTTGCTAATTTACTCCTAAGAGATTGGTACCAGGTCACATAGAGTGGTGAGCTGATGCCAAAACTGAGGCATCCCTGGCCCAAACACAAACCACATCATACACTTTAGTTTTTCTGATTTTGTCTCGGTTGTATTTTGACATGTTCAAAATACTCATTTTCCACAAGATACACCCTGCGATGTGCTGCAAGTGTACGATATTTTCATTGATATACCAAATTAGGAGGTGGAATCTTCAGTGTAATAGCTCAAATTTGCTTTCTAATACTAGTATATCCCTCAGACAGATCTTATCTCAATATAGGCACTTGTTGCAGTGTGATTTTCAACTCAAATGTTTTCCTGAATCTCAAATACATTTACAGATATATATTCTTTCTCTTAATTCTGCCACAGCAGTTCTTAAAGCTTTCCCTGACTTTAAATAAGATGCTCTTGTGACAAACTTATTTGCTTACTTGTTCTTTTTTTAACTTTCCTTTCCATTCTCTAGTTTTGTCTTTAATTATTAACACTTCTTCCTTTCTGGTTGACCTATTTGGATACTCACATCTCAACGTTTTCATTACTCTGTAGAAAGGTATCCTTCTGCTTATGTCCCTTTGCTCCACCAGAAACACCAATCCTGGAGAGTAGATTATTTTTCACTTCTCTCATAAAATGAGAACAAACGTATTGGAAGGGTTTCAACCAACTTCCATCTACTATAGACCAAGATGGGACAGACATGGAATCAGGCTGTACTACATTTGCCGCCTTACACCTTCCTATCAGGTATCATGCTCTGCCAGCCATCAGAGAGATATCAGAGAGGGCATCAGACCAGCCAGGCACACGTGCCCTCGTAACACCTCCACAGTTCGCTCAGATGGGTCTTTTGCATACAGTGCTCACTCTGAATGAGTCAAAAAACTGCTACCTCTTGCAACAGCTGCGTAAGAATTACCTGGCTGAAAGAGGAAACTGAACACCATCAGAATTAGTTGACCCGAGGTAACTAACAGTTATCTACAGTTATCTACCAGTTTTTCAAATTTCAGAAGATCATATAGTATGTATCATGGCATCGATTTTCCACCTTCCCTGACATGTACTGCCACAAACAAGTCTGTACATCCTTCAGAGCAGGACTCAGGCCTTCCCTGTGAGTGAAGTGCTTGGCATAGCTGGAACCTGGCTCATTACAGGATAAGAGCTTTTTTCTCATTTTACTCAAAAGTGCTAACTGAAAGTTCAGGTTCAGGTAGCTCAGACCAGTGCTACCTCCAGTTAGACCAAGAACCTAATGACTCAGTTGAATAGCATCTACAGTTTTAAAACTGCTTTTTTGTTTCAAAGTGGAAAGAGGTAATGTTTCAAAAATCAGGATTACCCAAGAAGTCATGCCAGGTGGTAGACCAATAAAAATATATTTTTCTTTCCCTCACTGCAGTTTATAAACAGGACATGCACACAAACATACACTTCTTAGCTCACTTGACACCTTTAATAGCTAGGCTGTCAATCACCATGCCCTTCATCCCTTCAAAAATACTTCTAAATATCCAAAGTAAACATAAATCGCTGTCAACAAAAATCTTCATGAATCAGGCCACTGGCTACTTTACAGGAACTTTACATAAATGACTGCTGTGAGGCAATGTCAGCAAAAATCAGGCCATACGATTTTACAATGAAATTTCTGTTCCTCATGGTTGCTTTTCCCTCACATTCCTCATTACGTGCAGACGACCCTCCAGTTACAGCTTCTGCCTTAGCACACTCCTGTTACTGCTCAAAATTATTTTCTCCATTCTCTGAAGAACTGATGTCAGTAAACAATCTCAATCCTAATCAGTTGTTGAAGGGAATATGTCTTGTTTCATGCAGTTTTGAATTCACTTTCTATATAACCCTCCCAGGCAAGCACTGGTGAGACACAGTGTATGGACCTTACTATGTAATACCCTTAACTTGCAGAACAATGTGTATAGATGCTGGCTAGATAGAAGAAAACAATTTGGTTTAAAAAAACTCTTACTGATCTTATGTAAGAACATTTGATCTGACTTGCAAAGTCTTAAATTTTTTTTTAAGCACTGGGAAGATAACTTTTTTAAATTAAAACATTACCTATAAGTATCTATTATTTCACCTTTTGAAGTAACCCATGGCAGTTGGGTTTTCAGTTTCAGAGAGAGTCTTTCTTTGCTGCTTTTTTTTCCCCTCAACATAGTACTTTTTAATTGATGAGTACTTGTTTGAGGGCTCTCCCTTGCTGTGGGGAAGGTTTTGCAACACCATCTCTCTGATCTTGGCACAGGCAATAATAGACGGAGCTCCAGCATCCTCCAACTTGCTGCTTTTCTACAGAAGCGCAAGTGTCCTAACACAGGCCATGTTAAATATTTGTGCAGTCTTTGTAACTGGGTCTTTTATACCCTCCAGAGTTCATCTCTTTCTGCTAAAAAAAAACTCTTGGTTCTCCAAGAGGTCCAATACAGCTGATTGCTTGTGTTACAAGAAGGTAAATTACCTTTTTGTATGTTACTCAAGGTTTCTCTTACGCTACATTTGAATGGAAACTGCAGCTTAGTGAAACAATGTACAATTCACAATCTGCTTCTTAAGAACTAAAAGAAAAAATAATTTAGTACACAAGGAAGAAAGCACAAAAAGATGTTACATTTAAAATCGAGTCATTTCCTAGCAAAGGCAATAATTACAGTTGCTTTAACTACACTTAAATTGATTAATGATTTTGAGTCACCACAGTCTAGATTTTCAAAGGCATTTAGCTGCTGAAACATCTAACAGTTGCTTTGTAGATCATTAAGTGCCTAATCTGGTTAAGTATCAAACTCCCATGTACTTGTTTGTCCACTGCAGCATTAAAGGCTTTGAAAATCTAAACTCATTTTTAAAAAACCTTATTAAAATTAACAGACCTCATTCTCTCCTCTGTCTTTTTTTTTTTTTTCTTCCACCAGATCAGAAGAGAAAAATAGGTTCTTTCTTTTTGATCTCCAGCCCCTCAGCTGTGAGATCTAAAACACAGGGTATATAACAAAAAACAATCCACTGAGATAGAATACTTTTATTTGAATATGATGCTTAGATCTGGAGAAAATCCAGTTAACTTTTATAGCAACCTAATTCAAAAGGGATGGGTGATCGTAAAAAATAACAACCAGGATTCACCTGCTTTGAAAGCAGGCGGTGTTGGTTGTGGAACATGAGCTCATGCTCAGTGGGGTACTGGTGCTCAGTGACACTGTATCCTCCCGACTCACACAGGGCTCTAACGCACGAACCCTGCCTGACCTCTTCCACAGATCAAGGGAGGTCATCGCTACCTACTGACTAATTCAGTGAACTCAGAACATAGCACCAGCACAGGCAGAATCCTTTATAGAACGGAAACTTCTCCAAGAATAGAAGGATACTCCTACCCCATCTGATAATGCAACAGATTTGACGCGAGTGTGTTTTCTTGTTTGACTTAAGCTAACCTAAGACTGTGCTGCTGTTGGAAAAGCTGTGAAGTTCTTTGGTCCTCTCTCATTTCTCCATAATTTCCATCATGTTGCCTTGCGGTGCCACTAGTTACGACCAGACATTTAATTTAGGTAGTGGGCGTGTCTTGGGGCTACAGTGTTACCTTCATTAGCTTCAGTTGTGAATGAGGTTATGAGTATCCCCCCCGAGAAGCACATGATCACCAGGGTCAACACAAGGGAGGCTGATGGGCGTTTAGGTGGGGAAAACAAGCAAAGGAAAATAATGTTTCTAAACTGAAAAATAATTGTCTAAAAAAATCAAAGACGTGCTTTTCCTAGCTATTACATGGTTAAATAGCTTTCCCAACTGCTCATATGCACCTACAAACATCTATAACAGGCACTGCATTTTACAGTAAGAAACTTCAAAGCCACTTTTCTGGCTGAGCCCTTATTGAACTTTGGCTATTGCAGGAACAGATACATTTTAGGTTTAATTGCAAGAAACATGACCAGAAAATGAGTTTGAAGATTTAAAAAGCCAGCATGCAGGTGAGGTCAGAGAATGTCTGTTTCTAGTCCATGTACACTAACTCAGAGTAGCAAGAAAAAAAAACAAAAAACAAAACAAACAACAGAAAAACCTTCTTCCAAAGCTATTACAGGTAATACTAGATACAGGTTAATCTGCAAATTCAAACCCAGGTACTTATAGATTCAGCTATGAGACACAAAGGTAACATTTCACACATACTCTTATATGGAACTATATACTAATTCTCAATAATATGCAATCAGAACAAAATAATTACTCTAAGATATCAATCTACGTGGACAACAGCCTGCATGCTGTTATTATAAAGCAACTAATGCCACTCATATTGGTTTCTCTGAGGTTTCATCAGCAGATTGCAATATTAAACAGATACAGAACATTAACTTGCCTACTTCATATATGACACAAAGAAAAGCAGATAGAAAATTACATCAAAAGAAAAATAATTAAATTATTTTCACAAAATTCACAGAAAATCAATAACACTTTATTAAAAATAAAGTAAAATAAGTGTTCATGAATATGGACCATTTAGCCTAAAAGTTATTAATAAAAGACAACAGTAACTTATGACTGATAAGCACACAAGCCCCATGCTTTATTATTTTAAAATCTGAGGTTTCAGAAACAATGATATCAAAATTTTGAAAGCTTGTTTTTTGAATCACCATTTTTTGAATCAGTGGAAGCAAACAACATTGTTTGCACAGAAGAAATACTTGGTCATGTAAATCTATGAAAAAATTGAGGCAAAAAATATCTATGAAAAAATTGAGGCACTTCACTAAAATGGAGAAACTAAAGGTAGGCTAAAGATGTGGGACTTACTCAACTTCATGCAGATGTTTCCATTTCAGCTTCTCAGATTGGATGTCTCATAATCAATGCGAAAAAAATAAGAGCTGGTTCATCCCATTTTAATACTGATATCTACAGCAAATCACCTGGAATAAATGCTTATAAAACCTATATATCTCCAGTGTCTCTAAAGGGAACTTGATGTGACTAGTGTATTAAGCAAATGTCTGAGTTTGGAAAGATGACACTCCAGTTATCCAGACAAGAAAACACTCATAGTGAAAATCCCCAAAATAGTGATGCTAACTTTGTCCACAGGCTTTTTTTCTCCAGAATTCTCTTTTGAGACTAGCAAGCCTTGTAAGATGCAAAGCCACTAGGAGAACATAAAGCTGTTTCTTACCACCTCCAGCTTGAGGGAGAATCTATTTATTTCTGTTCATGAATACAGACAATTTATTTCCTGGAAAACTGTTTTAAATAATAAATTTAGCCACGTATAACTAAAATCAGAATCAAAGTCAAAATCTGAAAACACCTTATAAAAAGGAAGATAAATCTGTTAAAGTTACTGCACCTGTTCCTTCTAGACCTCTTGTGTGAGAAAGGAGCAATGCTAATGCTTATGCAAGTTCCTTCTGCTGTTTCTCCTGCAAGTATCAGAGTACAGGAAAGCAAAGGAGATTAGAAAAGAAAGGTGTTTGTAACTCCTGCAACAATGGATGTTGCTTATAGACAATTAAGTAGGTCTACAGGATTGATTGACAGTTTTACCATTTATCTATCACAAAAAGCAAAAAAAAAAAAAAGTAGATTCTATTTTCTGATAATATTTCACAGGGAAGCCTGTCAATTAAAATAATAGCCAGGAAATGCCTAAGCAATTATAATAATCTTGGAGAGTAGAGTAAGAGAATTGCTAAGATTTTCAGTAATACTGAGTGGATTATAAACCAAAGCACTTGTAGAAGTACTTGCAGTAGTAGAGGAAATACTGAACAAAACTGTGTTAAAATCATTAACTGTGTTAATATCACATCATAACACATATTAAACTGTGTTAAAATATTGAACAAAACCATGTTAAATCATAAAATCATATTGAGCTTCATGAGATTCCTGATAAACAGTACCAGCCCCAGCATCAATCCCTGGGCTACACTGTTAGTGGTTGACCTCCAGCAAGCCTTCATGCTGCTAATCAAAACAGTCAGCCTGGCAGCTCAGTTTTCAACCCACCTCACTGTTCATAAATCTGGTTTGTAATTCATCATTTTGTCTATGATGATGCTACAGAAGACATTGTCAAAAGCCTTTCTCAAGTTTAAATAAATGGCATCCTTTGATCTGCCATCATTGACCACGCATGTAATCTGGTTTTTGAAGGCTATTGAGTTGGTAAAGCATGATTTCCCCTCCATACAAACATGCTGACTGCTCCCAATCATCTACTTTTCTTATGTTTGGAAATGAATTATAGGGTTATTTGCCCCATCACTTTCACAGGGATTATGGTGAGGATTACCAGACAGCAGTTCCCAGATCCTCTTTCTTGCACGTCCTGAAGAAAGGAGTCACATTTGCTCTCCCCCAGTTGCCATGAGCTTTCAAAAGACTACCAGGTCAGACCATGATGCCAGCCAGCTTCCTCAGCTTGTGGTTGCATCCTGACAGGTCCTATGGACCCAAGCGTGTCCAGTTTGTTCTAGATGTTCCCTAACCTGTTATCCCTGTACCAAGGGTAAGACCTTAGTTCAGCCCTTCCCAATTGGTCTCTGGGAAACAGGATTACCAAAGGCCTCCTGAAGGTAAAGATGGAGGCAAAGGCAGCATTAACTACCTGGGTCTTTTCCATCTCCATCATCATCATTCCCCTTTCTGCTGAGTGAAGTTTACACAGTCATTGAGCCCTCTTTCAGAATGGGCTTTCTAGTTGAAGGAATAAAAATATAACAACAGATTACGAAGAAGCATTCTTAACCCTGAAACCACATAAACGACAAATTCTAACACTACTTTTACTTAAGAGTCTCACAGCATTTAGTATGACAAATCTAAACTTAAATTACATTATTACTAGCTTCTAAAGAGAGAACTGCTGATTTTCTAGTTCCAGAATGGATTTAGAATTGGACTTGTATACATACGTTTTATTTATCCTCAATTCAACCGGCAGAAAATTACATTTCAGACCCTGAAATTCCATCTTGTAGGCTTAATTTTCTTGTCATCCTTCTTTCACCCTTGCATCTTTGTGTGATAGTAGCTCTGCTGCAGATTAGACTTTTTACTTTGGAATGGAGACTCAGCAACTAGTAGAAATTTAATGATTCAATGATTCTTCATAGAGAAGTCACTAACTGATCATGATAAACCTAAACAGGTCTTATCAGAAGTACTTTAATTGAACATTGAACAAATTGGTACTGAGTTTTAATGACCTTTATGGTAATTAAAGTTTTGTCTTGCTGGACAGGCTGGTGATTCAACTACACTGGACCATGAATGCCATGCCTACATTAATATCTGGGGCTGTTCCCTGGCCACAAGGCCAGATGTCATGAAACAGGCTACAAGTGCACCGTAAAACACTATCTAAATGCTGGTGGCAACATCCAGTTCTCTCTCGATTCCTCAGCTCTTGTCAACTTCTGAACTGTTCCTGAGAATTGTTAAGGGGGTTATCCAGGCAAAATGAGGAAGAAATGGAGCAGCTTTGCTAGACAGGGACTTCTTTGACTTGCACACAAGGAACAGGAGAGAACAGACAGGCCAGCAAGAGATTGACCAGCTTAAAGATCCTAAACAAATTAGGAACTACAGGACAAATGAGATTACAGCTACAAAGATGACACTTGCTGACTGTGCCTCTCCTTACCATTACACAGACTAAACATCATGCTTAAAAATTATTTTGCCAACCCTTTCTTGCTTGCAGCACAAATTACCCCAGAAAAGGTTTACTCAGAAGAGCACAACAAATTTAGCACAGAGATGCTCAATCTCTGATGTGTTCTGCAACTAAAGCATGTTTCCATTGCAGCCAACATGAAACAGTAACTCCAAAGACACAGAGAAAACTCCACAGAAAGTCACAGCAATACCCTCAGACAGTTCTAACAAACAAACAAATAAACAAAAAAAACAGTACCCAAGCAGGTTGTTGTAAGTGGACCCACTAGGTTGTATCACACACAATACACGCTGTTTAACTACATACATTTTTTTCCCTGAAAACAGTGATGTCTTCCTGTAATAGATGGGAAGGATTTCCTCTTTTAATAAATTTTAAGTGCAACTTAAGTATAGGATTAAAAGGCATGAACAGACATATGTTAGGTCTTCAAAATTGTATCTGAATATAATACTGCATTTTACCTCTGTGTAGCATCTACACATTAGTATACCCTGTGCAAAGAACAATTTAAATTGATCTCATATTGTAAAGCACTGTGCAATTTCAATTTCCCAGAAACCCAAATAAACAATGTTTTGAGCTACCTGAATCAGATTCCTAATTTAAGATCCAATCCCCAAAATACAAAAAAACCACATTCCAAATTAACCACTCTTAATTAGTAACAATAAAGAAAATTAATATGAGAGCTACAGTTCACTAATTTTTTTCTTTACCAGAAAGGATTTAATTCAAAAGGGCATCTTTTATCATGAGAAGCAGTAAAAAAAAAAAAAAAAAAAAAAAAATTCTAGTTGTGTTCTAAGAGTTTTCAATAGATAGTTTTTTGCAACTAGGATGATTTATACTATTTACACCCATCTTCAGACAAACAGTCTCTGAATCTCAATAGATTAATAAAACACCGATTTTTTTAAATTCTTGAAATTAAGCAAATATTTTCAGAATCTCCTAAACTTGTTGTTTAACTTCAGGTACAGTAAGACAGCAAAGAAATGAAAATTAAGAAAATATTGAGATTTTTTTATTTCAGAAATTCCAAGATTATCGGGGGCTTTGGATACAGTATGCTTGCTCCAATTAAATATGTAAGGCTAAGTATAAATAGCTGAGAGTTGGTTACCTATCAAATGCACTCAGCAAGTCTACCTAAGTATCTGAAAGTAAACAAGCACTACAACATATTTTGAGTGATTTATACGCAGTGCATAGACCCATTCTGAGTGCCAAGAGAACGTACTTCAATGTCATTACCTACATTAACCTACGTGAAGATTGCTCTTCAGAAGATGAACAAAATATACATCAGCAGGAAGGTTAAATCAAAGCCACTTAGATAACCTTTAAATCTAATTCTTTTAAAACACTTTACTTTGCTGATAAGCTTTTGATTACAGCAGATGCACTACTGTAAGACTTTAAAAGTAACGTCTGTCTTTCATGCAATAAAATGATATGTATTTCATAACTCCATAAAAAAAAATATTGGCAATCTATCCAATCCATTAGCACAAAAATATTTCTTTATGGGCCAAAGGTGGGCATATTTTTATGGTGATTCTGCTATTCAAGTTGCATCTTAAATCAGATAAAGAGAATAAAATATCCTACTGTGCCTTGATGGCAAAAGAAAGATTTACTCAGAAATAATGTCAACAAACCCTTACAGACTTACTGCACATGAAATGTAGTTAATGCTACTACCATTAGATATAAAGAGTGACTGGCTTGTTCTTTATTATTTTAAAACATTTTTGTATGTTTCCTATTTGCTAACATCTGTTAGGACTGATTTTGTATTTATAGAACTTGATACATTTTATATTCATATATGTTTTTGGAGATACAATCAGTATCGTATTCATATTCATATGAATTCAATGCTGCTTCTTGGAAATTAAATAAAAATACAAAGAAACCCCCTGTTACGATTCCCAGAAGATGAGCATTCAGCACAAGCTCTAAGATTTCACTCTACGCCTTAATCATTATCCTCTAGAAAGGACATAGCACAGAGCCAAAGGGTCAAACTGTGTTACCAATCCAGATTCTTTTTCCATGTGCTATTTCTAAGGCAGCACACAGAAACTTGTGCTGAACTCAGGACATAAGTGCTATAATTGCTTCACGAGATCTTTCAGCAGAGTGAGGTCTACAAACCCTTAGACATTTTAAGATTTGAGGTATATTACTGTGTGTACAATGGGGTTTGTTCACTTGAACACTGGAGCCTTTGCTTTGAAGAGGAGTCTTAACACCTATAACAACTGCTAGTGGCAATCTAAATCTAGGAGACAACTACACAGTTTTTAAAACAAACAAAAAACAAATCAGAAAACAAATATCCAACCAGAAGGAACTTTCGCTATCTTAACTTCACTTTCCTCCCTATCTTCTCCCTTATTTTCACGTTCAAGTCACTCTCCAATGAATAAAGAGAGCTTGCTTTATGTCCCAAATACAACTTAGAGATGAGGCAGCATCTTCATCACTTGCTTACAAGAACATTTGGTAACCATTCTGTACAGTCCATAAAATACCAGTGAACCCAAGAAGAACACAAGTCTGACAACATGCATCTATGACATCAGACTTCAAAATGCAGAATCCAGAGCTTTTCTATGAATCATCAACCCATCCCTCCTGAAGAAAACAACACTTCAATAGAAACATTCAAGAACAAAAATTCTGAAGAGTATATTAAATAATATATGTAGAAAAGTGTAAGAGAGCATAAAAATACAGAAGGCCAGATCAAAGCAAGATATTATCAATTATATAACTGCTATTAATAAAGCAGTGGTCACTCACCCAGATCAGTGGGTGAACACACACTCAGCAATGTACTAATGACATATCTTAACAGAAGGCTCATTAAAAATCAGCAGCATAGAGAACCAACATCAGCTTGTAATATGAAGAGCAAATAAAAAAAATGCTACACCTCCCTCCCCCCGCATTTTCAATCAGCAGAAGGTCTTGGTAGCAGTATTAAAGGGAAACCAAGTCAATTTTTTCAAGTCAGGAAGGGAGAAGAAGAACTTTTGGACAAGCCAGTCTTGCCTTCCCTTCTGCTGGATCATACTTGTAAAACACAAGACCATCACAGGCCAATCTCCCAAATATCTCCAAGCTGTGCAGGGTGCCACTAGGGGTACCATAAGTGAACAGCAATTATCGTATGCAGATTGCAAGCATGCATTATTACCATGCCGTACAATTTATTCAGAGAGGAGGTAGGATATTCAAATCTTCACCAAATTAATATACTAAACACAGATCATTAAAAATCAAGATACATACTGTATCCATGATTTTAAGCATCCTTATTAAAAGTAATTAGATTTTGGCAAGTTCTTTCTCAATTAACATTGCCAGTCAAAAGAAAAAGATAAGTTTTACATACTGGCTGTTTTATCTCCATGACTCATGAAAGATTAAATTATTTATTCATATGACTGTTGAACAACTTTTGAATATTTTTCTTACATACAACCCCCTTTCTTTCTTTTATTATTTTCATCATTATAATTTACACGCAAATATAGTGTCAAATCAACTTACTTATTTTAGAAAGTGACTTTGCTAGACTGTATGCTGGTCTGAACTCCAAAAATGCTTTGAGAGAGTATCTCAAGACTTCTAACTGCGATAATATTTTCACTGAAAAAAAAAAAAAAGGCAGTGAATTTGTTACATAATACTAGCTATTCTGTTGTAAAATTAGACTAGCAACCTATATTCTTACTTTGAGTAGCTGTGTAAAGTACTGTTAACCACTGACCTTTGTTACATTAATTCACAGCAACACCACACTGCTTTTACAAAAGTAGAGATAACATGTTGTCCCACAGAACACATAGAGCTTATTTTGGCTGGGAAGACAACACCTGAGGCACAGGCATACCGCCGTGAAATAGAGGTGTGCCTGGGCTTGGGAGAGGCAGAAAAACCACAGTATTTTTCTCACCTTCTGTTGTTAAAAACTGACACATCAGTGAACAAGCATTGTTCAACAATAATACAGACTACCCACATACGAAAATGATGCAGGAGAAGTAAAAAAAGCCTAAAAGATACTAATAACAGTACTAGAATTGGATTTTCAGTGGCACTTACTTAAACAAACATCCCCAAATCACAATATGAATGGCTTCCAAGTAGAACTTAAACATTATATTTTTTTAGCATTTTGACCTTTTCAATTTCTGTATTGTTTATTCTGTTTTCTACAGAAATATTAACATTCCCAGCCAAAATCTTTGCTATGTATAAAGAGAAAACTCAAACAACAACATCAGCAACCTTCCAAAACGAAATAGGAGTAAAAACTTACCCTACACTTCCCTATATTAAAATTATTAAATACAGACTAATTTTCTTCAGGCTGTTGTGCTTTTGAACATGTCACCATAGACATTAAATGATGTTTAGCTAATCCATTTTAATTTAATGCCCCTTCAGTTAGTTCAATTCACCTTTCCTAGGTAGCTCTCTCAAGACTGGTCTCCTAAGGTGCTTTCATTGCCCACTCTGTCTTTATACAATTTTTTCTTTTCTCATTAAAAAGTAAGGGATTTATCATGGAGATTACTCAGGTTAAGAAAAGATACTGTTTCTTTCTGCATAGTCCTGCCAGGGTAAAATTCAGTCATGGCAATGATAGTATGCTGAGCTGAAGGCATGTTAGCAGATATGTACAAACTCCACTAATTAAGATGATGAATCTCTGTACTGACAATAAATGGCCCTATAACGTTGATTGCTCCCTTGCGCCTGTGTTGGCTTTTTTTTCTTTTTAAAGATAACCATGAAATACTAAAAACTAAGATTTTGATATCGGCAGCTGATATTAACCAAGCCCTGAAGCATGCAAAAGATCTAAACATTTCAAATTTAAAGAACAAAAAGAAATTAACTGCTTTGTGGAAAAAGAAAAAGGTATGTCTGTGCAGCGTATTCCTTTAGCAATGGCATGGTTTCTCCACACAGTCATAGTTTCTGTCCTCCCCTTGCCATGTGGGAGTGAACACAATACCCCAGGGATACCACTGTTTGGTTAGTCCTGCCCAGGCATACGTGAATGACTAACTTCATGATGGCAGGACAGACAGATGTGTCACATTTCTCAGGTTTCAGCTTTCATTTTTAAAGAGTGTGTTTTCCAACTATCACAGTTAAGAAAAAGTTATAAAACAAGCCTATCGCATGCAAGACGCCTCCCCAAGGCTGCACCAAGTCTGAAACAAGAGTCCCAACGTATGAACTGACATATGTCCTTGCACCTAGATGCCTTGATGTGTCACTATTCACTATTTTATTAGTTAAGCTCTTTAGGATAGAACAAAAGGAAAGAAAACAAGAGGTGCACAACTTCAGACTAAACTGCAACCATGTCCTAAACACAAGACAGGTTAATGTTGATATAAAAGACTTAGCAGAGATACGGGGATGAGAAGAATGTAGAGGAGATAAAATTATAAAGATTTAAAATATTTCTATTAAGAGATGACTAGACTGAAACAAGGAAATAAGAATTACCACATTCTTCAGAAGGCTTCAGCACTGATCTAAAAGACTGCAGAGAAAGTGTCTCCATACTTAAACTTGCTATTTCTCTCTCTCTCTCTCTCAAGTGCTCAAGGTCAGGTTGGGTAGGGCTTTGAGCAACCTAACATAGTGGAACATGTCCTTGCCCACAAAAGGGTGGTTGGAGTATATGGATTTTAGAGGTCCCTTCCAACTCACATCTTGATTATATGATACAGCTCTGTTTCCATTCTAACCTACATTTATAGCATCAAAGACAATGGTTTAGAGGACTTCAAGCTTACTTCGTTAACCTGCTTTCGAAAGCAAATCAAGTAAAGCTTCTCCCATGCTGACCTACCAAATGAAAGACTACACCCATCTTTCCATGATGCTCCATCAATTGCTTATAGGAAGCAATTTGCATTACCTTTGAGTTAAGTGTTCTTGAGTGTACAGTAATACATCTGCCTTGGATTTCGTAAGCATAATGGCTATGTTCCAGATACACAAACTACATGAAAGTGCTCATATCTGACACAGCACAAACAATGGAGTATCACTGCTAATGTGGTAATTTGGGAGGGTGGAAAGAGAGGAGAAAGAACTGCATCCAAAAAAAAAAAAATCACAGAATAAAGGTGACATCTGGGTGGTCACAACAGAGTATGGGTGTTGGAGACCAAACACAAGGCTAATATTCAATATGCTAAAATTTCTAAAAAAAATGTTGATGTACAGGAAAAAAAAGCAAAAAGTAACAGGAGGGAAGAAAAAAACACAACAAAACAAAACAAAAAAAAAATCAAACACAGAAGAAATTACGGAGCAGAAAAATAGTTCAAAGGTAAAAAGCAGCAACTGAGATACACATGAGATACACATAAGATACACAGGGTTTATCATGTCCAAAATAATGTGCTTTGACAGCCAGCAACAGATCACATCACCAACTTAGGAGGAACCTGTTCAGACACCGGGAAGCCCAGGAGTCTTGGACATATCTGAGTCATGTGACATGAGATCTGATAAGGTTTTTTGCATTTTTTTAATTTGGGAAGTAGAATAGGAAGGAGGAAAAAAGCTCTATTTCCTAAGATGTTGAAATATTTCAACAACCTTAACGAAGGTGCAATAGAGGTTCTAAATCCCACACAAACAATCCTGTCTTATCTTTTAACATTTGTATTCATATGCCTTCACCAGTGTTTCAGCTCTTGCAAAGGTATCCATGTAAGTTTAGCTGTCATTAAGTAATATAAAATTAATATTTAAATAATCAATAACACTTTTTTTATATACTTCACAGCTCTTCAAAGATCTGTATGATTGCACTATTTCCCCTGGAAATGTGAAAATCCTAGTTTTCATCTGGAATGGAAGATATCTAAATTTAAAAACGAGTATATTTTTGTTTCTATAAAGGATTTAGTTTCCTCTGATCACTTTCAGCAACACATCTTCAGTTTCAGTAGGGATGAGCTGCTATTGATTTTCTTCCCCCCAAGGAAGCTTTTAAGTCCTCCTAGTAAAGACGACCTGATTGTTTTCCAACAAATCCTTTGTCCTCATGCTAATCTGTTGCCTATTTTTAGGCATATTTCAAATAATAAAAAAGCCAAACACAACAAAATATTCCAGACTTGCCATCAGCTTGATTGAAATCCACTCTTACACCTTGTTCCTACTTCTTAACAACTGGAGAGTTAAACTAAATTATTAACTCCTGACATTACAGGCTCCAGTGCAAACCAGGAATTCAAAGCATGCATTTGACTACTTAGTGATGTTAATTTCTGGCTACACACAAAAAATAAAATAAATAAATCAGCTAAATTGAAAAGGTCTGCATATCTCCAAACCACCCTCCTCCAGAAAAGCAATGAGATAAACTATTAGAGGAGCAAGAGAGACTCTTATATTGCTTTTACATGAGAGTTAGGAAGAATGTAGTTTAAAGATCTAGAAAAAGAACTGGCTTTCTTTAAATGCAAAGTACTAAAAAAAAAAACCTCCACAAGCAAGCAACATGAAATCAAAAATATGAAGTCTCTCTTTTTGGTTTCATCACTTTAACTTTAATGGCTGACATAATTTAACGTGAAAGGGCACTTGATTAAATCCATCTGTGAAAACTGTCTTAGGTTTTAAACCAGAGTAAGTTCTGACTGGAATCAACTACCAAAAAGGTTAAAACATATTGCAATAACAAACTATTAAAATAGCATTTCCTACCTGAAAATATGGACGGTCTTTTCTTAGGACGCCTTGGATGTATAGGGTCTATATTCCTAATATTTCTTTGAAACTTTCCTTTAAAATCATTTTCTAGCAAGATGTCTGGTGGCAGGCTTCTCCATCTTGTTGTTTTACAACGAGTCTGATAGGAATTCAGTTTACTATTAGTCCTGGAGTACAAGCTGTTGTCATCAACTGCCATTATAGAGCACTAACTGTTAGAGCCACCCCAGGAAAGCAAAATCAGCCCAGAGATCCAGAAGCATTTGGACTAGTGGTTACAGAGCTGAGCAATCTCAGATGTTCTCATGCTCAACTCACTCGTTGGGGAAGCTGAGCAGGTTGATAGGTGTGTACTTAGACAGGTGTAGAGTTACTGCATCACCCCTCCTTGCATCACTTAAAAAGCACAGGGAGGAGACAGGCCAAAGCAATTTGTTTGAAAGTTTTGAGGTAATTAGGGAGTTCAACAAACCTAAGCTCAGCAGGACAATCTCTGCAAAGGGGGAAATACAATTTAACATAAGGCACTGTCTAGGGCTAGTATGGTTTATATTATACCTACAGCATTTCTCAGATCAGTTCATTAATAGTTGGTTAACTTGGCAAGCTAAACAGGTGCTGCTAAACCTTGCAAAAAGAAAATGATGTGAGGGAAAAAGAAACAAAACAACCTCTCCCCCTCAAAAAAAAAAACCAACGAACAAACAAAAATAACACACACAACACAAAACAAACAAACAATGACAAAACATCAACCAAACAAACCCCAGATGCCAGTCTAGGGACCTGTCTGGGGAAAGGTACAACCTGAACAGTATGTTTAGGGGTTTAGTCCCGTCCTTTCACAACATTACATTTTAGAGATTTTCCAAATGAAAAAGGTCTTTATGGCCATAACTATCAGTTTGGGGCTTCTTTCCTCAAGGAGCAATGTTATTTCCTACTGAAAGAATCTAAAATCTGGCATAATTGATTCTCTCTCTATGTAACTGCCGAATAACAAAAATAAGACATTTAAATATGTGTATACCAAAGATGATCTGTAAATTCTCCATTTAACTAAAAGCTAAGGTACTTATCTTGTTTTGTTTCAGTTATCCCAATGAAATCTTTTGAGCCTCCCAAGGATATGATCTTCCTTTCTCAAACGTTCAGAAAGACGAAAAGACAAATCCTAGCATTTTCTGCTAATTTTCTTATTGAATTCTATCATAAATGGGACAAAGCAAATTAGTGAGTTAGAACTAACAAATCTCCTAACTACATACATTTTGCTGTTAAAAACCAGTAACACTTAACATGGCAAAATTAATAAGCAGAGTGAGAATTCAAAGTGAAAAGTAAACAATGTTCAACCACTGATACCTAAGGAAAACTAATTTTAATACCTGAAGATAAAACCTGATTTCTGCAATTCTTTTAAAACCAAAAATGCTTTAATGACTTTCCTAAAGAGAGGGTACACTGTATGACTGGTGTAATGATCAAGAGGTTGGCTGCTCCAAATACAGTTTCTATATGAAATTCAGTACAGCCTTTATTATTGCTGACAAAAAGTAAATGGTTCATCTATATGCTTTTGGAAGGAACGGAAGGAATTATATAAATATCTCTGTAGCTTTTTAAGTATTTTATTGCGTTAGAAATGTAGAAGGATACAAAGTCTGCTAGATTTTGTCTTGTTCCTCTCAGAATTGTATTGCATTTGGCTGGAAGTTGAAATTATGAAGGATCCAATCTTAAAACACTGGACACAGAAATCACACCTTCAATTCAGAGAAGCTGATAAATTAAACCAAAGTGATTTAAACAAAATGAACATTAGACAGCAAAGTGATTATTTCTGATCTTGCTGAGTATTCAGAAGATCATGAGTTCTGTTTATATGTGGAAATAAGCTTTTGAAAATTCTACTGGACTCCAAAGGAGGTTAGGTGGTGGGAATTAGGTTATAACCAACGGGAATTGTATGTCTAAATTGTTCAGTTACATTTTAAAATTTTCTCTAGACGTTGGTCTTCATCACTAGAGACCAAAATACTTCATTCCTGTCCTTCAGATCTATAGTACCCGTGGGTCTCATACTCTGTTTTCCCCAGTAAATAACCCCTATTCTCCCCCACAAAAAAACAGGTCCAAGAAGTTTTCCTTGCTTCTCCTTCTCTTCCAACTCCATTTGCTTTTTCAGCTTTGACTGAATCAACACAAAAATATTCAGTCCATTTCTGATAACCCAAC
>JAWWES010000001.1:47249917-47276978 GCA_035583135.1 Lophotriccus pileatus | reverse complement strand
CTCCCCAAAAACCCATTTCATTTTCACACAAAACACATTGAACTGAATAGAAAAGGCACATTCAGCTATCATAATTCTGGAGTTTTAGTAACAATATAATAAATGTAGATTAATCTCATATAGTGAGAGAAATATAACCTAGTTTTATTCAACTTACTCTCTATATTAGTGCTCTCAGTTTCATCTAGTGATCATAAAGGTATCTATTAAGCAACAAAGGAGCACACAAACTGCAAGGTGTGAGTCTACCCTTCAGTTTTCTCCACAGACAAAAGTGGTCTTTAAAAAAGCATCTTAAATTTTTGTCTAAGATAGAAAATACATTCCAACTCCCTCAATCAGCAAAACGTCCTCCTTCTTAGCTGTCACACTCCCAGAAGAATCAGAACCACATGCATATTCTTGATGTCTGCCACATAGAAATGGGTTTAAAGTGACTCGTCTGGCATGCTTTAAGCACATTCCCTTTCATGGGAAGTGCAATATACAAACTTATATACACTTTGACTTAATTTTATTCTCTCTCTAGTACCAGTGAAATATTCAATTTGCTCCCTATATCATTGGCTGTGTTTCAGCTTCCTTAGAACTATTTAGAAAACTGTCCCAAGTGCAAGAGAATCAATATGAAAATGAAGGTATTCCACCTGAGGCCAAAGCTCTAGAAACACCAGAACACATCCTTACCAGCTACTCTGAATGCCTGAATATGTAAATAATCTTTTAAACGTCCAGTTACAAACAAAAACTCCATAGCTGATTTGCCCATGTTTAATTGTATCATACAATCATAGAATCAATCGGGTTGGAAAGGACCTCTGAGATCATCAAGTCCAACTCATGATCCAACACCACTGTGGTTACTAGACCGTGGCACTAAGTGACACATCCAGTCTCATCTTAAAAACCTTCAGGAATAGTGAATCCACCATCTCCCTGGGCAGTCCATTCCAATGTCGGATTACTCTCTCTGTAAAAAATTGCTTCCTAATATCCAACCTAAGCCTCCGCTGGCACAGTTTAAGACCATGCTCTCTTATCCTACTGCTGATTGTCTGGGAGAAGAGACCAACCCCCACTTGGCTACAACTTCCTTTCAGGGAGTTGTAGAGAGCGATGAGGTCTCCCCTGAGCCTTCTCTTCTCCAGGCTAAACAACCCCAGCTCCCTCAGCCTCTCCTCATAGGACTTGTGTTTGAGTGCCTTCACCAGCCTCGTTGCTCTTCTCTGGACCTGCTCCAGCACCTCAATATCCTTCCTGCACTGAGGAGCTCAGAACTGGACACAGCATTCCAGCTGTGGCCTCACCAGCGCTGAGTACAGGGGAAAAACTCTACTTGTATTATAAATACTTATTTTGCATTTGAACAGTATTAATAAGGCCCACTTATTGAATCTAACACTGCAATACAGTAGGATACTTCTTTCATAATAGAAGCATTTTTCTGTGTGGAGACTTATGCCCTCTCTCTGCATGCCTCTCTTCTCCCCCTCTCCGTCTTCCATCTGCATTGCCTGGGCAAAATGAGAATGGCTTAGGCAAATTTTCTCTACACAAATTCATAAGTATGGATTTAGATGCAGACTGGAGCTCCTCTTGCAGTGTCACGGAAACAGAGAGAAGAAGGAAAGAAACAGCTACCTGAATATAACATGTAAATTTCCCCCCCTCCACTCCTGCCATACTCAGAGATAAAAGAGGACAACCAGTACATATGTGAAAAAAAATCAGGAAATGGAAAGGATGTGAGGAAACTCAGGGTCTCCAAACCACAGGAAGTAGTGGCCAACAGTTAGTAACTGACACAGGGTGCTGCCTCGAACAGCAGAGAGCACTGCTTGGCAAGGACAAGCAGAGCCTGACTCCTAAAGCAAGCTTTAAGTGCTTAAAGAATGAAAAAGACGGGAAAAAACCACAAAACACGAAAGGAAGAATAAGAAGCACAGTACAGAATTATTTGAAGTCAGAGATATTTTAAGATACTCTTTTGTTTCGTGAAGATGTATGAGAACCCAACTAGTGTAAAAGCACTACATTTTTAAACAATGACATTAAAATGTCCCAATTTTACTAATTATTTTTCTCAGACTTCTTAAAGCATCAGCTGCATGACAAGATGGCTTCTAAATCGTGCCCAAAACATTGTTCCTGGACAGGACTGGAAAAACATCATGTTCTATTACACTGTTACAAATACGGGACAATTTATACAGCCTATATAACAATGTTAGGCTTAAGGGGGTGTGCCTGTGCATTTTGTATAGATATATAGGTATAGATATCTAATTTGATTAATGAAATAGTACATATTTACACTGATTATTCAATTTTCCATTAATATTCAGATTAGGACCTCAGTGGACACAGTTACTATTAATACAAGCAGAACAAGAACATATTAGAAAAACATTTAAAAATTCCGATGAGATTATTTGTGACCATTTGCTGGCCTGAGTTAACTACAGTTCAGACTAATTTGACAATTAATTTGCAACAGCAACAGTAAATGCATTCAAAACAGTATTAGCAGAAGAGAGTAATTGTGTCCCCTTTGCAAGCTCCCTAATACAGGCAAATTGACAAAAGAGGTCATGTGCTTAACAGATGCTCCCTTTAGGGGTTGTGTTGCTGAAAGTGCTGCAGGAGCCCAAGGCTCTCCAGATAAACACCATATATATATATATATATATGCATACATATATACACATGCACACAGACTATTGTATACAATGGAAATAAGAAATAAAGATCATCTGCAACAACAGAATAGAAAAGGAGAGTTATTTGCTGAGTGTCAGCTGTGCAACTGGTAAATTTTCTACTAAGACAACACAACCTTATTCTGAGTAGTAACACATATGAAAACAACTGAGAAATACAAAATGTTAGTGTTAAATGAAACTGTGCAATAATCTAGTTTAAGTCAGACATTCACTGTAGCAAGTATATAAACACATTTCAGCTCTCTCAAGAAAAGGAAACATCCTTCCACTCCTTAATGTCTTCTACTGTTATCTCTATACAGGGCTTCAGAAACAGAGAATTTATTTCACAGAAAGTCAATTAAGAGCTTAGTTAGAGAGGAAAAAAGCTTGCCAAGGGAGATAAATCCTGCAATGCTCTCAAAACTTGGGGAGACTCCCACTGAACTCTTCCAGTAATTCATTCCACAGTCAAGGGAGGTACGTGAAACACCATCATCTTCCTGCTTCTTCCAAGTTCAGCTCCAGGCTTTATAACCCCAAAATTAAAATAAGTGGAAAATATTGAGGAGCAATAAATTTTTCAGATGGACTGTATGTAGGCTAATTAGGACTTTGAGGACTCAGGATGATAATCCTGAAATTAATCCAGATTCAAAGATACTCAAAGACCATGCAGCCCTATTGGAGTATCCTCACATAGCTTCAATAACCTATAATTTCCTGACATTTTCGATTAGTTTCAAGAGGAATTTGAAGAATTAATGCCTGTGATAGCATAGGATATTATGTTCTGGTTTATCTCTGGGAAGTCAAGCTGTTACCAGTCTCTAGAACAGGCAAATACAATGTTGAACACTTCTGCAATTATGCATACATCCAAGAAAAAGTGGTAATAGTATATAGAAACTAATTATTTTTAGGAAGAAATATTTCAGTAAGGCAAGTCCTTCAATCAGTTTGCTTTAGGAGTCATTACCCTTACATTTTCTGTAGTTAAGCACTACTGTCATATTAGCAGTATAAATTTAGCTGATAAAGGGACTCTGCATCTGAGAACAGGTTACATCTATGGAAGTGAAAAAGTACCAGAGCATGGATCAAACTTACTCATGACATTTGACACTGTTGGTCACATAATTTCTGTCTTTCTTAGGTGGAGGAAATTATTTGGGGGCTATCTTTCCAAGTCTTGACTCCAAAAGCAGAGTATTAAGAAAACAGCACTTTTGGCATAATGTACAAATATAAGAAATATTTCTGTGGATGATGAAAACTAATAGTGGGTCCCAAGGGGACCTAAGTAACCTGAAATCCCCTTGGTTCCTAAAAGACTGGAAGCATGTGGAGAAACGGGTGAAGTTCAGATCACACTTCCACAGAAGTGGGATTTCCAGATACGTTTCTCAAGTCTAATAAGTAGGACACATCTTGAATGGGAAAGAATACAGCACAGGCACATAAACCCCAAGAGATTAGTGTAAGGGAGGGTCCTCTGACCAACTGTATACAGAAGCTGCAGAGATTTTCCTGCTAGCTAAAGACAGGCTTTTGGAAAGTACTGGGGACTCGTAGGAGTTACATAACAAAGCCTAATTTCAGCCTGGGAGCCTAGTCTCTCATACCTCTGTGACAGCCCATGGACAGAACCACTGATTCAGGGCTGGGAATACCATCTGTCTCTCCACTAACTGTACTGAATAGTGGCAAAGTTAGCTTTTGGGAGTGCCTGTTACACAATGATAGGAATATCCCTCTTTCTTTGGTAGAAGGTGCTACAACTCATCTATTTCCATGTTAATATTTCCTTCCTGTGAGAAAATTTGGGTTTGGATGGAGCTAGTTCAGCTTTAACATTCATGTGCCTTTATTTATAAAGCTGAGAAATCCCTTGCTTTGAGATGGCTTTTTAAAACACAGGAATTTGTGGATATCGATCAACTCCTGTTGCAAAATTCTGTTCCATAAATTTACACAACTGAACTCTTGAGGCCTCACAGTATAAAAGTTTTATTCTTTCTTTTTCCCCCTCCAGACCTTGAAAAATTCCACAGGCCTTTTTTTTGAACTCTCTCCTTTATTCATTCCTCTTTGTTAAGTGGAAATATCAAGGCACCAGATACAGTACTTCAGTACCACAACACGGGGAATTGTCCTTTCCCCTTAACTGCAGACTTTTACTGACACTTACAGATGCTTACACTTTGAATGCTCATACAGGATAAATGCGAGGACCTTCTACACTACAGTAATCGTGAGTGAAGCACAATAAACTAAGAAGGATTTTCTTTCACCAGCAGAGCTGCTCTGCTGGGGAGAGCTCAGATGTGAGTGCAGAGTTGCCAAAACTGATAAATTTTTTCTGCCCTAAGCAGAGGGCAGGAGCAGGTTTCATCTCTCATTATTTGTTCTCTCCTAATTTGTTCATACAATTCCCAAGCTTTATGTATCATTACTTTAATTGGGAATGGCAAACTAATGAGCTGAACTTTCTTTGATGGTCAGAGTGCTATGTAAAGAGATGCACAGAGTCAAAGCGAAAGATTCAAAGGGACTTTATCTTCTGCTAAGACAATGCTGAAGAAACTGGAAAAATACAATAACAAGATTCTTACAGCAATTCTTACAACAATTTTTTCTTCAAAGTTGGGAACTGACAACGTTCTGTCTTATGATGTAACTCAAAATAAGGGCACCACTAGATTGGAAATATCTTCCTGTCAAATCATCTAAAGGAAGCAGATTTCTGCTGCTATTACTGTTGATATTGTACCAAAATTGGCAATCTCGATTTGCTACTGTACATCAACCTCCACATTAGCCAATGTGTGTGTGTGTGCGCGCGCGCGCATATCTATGTGAAAGTATGAACAAAAACATGCTGAAAAATAAACCAAACTCTGCAACCTAAGCTAAAATTTTTCAGCTCGCTTTCTGGAAACACAAAAAGTAGGTCAGCACATATTCCAAAATAGCACATCAGCACTAAAAGCAAAAGGAGCGTATCTGTACCTTTGGACTTTTTAGCACATTTCTCTATAGGGGGAAATGGAGAATAAAAGCCTTTTCCTTATTCTACTATAGGGAGGAACATGTACAAGAAAAAAATGCTTATACTTAAAAAAGCCCCCAAATGAGTCACCTACATGGGTAAAATGTTGTCTGTTTTAATCAAAGCAAAATAACATTGAGTGGAACCATTTAAGCTTTATCTAAATATAACCAAGGGAAAAGCCACGATGTTTAAAATGTGTTTAAAATGTCGTACTGGATATGTATCACATCCTGTTCCTTGCACATCTTGTTCCTTGTATCAAAAACCTATTTGGTAAAATATTTACTTTGGAAATAACAGGATACTGTCTGTGATTTTGTTGTTCATCTTGTAATTTATTTTTGAAGTATTCGCTGTTGCAACAAGAATTGCTGCCTATTTTGTGATATCTTTCATGCTAGGCATACTTTTAAAAAATATTTTTTTTAATACTCAATGCAGGTCTCCCACTTCTATTTTTCTTTCCCTTGTCTCCCTCCATTTTTAAGGAAGTAAAAAGGTTAAGCTAAATCCAAATTATTCAAGCAGTCACACATCTTATAAAGATTCTTAGGAATTATTCTGGAATTAATATTGATAAACTCCTTTCATGAACTAATGCAGTACTTTAATATGAAAAGAAAACCAAAATCCACTCTTAGGCAATATTAAATAATGCTTATCAGCTCTAAAATGTTATTACCTGATTCAAGTCAATATTAATACTGTTGGCTGCAACACAACAAATGATGCTGACCTGTTTCCCAGAACAGATTTCAAGCTAGAACATTGATATTTTTAATTAGGAAAAAATGATATTGCCTCCCCCCAAATTCCAAGTGTCAGTTTCATTTGGATCTCTGTGCTAGACTAAAATGCTTCAAAGTTACTGAGCAGTGGTATGACCTTTTAAGTTCAGTGATTTCTACGCAATCAGCAGGAATTCCTAAAAATAACACAACAAGTCTATTTTTAGCTTCATTCTCTGGGGGTTTTTTTCTTTTTTTTTTTCCTTCTTTTTTTTTAAGTACCTGTATACTTATGTTCCATCTCACTTCCTGGACACTTAGCTCTCATTTATTTTCCTGTATCAATATCTCATCCAGCAGTTTGTGAAGTACTATAATCCATGTATATATGTACATAATTTAGGCAGTTATACAATTGGACTCTTGCAAGAGCCATGCTCTGCAAGAAGGGAGATCAAAATGGAAAACAATGTCCTGAACCCGCAGCTGCTGGGATCTGCACTTTTTTTTGACACTCAATAAACCAATGCTTGCCATCAGAACTTAAGTAAAAATCAGGAACTTCCTATGTAACACAGGCTGCACAATTAACTAAGTGAAGAAACTATGAAGTTTCTCAAAATCTGACAAATTAAGCCAAAATACTAAAATAAAATAAAATGGTTAAATTTTTATTTCCTGCGAGGTCTCTACCTTGCAAAATTTTAAAACCGTAGCCTAGCAAATAAAATGTATAATTAAACATGTTTAATTGCATTCCTAGATTACTGCCAGATAGCTTGTCACATGCCTTGCTGGGTCTAAATAGACAGTTTTCATTTGTTGCTTCTAAAAGCCAGAGGCACAGAACTAATTGAGTTCAATTTACAGCTGGACAAATATACTATTAAAATATCATCAGATCAAATAAATCAAATAGCATAAATTTGCCGTGAAGTATTCAAATAAAGAAGGGAAAATAAGACAGTTGTGTTTATGATAGCAACAGATATGATCTCCCCCCTCTCTAGCGTTCTCTCACTGATGCCAGCAATGTCATGCTCCAAAACCTGAGAGATCTATGAAAAGATAATACGTCACACATTCATCAGACTTCAGTTATGCTAATTCTGACACGCCACCAGTGTAATTAAAAAACAACACTGCTCTAGTTAAATGGAACTAAAACACTCCCCCTGTTCCCTGGGATCTTTTCCAAACTGTAAAAGACAAGAGATTTCACAATAGCTCATCATATAATTTAGTCTGGTATTAGAAAATAAATGCCCACAAACATATTTGCAAATTCACACAGTTCCATCTCTGAGTTCAAGGACATTTACGAGACACCTGCTATTATGCCAAATTTGTATTCACTGGAGTGGGACACCTGCTGTCATGCGATACTATTTTCACTCAGAAGTCACTAGCTGAACTGCTGAGAGATGGTATCTTCTTAAACTGCTTCTGAAGGAGAAACATTAGTATAATCAGTTGCTTGAAGGCACAGTAAAACAGGTAAACTAATCCAGAAGTGGTCAGATCTAGTATTTTCTGAGCTTGCTTAACCAGGATGTAGGAGGTTCTAGAATTACAATTGCAGGGTAGTCTAGGAAACAGTTCTTGCATTTCCCAGCTTACAGGTTGTTACTACATGTAGTTGTACTTTTCCAGACCAGAGTCATCAGGCATTCCCTCCCAGCTCATGTGGTGCAACAGTACATGCTCAGTCTTGTGTCTAGAGCACTGGAGATCGTGCTGCAGACTCCCGCGGCTGCAGTTTGCCTTACACTGTTGAGCGACTGACACAGGAATTTCAGCAAGTTCCAACTGTACATGGGGTTGCAATTGCACATGCTGCCGTGGAGATGTGACTTAGAGGCTCGGCCATATGGAGCCCTTTTCATGCCAGCTGTAAGGTGTACAGAACAGCTTATCTCTAGGCAATGAATATCATCGTCTTCATAGTGGTCATACAGGTCTAGAATACATATCACACACTTACAGATCACTGTGCCCTACAGCATAAATACATCCGTCTACCTGTTTTGATCTGCACTGTCTTGGGTAAAAAATATCAAAATAAAATAAACACTGAATAATAAATAGTATTATAATAATTGTCCCACTGTACTGAAAACCATCATTCAAAAATTTAGAAAAGCTGAAACAGAAAAATCTGTATTTAAACAAATGACATAGAAAATAACTACTCAGAAAAGTCTGTGACCTTGTCAAGAGCCTTTATATTACTGCTCTTTAAAAGCAAAAGAAAATATGTCACTCCCCAGTGGAGTAGAAATGAGAGCACTATGGAAGCCAGTACTACAGTAGAAATACTGGTAACAATATAATCCGGAGTGACTTACTGGCAATTACACCGCAAAATTAATTGTCTACAAGAAATCTTATTTTTATGGCAGAAGGACTAAATACAGAATAATAACAGTTTGTTAAAACCCACTGAACTTTTCTAGTAGGAAAAAAATGTTTTGTTTTGTTAAAGAGGACAGTGATGTACTCACATTACAATTTTTCCCCTGGTTCCTTGAGATATAAATGCATGACAGCAATTGCGGCTATTTTAGATACTTAACTTAGTACACATGCAAAATGTTTATTCATCTGTTTTCAAACAATGTATCAGCATTTACAAAACCAAAATAGACAACTCTTTTCTGTAAGGAATTTCAGTCCCAGGAAGGCTTTAACTAAACACTTACACTGTATCAGATCAGCTAAAACCCACAAGTTTCTTCAGCTGCTGGTAATGGCTTGCCAGCTTTCACTAACATTAAGACAAAGAGTCCATAAACACTCATAGTAAAGTATGTGCACGATCTCATGTCACATATGATGGCCTTACTATAGCTTTGCAATTCATATTTTAAGTGAGACCCTAAGAAACCAAAACCTGTCATTGCCAAATATTTAAATTCATGCACACAATCCTTTTCAGTAAAAACTACATAAATATGAACTTCCAAATACCAATTTGCATGTTTTACATTTTTCACCTATGCAAAAGACTGAACTATTTACTAAAAAAAGGGTAACAGTTGCCACATTTATTCAATAAAGAAATGCATTATTATATAAAATTCATTATTATTCTTATCAGAAAAATCTTGTGTAAATCCATAATGACTAGATAATTAATGCAAAGTCTTACCTTTCCCTGAAGCAACAGATTTCAGTATTGATCTCTCTAAATACTTTAATTTTGCAATGTAATTTTCATAAATAGTTTTCTAGTTCAGGCAGAGATGCATTTAACTGCAAGCAGACTGGAGGATATCTTCTTTGTTTCCTGGAGATCACTGTTTTGCATTGTGAGCCATCACAACTACCTAAGAAAAATAACAGTCAACCTTCAGTCACCTGGGCAACATGATATATTACTCCTCCAAAATTAAACAAAATACTAAACAAAATCCAAGTCTTAACATATGACGTCAAAATTTGTATTTATCTATCAAACATTTTGTAATAGATGCTGTTAAAAGAATTACTGCATAGTTTCTTACCAGGAGTTCACGCTCTTGGAAAGAGACATAAAAGAAGTGGGAAAAAATTATATATAAATCTAAATTATTTAAATTACAACTTGTTTTTTCATTGACAATATGAACTAGGGTCTTTTCTTTTTGCAGATTTTTGGTCAGAAGCTATATGCAACAGTGAAAACTGAGTTATTTCTTAAGTAGAAGTATACAGAATGAGTGCCAACAGAAAAAAAGAACCTGCTGAGAGTAGGAATCTACTTTTATCATTTGGGTATAACTGCAAGGGCTCTGTTAAAAGAAGAAATAAATTTCTATTTGGTGATAATATAGGCATGGGGCAGACAGTTTTTTAATTCAGTTCAATAACAGCTGTAGGCCCAGGAACAGAAGTTATTCACTCATAGATGTTCTTTGAGACAGGCTACGCACATTTGTTCTTATGTTACATGGAAGCAGCACAAAGTTAGCATTGCAACATTTTCGCACCCAGAAATCTTCTCAGTCCCCCAAAATGCCAAACATATGAGATGGCTTTTGAATGGTAGGACTGTTCTTATTGTGTATCAAGTTTATGTCCTGTTCTCCCATGTCATGGTAGCAAAGAAGCATAAAGTTAGTTGTCTCCTGTTCTCCTCCCCTGAACAACTTGCTCATCATATGATGCCATGTTACTGTTGGTGTGTCCTAGGTTTTAATACCTTTCCAAAAGGTGGTGATGCAAAAGAAGCTGAAAATTTTGACCAGATCCCAACCTGCACAAAGGCTCTGAAGTTAAGACTGCCACGTCTGCGTTCAAAAACACTGGCAGCAGATGTGGGTACTGCACTTTGGAGGGGGAGTGCTGTCCCATGATGGATATGCCCAGAGGCCCATAATGCCAAATTATCAAATTCAACTTGAATATTGTTACTATGAGGACAGTTTGAATGTTCTCTGTGAGCTCAAGGAGTGATGATGCTACATAGTTCTGTGACATGAGTAAGATGCCTTGCTTGCTAACTTGAACGTGAGATGAAGTTGCTCAGGGCCTTTTTGAATGCCTCCAAGGACAGAGACAAAACCTGCCTCGACAACCGCAGTGCTGTCGAAGCAGCCTCTTGAGCAGTATATCGCAATCTGAATATTCCAGATCCCTGGCAGCAAACAGGACAGTCGAATTCCAACCTAGCTTGTTCACCTCCATGAAATGTTTGATAGGGCACGTAATTAAAAGATCTACAGAGCTGACATTAGCAAATGTTACTCAGTAGTCTTCTGTCTCATAAGGAGTTGCTTTACAATCTGTCTCCTCTTCCCACCCTTCCTGTGACAACAGGAACTACCCGTGCCACTTTTATGTATTATTAAATGGCTTATACATTTTGATTTCTCATTTTTCAGTGCTTTTATCCCTCTGGATAGCCCTTTGCAACTGATGTCTATAAAAAACACAGTAGTACTTCTGTCCACATTTTAAGATGTACTACTCTCAGTCTGGATAATTCTCTTCTATCATGTTTATGCAAGAGTTCAGTTTTGCGAACATTAAGAGAATATCGAATGGTGGCATGAGTCAAAAGTCACTGAGAGAGACTAAGCAGTTCTGGCTCAGATCTGCTCCTTCAAGAGTTCTGCAAACTTGGGTATCCTTTTGTATCTATACCATTTTAAAGATAAGGCCCCACCTTTTGAGATACTTTTTGGTTTGGAAAATGAGAAGTGATGGACAGTAGATCTGACCAGTTCCTGAACGACCCTAGTTTTTCATCTCTCTGCTGAGAAGTCTGCTAATGTCTGTGAGATGCTGTAAGAGATGTATAAGGTTTTTGAACAAAAATAAATTAGGAAGTTTTAAACTCATAAAAATAAGTTCCAATTACATGGAATACTTCAGGTTATCATCAGTACAAGAGAGTGGACTTTGTCTGTCATACATGACATCTGTGCAGTATTGAGAGACTGCAGCTTAGTAGTAGTCATCTAGATTTGCATATCCATGTGATAAACTGCACTTTTCAATCTCTGGTAACCTGAAGTCATTATCCTTTGCTCTGGGGGGAGGAGGATGGTCAGAAGGAGAGGAAGGGAGTGCTTTCCACAACAGACTCTGAGGCCACAGTGTAAACACTGACTTTCATGGACATACTTTACTTCAAAGAACAGCAGCAAGCTGAAACCAAGCAGTCAGTTGGAAGCCAAACGTTAAAAACTTCTGCAGACACACCACCTTTTCAGTCCAGTATAAAAAGGGCATAGTCTCCTCCCTAACCTGAGCAGAAAATAGACCTTGAACAAGGATAAAAAGGAGGAACTTGAAATAAAGTACAGTATGGATATAACTAGTTAAACTGTCAAGTGTTACACAGTGATTTGTCATATGCTATCTAACTTCTTATTCATCCTCCATGAACCACTTCGTGGCAAGTATGTTATTTCTACACAGGTATTATTTACACCAAACTATGATTTTCATAGATCTGTGCTTTGTTACATCAGTCTCACTACATGTGCAATAATATATATATTAAGTCAAAGAAATAATTGACACTTCCACTGTGCCCAACTTCTTCTGAAAAAGCTGGATTTTTACTTTTATCTCTCTTTAGCAGTAAAGAAAACTAATAAATGCCCTAAGTAGGTACACACTGTTCTTGTAAATATTACTGCTTAATGTGCCTTTCTGAAATAATCTTAATAACACTAAATAATCTTAAAGTATGAAAATTATAACATTAAACGTAAAAAAAAAAAAAAAGCAGTAACTTCATAGCTGCACAGCAAGATATCCCAAAATAAGTCTTATCAAAATACACATTTTTCTACAGCAATCAACAAAACTAATGAAGGTAAGAGCTGCATTACTCCAGCACCCTCTGTTGGCCTTCCTGCAGCATGTTATTTTGTGTAGCCATTTAAGAGCATCATTTGTTGGGTCCTGAAGCTATGACTAGGATTCCATTATACAAAAACATAAATGAAAAGCAAAAATAAACCCATCCCTCAACCCAGTCCTATGCATAGCACCTTGAGCTATATATATCACAACGTAGCTTAATAACAGAATACTTACTACTGCTGGATCTGCCATGCATTAGCCAATCTTTGCAGGTATTCAGAATTGATCTGTCTAATTACAAGGGCAAAATGTTCTTTACAAGCACTCTTTGTGTCTGATATTTCTAACAGACACCAGTAATAAATGGCATCTCACAGTCAGCTCTCACCAATAGAAGCAACAGCTCCACAGAAAGAACAACTATTTTTATGGAGCATCGTGCATTGTGGCAACTGAGAAGTAACAATCCATACATTATGTAGAACATCATCCGAAAAAGAAAGTGCTCAAATCAGGTTTCGTCAAGCATGCAGGAATAAAGTCCAGATGCCAGATACAAGGTGAACTAAATATAAACTCCATATACTGTGCACAGCCAGATGGTGTAATTTCCAGAAGCAAAGGCCCTTAACCCAGTGAGCCTGGCAGCTGCTTTGCAAAGCCGGCTCAGAGCTTTGCAAAGGCAGATGTGAAGTTGCAGTGGGCAGTGGAGAGGAAGAGGGAGGAGGAAGCAGGAGGCTTGAGATGGAGAAGCAGACGTGCTCTTATGGCACTGAGGGAGGTAAGGGTGGTAGGGGCTGCTGCTAAGAAAAACCGCCCAGGGTTTTATCAAGGCTGCCCTGACCTTTCTGTCCCCTCAGCAGGTGCAAACAGCAGAAAAGCAGCCTGTGTCCAGCTCTGCAGCAGGAGGCAAAGACCTGCTGCCTGGCCATCTCACAGTTCTTGAACCACCACTCAAGAAAAGCCACAAGCAAAGGAAAGGCAAGACACAAGCAGGTCTTACTGAGCTGTCTGGCTGCTTCCACCAGGCAAATGGTTGAGTACTTTATCTACCTACGGCTAAGCCAACACTTGCCAGAACCCAAAGAACCAACAAAAGAGCTTTTCTTAGCTGATCTTAATGACGAGGGAAATTTACTCTCAAAAATGTCATCAGCCACTGTAAACCTGCTCCTTTCACTGCCTCTTAATTTTGCACCTTTAAGCTCTATACAGCGTTATATCTGCTTAGTTTTGTTTTCACAGCATCATGTCTGCTCACCTGAAATTCATGCTGTCTCACCACCCTTTCAGGCTCTGCTCTCTGCTTCTCTTCTTTCCCACATGTATCTTCACATGATTCTCTCTAATATTTCTATGTTTATCAACTTTAGGATGGTGCTAATAAAAACTGAAACATCCGATAACAATCTCCAGAACATGATGAAATGCATACAAACTTTGGCCAAACAAATTTGTAGTACTCTTTGACAGAAAGCATAACTACCCTATTTCAAATATTTACACAAATGCTTCTACTCTGGGTAATTTACATTTTACCACTTAACTGGGATGGAGAAATCAGTTTGATTTGGAATGTCATGATCAGAATTATTAGAGTCAAATATTTACTGCACAGAACAAACCAGAAACTACCTCATGAAACCTGTGCAGTTCATTTGAGGTCACTGACTAACAGGTCCAGAAGCCAGAGGTGGACCCAAAATGAATCCATATCTCCAAACCTCAAAACTGAAAAAAAATGCAATAGAGCACTTGCATTTTCCATTTTCAGGAGTTACTATTTTGACAGTTATTTTCCAGCATTTATATTCTGTTTTGTTATTTTAATACAAGTTCAACACTTCATTTTTTCCATGTTTGAAAGGTCTAGTTCCAAACAGTAAATGGTAGACGTTACTTCCTTTAAGACTTGGCAGTTATTAGGTGGCTGGTTAGGGCTGCAGTAGCCTGTTCAGTAACAGGTTACTTACGCAATGAAGTTCCTCTGCCTAGCAACCCCAAGGGTGGGGTCCAAAACAACAACTGTACCAGTCAGATTTTGCAACTAAAAGTGAGGGGAAAAAAAGAAAAAGAAAGGCAGGAATGGGAAGTGAAGGTGGAAAAAAAACTTTTCTTCATGAGAAATGTAACTTTCTAAGAAAAGCAGGTAACAAACAACACAGAAGAATGAATCAAAAGCAACTAAACTATTTCCCCAAGTGGTAATTAATTATGAGATTGTAATATGATAATGATTATTAAGAGAAATAATTCATGCAGAGAACACAATCTCTGCAAAAGATCATATAAATACTTCTCTATTCTTGCATTCATCTTCCCTTTCCATTGAATGCTAAAACAATCTTTTCACTTACAATAAAATCTTACTAAAAAAAAGTTACTGGTAAAATAGCTGGATGTTTTGAATACTTACAGAGAAAGGTTCAATATTAATATCTTTGTGTTGAGTTGTTAAATTATATAAAAAAAATTGACGGCAAACATTAAAGTTATTGTTGACAGCTTTAGGAGTAACACTAACTTTATTAACTTTTTTTACTAAGTTTTTGCTGGTTAACACTAGAAAAATTACAAGATAAAATACATTATTTTTAAGATTTATAAATAAATATTCTGTGAAAGAATATTGTGAAGGAAACCGGCACTTCAAACATCAGTTGTATGAAAAAAAGAGAATCAAACCCACAAAACAACCCAAAACTATTTTGCCACATATCACTTTATTGTTCATTAAAATTTCTTCTATGTAATGATTTTCCCACCCTCCACGATTTCAAAGTCTTTCCCTTTCTCTACTTGCCCAGAAACTGATTAGGTATCACAGAGAGAGAACAAGCCTGCGACGAGAGAATAAGCTGGGCATGTTGACGATTTATATTCATACAGAACTTACATTTTTTATTTTTTAAAGTATTTAATGCAGAGGGGAGAAGTACACCTCCGAGGCAGCAGGGACCCACTCAGCCAGCCCATGGAGTGCAATGCCACACCAGGAACATCTGCACTTGCTTCAGACCAGGTACTGCTGCACAGAACAACGTAAAGCTTTTGGTTTGGGGGCTGGAAGGAGCAGACCTCTATCTGCTGCCCACATCTACCCAACTAACTGCACTTCTCAATTTGTTTTGCCTGGCCAGGCCTGAGCAGCCTACAGCTCTGAATTGGTGCAAAAACCTCAGAAAGGTTCCTTGTACTTTCTCTTCATGCTCTCACAGACAATTAGTACTGCCCTTTATTTATACTTCAACTCTCATCCCAACATACTCCTCTCTTATACAGAAGCCTTTTCTGGTAACTGTGTTGCTTTAAACAACAAGTACGTAAAAACTTATTTAGTATTATTTACTCACTTAGTAAATACACTAAATGCATTTACTAAATAAAGAGTTCTATTTAGATGCATTTCTCATGCTATGAAACAGATTCATAAACACATCAGCACTTGGAAGGCACTACTCTCTGATGTGTTATTACACAGTCCTTAGAGCTCAACTTGGCAGAACATCTCTTCGCAAACATACATAAGGTCACGTGTTTAGCATTTACCTAATTTGTGACAGAATGTTCACCTTAGCGACTGGCTGTACACCCACACAACCTGAGTACTATTAGCAAAGGCTGTTCGCTAATAAACATTCTGTGGCCCTAAAAACATTTGCTTAATTCCCTGGTAGAAAAGAAGACAGAGTGATAAAAAAGAAACACTTCAACTACATAATAATGGGGAAATTAAGGCCAGGATGAACCTTGTTTGCCAGGCAGTACATGTTATTGCCCACTACTGGCACTGACAGCTACATGCTGGCTCCCTGGAGAGCTCCATGGGGATAAATACTTTGAGAATTAGTATCTATAAATGCCATCCCATTCCAGTTTTAGACTCTCATGTCCCTGGCTCTTTAATAAGAGAACTTTTCAAAATGCAACAGTTCTACATACATTTCAAAACTGCCTGAGTCTTGAATAACTCGTATCTGGCAAGGATTTCAGGAGTGAAAAGGACCAAAATCAGATGGTATTTTAGAAAAACCCTAATGACTATGACAGAGGATTAAAAAACCCCAAAACACAAACCAAAAACCCCAACATTTCCTCTACTTCACATTAACTTTTGTTGGGAAGAGTTGAGCAGAGCCGACACAAGAGAGCTGGTGAGACAGAGCAGAATGCAGGATGAAGGGATGTCACTTTCTAGCATCAGACCTGATTTTCTCACGATGAAAGTGGTCACATAAGCCATGGCCTAGTTGGAACTCAAAGTAAAAAGGAGAACACACTTAATTGCTTAAAGATAAGGAATTTTCTAAACATAACTAGCAAGTTTACAACTGCAAATATCTCTAATGGTGTATCAGGTATTTGTTTGGTGACTACAGCAAGAGTGGAGGTCCACTCTTTTTTTTTTAATATGAAAAATAATCCTCTTATAAAAACTCTCAGGTTTTTTATTGGGGTCAAAAATCTGATATTTGTTTTAGTAGGCTTCTATGATGTGGCTGGCTGCAACAGTTTTGAGAGGAACTACTGGTTTTGTTTTGCTAGTTTTAATTAAATTTGATCTCTAAAATGGCATTTCATTAAATAGTTTTTTCTGATCTTCCTTCCCATTCTGTGTTGATTAATCAGATATGGAAGCAAATTCAGTGCAGTGACCCATACACTGCAATTTTCAATAAATAAACTCTGAATGAAGCTCTTCTGCAGTCTGTACAAAGCATCATGAACAAAGACTTGAACTTTCAGTCAGAACTTCCAGCTTTACTTGTAGGCATGAGCAGGAAAAAAAAATTTGAAAGGTGGGTATCAAAAAGGGTAGAACAAAAACCCACAGTATGGGACCGGTCACAGAAAGTGCACCTCTGCTGCCAGTGCCATTGTCCCGGTATGGGAGAAGGAAAAGAGTCCAGACCAGCGGAGGTCCTTTGTCCTGGTTTGTAGGTCCACGTGTAATCCACAAGAGAGGAGACACAGACACCACATGCAAGTTCAGGGTCAAAGCTGATCTACCTTTATTCTTACAGCATGGTGGGTTTTTAAGGGACAGCAGAAAGGGACCATGGGATAAAGGACACCTGAACCTGGGATTGGTGGGTAAGGTGAAACCCAAGGGAAAAGGGGCAGGGACAACAGGGGATTGGCCAAAGCAGCTGGCCCTGGGGGACTGGCTAAAGCAGGGGGCTGGGAGCACCCCTCCAGGGGGAGAGACCTGTCCCTGACCATGGAGAAGGTTACAGCACAGCCCTCCTCCAACATGCCATGACTCTGCCTCAGTGCAGCACAAGAGGAACTCCAACAATCACAGGAAAACCTTTGCAGCCCTCAGCCTTTCATTTCAAAGGGATGAATAGGAAAGCAAGGACCAGACAACAGCTGCCATTCACTGAAGAGTCTCCCATTAATGATGGGACCATCCTAAAAGATAGCTGCTTTTTGATTTTGAGGTTAATTATGGTTATTAGCTTTTAATGCGTATCATTTTCACTTCTATCTTAATTGGCCAGCCAGAAGCCCCCTCTCCCAAAAAATAACCTTCCCAAGTTTGTTCTCAAAGGTACTTTTATCAAGTTCACATTCCCCAATGACATGTATATCCAAGATCTCCAAGGTACTGGAAAATCCTACCCTTTTTTGCAATTAATAAGGCTGCTTTCAAATACCAAATGTAATGCTGACCGACAAATGCAGGAAGAAACACAACCATTCCACCAAGCAACTACATCAAGATCTTTTTGAAGAGGACAACACAAAGTATTATTATTACATATATATGGTTCACTGCTTCAGTCACAAAGCCCCTTTCCTTTTCAGTATGAATCCATTTCTAAAGTACTGTGCATGTAAGTACACACACACGTATGAAAACATACAAGTTTGGAATAGTTTCTTCTACACAGACCATGATTGGTCTACATAAAACATTCCATTTATAAAATGCCAATGCATTTGATTCAGTTCTGGGACAGGCTACAAAAATCTAGAATGAAAACCCAACCTTTAAATACATCAATCTGTGGAAAATAAGAATATTTAGGCATACTACAAATCAGCTGACAAAAAAAAACCCTATCACTTTTGCATATATCAAGTACCTCTATGAACCTCTATCCCTACTATGCTTAAGGAAGTCAGCCCCTCCCCTTTTTCTCTCAGCTTGTATGTCTTGAATAATTTATGATCATTAGTGGCAGTTTGTCTATTTTTTAGCAGAAAAATGCACAGGAAGCCTGTGCAGCTTCAGAAGGTAATGAAGGAAATTGAGTGCCTCACTGTGTAATACAAATCTGAACCTTTTGTTATGTGCTGTATGCTACTTCCTACTTATTCTAAGCAGTAAATTAACTGAAGTTGATCATAACTGGGCTATAACTTAACTTACGCTAGAGAACATGAAAAGATGTTTGCTTTAATGCTTACTATAAGACGGTCTGCAAACTTGAGGCATCAAAAAAGCGGGGGAAAAAAATTAATCACCCAATATTTATACAGACATTACTCCACACTAGTCAGTCTTCTCTCATAAGAAATTCCACTCAGCTTGCAAGCACAAAAAACCAACATCCTCAACCTCAGGATTGTTCAATGCAAGCCAACTGCATATATTTTATTTATTTTCAGGGGTTAATTAATAATGAAAAATACCTCTTGCAACTGAGATTTCTAAAAAGGAATTTATGACAGGTAAAGTTTGCTCCAGGGCAGATGGACTGTATTTAGAACTATTGTGTGTGTTCACTGATTTCCATCCTCCATTTATAAAAATAAATGACATATTTATTAACCAAAACTGTTTATAAAGGCATGATGTCTGCAGTTCTTTGCTCCAGCAGATCTACATGTTTATCCCAGAAAAAAGCTTTCCATTACTTTACTCAAAGATACCTTTGCAACAGCTGTCAAATTTTCATCCATTATGAAAAAGTTTGGTTTTAAGCTTTATCAGGACATTTGTAAGTACTGTTTCTTAAATCAAGGTGGCTTAGAATATCTTACTAAATTACTTCTAAACTAAGGCTTTAAAAATTAAATAATAACTATTTTATATGACTAAACCCAGAAGGAGATAAGCATATAGGCAAAAAGTTACAACTTATCTTACTGAATTTTATGATAGTCATTCTTATTTAATTCTGTTAAGTGTTAAAGAAATACAGTAATACATGCAGCCTGGCCAAATACATCCCACACTTAAAGCTTTCCATTTTGGAACTTTTTGGTTTATGCCCAAATTCTCAATCTTAACACTCCAGTTACTGTGTATTTGTGTGTTCTTCCACACATAAGCCATTGGTACTTTACTGAAAAGTTTATGCAAAAATCTGTCACAGTCTATGCTAATGTGTTTCTCTGTTGTTTGGGGTTTTTTTTAAAGTAAAAAGCATGCATGAACATCAAAGCACACGCTGTAAATGATCGTTTCTAATCTTAGACATATATCAATTATTCACTAGCTTGTTCTTCTTGTGCTTTATCATATAGACTTCACCACGGCAACACTATTCTTCACTTCCTAGCCTTAATCAGTGAATCTGTAAACTAATGTTAGATCTAGCTGTTGGATTACTTGACATTCTACTTATTGCACTGTGAACCATATATAGCTTCCAAGATACCAATAAACTTTCATTTGCCCAGCAATAATGAAAAGGTAAGTTTGTAAGAACTAGCTAGTTCCTCTAGCTAGTATACTTACTGCTAAGTATAAATATGCAGCTTTGAATTACCACTAGCAAAATTCAGAATGGAATTTAATTCCTGGATGCAATACCTGCCCTGTGGTCCTTGTACAAACTGGGAAATGGTTGAGTTTTCCAAATTCCCAAAGTTTTAAAATCACTGTTTTAGAGCTATTTCACTTGTTTTCAGCAAGTACTTTAACTTAAAAATGTCTTTATATCTGACATACATGTGACAGTTTTCTTGGTATGATTCCCCTTCTTTATGTTTTCCAGCATTGTTAAACATATATAAATATAAATGCATCTTTTTCTAGCACATTTTGACCCAGCTGTTTTGTCCCTTTCAGTAAGTTTTTTTCTCTCTAATTTCTCTCTTCTTCATGTCTAATTAGCTTTTTCTTCACCCCTTCTTTCTGTGTTTCTCCAATACTCTTGAACCCATTAATTCTTGCCTTCTTTTAGCTATTCCATCACACAATCATACTTCTCTTCCCCTCCAGACTCCAAGGACTCTTTATGTAGCTCATTAATCCAGAAGAGACATCTTTAACACCTTAATGCTGCACCATTTTTTAACTCAACCTGTAAAGTAGAAAAGCCAACATTTCTTATTTCCCCAGTCTTATATGGGCTTTTTCATCAAGATGTTCAACTTGTGATACCTCTGCTGGGGAGGTCTCTAGGGAGCACCGATTCAAGTTGTGCTTTTGACTATCTCATTAATTATCATCCTGGAAGGAATTTCTAAGGTTTATATCATATATAAAAATCTTAAGATATGTTTTAACATGTAAATTGCTAACTACAGTATTATCAGCACAGAAACTGTGATGTACACAGAGAGGTTATGTCCCTTCCCAGTAAGTCCTTAACATTGTTCCCATACTGTTCTTTGTTAAAACTATGAACTGCGTGCTATTTCCCTTAAACATTAATTATCTTCACCACAGTTAAAAGAAAAAAAGGCAGGATTCACTCTTCTGATTACCACACAATCTCAAAAAAAAAAAAAAAGAAATCAGATATTTCAGAGTTTTGCAATAGGATGAATATTACTTAGAAAGAAAAACTGTTAGTGTTTATGCTTGGCTGAGACCCCACTGCTCTTTGTGGATCTGCAAGCCTTGGTGAGCATTCCCTAAAGGGAATGACTCCTGAGAGTAGAAATTACCAGCCCTGTACTGAGCGCATGCCAGTTGTCCTGCGACAGCTGTGCAAATCACACTGGTTTCCTTGTGATGCTCTTTCCTTCAAAATCTCTCCCTGCAGAGTCTCATAGGGCTTCACTTTCTTCCCACCCAGCTCAATGTATATGAAGGTAATAGGGGAAACTGAAGCAAATTGGATCAGAAGTTTATTAATGTTTTCACAGCCTCACAGTTTCAATGAGTATGTTGAAGAACACAAGAAAGCATAGCTGACTGAAGTTACCTCCTCCAGGCAAAGAGATGATACTCAAAGGTCAGTCGGGGCCCTCTGCACTACCTCTTCACCCATTCCCAGCGGGTTAGCCAGCTGTCCTTAAGGCTAGCTCTGATGTGTGGGAAAGCTATGAAAAGTCTTGTTGGGGATCTCTCTCTTTCACTTAGGAGCTACTGAAGCTCAGAATCTTGCCCTTGGCCCTTGCTTATGCCATGCTCCAGATATACCTGTGCCTGGCCACATGCCCTGACCAGCAGAACTGACCCTGGAGTTGCTTCATGACTACAGGCCTGCCTGGCAAAGAGGACCCTTTGTTGGTTGTCAGTGGGTACTGTCACAATTGCTCCACTCTTCTTGTTTGGGTAGTGTGGGACTACACTCTTCGTGTCACCCTTGACTGCTGGCAGTCTCCCTTTGTCCTCATTTCAGTTGAGACAGAGATAATTATCTTAGCAGCTGGTACAGCACTGGGTTTTGGATTCAGTATGAGAACAATGTTGATAATGCGGTAATGTTTCGGTTGTTGCTAAGTAGTGCTTACCCTTAGTCAAGGACTTTTCAACTTCCCAGGTTTTGCCAGTGAGCAGGTGCACAAAAAGCTGGGAGGGAGCATGGCCAGGAGAGCTGACCTGAATGGGCCAAAGAGATATTCCATACCACAGAATGTCATGCTCAGTATATGAACTGGGAAAATTGGCTGGGGGAGGTAGGGGTGGCAATCGCTGTTTGTGGATGGGCTGGGCATCAGTCAGTGGGTCATGAGCAACTGTATTGTGCATCACTTGTTTATTTCCTTGAGTTTTACTTCTCTCTTTTTTTTTTGTTATCTCCCTTTTCATTACAAATATTTCTATTATAATTATTACTATTATTAAATTTTATTTTCTTTTAATTAATAAATTGTTTCTATCTCAAATCACAGCCCTTACCTTTTTTTCTGATGGTCCCCTCCATCCTACTGGTAGTGGTGGGGAGTGAGCCACTGGCTGCATGGTAGTTGCTGGCTGGGGTTAAATCATTACATCCTTGAAGAGCAATTTCATCCTGCTGTTCCCTGACAACTGATCTCAGACACAGCAAAATGTTAAGCACCCAGTAAGGGATGATGTTAATATCCTGCCTAAAAATGCTGCAGACTCAAATACCACTGAAAAATGCATGTAGTTACTTTTTTTAAAATACTTTTCCTACCTATCAGTGACCAGGTCACCACACCTCCATATTGTATTTTTAGTCAGCACCAGCAATGCACACGGTCACAATACACTCAGTTAACCATAATGCTTCGTATGTGGATATAAAAAAGTACCTTGCGCATCTTTCAGGCAACAGAAGCTGCTCCACCAGCAACAAAGCGCACCAGGATTACACTTACAGTTCAGCTTGAACACAGTGTAACTCCCCCAGCTTCTTTGTTCCTGCTCAAACACTGGCTAAGTCACTAATTTTCAATGATCTCAGAGCTTGCTCAGGAACTGCATGGTCCTGACCAGAGGCAAGGCAGAAATCACAATCTTGATTCAACATCGTCATTAATACGCTAGATAGCACGCACACCAGATGACCTCAGGAGCCAATTCTTACCCCTGACATATAAACTATGCAATTTGCACTATGCAGAAACATAGATTACAACTCCAGCAATGAAGTGTAGTACTCCTAGTACTTGCTATGACTACAAAAGTTTGTAGAGATGGTCTCACAGCCAGCCAAGCTCACTTGGCAAACAGATCAAACAAAGCTAATCACTGCAGCAGGGGGGTTCTTGAAGTGGTACCTCTGCTCTAGAGACTACTACGTGAACCCCAGTGCCTTGCAGCCGTCAGAGAGACTTCACAAGTGATATCACAGGAGAAAATCATCACATGCTAATGTGAGAACGCCTCCCATTACACTTTTGTAGAAACATTGCTGGAAGTTTATCAGTAGAACTAAACTAGCACCTGTGTGCATGCTGTCCTCTTTGTATGAATATGTTCAGCAACCAGTCAGTCCACATCTGCTCTCAATATTTGATAGCAATCATAAAATGGATATGACACAGAAGACAAAGCTCTCTTTCTCAAGCTTCAGTCATTTTGCTAAATACAATACAGCACAAATAAAGGACCACTTGCCTTAATTAATTTTTTATGGAACAAAATTAAGACAATAAGGTTTAAGAACTTGACCTTGCAATTGTCTAGACTCATGTTCTAACTCTGATTCAAAAGGAGAATAGTACAAGTCTAGCTACACAAATTATATTTCCTAATTGAATTATAATAGCAAAGTAAGTATTCAAACAAATAAGTGGGACTTTTTTAATAAAAGCCTAACCCTGGGAACTGTTAATACTAACAAATTTCTGCTGGAAGTACTATCAGCATCCTGAAATGAGACCTTATTGTTGAACTTCACACAAAACTTTAGAGTTAATTAAAAAAATATAGAAAATATGTCTTTAGAGAAGAAAATGTTTATTTAAAGTAAAGCAAATAAAATAAACTCCTACTTGAAAATCTTTCAATGAACAAACTTGGCTATTTTGACGTTGTTATGAAAAAAATACTATGCTTGTTATCTTTCACTCTGACCACCAGCTAAGTCTCAATAATATCTTTAAGGGGTAAAAATTTTATGATGAATATTAAACAAGACTATGCTGGAAAGGGTTACTTTCCCATTTAACGTAGTTTTCCATCTGACCACCAACAAAATCCACAGGACTTTCTGAATCATACATAACATGATGAAGACTCACTACTGGCATTCTTTTGTTCAAGTTGTAGAGCAATATTCTACAGTTGATATTCAGAAGTGTATGGTCATATGAAGCAAGCTAGAGTGGATTTATTTTCAAACTTTATTAAAAAAAATTCAGACCAACAACACACCCACCACAATCTGCACTATACACACTAATTGAAACTTAATTGAGTTTTCAGATCTTTTAGAAAAGAAATTGCCAGTTACTGGATGCAGTACCTCCTGGTTCTGACTGATAAGATTAAATGGAAGTTAAATAAAAATAAAATACTTGAAACAATTAAAAATAGCAACACTACTTATTTAAAGATAGATATGACTACACTCCAAATTTTAAGATGATTTTAATCTAAATCTACTTGTCATGGTAACTGGACTTGGCCCAAATTGCTATTAAAGCTTAATGCATTCAGTGATGCTGAGAAGGATTTCTCCTTCCAGCAGCAGTGAGGATACAGACAAATTTGAAAGACTTACAGTAGCAGCCTGTATATTAAAAGTTAATTTAATGATGCTCCTAGTCTCACTAAAAGCATCTAATGCCATAAAATTTCTGAGCTTAGTATTTTTTTCCTCAAGTTTTTCCGAGGACTTATGTCAGAAATTAATAGGATTTTGTAGCTCTAGGATACTGTAACAGTTTTATAGCCTCTTATAGGGCATTAAGGTCTTGATTCAGTTTCTCACACACAAGCATCCAGTGCTTAAGATGCTGCAGCAAATCCTGGTTCACAAGTGTCAACTGGGGAGGATACAGGTCTCACACGGGTGAAACTAGACATCCTTTCATGGTCTTGCTTGGGACAGAAAACCAAAGATACAGACCCTTAAATCTGTTCCCCTCTCCCCAAATACTGAAGGAATTTGCATATGCTTCAGGAAATGCCAATGTTTTTAAAGTATCTAAGCTGGTAAATAAACAGAGAGAGAGAACAAAAAAAAAAGGAATTTGAACAGGTCTTAGCTCATTTGGTTATATGTTGTGTAAAAATTAAGGAGACTCCCTACAGAATTGCATTACACAATATTACCCCCTAGTTGGTCACCAGAATGCACATGATTAGCAACCTTAGTTTTGGAGTTTAATTGACATCCCCACAGATAAAAGAGTAAAAATAAGTATTTACACAGAAATGTCAGAGCCTTTTCAGTTATGAAATGGAGATCACAAGCCAGTAACATTAAGTACAGGGAGTCCCCAAATCTACTTTCAACTTCCATGGATTTATGCACAGCTATGGGAGGTCAGGAATGACAAATAAACTGCAATGGCTCCTGCCCTCTTTGAGGATTATGCAAAGTAAGTTGGTTACTTTATTGAAAGTAGGCACACTGAAAACATGAGGTCGCTCAAGTTATGCTAGGACAGAAACCATGGACTGAAATAGGCTGATCTATCAGTCATGCCCAGTGCTTTTTTTGGTTGTGCACTATCGATATACAACTTTCTACATTAGGTAAGTTCATTAAATACATCAAAGATAATAGGGTGAGTATCGGGTTGGGCAAAAAATGAATTAGTTCCAAGGATTGGTTATTAACACAATGCACGTGGGCATAATGCACAGATTTTTCTAGTATGTCCATGGATCTTCTCATAGGGGCATAAATGACAGGTCATAGTTGATTTAGCAAAAATTTTAAGCCATCAGAATTGCTGCTAGCCAAGAAGCACCTATGATGTTGAGGAACACCTGGGTATGCTCACTCTCCGACCCTTAATCAAAACCAGCAGTCAAACAAAAGCAAAGAACTGCATTGTTGATCTACATGCAAAATGCCAATAATGTTGAACCAAATACTATTGCATAAAGAGAGCAAATCTACTATGGCAAAAGATTACAGCAAGGAGTCTTGAGAGGCCAACACAGAGTCAGTCCAGCTGCTTGTAACACTGGTTTAGCCAGCAAAAAGGATGCTGTTCCTGCAGCTACTATACTGTAGGAAGAAAGCATCCTTTGCTTCCCTGCTCTTTTGTTCTTAGAGCAGCCCACCCATCTTCAGTGACAGGCTTGTGCTTTGATCACAAGCAGGTTTAGAGACTGGAAAGCCACCAGCAGTGCTGACAACTCTGATGGTAATACACTGGGACACTGGTCATTTCCATTTGACTATTGTTGGTACTGGATCTCTGATGCTTATGAGCAGCTTATGATTCAACAGTAATCGTAGGAATCACTAAACAGTGACTAAATGGCATCGTTAACCTTGCTTTTAATTCTGACAAATGCAAGAATGATTGAGTTGGAAAGTAAAATTGGATCCCTCACAAATAGTCCTATGAAGCATATCTAAGAATACTTCAAAAGGGCATATGTTGGAATTAATTAAACAAATCAATACTTTCTCTGCTGGGAGCCCCCGGTGGTCTAGTGGTTAAGACGCAGGGCTGGTACCCTTGAGACCGCGGGTTCGATTCCCGGTCAG
>JAWWES010000001.1:47234934-47249817 GCA_035583135.1 Lophotriccus pileatus | reverse complement strand
CTCGAAGGCCTTATCTGCATATGCGGGTAAGGACCTTCCCCGGCTCTTCGTTCGCGAAGGCGGGCCATTATATTATTATTTACTTTCTCTGCTAGTCTGTATACATCTTCAAACACAATGTCTGTGTCTTCAGCTGGCAGAAAAAAAATATTTGTGTGTGCTGGGAGGAATGGGTTAAAACGGAGAAGACTCGTGAGGAGGACTGTAAATCGCTCAAGTGAACTTGCAGCTGGGAATAACCCTTGATAAACCTGTGTGAACAGCAGACCAGTGATTTCCTAGCATTGGACCAAAACATAACGGTGCCTGCATCTCCACTTGCTTACCTCTGCCTGGCTACTGCTTCAGGGATCCCCCTGCAAGTTTGTGGTTGTTCCAGATGCCTGCCAGTGTTGACTCATACCGTGTGGCATCGTGTTCAGAGTCACAGCAGAAAATAACTCTAAGAGGTGATGATGGTGACCCCTCCCAGACAGACATCTGAAATGAAGCTGGTACTTGTTCTAGCTAGGCTGTAGCTCCAGAACTGATGTCTGCTGTGTACTACGGAGTGATGTATGACGTATGGAATTATGAAGATCCCCCAGCCCAAAAGAGGCACAGCTCAGCAGAGGTTATCAAGATGTGCTTTTGCCAAATGAAGGCTTACAAGAAAACAGTGAAACATGCTTCAAAAACAGCGGTGTGGGTTCGTCACTCCTCTCTGTCAACAGCATCCTGCAGTGCGGAAGCTTATGGAAAGAACACTTTGCCCACCCCTGCCCTCAAAAATTTAACTCTAAGCTTCACTAATCAGAGAGTTCCCAGTGAAAGGAACACAGGAGCTATCAAAATAGCTCATGCAAGTGCTACATCTAATCCAGCATGCTGTCTGTTCATTAGCCTGTAGCAGATGGTTTGACAGAAGGTGAAAGAAATTAGTCAGTGGACAGTTCTGGATTGGGAATGAGTCTTTTTAGTTTTTCCAACTAGTCTGCTTATATTTTGAAGTGCAAGGGTTTACAGCAGAAAGCACTTCGAAAATACTGAAGTAATTTATTTATCGTAATGCATACATTACATTTAAGCATCTAATCTTTTGTTGTAGAAATAACAGCACCTTCTCACTGTTCTGATATTTTTGTCATTCAGTTACATAAATTAATGACACACCTTCTAAAAAGAACTTCTTGTATCCTTGAAGTTTTTTGACTTTTTTACACAGCCTTTAGTCTTTCATCAAAAAGGGTAGTAGACAGAACACACAATTCCCTTTCCTCATAAAGCCTACCATTCTGCATACAGTTCTAAGTGGAATATTTTGAAAAGTGACAATCTCCTCAATCTTACTTTATATGGTAGGTTTCCCAAAGTCTATTTATCATTGCTGCCAATCTCTGACTTCACTCTTTCTCAACCGCAAATGGCTGCATATAAACAGAGATCTTCATGTCTTTTCTGACAACTAATTCATATGGTTGGGTCAGGAAAAAAGTAATTTCGGGGCCTAGCTTATCTATCAAGTCATCAACACAGATAAATAGTTACTCTGATGTCGCGACAGTGCATATGTATTTTATTTTATTCCCTTTGCTGACAAAGTAGATTCTAATATGTGTCAACACTGAATTTCACACAACACAAACTTACTCAGAATCTTCTTTAATTTCCACTAAGCAAAGTAACCTGCCATCCGCAAGCATATCAACATTAACTTTTCATCCAGCACAGTATCACAGTACTCTATCAATAGGTGGTTTAACTATTGCCTTTTGCATTCTTTTTCAAACACAGTTTTTATAATAAAATGTTAATCTATAGTTTTAATCTACTCTAGCCACTACGTAATAAAAACAGCCCACAAACTGTATACAAAGAACTACCTGCCACAGCAATGCTTGAATATGGCTTAAATGGCCTACTAAGGATATACAACAACAATCACCTGTGTGATTTACGTTAAGTCTTTGAAAACAACAGATAATCAGCTCAGCCATTTCTTCCTTTCCCTCACCTTTTAATAGCAGCAGAAATTAAGAGTACTAATATTACAGATTGCTTCTGACATCATTCAAATGCTGCCTCTTTTCAGTGGCCTAAGGACCATCACACTTTCATCAGTCACAAATTAGTTCTAGAGTCCTGAAGGCAGCACTGTGTATCCTTCCAAGGGATGGGGAACATAATCAGATTGTTCAAAGAATGGAGACTCAATTGTGAATAGCTGGTCTCTACATCCTCTTACTATATATTTCAAAGCTAGGTATTAGCACGTGAATTACTAGACAAGAATTATTAAGGGAAAAGGGACTCCACAACAACCCCTAGAAGACAGAGTAAAGAAAGTAGTGATAGGAAGAAGATAGCACAGGAATCACTCAAGACAACAAAAAACAGCCAGCTACAGCAACCTTCTCCTTCCACAGTATTTCTGTGGTAAGTTGGTAAGTTTGACCATATCGACTAAGGAAATCTTAGTCTTTTCCATTTTTATAATAAGTAAATGCAAATAACAAAAAACACCCACAGTCTTAAAATATGTTTATAAATTTAAAGTGTAAATTCACTCAAAAATTCAGTGGAAAGCTGGCAAAAGCCAATCATGTCATCATATTAAATACCTGTATTTATAGAGAACTTTGTGCACTGTGCAATCTGTCAGAGATAAGAAGATGATCTTGACTGTTCCTTTTGGCCTCTTATTTGTGTAAATTGCATTAGCATTTGCAGCTGAAATCCAATGAAGAATTCAGATTAAAACAGTCTTGCTTCCCCATCCCCCCAAAAAAGGGAGAAAATAATAAGAAAAGAACCCTCCCCAAACTATAGCTTTTGATCTCTGAGGTTGTATTTTATTAAAATAAAAAAATAGTAACCTTAAGCAATATGTGCAGAAGAATTAAAGCTGGTTTGTTGGCAGTTGACACTATCAAAAAAAGCTCAAAACCAAATCTAACCCATAACTATGTCCCTGTGGGAAATATTTCTTCCTCTGGACCTTACTTCCAGCCCAGCAATCTTCAGCCATTTCCTCAGGACAAAAATATCCACATGGTCTCCTCCAAGGACCAAGAAGTCATTTAGAACAACTTCTAAATAACATCACTTACAAATTGGTATTTGCTTAAGCCTGTACAGCTTCAGCTCCCTAAAAACCCTCTACCAAAGAACAAGAGGCTGGACAAGAAGCCAGCTCAAGCACCAAGCTTGAGCTCTCACCCAGCTCTCCATACTGCTCACCATTCATCTTGCCCTTGGACCTGAATTAAATCTCACTACAACAGAGCTGCTCCAGGCTGAGGTCAGTTTAGCAACATGTCCAGGGCCAGACTTGTGGACACAGTGGTACAGAAGTGGCCACTAAGGATTGCCTTCTGCTGGAGGCAGACCTACACTTCTCCATCTACCAACCTTTACCTGCGCTGCACCTTCTGACTCACTGCCTCCTTCCTCTTCTTTGTTACATCTCAAAAACTGCTCCAGTTGGATCATAGCTTCCTTGAGGGTAACTGAGAAATGTTCAGTCTGACCCAAAAGACAACAGTCAGGACTAAATATATAGGCAGCTGTTCTCTCATCCTTTTATGATGGCAGCATTTTCCAACAAGATACAGTAAGTATACAAAGATGGAAGATTCTGAGATGACATTAGTAAGCATTTTATGAACTGCAACAGCAAAATAAAATAATTATTTTTGTTGTGAAGGCCATCTGCCTGTGTTCTCATTAAACTGTTGTAAACGGCGTAGTCCTTTAGCTTGCCATGCTTAGACTGGGGAAGAAATACCACTGCAGCATTACTAAGCCAAAAGTCCTTGTTGTAGAAATCTTCCAGTATTGTTCCGAAGCAGGGAAAAGGACATAGAAAATTCTCATGTGGTTTTGACACTGCTTGCACATACTTCCAAAGTTATTTTTATTTCTCAATAGACAAATTTTGAGAAGTGAAGAGTCAGGCCTAGGTAATTTACACCTAGCAAATTAGTTACAGCTAACAAATCATGCAATGAAATGAAAGAAGCTATTTAAAAAGTGAGCTTGACACTAAATAGAATAACGCAGACTCTTTTGAAGAATGTATTCAAATGACTAGATGCAGAGGTATAGGCTGTACTTCGAACTGGGACACTCATGATTTTCCAAAGGTTTTACCTGCTTTCATTTCTCTTTTTCCCATAAATGCTAATTTCTCCTCCTTTATGCTTTATTATGCTCCTTTCATCCTATCTCTACCCAAATCTCACCCCTCCAATGCCAAGCTATCAATTTTCCTTAAATTAGAAATTACATTTATTTTTGCAATCTTTGCATTTCTTTTTCTCTCTCTCTTCAGGATTTCACTTCTCATCTCCATTTTTACAGTAACACTAAACTCTTGAGAATGTTCAGCATGTACAATAGCACACTTCAAAGTACTGCAAGGTTTAGTTGTGATTGTTATTATCAGAAACCAATTTTCTATTCTTTCTGCAACTGAAGAAACAGTATATTGACTTTTAATTTGTTAAAGGATAATTGCCTATATGCATGGTATGGATTAATTTCAAGATGACTTCCGCAATACGACTTTCAGACAAGATTGCTAAGTGGCACTGCAACAGGCCAGAACTGAAATAACATATCATAAAAACCACCCCTACTTAAACTGAGTCAAACATTGTGTTGGAATATGTGACTCCACAAGTATTTCTAGTAGGGGAAGTAGGAGCTTTATATTTACGGTATATGTTAAAGCTATTACTCTTGACAGGTGACGCAATCCTACATGTGACTACACACTCCTTGTACAAACCCTCGCAGACATTAAGCTGTAAAATATATACTCATCAAAATGTCTTGCCTGAATAAACTGTAGCTATTACTGCTTTCAAAATTTCAAAAATGGTTTCAAAAATGAAACCTTAGAATTTATGGGGAGGAAATTAGCGGGTCTGATATTTATTAAAAATAGGCCAGTACTTTTAGAAGTCTCCTACTGACACTAGGCATTACAAGAAATATTATCTAGTTTCAGCACATGTTTTAAAGTTTTCATCCACAAGTAATTTTCTTTTTTGAGATACATCTCTTTAAGGAGAGCATCAGAATCCCAAGTGCTGCAGAATAATTAAAATACAGATTTCAGGTCTGCTTTGCTAAAGCTAAGAAGCTTATGTGATCACGAGGTCTGCGAACATCTCTCTCTTCCCCTCCCAATAGTTTTCAACCACTTGGCAGACATTACTGATTTTTGACAGGATAGCAACCTCAAAGGTAGTTAAATTGCTACATGCTTTACAGAAACAGATGGCCAAGTGAAGAACATGTTTCTGACAAACAGCTCCAATAAATGCCCTGAATGAGATAAAGGCTGGAGTGTGGATTCACATCACATTACACGTTAGCAGAGACAGAAACCTTACTGCTCCCTCAACATAATAAAACCATTGATCATAACCATCAGATGAACCATAAGATAAAAATTCAGAGGAAAATGAGCTTTACTAACTCCAGATTTCACAGGACACACTTTCTGTTAATGGTGACCACAGTTAATCAGGAGACAAAAGAAATAGGCAAATATAATATGCGGATGATGTTATTTTTAATTTTAAATCTTCCAATAAGGATTGCCTAATGAAAATGTTAATAGCCAAAAAAACCTCTCTCTCAGACCATGTATTGCTACAAATATCCCAAAAGAGCAATGCATACAACTTTTCATGTATATAAAATGTAGAATTTTAAGGTACTGAAAATGTTCATTTAATAGTAACAAAGTTGAAAGTGCATCTATAAACTAACCAGATCCATTAAGTAATTTCTGAACAATTCTGAGCATACAACTTTCCTTCTAACTCATTTCAGAGCTCATCAGGCTGTGAGGGAATAAAAAAAAAGTGAGATTGATGAATTCTGTGAAGTCTGTTAAAATTACTTATTAAACAGCAAACCCACCTAAAAACAGTCTACACACCTATATTACAATTAAAACCAATAATGTTACATACAAAAGTGACTTGTTTGTCATTTCACCCTCAGTGCCAACACTAACTACAGCATCATTTGTGGTATTTCATCACATATAGAGAGGCTGAAGTCATACACTTGCCCAGCAATCCTTAGGTTGCCAGTCTCAACAAGTAATCCTGTTTCTACTGTAGGAGAAAATTAGTTTGTTTTCTGAAAGTATCAGGTTTTATTTTCTTTATCCTAGGCAGCACTTTTTCCAAAGAACAATAGCATCTATTAAAAATATTTTTGGTTTTGCATGGAATTAGATTTTTAGTAAAGACATCTGAAGGAAAATATTAAACAATAAAAAGGATGTAGTAGCTGATTTCATCAACTGAAAATAAAACAAAACCACCGAAACTCTACTGAGTTGATTTTCACACAGCTTGTCAGGTACACATACAATGATCACAGTGAAAGACCTGCAGTTAATGAACATAGATGTTCTGTCTCCAAATAAAGCCTTCCACAAGTTAAGACAAAGATTCTTTTTCAGGGATCTATTGTGCAAAGAGCCTGTGTTTGAAAACTGATTTCTATCTAAATAAAAAGACACCTATTATTTAATTTAGAAGACAGCAATATCCTATAGCACTGATGAATGTCTTCCCCTCCCATAAATACATAGCATCCAGAAAAGTTCTAATCCTACTCCAGAGAGGTGCTCCAGCTTGGGATCCCATGCTAAATTCATATGCCCTGTCATGGCCTGATACGAAGGTCTTGCAATTGCTGCTCCAAGAAAACCAAGTACTATGATGCAAAGAACAAAGTAAATCCACATGCTAACAATCACTCATTTACAACGATGACTGACACTTGTATTTAAACTCCTTTCAAAGCACTCCAATTATCTGTGCTCTTACGCAACTGAAAGAAAACAAAAAGCTAGCATGGACTAATATTTTATAGATATCAGTAACACTATTTGTACTATCATATGCTTCACTCTAGCTCATTAAAAAATATGAGGGATTTCTGAGAATGTTTTTTCTTAAGTACAAATTTCCAAGAACTGAGTCTGAAGTATGAAAGTAAACACCTACTATGTTTTTATCTCTGCTTTTAGACATTTGCCTGAAACATCTAAGGAGATTTCTTGGTTGACGTGGATAAAAAAAAACAAAAAGTCAATGAAAGATATGATTTTTACCAAGGCTATATTGGGAAAGAAACTTCAATTACCAGGGACAGTAATCCAGGTTTTAAATTTAGTTCTCACCTCCTGTGACTGTAGTCACCAGAAATTCTCCCATCGTTTCTCCAGCCTCACACTGCCATCTATAGCAGTCTCATGCTTGCAGCAGTGATGCAAGCAGTGATGAGAACAGAATGTTTGGTCATGTTGCAAATACAAAGCATTCCGTGAAAAATGGGTTTGGATCATACATTAGTACAAATATTATCAACCAATCATTTAAACTGGTGCAGTTGTCACAGGATTAACACAGCAGCCTACTGACTTCTAGTCTAAGACAGGTAACCCTCAAGCAGGAGCAATAGCACTCCTTTCAGGGCCAGTCTACCATGTATATGTAAACCACGGATTTCTTTATAGAAGAAAAATGTAGAGCCATCCACCTCACATAGAAGCTGAAAGAGCACTGATTTGGAACAGCACTATCTGCAATTTCAATCAATGTTAAAACACCGAAGTCCTCAAACATAGTGTGGAGCCTGCCAGGAGCTCATGGTAGGTACTGAAGAATTTCACCATTTTGAAATGGCGCATGTGGTGCACGGGGCTGCATGTGAAATCTATAAAGTGCAGAAAAAAATTCATAAGCAATAATATAATGAAATTTATGCTTAGACTCTCAGATATTCACTGAATAATACTGACTGGTGCCATTCTACCATACAATGACAAGTTTATAAAGAAGCATGTAACTTATTCTTACCAGAAGCCATTAATATCAAGAATCTAAAAGTATTCACACACGGACTCTTATAATAAATGGGAGATGATAAGCATCCTACATTCAAGATGATAATGATACTGGGATTGAGCAATATCCAGAAACAGCCTGTACTACCACAATGTTTTTCCCCCACTTTAAAGTCAAGCCCATAGCTCATGAGACTCAAGTAAGTATGTATCAGGCTAGAGGGTCATTTCACGTCTTTGTTTTTTTGTTAATGCTGTTTACACATAAAAGTGTGTGTATATATATACATAATACATACATATATATATGTAATATATACATACTTGAAGACTCACTAGGACAGCTGTTGGAACACAAAACTTCACAAGTTTTCCAAGTCCAAAATAAAAGACCTAACTAGCCAGTACAGGCATGATCTCTGTCAATTTCACAGAAGCTGAGAGATACACACCCCAGACCATCCTAAAAATTCGTGATAATGGGAGTCTCTGAGAAGCAGTCTCTGTTCCAGACCTTGGTCCAACACAAACACAAAAGGAATCTGCAACTGGGCAGGTTTCACATCCAGATGACTGCTGTCACCACTACAGTACAAACTATAAACATGTGGGCAGAAGCACTTCTTTTTCCTGAATTTCACATTAGCCCTAGATCTAAACTGGCTACTTATATCGGCAACAAGTACATACGAAATTATCATAATTACGCATAATAACATCTGAAGAGGGTATTAAATATTATGCAGATTTTAAGCCAATTCCAAACTACAAAGCACCACATTCACCTTGAACATGGGATGCAAATTATCTCACATTTGTTCTTACAGTTCCCTCTGAAGCATCTTTTACTAGTCATTGTCACAGACCCCAGGTTTAATTTAGCACAGCTATTCCAACATTCAGTCCTCTGGGCCATAAAACTGAAAGTGTATGAGCTGCATTATGAAATTCTGTCCTATAACAATAAAGTTCAAGCTAGTGACAGCCTTTCTGTATGCACTACAGTAAGCAAACCATTCATGAGTCTAACAAGTGCATCCTCGTTTTTTTGTCCAAATTCAAACTAAAATTTATTATATGAATCTCTGCTACCAATATCTGCTTGTAGACAAATGATGACCTCCTCTTCCAAGATTTTGATCTTAACAGTCCAAGATAAACTGTTTTTCAAACTATACAAATCATTCTCAAATACTGTCAAATCAATTAAAAGCCTTTATACCCCCCAAATAAAGGTTTATTTTATGGAAGTGTAATGTGTGATTAATTTATTTATTTAGCATATGACATGCTAACAGGAAATTAATACAGACTGGGAAAACCATAAACGGACTAAACAGTCCACTTTTGAAACAGAAAATATTTCTAAAGTCCTAAAATGTTTGCAGTGGTAAAATTTAAAATCTCAAATACATAATCTAGAGTTCAATAAGCCTGCAGAAGAGATTTATAAATATCAAGAATATCTAAGACTCACACAGGCAATACAGGACTAAATAAAATAATATAAAACAACACCATAAAAAAACAACCCCCCAAAAAATGCCAAACATACTATTGTTTTCTTCCTGAACAGAAGCCCACTACAGTTAACACAAGCCAATGAGTGTAAGTACATCATGTGTTCCCATCATTTTAAAATGGCAGCTGTTATCTGAAAAAGCAAGTTAAATTATTTATCAAACAATTCTAAATATCATCAAATTCAGTGCAGCCAGTCATTCAAACAGCTTCTAATAAATTATTTGATATGGCTCTAATGGAAACCATCAGTTATTCAGAAGCATTAGCTATTAAGCAGCATCATACTAATGTTTTGAAATTTTACCCAGACACATCCAGAAGTGACATATTATGAGTCACACTACAAACATATTCCCCTGCTTTTGAGATATTATCAGCAACATCCAAGAATTTATGCAAATTAAAAACCAAATAATTTTGACAGTCATATGTCATGGTGGATAACATGCAAATTTTTATTCTGCACAGCCCAAAATTTGCCTGCTGGACAAAAAAAAAAAAAAAGTTGCCCACATAATTTCCCACATCAACAGCATCATAAATATAAACCTAGGCTTCTCCAGACCATTAAACAATACCTACATAGTACAAAGGCAACTTCTCAGTAATAACAGGTTGCACTGTATTGTTCAAGGCACATCCCTTCTTTAGGAAAATCTATTTCAAGACTAAAGCCATAAAGCCTTTCTTCTACTAAAATGAGTAGACACACTGTCATTCCAAGAGCCTATGTGACACTGTTGATGGTGAAAGGACTCTAGCAAAAGTCAGGAGCAAGTTGTCTCAAAATCAGAGATGGGTAAATTATTTGAGACATTTCTATGATTTTAGAAAAACACCAACAAATAATTTTCATAAGGTATTTATACATTTTAAATTAATATGCTAATGCGCTATTAGCCACATTCAAATAAAAAGGAAATATTAAGCAAATGCTTGGGAAGAATAAATTTCCAATTTATGAGAATAAAATCTAGCAATTATACTTAAAATGATGCCATTAAACAATCAGTTCTTTGGTCAAAAACACTAGCATGGTTTCTGCTAGCTTCTAGAACTACAGATGTACATGACTATGATCACCAATGGTTAGACGCAAGGTGCACAGTGGCAGGATAAGCGGAAACACAAATTGAAAAACAGGAAATTGCCAATAGATTAAAAAAAAAACACCACAAAGGTGGTCAGACACTGGCACCACCACAATCACAGAGACTACGTAATCTCCATTCTTGGAGACACTCAAAATTCATCTGGACAAGGTGAGAAACAATCTGAGAAACATTATACAACCGGACATGCTTTGAGTGTTGGGGCAGGACTAGATGACATTCAGAGGTCCTTTCCCATCTAAAATACTCCACGACTCAGTGCTTTTCTCATTAAGTTCCTTTCCTTACTGGAAATCTACTTTTCCATTTTCATTTACACTTAATTTTACACAAGTTTCCCATATATTTGTAGTGGCTTTAAAATAAAAATCAGAATTTGCCTTTGTGAGCAATCATGATTGCACATTTGGCACAAAAAGACCCATTTATTTTATGGTAGTTCCGTCACCAGAGTCAGCTGAGATACAGTAGCTAAAACAAAAGCAAAATATTTATTTACAAAATAATGAACAGCTCTGATCCTTGCAGCTCATTATCACTGCTTCAGTCTGGATCACCCACATGTTGCAGGCGTTCCAGAGAGAAGTGACCGGCCAGAAATTAAGGAAACGGCAGATCAAAAAAGCTCGAGTGACCCTATAAAAAGTATTGCATGAATCAGGTGGGCACGCACATGAGACCTCGCGACTCACACTGAAGACACACTGCGGAGGACAGCGCCATGAGTACCTTTGTTCACATGCTTAAGGGGTGACCTTAATGAAGACACAGTGAAAGCATCCTGTGTACACCTGTGGATATTAACCATCCCACAGCTGCCTGTACCACTGAAACATTTCTTTTTCCCTTTAAAAAATGACTAAAAAAAACCCGAACCCCAAACCGCATCACAACACGAGGCCTCCAGAACCAGTTTCTTCCCCACTCCTTAAATAAGAACGTGCTATTTTTAAGACGCATTGTGATGGGAGGCACATCTAAAAATAAGTTCGCTGGCGCTCGGCGGGCCACTGTCGCTCCGCACGCCCGTCCCCGGCAGGGCAGCCGGCCCGGTCTCCGGGGCCGCCCCGGGCGGGGAGGGGGCCAGGGCGGCAGGTGGGGCGGCGGCTTTGTCTGCGATCGGGCGCTGAGCGGCGGTGGCAGGGTGTGCGGCCGCCGGCTGGCGACCGGGCTCCGCGAGGGGGGCGAAGAGGGGAGCGGCAGAGGGGCAGGGGGAGCCCTCGCCTCACCGGCATCCCCGAAACTTTGCTCCGGGCCGCCGCGAGGGAAGACGCGCCGCCGCCGCCACCGCGAGCCCCCGGAGCGGAGCCGGGGACCGCCCGGTGTCCCCGCCTCTCTCCTCGCCCGCCGGGGCGCGGCCGAGCACCGCCTCCCCGCTCCGGCCGCCCGCCATCCGCCGGGGACGCGCCGAGCTCAGCCGCCCGCTCCCCTCCCCTCCCCGCACCGCCGCCGCCCGCTCACTCACTCACTCACCCGCGCCCGGCCAGCGCAGCCACCGGCGCCTCCTTCTCCCGCGCCCTCCCTCCTGTCAAGTTGAGCCCGGCCTCCCTCCCTCCCTCCGGCCCCTCCTTCGCCACCCGGAGCCGCCGCCACCGGCCGGGCCCTCCCCCAGTACAGCCGGGCACCGCCCCGCTCTCACCTGGGTCCTGCCGCCGCCGCTGCCGCCGGGGGAGCGGGGCAAGAAGGGGAAGGCGGAGGCGGCTCCGGGCAGTCCCAGCCCGCGGCGAGATCGCGCCGCCCCGCCCGGCGCTCCCTGGGCTCCTCCCCGCCGGGACGCCCCGGGAGGCGATGGGGGCGGTGGGCCGGGCTGTGCCGGGCCGGGCACGGCGGGCGCGGCTGCGTTCTGCCCCTCGGGGACACACGGAGCGACCTGGGCGTCGCGGCAGGAAAGCGAGGCGGCTTCTCGGGAGAGGCGGCCGGGATCACGGCGCTCTCTGGGGAAGAGGTGGCAGGAGCCTGGCGGTGGGGCTGTGGAGCGCGGCTGGCAGCGCCCAGAGCGGCTGCAGGCCGGACGAGTTCCCTCTGTGTCACACGATCCCAGCGCCGCTCTCCGCAGCAAGCATCCCGGGTCGGATAACCCCGCCCGGCAGGAGAGGTGCTCGGTGTGCGAAACAGAAAAGAGGGTATAAAACAGGGGATTTTCGGGGAAAAGCAGTACCGGTATCACCTGACAGCAGGGAGGTCTTAAACTGAAATCCTGGTTGGAGTGCGGGGCTAAAATGAGCCGGAAAGGGTTAAGCAAAATCCGAAAAAGAAGAAGCTGCAGTGAGCGCCCTGCATTGTGATCGGGAGGGGCAGGAACGCGGATCAGCTGATGAGAGGCATCCCCGGGGGACAGCACTCCATTAGCTGTTCGCTGAGGGGCTGGTAAAGGATGGGGGTTTAATCTGCGGTGTCAGGTAACTTGCAAGGTGACAGTATATGTGAAAGAAGTCAACGAGGAAAAACTTAAACCCGTTCATGTTGCTTTCGGTCATTTGTAATAATACTGAGGAATAAAGGTAGGAATGCAGACAAGTTGCGAATAGGTTGCTCTTATAAGGGTGAATGTGTTTGCTTGGGAAATAAAAAGTTTGTCAGCTGTAAGATACCAAGATACATACCAACTTCAACTCGGCTTTAGGCAATTAGCCTTGTAAAAGTAGGTTGGTGGTTTTTTTCCTATGAGAAACACACTGTTGCTTAAGTTCATCAGCATAGCTGATGAGGCCTGGTTGCTTAGGGAGGGATGTTCATTCTCCCTGTTTACTTCCACTGAATCTTCTGCACCTCTTCCTCCTGCCAAAGTCACCTCTAGTTTTTACCAACTGTATCTGTGCTGGGCTGACATCCATGTACAGAGCCACCAGCCACGAGACCTGTCATTACTCTTTCCAAATTAATAAGAGGCTCAAGTAAAACTGTAAAATTAGTGGTGGCATTAGTGGAGAGACTAATTGCAGTGTCTCTTCTACTCTGAATTCTCATGAAATTTCAAAGAATCCAGTGTCTTTGAGATTTGTATCACAATTCTCCGCTTGACTTGTGAAACTGGTGAAGGATTCAAAATTGGTGAGGGGCATTTGCTGACAGGCAAAAGGATAGAATAACAAAATAGTCAGATAAGCCCCACATTGTTTTGGGTTGATTCCAGGCTAAAACTGGACCATGTATGACTCATGTTAGTTTGTCATCCACTATAAAACATATGTTATGTTATAGTTAGACACCTATGTGGAAACTAAATTATTGTATGAAATAAAACATGTAACTCATAGCAATTAGTTTTGCGTTTAAAACACTTCAATCTCTATGAATGGGAATTCTTTATCCAACAAGGATGTATCTAACAGGGTGTCACAGGCTGGTGAAAAAGTAGGTACTGTTGTCTATACATCATCTGTACACCATCTGTGCTGTGCATTAACTGCCAGGCAGCACAGAGCCATTAGGGGTGAGTGGGGTAATAGACCTCCGCCTGCCTTTTAGCGCTCTCGGCATTCTGCAGTGCAAGCTCTTAAATGCTTTGAGTCAACGTCAGAGCGTTCAGAGTGAGGAGGTAGCAGTGTTTTCTGTACCACCAGCTGCTTCACTGCTTCAGCCTTCCCTAAAATCTCATCTTTGATGTTCTGTAGGAAAACTGTGCGATAAATACCTATACACTGAGAATCCCTTACTATCAGTTCACATTTTCTGTTCTTTTTGCTGATTAACCAACTTTACATTGTTCCTCATTGCATCCCTCTACTCTGCACATGGTCAATTGTTTGGTCTGGAGGCATCTCATCTACACAGACCGGTATCTTGGGGATTATGTTGTGAGAAAAATCAGAATCTTCACTCTAGATTTTGACCTTTATAACAATTCATTAATAAAGGTAAGTTATGATGAGCAGAAACCAAAGGGCATTCTGAGGAGATACAGGAAAAGCACTGTCAGTACCTTGAGCACCTGCGATGTCTTTGCAAGCTGTGCCATCTTATAGGTTGAGACCAAGCTCTTAGAAGGCATCTTGAAATTTTCTAGGGCTGTAACATTGCATGAGAACCCCAATTAAATCTCTACACATGACTTTCAAAAGCCACTGGGAATCAAGAATATAAAGGTTATATGCACAATATTCATCTCCTAGAGGGCAAGAAATTAAATCTTGTCTGATTCCCTAGAGTACACTAACCAATGTAGCTGAGCCACTACAGGACCGATGGGGAGTGAGCATGCTGGGACAAAATTTCTACCATTCAAGGGGAAAAAAGGATCAGAGTGGAAAATTGTGACTTAAAAAGGACTGGGAGAGCCCCTTTGTCTTCAGAGTAGCTAGATTTTGTAATTATATTTAATTAGGATAGTTCTTAAAGCCACAGGTTAGACAAAATCTGGTTTTCTAATGTTTGTAGAAATCAATT
>JAWWES010000001.1:47194870-47234834 GCA_035583135.1 Lophotriccus pileatus | reverse complement strand
ATTATATTTAATTAGGATAGTTCTTAAAGCCACAGGTTAGACAAAATCTGGTTTTCTAATGTTTGTAGAAATCAATTTTGAGAACCAGTGACTTCCTATAGAAGGCAATTCTAACTCACATGTCCTTTTGGGTGTAGAAGGAAGGGTCTATGACAACCTAATGCTTTTTTAACTATTACTCTTTGAAATACTTGACTTTATTAAAAAAGGCTGAAACTAATGATGTCCTATGTCCCTGTATCCCATATTTGACAAATACTAGAAGTAGACAAAAATAAGCAGTTGACAGTCAAGTTGTTAAGTGTTTGATTGTGACTGGAAAAGGGCCAGCATTAATTATGTGTCAATCAAGTGCCATTCCCCTACCCTCCAGTATTTTCACACCAATAATGTTTTAAAAGATTTCAGCAGAATATAGCTGATAGGAAGAGGAGGCTGCTTTGGGGAGAGATTGGAATGATAGGGAGAATGGACGCAGGCGAGCTTGAGAAAAGACTGTGTGGGGGAAGAAAAGGAATAAAAATGTGTTGAAGGAGAAGCAAGGAAGGAAGTTGAAGAAGAAGGTACTATGGGGATATATTGGGAAAAATATTGGTTTGCTGAATGTGAGGGCCAGTATCAAAGGGTATGAAAAGGAAAGTCGAAGGACATCGTAAAGGAGACAAGCTGATGTGGAGGAAATAATGAAATGGAATCTGTGCAGGAAAGGCCACTGCATGGAAGAGGAAGGAAATGGACTATATCTGAACTCTTTTGGCCTTATTTTCTATAATTTATATAATAACAATGGTAAGTCTTCATAATAGTAAATAATAATACCTAAGTCCCTTCCAAGCAAATTAGAATACCTGTGTTCCTACAAGGATACTAAAGGCTGAATTTCCAGCCTGAAATGATTACTCACGAGCTATGCATGCTGGCTGCAGGGCTGAGAGCTTGGCTGTCACGTAATGAAGTGGCCTGCACACTTGTAAAGATCATGTGGTTTGTCTGGGAGCTCTCTAAAGCTCAGTATATTTTAGAGTAGGAAGATGGACTTTTTTACCATTTGATCTCTGCATCATTTGTCTTAAAAAATGCCTATTTTGATGACTTAATAGATATTTGGGAGCCACACATAACATAAATTTTATAGCACAACTTTTAATGAGACAGAATTTTGTACATTGACATAGAGTGATACGCAAGGGTAGTTTGGATTCATTTGGTTTCTTCATTTCTCAGTTTCCAAGGAAACAAGGAAAGAGGCTTGAAGTGAATGTCTGGAAAAATCATTCAGAGTTGCAAATGATAATTTACTCATTTGATTATATTAATAACAAATAGTTTTCCTAGTTTTGGCCCTTTCATGCACCTGAGAACAGAATATTGTCACAGTGTCTTTTGGAAGAGAGAGCAATGCTCTGAGCAGCTAATATGACTTTCTTTGCGCAACTTTTCTGCTTCTTCTCATTTCTTCAGTTAATGACCTATCAACAATGACAAGGGAATCTTTCAGAAAATCTCAAACGTATCAAATTTGAATTAGTTGATATGATGACCGGGAAAAAGCATTAAGCACTTTTCTGCTTGACTATTCCCTGCTTTTTTGAAGTGTACAGAGAACAAGTGCTCTTCAGCTGTTCCATTCACTTTGGTCAACTCTTTTAGCTCAGTTATGACAAGTTCTGTTAAATATGTGATTTTGACAATTCCTTTTCCTATGCTAACAAATGTTACAGTAGCAGAGAGATAAAAGAGGAAGTTGTTAGTGCTAAGAGCTGACACTTCCTTTGTCTTCTGATACTGAAAACTATTTCTAAGTGAAGTGTAAATATCTACAATTACATCATTTTATACTAAGCAGAGCTTGTCCATTTTTTTAAAATTTAGATTCAAGAAAATCCTGTTTCCATTCACTGAAGGCCAGGATCACAGAAATGCATAGAAACTACATTCTTAAATACAGTCTTAGTTGTTTCCAATATCTGGAACAGATCTTACCTTTTAAAAATTTGTGTTTCTTTGCAGAGTCTTTAGTCCAACAATGAAATTTCAGGCGGGACTCTAGCAACTACTAACTCATGAGATCTGTGAACTGAGCTCTGCCAGTTTCCATTAGCTGGGGTAACAGACTGAATGGGAGGTGGTGGTGTAGGTACTTTGGCATCTGTCAGAAGTGAGGAGGGGAGTATGCTCAATGACTTCAAAACACTGGCTGCAAAACGTGCCACGAGGAGATTCGTCCTTGGGGAATAACGGAGGAAATGCATTTTGAAATTTAATCTTTTCATGGAGGGAGACACTATCTTGAGGTGCTTGCGTTTACCATCCTTCAGATGCCTTCCTCAAACTGCTTACTGTGCACTTGCGTCTAATTATACTGATTTTTCTGGCAGGGGAACCAAAAGGTAGAAATCAGTTGCCAAAGTCTGAATAGGTAAGACTATAATTGCTTGTCCCCTCTAAAGGACTCAAGCATTCAGTGCAGTTCTCTGTAGCCACTTGCCTTTCTTTGTCATTTTTACTAGTGCAAATGGGGTGCAAAACTGTGATGATTTATGATACTTTACAAAAGTGACTTCTCTAATATCATGATTTGATTCGTTTGTGAATAAGGTCATAGCTGACTGGGAAGACACAGGAACTACAATACTAGACCAAGCACTGAAGTTATTTTCCCTACATTAGAATATTTGACAGATTATAAGGAAAAAGATGTTACTCGCTAAATATATACTACACCATATACTTCATCTGTATGCTGCTTCCCTGATCTGCACTGGTGAATGACATAGTTGTGCCTTGAACAAGACATATGGGAATCTAACTTTAGTCTGCTCTACTGGATTTGTGTGTAGCAGCATGACCAAGATAATGACACACAAATGCAGCATGTTTTCACCTATTAAGATTTTTGTGACAATGGAGATTCTAATTTTAGAAGTAAGACTTCTTATGCTCACCTGTCAAGAGTGGTAATAAGCCTAGAATGTGCTAACACATGGGCTCTTTGAAACTCAGAAACAAATACTGCCTCTGACTGTTACTATGTCTCATATCAAATGTTCTGCTGTGTCAGTCATGCTAGGGCTGACTGGATATTACTGCATAATGAGTCAAATAGCAAATAAGAGACCTTTTTCACTTAATATTTCACAGCATTTACTACTAGTTTTTCATGGGTGTTACATCTGTGGAAACAAAACTTTTCCAAAATGGGAGATGAGACCTTCTTAATGAATTAAAGACCTTAATAAAAAATACAGGGCTAAGGTGATAGGATGAGGTATGAGCTACTTGAGGAAGAGTGGCTGAGAAGGTAACTGTATGTATGTGTGTGCTGCTCATGTAAAACTGGTTCCTTTTGCCGCCTGAAACATCATCACATTTCTGGAAACTCTAGAAAGAAAATAGGATATAATTAGACTCTGCTTTCATGTCTGTGCTTAGAATCCAGGTGACTTAAGCAACTGGCCCTTTGCTTAATTTTTTTTTTTTTTTTTTTTTTTTAGTTTATTAAGAATGATAAGACTGTTTTGCCAATGTACTAAATAGTGAACGAATAAACAGGAGAGGCTTTTCGCCTGAGGACAAAACACTTATCCCAATAAATCAGTTGGACAAATAGGCGGAAGTAGGAAAAGTAGCATAAGGTAGACAGGCTTCACCCCTAGACCCTGGTGCCTTAGAAATATGTCCATGCATGTACATGATGTATATGCCCGTGCATGTACACAGCCATGTGTATTTTCAGCCTTTTCCTCTAACTGTGCTGGTGGTGAGCTGTACCACAAAGCACCAGATCAAAAGATCCTGCTTTGTCCTTTGGAGTCCTCTGGGCTGGAAGGAAGGTGAAGGTCTAATGTGCTCTGCTTCAGGAAAATATTAGAATGTAGAATAATTCTATATTAGAATATAGAAGGTCTAATATGCTCTGCTTTTGTTTCTCATTTATCTGGGTGAAAATCAATTCTACAACCCCTTATGTCCTACTGCTTGCTGTTCCTCTACATCCCTCTGGTGTAAAAGGTTTACTTCTTTACACAGTACCTTTCAGTATAAAACAGATAGCAGCAAATCTCACCTTTGCCAAGCGTGAGCTAGTGATTGTAAGTGCAAGGATGAAGTAGTACAATCAATAGGCAGTTTTTTAACCTTTATGAGCAGGTGAAGATGGACAGTAGTGCACATGCTTCCTTGGATATTGTCGCAAATTCCTATTTCTTCCTCAGACTGAAACTTGCAGCATAATTTTCTAGGCTGTCTTTCTGATGTCATTTAATTCTATACCTGAAGTCACCAACTGATGCACAGGGCTGTAATAATCTCATCTTCCCTGTTGCTTATGCTCATTTCACATAAATGCTCTGTGTGTCACCATCCTAAATTAAGACTGGTTATTATCAAAGGCTCTGTTTTCTTATGCAATGCAATCTTTGTAATAGGAGTCATAGTTTTTTAGGGCTATTGGCAGAAAATATAAATCTAAAACTCACGAGGCTGCTTAGACAGACTAAAAGGATTGAGTTTTTAAACAAGGAATTAGGGCAGCATCCTTAATAGAGTGTTTTTGTGGGATAGAATTAATACTTAACAATAGCTACCTTTTTCATTCCAGACCCTCCTAAAGAAGAATTTTAAGTTGTTCTTAATTGCATGATAGACACTCTGGGTGGGATTCAGCTGCTTCAGCACAGATATTTGGCGCCCTTTGGGAAGCCCTGTGGCAGCCAAGACGTCTGTGTGGGGTTGGCAGATATAGGTGGGGACCTGTGGAGATGCCTGCTCTCCCAGACACCATACCTCAGCTTCTCAGATGGCACTAAACACCTATGTTTAGACAGCTGAGTTTCCACTTTCCTGACAAGGACTTGCTTGGCAGAATTCCCCATGCACACATCTCTAGGCTTTAGAAGTCCTAATGCTCATTTGAGGTTTAACTTCAATAGGAGGTCGCCAGAGCTAATGCAAAAGAAGTGGAGCTGCATAGCTGGGCATTGAAGAGGGGCAGAGAAAGAAGGGCAGGGAAGCAACAAGAGCAAGACATTCCACTTTGGTAAATTCATTATAAAGTCAGCTGCATGTGTAATTAGTGGATTTAGTGAGCAGTTAGTATGGATCTGTACAGAACCACATTGCCTAAAGGAGCCAGTGAAGGTATATAATTGATCAGGTGGCCACTGCTGGGTTAATAAAGTCATAAGATACTGATTCCTGTGCCAGCCCAAGTATTTGTCATACTGCTTTCTGCCAAGTTGGTTTGCATTTACCTGTCAGTTGGCTTTCGTATATATTGCAAGGTGCTAGCCTTGTTGCATAATGCGACTTTTTGATGAGATTTTTTCAAGTTATTGCTACTAAAAAATAGAGACTAGCACATTGAACAACTGAAGGGATATTTCACAGCTCAGATTGAAAATAAGAATATAGTTTTTCTGTACACAAAATACTTGCTTTTTAAAGCTGAAGACTGCACACAAAAATCACGCAGCCAAATAGTTCTGGGCACTGAAGACCTTCAGAATAGGTATGATGCTTTGAGCGGATCAGTAATTAAGAGCTATACTGTTCTGTGTTATTCATAAGTCTTCCTAATTGCAGGATAAACTTAGGTAAGTACATTTCATATGTTGTTTAAGGGTGGTGGCACTATAAAAATCCTACTTTGTATGCATTCTGAGAGCAAGGGCTGCGACTAAAAAGTCCAAACATAATATTGTCAATTTAGTGCTCTCAGGAAAATCAAGGACACGTCCATTCTAAATCACACTGATTTTAACCTGTGGTGCCAGAAAGTCTAGGTATTTCAAAGTTGAGCTCTAGATAGCTAAGTTTACTAGTGTGCGGGTTTTTTATACCCCAGAATACTAAGACTAAAAGTGCTAGATTGTTGGCTGTTTACTGAGGACACTATAACTTCAAGCATATTAATAGTTTAAGTATTAATTACACAATTTTTAAAAATCCATTTTATTTCTTCTCAATTTCCACTTTCTGAAACTATGCACAATATTTCTTTGAGATAGCAAGATGTATCTCAAAATGTGCTGACCCAGTTTTGAGTCCATTTTTCTAAAGAACTTTGTCTGCCCACCAACAGTGACTGAGGATGTGGGTTTTGAAACAAGATTTTAAAAATAGCCTGGATTAATTTTTTAATGAATTTGGAGGAGATTACCTGATTGCTCACGGTGGCTTCACAAATAATTCCACAATTCCTCAAAAGCTGAATGTAATTTAAGTAAAACCAAAACCTACCATGTACTTACTAAATTGACACATAAAAATAATGTCATAAGATGTTTTGAATGGAAGATAGACAGTATGTGTCCTAGTTTTGGCTGGGGTAGGGGTAATTTTCTTCATAGGAGCTGGTATGGGACTATGTTTTGGATTTGTGCTGGAAATGGTGTTGATAACACAGAAATGTTTTTGTTAATGCTGAGTGGTGCTTGCACGTCATCAAGGCCTTTTCTGCTCCTCACCCCACCCCACCAGCAAGTGTGCTGGGGGTGCCCAAGGAGTTGAGAGGGGCCACAACAGAACAGCTGACCACAGCTGACCAAAGGGATGTTCCATATCATATGGTGTCATGCTCAGCATATGAAGGTGGAGGAAGAAGGAAGGAAGCAGGGTACATTCGGAGTGGTGGTGTTTGTCTTCCCAACCCACTGCTATATGTAATGGAGCCTGAGAGATGACTGAACACCTGCCTGCCCATGGGAAGCAGTGAATTAATTCCTTGTTTTGCTTTGCTTCTGTGTGTGGCTCTTGCTTTACCTGTTAATCTGTCTTTATCTCAACCCATGAGTTTTCTCACTTATACTTTTCTGATTCTCTCTCCCTTCCCACTGATGGGGAAGTCTTTGAAACTTGCTTTAAATGTTTTGATCACTTTTATTTTAAGGCTTCTGAGCTGAACTCTGTATTCAATGATTTGGTCTTTATTAGAAGGCAAGGAGTATATAACTTCCTTTTGGAAGGTTCTGGTATCTCTGTTTTTGTTAGAAAATATAATTATGATCATTGATACTACAATGCATATCTGCTTTCAAACAGATATTGTCAATAAAACTTCATACTTTATCAAAACTTCCTGTTTACTGTTTTATTATTATAATCTTAAAATATTAATACTGAAAGAGAACTTACAGCTTATTTGCTATTTGCATTTCACTAGGATTACATGATGAAACATAATGTTTTCCAGTCTGTTTCCAAGGATCTTGTATGAATACTCAGTTTTAATTGTGATCTACCACATGAATATTTGAATTAAAAAAAGAGTAATGGCTTTCAGATATACAAAGGAACTATGAATTTTTTTTTTAGTATTTTCATATTAAATACATCTCTTCTGGTTTTTCTCTTGCTTTTTAAGTTATTTGTTAGCAATGTTTTGATGGGAAGAGAGGCTTTTTTCTGTGGATCTCCTTTCTCCCTTACTTACAAATAGTAGAGCAACTAATGAAACTGATGTTAGTGTAGCTCCAAGGAGCTTTACCCGATTCTCCACCTGTGGTCTCACAACCTGTTTCAGCTGATTTATATGTTGTCAGCCACTAAAAGTGGTTGCTAATTCCTCACCTCCCCCATGAAGCAATGCTGTTTTTTCTCTGTTTATTCAGTGAGCTGAATGAGGGTACTGAAATGGCTGAGAGGCAGCCCTGCAAGAAAACCTGGCTTAGCACCAGGCTAGGGTGGGGGCAAGAAGAGAAAACAGTATTTCAGCACAGAGTAGTGGAGACATGGTTCAGGAAGAACCTTGGCCAAAGTTAACTCCTCCAGGACACGTTTTTGTGATGGCATAGCCCATCTTCTGCAGCTATGCAGTGATGACATGATCTGACTCTGTGTGAGTGACAAAGAATCAGTAAAACTGTTCCAGCAAATCTTGGTGACAGAACTCCAGTGCTTGCAGAGCTGGAGCTGAACTTATCAGGCAGTGCTTTACCATCTTCTCTGTGTGCCCAAAGCTGATTTACACAAGTGGTATTAAAAGACCCCAGGAAATCAGAGCAGAGGAGTTTTATATCTCTAAAGAAGACTGCAAACTTCTTCGTAGGAGTAAATAAATGGAGATTCATTCAGTGCATGATCTCAGCTCCTTTGTTTGGATATTTCTGTGCTAGGATAACACTTCTCTCATGCTGAGTGGAGCTGGTTTTAGAGAGCTGAGAGGTAGTTTATGACAGTGAGCAATAGGAGATTTCTTTATTTTTCTACTTTCTTTCCCAAGGTGCACAACTGATTCAAAGAGGGGAAATTAAATGCAAGAGATATTTCAGTTAAAATACTTTTGTCATGTGCCAACAAGAGCCATACTTTTACATCTGTGTCCATTTTGGATTTCTCATAGAGTCTCACATGTCCTGCCTCATCCTATTCACCTGGGAAACTATATCTCATCAAGGATCACCTAACATTGAAAAGCTAAGCTGAGAGAGTCCTTCCCTTGAATAAGTATTTTGTAACCAAATATCAGAGAACATTTGTATGATTTGGAAAAAGGGGACTTTACTTTGACATAACCCTCTCATCGGCAGTTAGAGCAGAAAGAGGGTTGGATTCTGAGTGGTTTATAAGACTTATGATATTAATGCTTTTTGCCGCTACAATAAATACTGATAAGTGCAGCATTCAATAACTCTTTTGCACTCAAATTGTATATTGTTTCATCTATATATGTAATTTTTAAAATCACTGTCTGCATAAACTTATTTTCTTCTTGTCTCTTGGCAATTTTGGTAATTCAAATGCCTTCAATGGTTTAGGTTTAATACCGCTTGTGTTGAAAAGCAAGACAGCAAGCAGTTCCTGGATCTTTTCTGGCCAGCACAGTCCTGTGGGAAGAGGTCAGATGTAGTAAAGCTACCTTGAACTCTGGAGGTCCATAGGGATGTCATGCTGTGGTCACAGATCTGCTTCCCTTTGAATAGGTACAGTGTGAACTCTCCTTGCTGTTTGACCAACTGCTGCTGCTTGACGTAAAAACATTAAAGCTTTACAGGCTGTGTCTGCAGTCTTATTATATTGGTTATGCCACTTCCTTAATGAATACATTCCCTGCCTCTCCCTTTTGCCTAGTAGCCCTTGGATAACTCTTGGACATGCTCCCAAAGCATGGGGAAATGCCCGATCCTAAAACTGTGACTAGTGTCAGTTTTAGTGGCAGGATTCCTTGGTTGTTCTATGCATCTGGCATTGCACAATGACAGATGGTGCTTTGTCCGGTGCCTGAAGCTGTTTGAAGCACCCAGCTCTCCTCTTTTCCATGGCTATGTCACATGAGGACCGCTGGGGTCAACGTGGATGCTGAGACCCTGCAGCGGGAGCAGCTCATTATCTGGAACTGTATGAAAGCATCCCAGGATGTGATGGGGAAAGTATGAGTTAGGGCCAAGGTCAGAAGTGATTTGTTATGGATGTTACAAACCCCGGTGGCATTTTTTTTTACTGCCAGGGGTTCTCTGAAGGAGTATATGGTAGATTTGCTCAGGGTAGTTGATGTGGAGGTGCTTGAAACAGCCTTAGAGGTGTGGGCTCTGTGAGTGTATACTATACTGTTAAGTGGAAATAAAATCCAAGGACTGCTGTTATCCTTAATTGTGCTATCGAGAAGGCCAAAAATATCTCTAGTAAAAGTGAACTCCTCTCTTGAGATACCTTTTCCCTTGCAATGAAAGTCTCCCGCATGTTAGAGAAGTGATTAAAGAGCTAAAGAGCTGCCATGAATATCTTGTTAATTCCTTTGTGCTATGCTGCTTGGTGAACCTTTACAAATGAGATTATTTACTCTCCAATTCCTCCATTGTCATTCCCTCACCCCTTTCTATGTGCAGGAGCAGAAACAAAGCAAAAGTAACTAAAATGTCAGCTCCTGAAAAGCAGCATTGCATCCAGTTACATGATGTTATTATCAGTGCACAAAAAAAAACAGATGAAAAATGATACAGGAATAAAATGCAGATGGAGAAAAGACAGCAGACGGCAGGGAGCATAAAAAGAAGGATAACAAACCTTGAAAAAGTAGAGCATCTTCCTTCTTCACATTGAACTCTTTCCTTTTCTGGCTTGACTTGCAATAAGGTTATGAAATAGTGCCAAGCATTACAATTACACTGTGCTTCAGGAAGTGAAGGACTGTTTGCAGTCCCTAAAACTCTGATTTTAGGTGCAGGTAAAATTCCAATAACATTTTTGGGAGTTCCTAACTTTTTCAAGGAAAGAGGGGTGTTGTGTAGGAGATATTTGCATTGCAAGCACCTTTGGTTTCATTAATGAGTTTCAAATTTTAAAGAATGACATTAGATTAAACCTTAATTTTCAACTAATGTGCCCACCCAGCATTGCAGTATTTTATCTTATATGCAATGCGAGTTTCAGTGGTTGATTTTTTACATTTTTAGGCTGCAGAACAGATAACATTGAAATACTACTCATATCAATGAACAGACCATCTTGTTTGACCTTTCAGGAAGTGTTAATATTGATTTCTAATGAGTAGAATAATAAAAAATATTAACCCAAGCTATAAAGATGTTTTGCTGCAGCCTTTTTTTAGAATTAAGAGGCTCTCTTTGGAAACATAATTTATTTAAGTCATCTGTGTGCTTGAATGCAGAGACGTAGTTCAACATTCAGTCCACTATCACAACCATCTATCATACTGAAATACTTTTTATAGATTTATGCAGATAGGAAGGTGTCTAACTTCACTTTCTGTTCCATTATTCATGTGTTGTCCTGAGATTACCTTTGTTGATATTACAGTGTGCCTCCTGAGCAACCTTTGTTCAGAGTAGGAAAAATAAGTGTGTCTATCCTGGACAAACAATGAATAATGCGCAGTATTTTAGAACTATCCTAAGGGCACATATTTGTAAAATACTAAACATTGAAAATGCTGAATAATACGGGTTTCTGCAGGAGTTTTAAAATTCCTGTTTTAAAATACATTGTCCTCTGGACAGTTTAGGATCACTGCAGCTAGTCCTGTCTGATCCATTTTATCTTTTCTTTCAAGTAGGGAGATAATATAAAAGATTACCTTTTAAAAGATCTGTCTCTTTGTTAGATCATCTCCTGTTAGGATTTCTAAGGCTGAAGTGTTTTTTGTTCAGTTGTTCACTGATAAAAGGTACAGGGGAATGTTCTCTGCTGCCATCAGGCTCTTAATGACCTTAAAAAACTTCCCTGCATTGCAGACGACTGAACAGCACTTGGGATTGTCACTGTTCACCTTCAGTTCCTGCCCCTGTGTTTCATTTCCAATTGATCATGCACTAGATCTGAGGGACAAGAAATTATTTTATTAATAATTGTGTTCTGTCAAAAAATTGTGTTGTAAAGCCAAATTAGGTGGTTTTTTTATATTTGCTTGTTAAACAGACTCCAATAACAACAGAGTACAAATGTTCAGCACAGTATAAAGGCAATTCTCCTTTTAGTTCTTTATGGTAGGCAATTATCTGAGCAATATTTGTTCTTCTGTTCTTATTTTCTTTTATTTTAATTAAAAATTAGGCAAATAGCCATGGAAATGCTTATATAGAATTACAGGCTTTAGAGGCAAGAAAAAGCCTCAAAAATGTTTTTAACACCCCCAATATTTTATATACTAGGAAGCTTTGTAATGTCATGTGAGAAAACATTCCTGAGGACTGAAAGAAAAAAAATGTCACTTTCTGTGTTCAGGAAGGTCAGGAAAGAGGATCCAGGGAACCACACACCAGTCAACTTCACCTTACTACCTGGAAAGGTAATGGAAAAAATAATCCTGTAAACCATTTCTAAACATCTATGAAGGACAAGTAGATGGCTGGGAGCAGTCAGCATGTTTTTGTGAAAGGGAAATCATACTTGACCAACTTGATAGCCTTTTGCAATGACATGACTGCCTTGGCAGATGAAGGGAGTACTGTTTATCTCAACTTTAGTAAGTCTTTTGACACTGTCTCCCATAACATTCCATAGACAACTTGATGGATTAAGAACAGTCAGTATGGACGGTAAGGTGGACTGAAAACTGAACTGCCTAGAGGCAAACAGGCCAGCTGGAGGCCAGTCACCAGTGAAGTACTCTAGAGCGTGATACTGGATTCAACACTATTTAACATCTTCCTTAATGACATGGACAGTAGGACAGAGTTTGAAGAGGATATAGAAAAAGGGAAAAAGGGTTGATGCACCAGCTGGTTGTACTGCCATTCAGGGGGGATTTTAACAGGCTGGAGAGATGGGCTAACAGGGTTTCACTAGGTTCAACAAAGGGAAAAGCCGAGCCCTACACCTGTGGAGGAATCATGCCATGCACCAGTACACACTGGAAGGCAGCTCTGAAAGACTTGGGGCTCCTGATGGAGAACAAATAGGTCATGAGCCACCAATGTGCCTTTGTAGTAAAAAAGACTGAAGCCTCCTGGGCTGCGTTAGGAAGAGTGTTTCCACAAGATCAAGGGAGGTGATAATTCCTCTCTGCTCAGCCCTGGCAAGAAACATCTGGAGTGCTGGGCCCACATCAGGACTCTGCAGCAATGGAGAGATGTACATGCTGAAGTGTGAAGGAAGACATCCATGAAGATCAGTCACGGACTGGAGCATCTGACATACAAGGAGAGGATGAGAGAGCTAGGGCTGTTCATCCTGGAGAAGAGAAGGCTCAGTGAGAATCTTACGAACAAAGAAGCAAAGAAGACAGAGACAGACTTTTGTCTTGTCATGTCCAATGCCAGAACAGGAGACTATGGGTATGAACTTAAATTTAGGAAATTCTGTTTATATGTAAACAAAATAAAAATTCTTTACTGTACAGCTATCAAACGTTGGAAAAGGCAACCCAGAGGTGTTGTGGCATCTTCATTCCTGGGAGATGATCAAAGTCAAGATGGACATGATCCTGGAAGACCTGCTATAGCTGATTCAGCTTGATTTCAGATATTGGACTAAATGATCTTTAGAGGTGCCTTTCAACCTCAGTTTTTCAACCTACAGTCTGTGATTCTGTAATCTCTGATTCTGTGTATAATTCCTCCCTTTTTTGCTTTTTAGCAATTTGTCTTTCATTTTTTAAAATCTTATCAGAGAAGGACAGGACCATCAAGGTGTACAAGTTAGAGAAAAAAGAGTAGCAGTGTTGCAAAAAGTAAATAGATTTCAAGAATTAACGGTGAGAGATGTTTGATACATCTTAGTCAGAAAAAGAAAAGCTTTTTTCTTCTTTCGTGTTCATATGCAATTCAATAACTGCAAGTGAAAACCAGAAAACACAAATTTGCATGAATTTGTTTATTTTAATAAATTTAATGCTTTAAATATTAATCTGTTGGAACAGATTGCAAATCAATGTGGAAAAGTGTCCTTCTGTTTCATATAAATCAAATTTGGGTGAGCATACAAGGCTGGATGAAGATCAGTTTTTTCTTTATTCTAAAGTTCAAGTGAAAGAACTACTTTAAGTGAAGTATTTTTCAAAGAGATGAAAACGTGACAAATCTTGTCTACATTATCTTAGAAAAGTGCCCAGAGTGGTGTATTCAAGACCAGTTTCCCAATCCATCCCCACTGTTTAGCCAGTGAAATGCACATGGGTTGCTGCAGAGGGGCAGCAGTGAGTATGTCAGGAGAGAGTGCAAGGGAGGAAATTGCCTCTTCAGGGCAGGCAAATGAATTCCAGATGATAGGTAGCTGCCAACACATCTGTTTGCAGAGGCAACACATATTTTAGTTGTCAGAGCAGTCTCTCTGGGGTTCTGCCTTATGACTTTTGCCCCAGCATGCAACCACCCCTTCTGCAGTAACAACAGTGGGTCTGCTCTGCTCCTCCCCTGGCATCCCCATGCATTGTGGCAGCATGGTTGTAACCAAAGCCCTGCTATGTCTGAGGAAGGACACTTCCTATGGCACCTACAACAGCCAGAACCTACTTCACCTTCACAGCTACAAGCAGATAAACCACTGATATGAACCATCAAGCTGCTGTAGCTGCTCTGTCCCTGGAGTCCTGCTTAGCTGTCACCAGGCACATGCTGAACCCAGGAGGCTCCAGGGACCTTGCAGGCCAAGTAGGACAGTATCTACGAAGTTAAGGCACCCAGTGGGTTGGTCAGTACTGGAAAGTAGGTCAGCCATGCCACTAACTGAGAGCATCTTCTGATACCTAAATGGAAATATAGATTTCTTCAGATGGAATCCCATGCTGAAGTGTGTCATGTGTGAACACTTGGATCAAAACCTCCCAGTTGGGCTCATTGCCACAGTACAATGAACTTACTATTGACTTCCTGCCTTCATGGTGGTTCGAATATATCCATCATTTTTCTGAGTCTGGGTGGGCCTGAAGCACACAGTCTCACCATCTCAGCTGAGAAATGTTAACTCTTCAGGCTCCTCCTTGGTTTCAGTGATTTGCCCACACACCTGGGGGGTTCTCTCCATTTCAGGATCTTCCTGACTTCCAAACCCCTTTAATGACACTTCAGAATGACTTACGAACTAGAGCTTCTGAAACATTTTCTGTATCTTTATGTAATGTTAAAACAAAGTAAAAGTTTTCTGAAAGTCTTGCTTTATTCTCTTTGTAAGAGCGTGATTCTTCTGTTTATAACAGGTCAGCAGCTCATATGCGATAAAGTCAATATATAGCTAAGGTGGTTGTGAAAACATAAGCAATAATGGGGACTTGTTCTTCCTTGAGAGCGCCTCAGTCCCATAAATACTCCCCCAAGCATGTACTTGCCCATGCTGCCTGGATGCCTATGCTTCATAAAACCTGGTGCAATGAAAACTGAATTGACTGCTTTCAAGGGTCGTTCTGAGAGCTTCATTATTTAATTCTTATTTCAGCCTGGGCTCTGTTGCTTACACAGGAAGTTTCACTTGACTTTTATTCCCTTAAAAATATAGTAATAACACTGCTTGGGTCTCGCAGTCCTGAGAAGTGATTTTATGTGCACAAAGAGACATTCACCACGCTGCAGAACTCACATACTACTTAAATCTAACAAGATTAATATAGATTTACACATCGCATAGACTGTTCTGGCTTTCTCCCACCAAGGACTTCCAACCCTGGCACAAACACCTCACCAGAAGGATATATCCTGAAATAGGTAGTACAGACCAAATGAGACTAAGATCCTTTCCCTTAATCTATATATATTATATGAAGATTATGGCTAGCAAGTACAGATGAATTGACTCTCTGGGGCAGAGGGATGAATAGTAGACAAATATTGCTGGTTTTAGCCCTTCTGTGCAGTCTGTTTGTGCTTCAATCTGCAATACAGATCTGCTTTTCAGCAGAGAGTGTTTTTATCTACTGGAATTTAATAAAAACTCTAAACGTGAGCTGAAGCCCATTTCTCATTAGGATAGTACTTAATATAAAGCCAAGTCCCATACTTATTTTTTACATGGCAGTTTTCATCAGTAGGTTTCAAAATGCCTTACAAAAACTTCATTATTATTTTACAGAGGGGAATCTGGAGTATATTTTTCAGAGAACCATAAGAGCCTCACCATCATGGACCCCACATGAGTCACAGTCAGTACATCTTTGGGACACCCTTATGATGGCCATGTTTATTTCTAACAACCTACGTGCAATCACTTCTCTTGTGGTTATGCAAATGGAATTCAGTGCTCTCCATGAGGCTAAATAGGTTTTGTCATAAAACCACTGACAATTTACTATGCATCTTTAGTGTCTTTCATATTATGGAGGATTACTTACCCAATTTCTACAAACATGAGGCATCAATTTTCTAGAGCTGTGATGAAAAAGCAGGATGTCTTTATTACTGTGTTATCTGTTACCAGCTGCAAGGTTAACAGGGCTGTGTATAACCACTGCATTGACAGAGATGGAGAACTGTGACACTGTACATCTCCTCTATGGGCTGGCAGGGGAGAGGGCATGTTGCCTTGTGTGAGCAGGGAGGGCTTCTGGCCACCTCAGAACACTCTGGAAATCTTTGCCTGCACTTATTAATGTGCTATTGTGGTGTAGTGTTGCTTTCCCGACGATCCAACTAGCGGATTTACTCACACATATTACCATGAGATTTTGCATCTGTAGCAAGGAGAAGCTCTTCACTGGATAGTCTGATTCTCACCTATATACATGAATTGCAGATTTTATGCATGTACTTTAAAGGTCCATTTCTGAATATAGAAAAAGTTGAACATTTTGAGCAATACTTACTCTTCATCAGTGGTTCACCAGAATTCCTCTGGCAGAACTTATTTGGTCTAAATTGAATCTTTAACAGAAGAAATCACACACATAGAGCATTATTTGGATTTTCCACCTGGAATGAGGAGAGGATTTCAATGACAAAGACATAATTCCAGCAGATGGCATCAGTGAATACTATTGAAAAAAATATCAACTGGCAAAAACAGCACCCTGTGTATGTGACTTACCTCTGATGCCTGAAGAGTGGTTTTTTGAATGGAACAAAACATGCTGACCTGTGAAAACACAATGATGATGGATGCTAGCACGGTCACACCTGTGGGGAAATAAGACTCAAGACAAAGAGCATTGAAATGATCTTTCCTGTCTTCCCTTTCTCCTGACCACTTCTCTTTTTCATTCTTTTTCTTTATTTTGTTATAATTCTAATGTATCTGTAGTACATATATACCAATTTTATTTTAGAAATAGCTCCTCGATATCTACTGTCACACAGCCTGCTCATATGTCATATACCACGTGTTCCCATCTGTTACACAGCAAGATGTGAATAAGTTGTAAGAAGTAAGTCTAGAAACAATTAATGCACAGCATGGGTGGACACGTGATTCCACAGAGGTCTGATCTCCTGACTAGAAATGCTTCAGTAAATCTGAAGCAGAAACCACCTGCAGAATTCTCACATAGTGTGGAAAGAAGAACATATTACTCAGCATTGTGACAAACCGATCTGAGGCACATGTTCATTTCAGACTGGCTTCCTGAGTTCTGTATAGATATCTGTCCCACAGTGCTGATGGAAGAACATGTGCAGCACAGGATGTGCAACTTGGAAGTTAATAGCACTGTGCTATGTTGGAGAGCAAGGCTTTTAACTGTTCATTAGATGGCAACTCCACGGATTGGAGAACTGCAGTAAGTTGCTGAGTGCCATTGAAAGAGCCATTTATGTCAAGATCCCAGTACCTGTGTATTGGGTTTGTGTGGCAGGATTTTGGCAGTGGAGGGACTACAGGGGTAGGAGAGATTTCCATACAGCCCATGGGGAACACCACAGTGAGGCAGCTCATGGAGGTCCAGTGGTATCAGTGATATCCAGTAGATATCCACTGCAACCCTCTTGCCACAGCAGGTGGATGCCTGAAGAAGCCTGTGACCCCGTGAGAAGCCTGTACTAGAACGGGCTCCTGGCAGGACCTGTGGCCCTGTGGAAAGAGGAACTCACACTGGAGCAGGTTTGCTGGCATGACTTGTGACCCTGTGGGGACCCATGATGGAGCAGTCTGTTCCTGAAGGACTGCACCCTGTGAAAGGGATCCAGGCTGGAGTAGTTTGTGAAGAACTGCAGTCCATGGGAAGGACACACATTGGAGAAATTCCTGGAGGACTGTCCCCTGTGGGATGAACCCCACACTGGAGCAGGGGAGGAGTGTGAATTGTCCTCCCTCGGGGGAAGAGGCAGTGGCAGAGACAATGTGTGGTGAACTGACCACAGCCCCTATTCTCTGTCCCCCTGAGCCAGCGGGGGAGGAGAAGTGAGAGAAAACTGGGAGTAAATTTGAGCCTGGAAAAAAGGAAGGGGTCAGAGGAAGGTGTTTTTCTAAGGTTTGGTTTATTTCTCATTACTCTATTCTGCTTTGATTGGTAACAAATTCAGCTAATTTTCCAAGTCAAGCCTGTTTTGCCCATGATAGTAATTGCTGACTGATCTCTCCCCGTCCTTTTCTCAACCCATAAACCTTTCATTTTCTCTCCCCTGCCCAGCTCAGAAGGGGAAGGATAGAGCAACTTTGACGTGCACCTGGTGTCCAGCCAGGGTCAGCCCACCACAGCCTGAAAATAGGCTCTTCTTGATCACAAACAATCCAACAATTTGTACAGGTATAAGAATCACTACTGTCTGTTGCTTTCCAGAATGGATATTGCTTAAGGGAATGACAATCATGAAATACTTTTCCAAAGATATGTCAACAATAGGACTGACACCTCTGTAGATAGCACAGCAATGAACCCCATGATATGGCATGGTACTCTTCCAACCCACAGAATAATTTTGATATTGTCCATGGTATTTAATATCAAAAACTACATAAGCATGTATTGCTGCTGGTTAAACATAAGCCAATGTCACTGCCAATTACACCAGTAATGCAATTAGGTGCAATTAGCTGGAAGAGAAGAAATTTTAACAAAATAATTCCTAGTGCATATAAGGGACATATTGTGACAGATATTAAATCAAAGGGGGCTTTACTTAGACATTTGTTTGCAGCCCACGTCCTTTCAGTCCCCAGCAACAATGCTGCTGAAAATGGCCATAGTCACCAGTGATTTCCTTCAGGTCACTGTAATATGCCCTAGTCAGACCGGGGATATGCTTTTGTTTTCACAAACCTTGTAAGGACTTTGCTTTACTGGTCTTCATTTGTCATCAATGTGCAGGTGCATGTTCTTCATGATAAAGTGCTTCAAAACCAGAGTATTTTTGCTGTCCCTTGGCTGAAGGATTTTACTTGCCTTAACAGATTGTGGAATGTCTGTGGAATGACATAAATTTGGTAACGAAGATTATCACATCTTAGATGTTTCAGTTTCTTTACCATTATTCAAATAAATAGTTGCCTGCTTCAGTGGCAGTGCTCTCATAAAGACTGCTTGTGGGACATAAAGCCTCTAATACAGGAAAGCCTGCAGGAGCAGATTTGTTTTGAAATGTGTGCTTACATGGCTGTGAAATGTATGAACAATGATATGTCAGATTTTGCATGTTTTATGTGGTCCTATTGATTGTATAGACCATCTGCTGGTAAGTAAGTGGACAGTAGCTGACTTAAATTTTATTTTTCAAGAGGCAGGAAAGAGTGGAGTAAAGAGTGTAATATGAGTTCTCTAGCAATAAAGTAAGAAAGATGATGCTTGAAAAAGTTAGTTGAAGAAGATGGTTATATTCACGATGTAGAATAAGCAAATATAAGTATTTGCCAGTGATTCTAGATGGAAAGAGCAAAATCAGAAGGAAAAACTAAGTTTAAAGATTTCTCATTAAGAAGGACACTTTAACTATTTAGAGAGGCAATAAATATTTGAGTAAATATCCTGGCTGGCATTAGCAGTGAAAGTGTGACACTCCTAAAGCCTTTTGCCTTCAGCTCAGGGACTGTAGTTCAGAGTCACCTGATACCACTGGCCTATTGCTGTGGCATACTGTGAAGGAAAAGGGCCTGCTTTGTGACAGCTAATTAAGATGTCCATACACCACACATTCCATCTATGAACATATTAATGTCCAAAATATAATCACTTTTCTGTTTCTTAACTCACTTCCCAATTTTAGGTGCACATGAATGAGGTATGCTACTTCTGCCTGCTAAGTTTAAGGCTACAATAACTCCCAATTAAGCAAACAATTTTATTTATTCCACTTCAGCCAGAAAAAAAAAGTAACATGCTATCTAGAAATGAGTGAAAAAAATGAGGAACATTTTTCCTTTCTCTGTGTAATATAGTGAAATATTTAATCTATTTGTTTAGAAATTAATATGAAAAGCAATACCCTGGGATGGTTTTGGACGTTTTAGTATGGACCTCCCACCCCCTTAATTATCCCTTTTTTTATTTTGCATATATATATGTGGAAGAGGTTCCTCCTATGTTGAAATATTCTTCCATTTATATTTAGAATCTCAATTTCTAGGTATCTGTGAAATATGTTGATGTCATGATCCATAAATAAATTATATAAAAGGGGGGTTTCTGTAGTTATCAATTTTTGAATTGCAGAAACAAGCCTTTTCTTAAATGATAGGTCATAAAGAAAATACCTTATGGAAAAATTCCTGGCTTCATTCAGTAGGAATTATCCTATGATTATTTATCACACTGAGCTATCACAGTCAGTGAAAGACTGTGTTGTAAGGAGGTGCATTTAGCCTGAACTCCCTTTGTAGTTATGCCATTCAACAAGCAATGCATTATCCATTAAGGGAAGCACAAGAAGTGATTGCACAGGTTTTTTTCTCTTTCCCTCGGTGCTAAGCTCAGCTGCTCACAACAGTGTGATTTAAAATCTTATTGTTATAAAACTTGGCCAGAGGGCCTTCTGACTAACAAAGGAGTGACAGAACTGAAAGCACTAATAAGCCCAGAAGAGGCAGAGAAAAGAGATAGCTTCTGCTGTGAGAACCAGAGGAGGGGACGATATAAGACAAGAAGACAAGGTCTGTGTAACATTACAGGCATGCAAGCAGAACCAGTACTGGCACTGAGAGCCTTAAAAGTGTTCAACTTGATAAAAATCCTAATGGTGATAGAGCCATGAAAGAACACTTTGTGTACTGAGTATATTCATTAAGCATTTCCTGAAGTGTCTGAAAGCAGAGCTTCAGTCTGCAGCATCCCAATAGACCTTCAGACTGCAAATTCAGTTTCAGGAGTGCATGTGCTGGAGGATTAGCAAGTCCAGAAGAAGTGACAGAATATAATTTTTTGCACATTTGGCTATACTGGAGAAGGAAGACATGGAAATAGTTTATTGGATTAGCTGTGATCCAAACAGGAGGAGAAACTCCTGGCACACTCAAAGCCGGCTGTAGCCACAAGCCTGTGGTACTGAGTGAGTCCATTGCAGTGGACACTCAGTGCAGGTACTGGCATACCCGGATTGGCATACACATCAGCTGGGCAACAAAGGGATTTGACAGAATACCTGCACAGATGATATTTCAGGGAAAGGTGTGTGAAATATGGAAGAGTGATAGGAACTGAAATCCTGTCAATGGTACTCTAGTAACAAGAAAAACAAAGCCCATGCTATTCACACAATTTGGTTGGTGTAACTTGAAATTGATTCACAGCAATGGCAAGACAGTGTACAAAAGATATACTTTGATCACATTTTAGAAAAGGGAAACATCAAAACTGAATCAAAAAGAAAAATAATCACCAATTCAGATGATCTGCTTAGACAGATGGCTCTTGGGTTTTATCCCTTTGAAATTACTTTGATTAAAGGAGAAAAAGAAATGATCCCAAGGATTCCAAATATGGTTTAGAAAGAACATATGAATCTGGTATGATGGCAAAGGAAAGCCTGAATTTGAAAACCCTAATAAAAGAAGTGAGTAATAACTTCTGCATCTGTGAAAAGTATCAGAAACAGAACCAAAAGAAATCTCTTGACACAAGACAATGGGTGTGTAACATCTATCCAGGCCTTAGAACCAATACAGTGTTACTGCTATGGCTCTATCAAGGTTGCCCAGAGAGGTCACAGATGCCCTATTCCTGGAAGCATTCAAGGTCTGGTTGCATTCAAGGTTGATGGGGCTCTGAGCAATCTGATCAAGTGGAAGATATCCCTGTTTGTTGAAGGGAGACTGGACTACATGTGCTTTAAAGGTCCCTTGTACCCGAAACCATTCTATGATTCTAGGAATAAGACAAGAGAATGCTCACGTCTGTTACACAAAAAGATTAACTCCCAAATTGTAAACTCCAGAGCTTTGGTGCTAGGCAAACATCCCTTCAATATCTAATCCAGGATCAGAGAGTCCTGTATTTCCAAAGAACCTCGTAGATTTTGCTGACTTAGCTATTCTCAGCTCTATTGTCTGTTTCACTTCTACGAAGACACAGGGGAGATTCTTTTTGCCAAGAATTTCTAACTTTATTTGAGGATTTGTTTTGGTTTTTGTCCTGACCTGAGCTAAGAGACATTTCCCTCCCCCCCGCCCCAAGATTTTAAGCTTTACATTCTTTTTTTGGATTATATACTGTCTCTTCTATGAAATAAAATGCCTGTCATCTTGTCAGCAAGGCTTCTGCAGAAATGAATGATTACTGAATCACTTTGTTCTGGTTAATTCTATCCCAGTAAGATTTGGGGGGTGGGGGTGTGACATTATGTCTGTCTAATATTCTTTGTTTCTGTGCTGCATGTTCTCAGTTGGATATGTAGATCAGACAATCATTTTGACAGGCAGGCAGGTGGTACTATTACATTGGCAGTACCATATCTGTCACGGTTAATGTGCTCTCAGATTGAAGTAGCTACACTTTCCCTTGCTGGTCAAGGTTTATATAGCAACAGAGCATGTCTCCATCCATGGATCAAAACAATGTTCTGTCTTATGGTTACTATCTTGTTCCTGTGGTGGCTTATGGACTAGAATACTGATATTTGCTGCATCTGATCCTGTGAATAATAATGAAACTTATCTATAAGGCAACTTCACAAAGAATCTAAAAGGAAATTATTCTAGCACAGTTGCTGCATAATTGACTCAGTTATCCATAAAAACCATTTCAGGTGTCATGGAGACACCCATTTGAGATGCCAATGTCTGATAAGACACATGACGTACAAGGGACCTGTGGCAGGTGACAGTCCAGAGTGCTCAAGGGCATCTCCAAGGGCATCTGTACATGGGCAACAGAATCAAGCAGTGGTGAACACAGCCACAGGGATTTGTAGGAAGTCTTATTCAACCTAGACCAGCTTTTGGGTTGCAGTATGGCTCTCCATACTCCATCTAGCATTTTTTGGCATGTCCTATGGTGACCAAGACATCCATGTGGGCAGGCAGACATGACACAGGACCCATGAGAGACAAAAGATTTTCTGAAGCGGGGACACTGTAGGGATGTCAAATAGCACTAGATATCTGAACTGAGAGCAACTGAATCAATTGCCTAAATTTTGCCCTTACTGTAATGACTTAAGGCACATGGATCACTTGACTACCCTTGGGCATTTATGGGGGGTCTACACTAAGAAACTGAATATTACCCTGTGTCTTGACTTCCTCACAGTGATTTTACCATGTAGCACGAGAGAAAAATACTAAACAGTGAGTTTGCAGAAAAGCTTTTCAGATTAATTTGGGATGTTTTTCTTTTGCTTAGCAAAAAACCAGGGTGAATTTAAAAATACCATTTAGTTCTTCTTCTGGACATCTTTGTAAGAAAAAGCCAATATGGCACAGAGTGACATTTTTTAAAAAAAATGCTGTAGGCTTGTTTTTCAACCTTGAATCCAATGAAATGGTAAGAGGACTTTTAGATGAGGGTGAATCTTTGCAAATTAAAGAGGAAATAAAAATTAAAAATTGAAGTGTTGTGTAAAATTCTTAATTAAAAAAACAAAACGTGGCTCTATTCTCAACCCTGAGAAGTGAGTATTTTATAAATGCCCCCAAAGGAGAGTTTTTAGAAGTTCTAAAACACTTGTTACCATTTATTTATGTCCTTATCTGCCCCAGTGCCCTGGCTGTACTTGTGTAATTTATTCTTAATTTATATGTTTCGCTTGCTCCTAGACTTATAATTTGTGAATAGCCGTAAAACTGAGCAAACTGCATGTCTGTAATTTGTGTATTCTGGCCTGTTACCTTAATGTGTTGAAAGAAGAGAAATTGGAAGTACATTCAGCATCTTACAGAATAGCAATCAGTACTTCACACCTCTTGTAATTGATTAATATTTCTTTTGGAAAGAAAGAATTTCATTTATTGTACTATGTTAGTAAACTGTTTCAGGTTTTACTTACAAAAACTGAAGCTGCTGAAGACTTTCAATGTGATTCTCAGAGAGATGAGAAGATGGACTTAAAGAAGGATTGCTGAAAGAAAGAAAACCTATTTCTTATTTTATTTCAGGAAAAAGACAAGCTAAACTAGCACATTTTAAAATTCATTTGGGATTCTCATTTATAACTTACAGCCTTTGTAACTACTTCATGTCTTTAAGGAGATATCACGGTGATTCTGTAATCATGTTGCTGGAGAGATCCCTTTGAGAGAACAAAAGCAGCCAGATTCATCCTTAGTATTCAACCCATCCCTTTCAATACACCAACCTTTAGTATGCTAAGACTGAGAGTTTCTCCTCTTTATCAGCGAGGAGGCATGCTATCTTACTTAGAATTGTAGTAGCAGCAAAATTAGCTCTTATTATCACTTCACTTCATCCAATACTTCCTTTCTCTGATTTTATCGATAAATCACTTTGAAGCCAGTTGGTACAGGCACTGATGTTTGGCAATTGCTAAACATGGATCATTTCAGCTCTGATTCATCATAACTAATTCAGCTGAGGTATCTAATTTGGGAAGCTGGTTGCCAGAGGTTCTGTCTATAATTTATGAACTTAATAATTGCTGAGAGGTGAGATGTGTCAAAGCCTAATTACATAGATGTGAAGTTTTCACAATTAATATAAGTAGAACAAGGAAAAAACAAAGCAAAAAAAATTTTAAAAATCCCACAGTAAATTCACCTCTGAAGATTGGTGTTAGTGAATGAGTTTTAATCACGCCAGCAAATCAGTGTCTTCAAAAAATAACATCAGTTGCTGCTCTCATTCCACAGCCAGTAGCAGCCTGTTTCAATCACTCATGTCACTCCAGTCACTGACAGCTCCCCTTTTCCTTCAAGCTTTCCCTTCTCTCTCCTGCTTCTACGCTTTCTGCAGCTGTTTTATGTTTCTGCCTAAACATGTCATCAGATAATGAGGCAACCAAAACCCAGATGCAGCATGCCTACTTTATATGCAGATGAGGCTAATACATATGCACTTACCCCCAGGGTTAGTGAAGGTCTCAAATCTTAAAGTGGGTGTCTGAGTTCCCCAGGCAGCTCCTGGGAGAGGCTGGATCACCTCTAAAGCACCGAGATGCTGTCCTAGCAATCTTTCTGTAGACTTCACAGGGAACATAGGTACCCTCAGTGTGTGAGCTGAAGCAAATGTAAAATGTCTTAAGGGTTCCAGAGGACTGGGGTGAAGCACTCATGAAGCACCCAGTGGGCACTTGTATGCCTAGAAGAGAGGGAGCCTGACAGTCACTGGGATAGAGGGAGACCTTGTTGTTCAGCCCATACAACTATGTCTGTTGTAAAACCCAGAAAGTCTTGGAATTTTCCCCTCTTCTCATGATGCTGCCCCAAGCAATGCCTGCAGCTCCCTCTTGCCTCCTCCCTTTCTGCCCTTCTGCCTTCAATTCTGCATGGCCTCCTGCCTCACGTTTGGCAGGAAAGGTGCAGTATGCTCAGAGAATACAGGCACCAAAGAGGTCACACTCTATAATTTAAAAAGAGATTTTAGAAAGCTCACAATTCCCCCCAGTCTTTTAATGGGGAAAAGGTATTTTCAGGTAGCAGGTGAATTTGATTTCCAAGAAAACTGTAAAATAAAAGATAAATTAGAATAAGTACTTAATGATTCAATTATTATAGGGAACTAATTTCATGTTTCAGTATGATTATTTGATGCTTTTCTTTTCTAGTTGTGTTAGAACTTACACAAGACTCCAGTTAATTTTTCCAAGCTGCAGCAAGGTGTGTTCTGTAGTTAGTGCAAAAGAAAATTACACAAGACTAAGTAGTTGTGTAAGTAAAACTTTCCTTAGCATTAATTAAAAACAAGGAAATTGAAAAGTAAAAGATAAATATGGAATTTCGTTTGATTAAGGGCTTTCCTATTCAGACAGAAATGCTACGTGTACAAATTTAGCTTGTTTTGCTTTTGCTCTCACTGTGATTACCACAGCCTCAATTCCTGTTCATCGCTTGTAAGACACCACATGACTAATACCATGAATGTTTCTTAAGCTGTAGAATATCTATTCATGAACATAATTCTCCCTCAGATTCTGCTTTTCTTGTCCTATGATAGGAGATATAGCTGAATATAAAAAAATTAAAAATTAATATGTGAGTCATTACCTTACACAAATATATTTAAATAGCAACAAAATGTTTTGCTTGGGTTTTCTGCAAAGGGAAAACCCATTCTGAAAGAGGAATGGATTCCACAATAGAAAACATCTGTATGCTGGGATACAGGCATACTATAGTGTTTCTGCTTCGTGATCAGATTGCGAGTCCCAGGATTTACCAAAGTTTAAAAAGTACCCTGGTGCTCATGATCTGATCACAAGGCGAAAATAATACAGTAGGCCTGTTTCTTATTCAGTTTGTTGAAACAAGTGATTGTGACAATTGCCAAAATGTGCCATGTGACAACGCATACAATAGTGCAATTAATTGTAAAGAGTACCTCCTTGACAATAGCACAGCTGTCCTGATGAGGCTTTATACATTGAGACAAATCCTATGTTGAGAACTGAGAGTCACGCATATTCAAAAGGGTTTTGTTGCCTTATTTTCATACTTCTTATCTCTTACAACACAGCGAGCACATCACATTCTAGGAAAGTGGGATTAGTTAAAGCCTTAATATGATTGCCCTCAACATCCCTGAACAACAAAAAAAGGGAAGTGGTTTTATTCATGTGTTTGTGTAATAGTTTTGCAGGAGGGAGTTAAAGCTCCGGGCTCATTGTTCTTTATTCTGACCTTCCTTTATTTATTTATTTATTTTAAGAATAGGCTAGATTTATTACCTAGTTTTGAATATGAATGTAAATATCAAATAAAGCAAATAATACCCTTTTCTTCGGTGTTGTTTCATATCTATTTATAAGGTCATCAGTCATTTCAGCAATAATAGGCTAATATATTGGCATTTCTTATGTGTAATCTGAGTACCACAACAAATAGAGACCACTAGGTGGAGATTTTACATTGCAACATGTATCTGTATAATTTAGGTTATGCTTAGAATAAACACACATTCACAGTAACAGATTTCATTTTCATTGGGCAATTAAAGTGAAGGCAGAATTTTGCTAAACTCGTGATAGTCATGGAACAAGAAGCAGTTCTAAAGATTTATGCTGGCAAATGACTGGTATTTTTTAGACAGTTGAAACACTGTGAGGTTCAACTTTGGCAAGGTTATACTCTTTTCTGAATGTCATACCTTTAAAAATGGCTTGGTCTAATGGAATAAACAAATTATGGATTTTTACCTTCACAGAAAAAGATACATTCATTTATAAAATTAAACTTTTGCATCATTTGCTTATATCCAGTCAATAAAGAGGCATTTGAATACAGATCTTCTTGGAAGGAATCTCAAATGTACTGTTTATCATTGATCTTCATAAATTACATCATAGTTAGAAAACAAGATGTTTTATCATACCTCATAACAGAGTATGTAAGTGTAAGAAAGATATGCAAATATAAGCTTTTGAGAGAACACGAGTTTAGATTGAGTTACATTACTTTGAAATTTAAAGTAGATTTTACAGAAACTACACAAAAGTTTTTAAGTTAACAGTAGGAAGACATAGCAGAAGTAGTACTTTTGATACTAGCTCATTAATTTGTTTGATTTATAGGCAGTAGATTCATTGATTGACAGATAAATATGCTAAATTGAACAACTAAAAAAACCTCCTGCTTTTATTAAATAATACATTCTTCATATGATTTCTGTAGTTTTCCATACAGGCTATGACCTCTTCCATCTTTTTGTTTCCTGTGGGAGCTGGTAAGAATGGAAAGGTATTTCAGCTCCTGCTCCATCCATTGCTTCAGCACTCACTCTGTGAAGCCTGGTCCAAAGACTACTGGTGCCAGTTCTGATGCCATCTCTGATGCCAGCAGCTGCCTACCATGAGCTTGGCTGAAACATCTGAGTCAACGAATCATTAAAGACACAAAGTTCTTAATTTTCTTTGCCCTGAGCCAAAGGACTATCAGCAAAACCTTCATTTTCTCCTAGCAAAATCAAATAATGCATTCCCCTGGAAACAGCTTTTATAAGAAAGCAAGATTGTACTTTTCAGGGCTGGTGATGGGAAATACTTACAGGACTTCATGTCTCCCTCCCACACACCGTAAGCTCTGTCAGATATGGAATTTTCTGTTATAGTCATCACAGTGATATCTGCATGGGAAATTGTTCAAGTACCTAAATGCTATTTCAGTTTTCTAAAAGGAGATGCTAGTTTGTATCCAAGGATTTTCAATTTACAGTGTGAGGTCCCAGTAGGCATTCTGAGAAGAGATATAATTATAAACAATTTTACAACTTTAGGGATATGCTTTAGATTTAGCAGAAATGTAGCAAAGACAGTCCTAGCATGGATGACAACTATGAGAAACCTGGATCCCAGTTTTGATCCAGACATGGTTAACATGAAATATTGATAAGCGTGATTCCTTCATGAAGATGTCTGGAAGTCTTAAAGAAAGAAAGGATCTTTGAAGAAAAACAAAAAGATTGGGGAAAAAAAAAAAAGAAAAGCCTGGTAAATAATTGCTGTGAGATTCTCACTATGGAGTTATAATCTAAAATTATGGAAAAAAATAATAGTTTGACTACTACACCAGTCCTTATAAAAAACAAAATAAAAATGGCTGCGATGAGCAAATCATGAGGCAACTTTTCTTCTGCAAATCCAAAATAACTAGACCGAGGTATTCCCTTCAGAAACTGAACTGTAGCTTGTGTGATAATGAGCTGTAAGCTTCGTCAGTTATTCCAAGTTAGTTATGCAGAATAAAATCATAGAATCATTAAGGTTGGAAAAGACCTCTAACTTCATTGAGTTCAACTATTAATTCAGAACCACCACGTTCACCAACAAACCTTATCACCACATGTTTTTTGAGGCGCTTCCAGGGATAGTGATTCAGGTGGACAGACCGTTCCAATACTTTGTTTCACAATTTCTGAAGTTTTATAGTCCGAAAAATGCTTTCTGTAACATTGTCTGAAGGCAATTGTGTTGTAGAAATCTGATACAGCTAAGTAAGGCAAGAGAGCCAGTGTAATCATAATTCATTAACTTCTTAGAAATGCAAATATTTTATAATGCCATATTTATCCCCTTCTGTCATTTTAAGCAAACTGCTAAATTAATGCCAGTTGTAACACCACTGAAGTCAGATTCAATATTTTCTTGCAGTACAGAACTTTGTAGACTTTTTGGAGGCTCTTTTGTTTGGGTCTGTTTCCAGGTTGCATCATGTCCCATTTCTTGATTATGTTTTTGGTACAGAAGGTCATGGGGTGTAAAAATGTATTTTCTACACAAAATAGAAAGTGCTGGAGGCTGGGCCGAAAAGCCAGCACTGTTCCAGGATACAGGTGTATTATTCTGAATGTTATTAAATGTGAACCATCACTAGCCATCCTTCTTGGCATACTTATGTTAACATATATTGCACCTGCTAATGTATCTCAGCTGAAAATTAGTGGCATATATATTTTGTTTATGTAAAATTGGTTCTAGCGCTCTGCCCACTCTTGAAATGATAGTGCTTTCACATGGTGGTTGTTCTCGCAGGCTGCTAAACACTATTGGATGGAAGTTAGAGCTCTTATTAGGAATTCCTGAATAAAAGGCATACAGCATCCAGTCAGAAACAGGAGCTAACCTGTGCACTGAGGGGTTTTAGTGGATTTATCTGAAGTTTGTTATACTAATTTCTCACCTTGGGATTGTCCCTATTTTCTTATGTAGATTTCATACATGATGGCTTCATATGCATTCCTTAACTGTCTAAGAATTTATCTGAGATATAGGGTTGATGACTGACTTTTTTTTGTTAGTAACAACAGACATAATTACAAAGGACACAAGTCATTCAACCTGACAATGTAATATATATGAATGTCTTCCTTCTTCATAACTTCAAGTTTGAATAGTTCCTAAGGAACTTGGAGGAAGCTGTATTAAAAGGTCTCCAACTCAAATACCAATAAAAAAATCCATCCTACTATGTAAAGACCATCAAAGATACCATACAGCTTGAAAAAATTGCACTAGTGGTCTGCAAAATTATTGACTACACTGGAGAACTTGCCACGTGTACACTAGTTGCATAGTTTTGTCATTGGTTTCCATCATAATTAGAATCAAAAATAAATGAAAAAAATGGGAAAAATTAAAAATTTTATTTTATTTAACCTTTTAAAAGAGTAAGGTTCAATTTCACGACAAAATACACATGAGAAACTGCCAGTGGAACAGTTTCCCACTAGAGAATGCAGATTTGTTTAAGTCACTACACTTTTCTGAGAAATTGGAGGTAATAGAGTGAGATTTCTAAATCACAGAATCATAGAACCACATTTTAGTGCAGACTAGAGGAAACATAGCATCTAAACCTGCCTCTTGCTTGTCAAGACCTCTCCTTGTTTTCTGGGATTTAAGGGAATGGCCTTTTGGCAGCCCCAACTCTTCAGTCCATCTGAAGAGCTTTTGCAATGCTCTAATACTTTGACTGAGCTGAGGCTTTTGGTTTTATGCATCCTCATCAGTAGACAGGAAGAAATAGTTTCAAAGGGATCAACGTGAAACATTTCAAGATTTAATTTTTTTGTTTGGTGTCCCACAGAGAATTTTTTCTTTTTTCTTTTGTTCCAGGATGGTATGAAAACTATACTCACTTTTCAAAGTTTACAGAAATGTAATTACCATTTTCCTGCAACTTTATATAGCTGCAATATGGTACTAACAGCTGAGTTCTACATTGCATTCCTCTGCTCTGCTCTGCATGCAAAAAGCTGTGGAAAAATAAAGGAGTTCCCTGAGTGCATCTATAATTCCAGATATCTCTATAATTATAGTAAACATATGCATGTGGTGAAAAGCCACAGAAGTGTAAAATAGTTTAATGATATTAATAAGGACATTAGGATCAAGTTGTAATTCTTCTGATAAATCAGGATAATGAGCCTTTCCATGAACCATATCAAAGATACCTGCTCATCCACTTTATTTCCTATAAAAAGTAATAATATTTGTCCGTGGTAGATTTTCTATCAGATTTAAAGGAAAACCTGAATATTAATGCCTATTTGTCTGTGGGGTGCATGTGTTTTATTAATATGGGATGCAAATTTTTATTGTCTTTTCTGCTGGTTCTCAGTAGGAGTTATAAGGCCAAATTAAGAAATTTCATGCAAATTGAATATCAGAATTGTACCAGATTATAAGCTTGAGAATGAGATAGAGAAATAAAGAGAGAAATCTAATATTGATGTGAACTATTACTAGAAGATGTGTTTATAAAAATAACTGAATGCTAAACTGGAATGATTTACGTAGTGGAGAAACTCATACTGCGATATGTGGTATAGCATGGAGAGTTACAAATTGTTTACAGTGAAAATCTATACATGACAATGGAAATGTTCTAGGACAATACAGAAAGTCAGAAAGTGACTGTAAAAACCAGAAAGCTTACATCAATTTTGGTAAATGGATATATTTGGTGATCTCAGATTTCAGGCAATACCAAGGAAGATGATGAGAACAGATCGCTACTGGACCATCTAAATGTATAGCCAATTGTTATATGAAATTTTATAGAAAATCAGATTTTTTTTTTTTAAGAGATTGGCAGAAGGTAGGAATCTTTTCTACATATGGAGACTATCAGTCTTTGGGGTAGTCAGTGCTAGGACATCAGAGCGCAGTTTGGCACTGACCGGTGGGTGAACTACAAACATGAAAGGTGCAATGTGGAAAGTCATAAACACAAATGACCACATCCAAAGATGGTAGCTGAGGACTGATGGTAATGAAATAGGAAAGAAGCAGAGGAGGATGATTTAAAATACCTAGAAAGAACAAAAGAAAGTGAAAGAGATGCAAGAACTTCACTGGAAGGCAGACAGGGAGAGAAAATGCATAGCAGGAGATGGTAGTGGAGTTGACACATTATCCTCTGACCCAACATGCTTCAGAGTCACAGAAGAAGTCAAATGTGATATAAAAGGCATCATACTCCAAAATAGGGATCATTTATTAGCCAGAAAGGGAGATTGGCCTCATTGATCTGACTTCCTCATTGCTGTTTGGATTGACAGAGTGCTTGGAGACCAATAAGACAGGGAGGAATAGTAGTTTGGTCACCACCAAGCACATATGTGTGTGTGCACACATACCAACATATGTATAGATCAAAGACTTACAACTTGAAATCATCATAGCTTAAGAATTCTTCATTTAGAGTGGTAGAAAGCCCTCCTGAGAACCCCTACATATGTGTGGGCTTTCCTGCACCCACTTTAAAGAATTCAGCACACAGATACACAGTGATTACCCATTGTCCACAGCAGAGGATAATATAAGAGGGATTCTACAGGAATGTCACTGACTGGAGTTTATCTAAGGCCTGCCTTTAGAGATCCCGTCAGTTTTCTTTATATGGTGTACTTTCCTCATTCACTGAAGTAAAGAAAATATTCATTTACGTTGAAAACTGTGGATTTGTCAGGCTTGTGAATCACCTGCTGACTATTAGTAGTTGAGTGTGCATTGGCTGAAGAAGCACATCTTGCAACCAGATTTATTTGCTGCGTACTTACAGATGTTGTAGTACTCACCACAGTTCTTTTCATCTGCCCCATTCTCTCAGTCATTTATGCTATCACAATGAAATGCCCACAGGAGGTATGTTGTATGATTACTGCATGGAAAAAAAACCCTTTTGATAGAAATCACCAACTGAAATGATTTCTCTCTGCCAGGATTCTGAGAAAACATGGGAAAACATTTCCTCCATAGCTGAGTAACTTTCAATTAGAAAGGCCTGATTAAACTACAAGCACTGCATGTGAATATTTAATTTTTACTTTAAAGTGTATGACATTATAATTCAACCATTTGCATTACAGTGTCTGCTGCAAATGGCTTATCACCACTGAAATTTGGAAGAGACAGCTCAAAATTTCTGTTTGTTTTTCTTCTTTCTTTTCTGTCATCTGCAAAACATACCACTTGCCAGAATATCAGCGTACTTTACTGGTAGATTGACTCCTTGAAGGTGTAATTAAGTAATTAAGCATTAAGTAGCAGACCTCTGTAGCATGGCTGGTGATGGACAGGGAAGTGGTACTTGGGTGCTCACGGCTGGAGGAAATGGAAGTCTCATATGAAGAGAGAAATTCCAGCTGAAGCATGTGGAAAGCCATTTCCCATGCTGAAGGCAGCTGAGCAACAAGGAAACGTTCACTTCCCATCAGAGAGGTACAACTACCGAGGATACTTACTTCACACAATTACAGTAAAAATCTTTGAGCAATTGTCAGGTCAAATCACGATATGAATTTGCAGAGTTGACCTCGGATTTTCTTTTTGGATTTTTTTCTTGCTTTTCTTTTTGTTTTTTCTTTTGGGAGTCTTTTTTTTGGTAATAATGAAATTACATTTACTGTCTTGTAAACCACTCATTAAGGCAAAATGTTCAAAGCAAGAGAACAGTTTTTATTTTCTGTATTGGTGCACATTACAAATGACTGTTTTCTGCAGAACATTTGTAGGAAATCTGCTCTATTGTTGCATTACAGGTATGGAGCATATGTCAATTTGCAAAAACACTTTTTCCCTTTCAAAAAGTTTACAGGAGCCAAGAAAAACTAATGACAGAATGCTAAAACTGAAAAAAAAAAAAAAAAAGCAAACCAAACAAAACAGGAAAGTTTGCTGTATCATACAGAGCTGATTCTATTTTTACTCATTAGCCATGTCTTTCAAAAGTGAAGTTCAAATTTAACAAAGCAAATTTGATTATAATCTTAGTTGGAGAGGTGGAAATGTCTATGAACTCAGCTTGCAAAGACAGATATGCTGACTGTAGACATACGAGATTCCTATAGGATATAGACCAGATTAAAATGAAACATGGAATAAAATTATGAGGAGGAATGACAGAAACAAAGTGAAATCATCCAGTTCCTGTGAGATAAATGGAATGCATCTACAAGGATGGAAAGAACAAAAATTCAGTTAATGGTAATCTTTAAAAGAGTAAGTATGTTTTGGTCTTATCTAACTATGTCCTAATAGAACTGCTTTTGTATGAGGCAAAGAATTGGATTTGAGAATACACAGTTGATTCCAAACTCAGGCTTGAGTTCCAAATTCAATGAATTTTGGATATCTCATCAAGAAATTCCTCCCTTGTAAATGAGATCCCTCTAACAGTTTCTTGCTACAAAACTTAAAAGGTGGATGAAGTGGTTTAGGTTCACTTTTTTGAAGGCTTTTGTAGGGATCCATTATGTGAAGAAAAATAGGTAGTTTAGACTGGTTAAACTACAGATCTTTGTATATCAGTATTTTAACAATTAGACTCTGATAGTTTTCTGTTTTCATCAAACTTCTTATGGTAGCACCACTATTTGTAGTTCTTACTTATTTTTTCATGTATCAGATGTTACACAAAGGTCAGACTGGAAAAGGCTTACTTTATTCATTCAAGGACAGAAAAAGCATTTCTTCAAAGTACATATATATTTTCAGAATGGACTGACATTTAAATGGGACTGTGTGTCTATGTGTCCATGACCTCTTGAGAGAAGCAAAGCTGCAACAGAATGCAAGTGGTGTAGCAGAGCTGAAAATGAACCTGAGTCTCTCTTCGCTCTAAGCATTCAGTTAATTGCCATGGAAGACAAGAAATCACCTATTATCCAAACAGATAGGGCTTGCTCTCTTAGTTTTTATCTTCGAGTTTCTAAAATAATTTTAACTTGTCTTAATTTGTTTTTCTATCAAGCATAATGCATTTACTGCTCTGAAGGCTGCCCCTGTTCCTGACACACTTTCCAGTAATGCTGACACACAAACAATGGTGTCATCTGCTGAGTATCCACATCCATTCTCATCAATGTCTACAGTATTATGTGGAGCAGGTTCACAAGACCCATGATTTACTACCCCATGGACAGCACTTTGGCTGATGAATAGATACAAATAAAAGCAGAAGCTTGTCTTTCAAAGCAATAATGCCGTAAATGCACCATGTGGTAAAATTGAGTTGTCAAATTTCTGCCGATGATTAAATTGCTCCTCCTCTACTTACTGGTAAATTTCCCCTATTTCTCACAATGAATTTGTGAGCGGCAAAAATCAACCAAACCATAGCATTACATTCACGCAACATGTGCACAGTTCTCAAACATGTCATTGTTAATTCAATAAACTTTAATGAAATAAGTCTATAAATTGATTACACACTTGGTAGTGCAAACAAGGAATGTTGGCTCTTTCAGTGACTGTGGTTCTAGGAACAGTTTTGTTTAAAGCAGAAAACCTGAAAGGTTCTCTGCAGATGTCCAAGTTGGGCAAAAGCTCTCCTTTGCAATAAGAGAGATCCAGAGATTTCAGCACTGGTTAAAATTGGTTTAGTGAAAGCCCCTAGTGGAATCAATACTGCTTGAAGCAGTTGTAACACACATAATTAAGGCCCATTTCAGGTGATAACAGAATATATTTTTTTTTATCCTATTATTACTGCTCCCAGGTCACTGAGAGATGGCCTGCTTTACTTATCTTCAAAATCACTAAAATATTACTGACTGAGAGCTCAGTGGGAGAACAGCTGTTGTTCGTGTATTACATAAGAAGGAAGACATGAAAGGAATAAAAAACAAGTCAAATGTATCATAAGCACTTAGTAAAAAATTTTGAAAAACAGAAAAAGAAATCTTTACATTTCTGGATCCTGTTTCAATGAACACACACACTAAAATATACACAAAGTTATTTACTTGTGCACAGATCTAAGTTTTCATAACTATTCTTTTCCACCAATGTGCCTTTTCTAGTTGTGAAAATAAAAATTTGGGTTTACGTCAGATTTTCCATAGGAGAAAACTGGACAGATTCAAACTGTAGGTCAAAGAGATATTTGATGAACTACAAGAACTGTTGTCATAAAATTTTGAATATGTTGTGGATTGTTCACATGAACCATCCATGACTGAATAGTGAGCAGGATTAAAGCAACAGTGCAAATCAGATACTATCCATTTGGGAAGTTCATAAAATCTACCCAAAAAATGGCACTGTCATAAGATTTTCACATTAAATGTGAATTTAAGTTTCACACTGAAATGTGCTTTATTTAGGGTTCCTGCATTTACTGTAGCGACAGACTCTCCATGCATGGTGTTCCACAGGAGAACAGCATCCCTGAATTCCCTTTTTGAAATGAACGGATCCTTTACAAGGTTATTCTTTTCCCTGGCTGAAAAATGACTCACACTATAATTTACACTGAGTAGTTGTATGGCACTTAAATAGGATTGATTGTGTGATTTATAGTAGTTGGGGAGTTTCTATTGTCATTGGTACTCTTATTAAGCAGTGGTCTGTAAATCCCTTCCTGACACTGAAAAGCAGCTACTCACTGAAGAGGTCCTACAGCTCCTGGGAGCAGTTGTTCATCATAAAAAAAGAAAAGGCTTAAAAGTCTGCATTTAAATATTTTATCCTTAAATTTGCCACTAATAGAATCTCCAGGCAGTGACACAAGAAGTCTGAAACTGCTGTTAAAGATACATATTCTGTCAGCTACATCAGAAGATCCTTCTGGGCTTATCAATTCAGACTGATAAGACTCATTCAAATGTTGAGCTTTCAGTCACTGGTGTTTTAGACAGAGTTTGTCTAACTATCATCCATCACAAAGTTACAGCTTTGGTTTGAAGAATCTTTTTTCCATTCAGTAAAATGCCAGTTTTATTTCTCCAACATGTCCTGGATGCTCTATAGTTACTTGTCACAGGTCTTGGCATTGTGAAAATGTGAGGTTCATTCTGGCTGAAAGTCTTTGTGTCTTGGTGGCCTAATGGGGAGAGCTTTTTGGGGAATAAATGCAAAAAAAAGGGAACTGGTTATTGCTTGCCGTTAGAGGGCAGTAAAACACCGTATTTTTATACAGTAATAATTTATTCACACTAATTACTAAGGGCCCTTTTTGAAGGTTAACCAGCCATTCAGATATCAACAGTATTTATAATCAAGTGATGTTTTCCACTCTTTTGGAGTGGTCTCACGTATCTGTTCTAGGAAATGTAAAGCACATACCTAGTGAAGCCTAAATAGCCTGTAATCAATACCCATTTTACACTACAGATGTTTTCCTCAGAAACAGGGCACAGATGAGGGTTTCCCAGGCATAACTGCATCCTATAACGTTCCCGAAGCTGCTATACTGAACATGTAAATTTGTAGACACATTTAAGAGGAGGAAGCAAATCAGTAGCTGATCAGGCATTCTCTGTGGTATTTCTGTACCACTTACAACACAGTTATGTGAGGGCTGTGAGGACTTGCCCATACAAGAAAAATCTCTCTGATACATATCTCCTTCCCCATGTTTTTTCCTTCTACCTGTGATTACCCAAGGCTTTTAAGCTGGAAACTGTTCAGGATGGAGTATGCACTGCCTTGGAGTGCCCCAACTCAAGTGTCATCTTTAGTTCAGTCCCTCAGTGGAGCCACCTGAACTAGTCTGGTTTGGCTAAAGGGAACAGAGATTATACTGTTAAACCAAGCTGATTCATGGCAATGTTAGTTCAAGCCTTATAGTCTATTTATGGAAAAAGCAATTTGAAAGAATGGTAAGGTGGATATTTGTACTTTTCTAAAAGTTCAAAATAAACAAATATATATTTCATGGTGTGTAAATAGCAAAGTAATAGTTGCTTTGGTAACAAATTAATTTCAACTCTTATTTCTTCAATCAGATTTGTAGCAATGAAAGCAGTATGTTAATTTATGTAATGAAAAAGTGAGTTATTGTAGGATTTTTATTAACGACATTATCTGAAACCAAATGTTGAAAACATAATAAAATAAAGTTTATATTAAAATAGAAACTTTATGTGAGTAGAACTGCCTTCATCAATAACAAAACATAGTTTAAAAAAGCTATTTTAAAGTAAAATTCAGTACATTAAAACACTGCATATTCCACTCCCTTTGTAACAAGGTGTCTACAGAACAAATAAACATATTCTCTAATATTATTTTCTGGCTCTAATAACCTGGCAACTTTGAAAACTTATTTTCCTGTTTGCAATGTATTTTCCATTTCAATTTCTTATTTTGATTGAAATATAGTCTGTCCTATATGTATTAACAAAAAGGAAAAAGAAAAGCTATTTTCTTAAAGAACTTTTCACAAGCTGAGAAATTATAGTGCATAAGATAATTGCAGTGAGAACCATTTATTCACTTCTCTGTAATGCTTCAGGAATTACTAAGAATAAGAGAAAATTTTATCATTAAAAAATAAGTTGTGCAGACACTGAAAAATCTTGATTTTGGAAAATTTGTGTAAACTAAATACTTTAACTTCTAATTGTATTTTGTTAAGAACTTTTCTCACAGAAAAAATTTCTAAGGTAGTATTTTCTGAGATCCAAAGTGTTCTACCAAATGTTTAACTCTAATTTTAATATGCTGATACCGAAAGGATTTTCTTGACCAAATTACGACAATTTTTTATTGCAATAGAGAAATATTTATTAAAACTCAGTTTCTATGTTAAATGCTTATTTTTTTAACCTAACGTAGAAAATGTGTTATGACACTGGTGTGAAGTTTGCTGATTTATTATGTCAAGTACCTTTCCAAAAAGTATCAGTTTATCCTGTGTTCATACATTCAATGAATTTAATTTCCTCAAAATTTAGAGTAACCTGATTGGACAGTTCTGTCATTTTATGAAATTAAATATCCTCATGTGCTCTGAACACTTTCCCTAAAAATATGTGGTTTTTTTTCAAAATCATGTAACTGAAGATTCCTTACTGATTCCTTACTTTAGATGAAATACCTTGATAATTCCTTAATGTGAAAGAAAATTGGTTCCTGTGTCCCAGAAGGCAGTCAGTTTTATGAAGAATTAAAAATGAAATAACCTTACCTTGGATTTCTAGAGGAACAAATATAGAGGAAATATATGGAGACCAATAGCACTGCTGGCAGTCTGAAGTCAATAAGATTGAGAAGGGCAATAGGATGTTTATGGCCATGGAGCAGTGCTTTGGCTCTGGACACCTTTGTAGCTTTCTCATAAAGAAATCTCCAGTTCAGCTTCATGTGGCATTGAGCATGTTCACAGCCTGCTGATTCCTGCTTCTGAAGGAGAAATCTCTGTCACCCATCAGGTTGCTGGCAATTATTTAAACCATTGGAACAGTTTTGTCTGGCTTTGGGATTGCTACTGCTCTCATCTGAGAGCAAGTGTAAGGGATTTTAATTTTACTGGATTGATGAGTGATTTCTGACAAGGTAACTTGGCATTACGGGATAGGTTTCTTTTATAAAAATAGTAAGCTACTTTATAAGTGAGATGAAAATTTCAAGTTTGCTGTTATTATATTGCAGCTGGGATTACAAAAGTGTCAGTTTGATTTTTCAGGTACAGTGCTAAGTTCAAGCATCCAAATACTTAAATGTGTAATCAAACAATGCATGGAGTTGGCCTGTGGAACTCGATTGCTCAGTTGTCTCCCAGAATGATTTCTGAAATGACAGTTTCTCAAAGAAAAGTCATTACCTCTTTGCCCTAATTATTACTCTGGAAAGTTAGTAATCTTCTGCCCCATGTTATGAGAGCCTTATATATGTTCCTCCCTTCATAAAAATCGTTTCCCCCACAAAAGATGATAACAAAGACATGTAGAAGATTTTTAGCTACACCACCATCTGCATTTAAAATTATGCAGGACAGACACATTGCTCTAATACGAATGTATCATTTGTTGTAAGTTTTCAGTGCATTTAACTAATGTGTCACTAGTGGCACTGTGGTTTGTCATGTATATTTTGTTTTAAACAGGGAAATTAAATGCAAAAAGACCACAATGCATTTGTATAAAATCTCACAAAAAATCGTTGATGAATTTTGTCTAACATACTTCAGAGCGCATGATAAACAGGGCTAAAAGGATGAATGCAAAAATCCCCAGAAACAGGGACTTCAAAATGCGATGTATATGTGTAGTCCACTCCATAAGATCCTGAATATAAATTATTTGAGCCATGTACAGTCAGACTACATGCTTGTCTCTGCACAGATGAAATAAGTAATCTGTTTACAGCAGAGACCTCAGACCTTTTAT
>JAWWES010000001.1:47161167-47190598 GCA_035583135.1 Lophotriccus pileatus | reverse complement strand
ACCAGAAGTTAACTAAGATTTTTCTCTGGTCTGGAGATCAAGGATTATCAAACAAGAAGGGGAGAAAGACTTCTCAATACTTTTTAAACCAATCTTTGTTGATGATGAGTTAATGAAAAAAGGGAAAAAAATTCTGTATAATAAGAGGCAGAATCTGACAAATCCACAAAGCAGCAGAGGAATGCTGACAAAGCCAGGAGTTGCCCATTTTCTGAGTGAAATTTGGGCTTCCCCAGGTATTACAGGGTGGAGGAGGACCTTTCCCAGGGTTGCCACTGACTTTACTCCATTGTACAAACAACAAGCATGGACAAGGAATGGATTTTATGGTAAGCTGACTGGTAAGGAAGGCAGGGGTAAAGCAGATGAGGTGGCACTTGGCACAACCCAAGATTATGTTGTACTTCCAGAACTGCAGGTAGTAAGCTCCCTCCTGCTCCAGAAAGGGGTCAACTGATGGGAGAAACTAATTTAAGATCTACCTTGTCGTTGGTATTCCCACATGCCAAGAAATTAAGGAATAGTTTAGGCCCACAAAAACTTGTTAAATCCATATCATCATTGACAGCATCTAGCTTGTATCTTTGTCTTCAGTTTGCTACCCTGAACTGTGAAGCCCAGAGAGGTGTTGTGCTGGTGGAATGGCAAAGCCCCACCCCACAGTAGGAAGTGTTAGCACTGGGATGTGAGCTGGGATTATTTACAAAATAACTGGGGGATTCAGAACCTTGAAAAGTCAGTGGAGATGTACAGATTCTGCTGACCACTATTTGTGAATTCCTAACAAGATGGAGATGTCCAATACCCAAGACTGAATTTTGGGTTGATATTTTTTTGTTTGGTTGGTTTGGTTTTTAAATGTTACACAGTGCATAAGTAAGAAAAGGTGCGGCCTGCTCTATCAATTCCATCTGATAGAATGTCACATTATCCTTTACTCCTAGTCAGAGCTGATTAGGTAGAGTCTTGTAAAAGTGTTTTTGTAAAAGGCACTGCAAATATCTCCTTTTCTCTCTTATGGATGTAGTGGCTGGAAACCAGCCAGGCTTGCAGTGCCTCTTGCAGTACATTACATAGCACATAAAACTCACTTCACTGTGCTGAGCTCGAGGAGTCTGTGAGCAACTTTCGGGGCCTGCCATAGATGGTGCTGCAGCTCCAGATTAAGGGCTGCTTGTGCACCTGCTTTGTCTGACAGAACCTTCAAAGAACTATCTAGTAAATGCTTCAGAATACTCTACTACAGGTTTACTGACAAGCAGAGCGCTGCCAGGTCTGGGGAATAGTTACTTGCTGCATTACGCAGGAGTGGTAGGTGATGTAGAAATATTCAAGGCATGCTGGTGTAATGATAGGTTTGTTTTAAACGTGGTCAGTGATTGCTAAGGAAGAAAAATTCCCTCCCTGATACGTGCTGCTGAGCAAAAAGACTTGTGTCTTATTTGGTGCGTTATTCTGTGCAGATGGCATGCAAGGAGCCAGCAGAAAACCACAAAGAATGAGAGAATAGGATGAATCCAGTGTTGCAGTGCTTACAGTAAATTAAATACTACTGGACTAAGGTTAGGTACAGTGAATTCCAACCCCAGTTTAAGGAAAATGGTGGTCAATACACCAGGAAAAATGAACTTGTACGCTCTGACTGAATTGCTTCAACAAACGTTGCTCTTTCTTTTCTTATAATTGCTGTGTTCAGGCTAAAAACATGTGATATGAATCACAGTAATGCTTCTCCATGTATTGTATAAGCTTTTGGTTTACTGCCAAGAAGACATGTAATGAAAATTAAAAGTAGAGTTATTATAAAAAAAAAAGAACTCTGCATGCATTACTGCTGACATTTGTTAAAATAAGAGGTACATGAAAAATTATTTATAGATTTTGTGAGTTAGAACAGGAAATGAAATACAATCAAAATGACACATAGGGGAATATTTTTATGGAATATGGTAATAAGTGAAAACATTTGGGACACTAACTTAAAGATAAGAAACATTCAAAGAATTATTGAAGGATTTAATACAATAGAACCATGTGCTTAGATTTAAAATGTAATGGTCTACAAATGTAACTCATTTAAATGTTTTAAAAATATATTCATCTGAAAACAGTCAGAATTGCTGAGACACTGCACAGCTCACCAAGACACCAGGCATTTCAAAATGAAAATAAAGCATTGACAAAAAATATTTTACACATCTGTCTCTCTGGTAATAAGGGTAGTTTATTTTTAAGAAGCAGAAAGAATTTCTTGGGAACATGTATTTCCTTTGGAAACAAAACCTAGTGGACAAAACTTTTTAATCAGAGGTTACCCTTGTCTTTGGAGATTATGATTCATTTTGGGACTTGACTGAAGCAGCATAAGCTGGGTTGACTTAGTTTTTCCTGAATTTTAATAATAAGAGTGAGAAAATGAACGGACTCTTGAAAAAAATCCTAAAACTAAAACACTTCAAGGACCAAACTGAGATTACAATTATAATTTAATCAATAGGCTAAGTTGATTACCAAATTAACACAACAGGTAAGCAACACAAACTTTGTGGTTGACTCAGGTGAGGTTTGTATTATTTTGCTTTTAGATTTCAACTTCTTCTACCTACATACCTACCCAGAAGTTTAGCTGATACATTACATTTACATACCAGAAGAAGGTTTGTGTTGAATATAAAAACTTTACAGAATATGGGAATTGGTACTGGTCTTAGGCATTTGTCAAAGAAATTTTTCTGGTTCTTTTCAAGGAAACATAGATCTATGAGGGCCTTAAATGATGATGCTTTAACACTTAAGGCCAGAAACTATATAGTACAGGACTTAATATGCAAGTCATATCCTTCCAGAGCGAGATACAGACACTATAATTAAAGCTTTATATGAGTTTTATGGAAATTTGGACTCCCTCAGATGACAATTCCCAGCTCACTAATTTGAACTCAAAATCAATGTGATTAGCATACAGCTTCTAAAAAGGTACACAGAGAAGGTTTGAACTCCTGTGCCTTCTAGTGTGTGAGTACCTTATTTCAGATGCATTGAAGCACCTCCATTTATCAACCTTCTGATAGGTTTCAGAAAGATACTTGTAAACAACTGTGCACTGAACTGCACAAGGCTTTCCCTTTCAAAACCCATCCTGAAGGAGGAAGAGGAGAAGTGACATAATTTTATGTGATGGCAAATTTGACATGTGGGAAGGAGAAGGCTTCCACTCCACCTACTCCTCAGCGTGCTCTCGCAGGCATGTTGAATCACAAGGCTAGTGATCTCAGCAGACAAGGTGGAAAGCAGCTTCCAGCAGCTTCCAGCTATGTCTTTATTAGCAGGTCAAACAGTCCCCAGACATGTTCTTGAACACCGAGACCAAGTAGTAGAGAATGGCCCACATTTATGCCAGTAAAACCATACTCAGTAAGCCCTGTTTTAACAGGATGGTGGCGTCCAAGCTTTGTGCCTGGAATGATTCCTGGACCGTTAGATGCTTGAATACCTTGCAATATTTTTATTTTGATGTTCCTTTTCCTCAGTATCAAGTGACTCATAATGATATATGGAATAGTTATTTGTTTTGACATTAGGTTCCTTGAGACCGTGTGTCTGACTTGAAAATAGATAAATTCATGGGTTAGATCTTTCACATCTTTGGAAAGCCTGAGAGCCAGATCTGTCAAGTTGGGCAGTTAATCAAGAATATTCCATGTATGATTTTTGGTTTGACTTTTAAAAACATAGATAATAAGTTCAGCCCTGAATCTCTCATATGTGAATTGTCCTCTGGTCCTTCTGTTAATTTTTCCTTTACAGTATAGGAAATGAATCCAGAAGGTAATTTGCAGCTGTTCTGTTTTGACAGACACAAGATATGTATGTTCCAGTGAAAAGGTTATCAGCAGGAGGTTGTTAGGTGGTTTTCAGGAAAAGCTGTCATAATTCCCTAGCTCGCAGCAAGTCTTTGGCTGTTTTTAAAGTTGTTGAACTGCAGAAAAGCAGTAATTAAAAATAACTATATTTAAAATCCTCTGCTTGTCATTCCTTCCAGGAAAACACTTTCGCTGTTCATGTATCATGTTGTTTTCCTAAGTGCACAAGATTCTGACAGATACCTACCTAGCAAGCAAATCATTAAACATGATTTTTCTTGTAAAACTGGATTTGATGCAAGTTAAAAAATGTGTTAATAATACTCTTTTCAGTTCCTTTAGAAGAATGTTCTGTTTGCCAAGGTGTAGAGGCCGTTTTTCTAACTTACCATGTGCAGACACTTAAATTCGTTTGGATGAGTTAGTTTGCCTGTCTAAATTCTCTTTATCTCTTCATGTGTGCTCATGTAACACAAATACTGTATTTTGTGCTTTTAAAATCTCAGAAGTTTCCTGATTTCTTTCTCCTCCATTCTGAACTAGTGTAGTAATTTGATTATGTGCTAGAAGTCTGGTGGCACTTTGGAGAACTGTCCTTGTTGGCTTGGCAATGCCACGTCATAGTCATTAAAGTTAGCAAGGCTACTAATTTCCATTTTATATCTAAAATCAGTCAGCTTCTACAAAGAAATCTCTCATTGCACACCTCAAACATATATTAGGTTGATAAAAAGATGGTCTCAAAAGCTTCAAACACTAACAGTTTCCTCCTTCAGAAATTACTCAGAGGTAATTACCAGTATAATGGCATGCAGCTTTCTCATGGTGCTTTCTCATGGTGCATTAGGACAACATACACATGCAACCCTTTTCAGAATAGACTCTGTAGGTTGTATTTTTGTAGTAAAAAGGATGATAAAAATAATAACAGAAAAAATATTGCCTGTGGCAAACAAAAGGGAATCTATGAAGTGTGTTTATTTATGACAGCAAAATCTGGAGGTGAATGAGCTCTCTGCTTTTCGAGTCAAGTTCTCTATTTTACTTCTATCCCCACCCTTGCTCCTTAAATGCAAACCTGCTTTCTGTTGTCAAAAAACCCCACACTTTGTTTAAAAAAAAATTCTAGGCCATTTTTTATGTGTGTTTAAACACTTACTTGACTTGGCTTGTGGTAGTACAGCTGTCAGCTGTACTTCCTTCTGGTCTCCTGAAATTTTGATTAATAGGTTCAGACCCACTCTATTCAAGAGGCAGCTGAAAAAGAGGACACAGAACTTTAATAACACACTGAAACGCATATATCAATGTTGAAAACATACTGAGCTTCTAGAAGGAGAAATATTACCTTTCCAAAAGAAGTCCAGGATCAAATCCAGTTTCCCATTCTGGATTGGGACCATGCAGCAGAAACAGGGAACCATCTACCTTAAAATTTCTGCTGCAGTTGGTAGATGCTCACCATCTCCCTGCAATCACTACATGTTTCCTGCCAACCTGTCTGTGTGCCTGATCTTATCATGCCCTGCACACTGACTGCATTGTGGTGAGGCTTGTGCAGGAGCAGACTGCAAGAGGCCACCACAGTAAGCCCAGTCCTGGATGCTCTCCAGTGCTCTTGGAGGCACTATGCCTAGCTCAAGCCTCCACCCTGAGTTCTTCCCACAGCACCTCATATAGAATTCCTGGCTGTATTTCCAGAGCTACTGGAAGTTTCTGTTATTTGAATGTGTCAATTGCACTAGAAAAATCAATAGATATGTTTTGGGTTCTTTAATTATTACAGACACATGGATGACTGTGTGGTTCTGACTCCATAGCCAAACTTGAGAGACTGGGAAACATGAATAGATGTAAATGTAATCTTAATTAAGAAGTTTTGTTTAATCTTTCTTCCCTAACATATGGTAAGGATTACTGCAAAGAAGATTTTGAAACCTGTTAGGAGAAATTATGAAAAGCACGTTAGAGGAATCTACAAGGCTTAGAGTGATCAGGAGATGCTTAAAGACAATAAGCAAGTTAATATTTGGGACTGTGGCATTTCCAGAGCCATTGTGAACATGTGCGGTGAGGAATTTTTCATATTTTCCCATAAAATTACATTACTCACCTCCTCAGTTGGCTTATATGCTTAGGGTGACTCCCAGTTCAGTTCACAGCAGTTCACCTTCAAATCCCAAAACTGCATTGTTCAATGAGTATTCTCCTAAAAGAGAGAGAGAAGAAAAAAAGAGAGGAGCATGCCGTGATTTATCAGAGACATCAAAATATAGCACATTTTGTAGATATAATGTCAGACTAGACATTCTATCAAGCTGTCCACGTCTTTAGCATGATGTCTACATTCCAAGAATTCTGAAAGAAAAATTGACTCATTTGCCAGCATAAAATCATCTTACATCCAAAATGGTGTTGTGTTGGAGGAATATGACATGCTCATAAAATAAGTGACAAGTAATAAAATTGTTTTGTGAAATGTGCCTAAGTATAAATGCAGAAGAGAAGATACCACACAGCTATCTAAATCAGGTGTTATTTTGCACATGACTCCCATGTGCATGCATGTGTATGCCCCTTAGGTATAAATCCCCATTGAGTGAAATGTGAATGTAAACCTTAATGCATAATTATCAAGTTTTAACTAACAAGATATGGTAATAAAGCACCTAGGCATAAATCTCTCATGGCAGAGGTGAGTGACTGGGGATGGCAGAAAGAAAGAGAGAGGGAGGAGAGAAACAACAGCAATCCCTGTAAAACAGTAATATGTACTTGTAGCCTTTAGGATGAACTAGGATCTCATGCCAAAGGTATTGTAAAAATGTTCCTACTTTGGAAATTAAGGCCAAATATGTTAAAAATGCTAATAAAAATATTATCCTTATTTAAATGGAGCCATCAGAATCACGTTTGCAGAATTTAATAGTGAATTATTAGAAACAGATTCACCTTTAAAATAGGCAAAAGCACACCATGCTGAATATGTAAACTAGGTCAGCTCTCATTTAAATTCTGTATTGCTGAGAAAAGGATGCCAAAGGGAATGTGATTTATCACTAGATCCATCTGGCAGATCATAGCAAAAAGCTAGTGTTTTAATTACCATTGCTTTGTCAAATCATAAAAATCACAGAAATGTGTAGTGAAAGGGACCTAAAATGAACCTTTTATATGCTCTGATACTCAAGTAAGATTACACCTCTTCTGAGAGATACTTGGCTAAACTGCAATCATCCAGGGCAGGGGATTTTACTATCTTTCTTAAAGTCTGTTAAAGCCTTTTAGCACTTTCTTCTCAGTTAACCCAATACCTCTATTTCTGAAAATTAAGCTAATGATTTTTTCCTCTAGCTCTGGCACACCCGGAGAACAGCCGCAATACTCTTGTTACTGCAACCCATGCAAGAACTCCTTTACTCCATTCTTCTCTAATCTACCTGAGCCCAGTTATTTGGATATTTTTCTTGAAAAGACCGTAGTCCCAACAACCTCTACAGCTGACTAACTTTCTGTACCTGCCTGTCACACCTTTGACAGACATGCCCCAGTTGATGAAAACCCCCTATAAAAGTCAGTGGTATATTTGCGGAGCTGTTCTACATTTGGCTGTCGCTACATTCCAACGAGGTAGACGGAGGCAGTGATGCTCCATTGCTGAATCTCCTATCCTCAGTCTGCTCTTCCACATCCAGGTTTGGGAGGTGATTTCAGCTGAGGGCCATACTGATGTAGGGTGAGAAGTTCTCCCCCTCTCTTCCATCTTGAAGCAGCACAGAATCCAGAGGGAATGGGACAGGACAACTAGGGAGAATTAAGTGGTCTTGAAAATTGCTGATGATTTCAAAGGGTGGCTGAGCTGAACAGGGCAAGATTCCTCTAGTACAGCCCTTACAGTTTGGATCAAGGTAGAAATTTGTGACACGCATGTGACAGGTCAAGGTGTCATTCATAGGTGACAACTTAAAAGTTTAAGTTCTGTGTCTTGGGTGCTCATTTTTATAAAGATTATTAAGAAACTGATATTTAAAGTTTCTCAAACATTTTCCTTCTGATGACATCATATTAGATACCTTCAGCTTTTCTGGTATTCATTGTTCAGGCTGAACTTTGATATCTTTACTTTCTGAAGGTAGTGCTTTGGCTGAGCCAGAATGATTCTGTTTCTAATGATAATGCAAAGTAGGCAAAGAGAAAACACCTTTCCCATCATGAAAAATAAATGTGTGGTCACCATTACAGAACTGTAATATTGCTGGCTAAACTGAAGGAATGAGATTTGCATACATGTTATTTTGGGTTAATATTAATTCCATTTGACAAACTTTGAAAGACTTATTTTTACATTTGCACGGACTACTGAAGCATCGATTCTCTTCATGTTAGTGCACTTTCTAATCTCATCAGTGTTTTATCTTCTTTTAAAAATATATATTTTTGATGGACAAAATATAGAAGGGGAGAAGCAGAGTAACTGGCTACCCACAAGCAGATCTCATAGGGTGTTTCTGGGAGCTGGAGCATGGAGCTTCTCCACAACACATTATCCTCTGCAACTGGGAGAGGGCACAACTGAGAGAAGGTTGTGTGGCCAGAACTGTCCAAAGGCTTGTGTAGGCTTATGTCCAAAGGCTTGTTGTGACTAGCAACTGCTACAGAAGGGTGGAGGGATGCCTTCTGGGAAAGGAGAAGAAACTATAAGTTTTATTTTTCTTCTTTTTCTTCCTTGGTAAAATGTGCTGCAGAACATGCTTTAAATACATTCTAATTCTCTATATGTGTTCGCACTGCTTGCACAAAGAAATTAGATAGGGTCTTTTGACGTTGCTATAACATAACTATCTAGAGTGAGATTTATGTGCAGTCTACACGCACATTTATTAGTTCAGTATTATTACTGAACTTCTATCAGTTCCGTATCCCAGAGAAGAACCTTATCTTTTATACAGCTCCTTGTTATTTTTCTTAAGACCATATACTGCCTCTATTATAAATGGTCCTTAGTTTATCTTTTTAGTGCTTTTAAATCTTACCATCTAAAGAAATAAATCCCATCCCTCTGCATCCTCTCATGAGAAAACAAAACACATCCCAAAACCCCTGTAGCTATGGAGTTTCATCATTGTAGCTTACTTTAAAGCCTGCCTTTCTTACATGACTCATTCATTTCAGTGTTTACTGGAGAAGGACATCTTTTACAGAGATGGAGAGATTTAATGGAGCAAAAGTAGATTTTCTTTTTCTGTCACAGATTTAGAAACGTCAGGATCCTTAGTTATAGAGGGAACGTTGTACCCACCCACCCAGGGGAATAATATCATGTTCTGTCCTACGACAGTACTTCATCTTATTATTTTTAACAACTATTTTTATTGTGTTTTGTGAAATGCTTTGAGATCTCAGAGGAAAAAGTCTTATGTAAGAACTCAGCCCTAAAAGATGTCAAAAATGCTCTGGCCAGTAAAACACTTAAACAAGTATTTAACTCAGAGTGCATAGGAATCCTCTGGGGAATAAATATGCTTAAAACTAAATACATACTTCTGTGCTTTGTTGGATCAAAACTAAAGCCCTCAAATCCTTGCAGGATTCAGCTCTCATTCTTTTTGTTTTTATAGAGTATTTGTTTACTGAGTTTCATAAATCTGAGTAGATAATTCAGCTCAAATGTTTTCAAGTCTGTACCACCTGCCCTGCACCATTTGATGTCAGTAATAAACTTTATTTCAATGGGACTGAGACCAAATCTTCATGGTGTGATAGACTGCTGTGAAATCTTGTTCATCTGTCAGACAGATAATATATGTACTGAATGGTAAGTGATCACACTCTGCATCCTAAAGTTATACACAAGAAATATTTTTTGCTTACTAAAAGCATCCAGAAACGTTCTGTGCATCTTGCAAAGGAAACCAGAGTGAAACACTTACCTCAAGGCATTTCCCATCTTTATGTAGGGCAATCCAGTGGGGGACCACCACATGTAAGCAAGGCTGGTGAGAAGGGAAGGGGAAGATGAGCTAGGAATATAGGCACACCTTAGGGGCAGAGCATGAGCCTTGCAGAAGCACTGTCTCACTGCAAAAAGAATGAGTTAACTGCCTGCCACTTTGGAAAAAAGAAGGAAACCTTCCTTTCCCATTGCTTCTCAAAGATGAGAAGGTAGAAAATATTGTAAAAGGCAATAGCTACAGGAAGCAAATAAAAAAAAGAGGAAGGCAGACTTAAGAGGCACAACAAAGTCAGGCTGTGTGTTTCTTGCACATTTCTTAGTAAAGTAAAAATAAGAAACCCAAGAAAGCATTTGCTGGTGGGCTTTCCTTTTAGGCTTTGACCAGAGTTCAGTAATATGCCTGCACTTACCCCATACAGAACGCCAGAGCTGTAAGTGCTATCTTGGTGAATCATATCAGCACTGCTATAACAAAGCTGTGGGGTTTATTTATAGCACAGTGTTAACTGTTGCCATCACCTGGATGTACTGTGACAACCTGCCAATGAACTTCTTAGTCATATCATCATGACCTAGTCAATAGCCATATTGGTTGTTATTCGTGAACTCGTAATCCAACTTTTGCAAATATTCTGGATTTCTTCAGTTTGAGAGTTGCTTGGTTGTTTTGGGTATTTTTCAATCCTTTTTCCCTTGTGGGCTCTTACAGAATAAGTGCTGCAGAACCACAGGCAAGATCAGAAACCAAAGAACTCAAATAACTGAGAAGAAGCTGAATCAAAAGAGTAGCAAAAATACAGATGCTGCATGAGACATGTATTTTTAAATAAACAGAAAGTCGTAAGAAGATAAGTGTAGATTTAATATTAAGAAAATCTTGTTTTCATTGAATCTTGTTTTTCTTTTGAAGGTTGTTAAAACAACCTTCAAATGTGCAGAAAAAGAAGCCTCACAGGAGCCATGCTTTCACTAGACCCTAGAAATGGTTGTTTCAGACAAATAGGTTATGACTGGACTGGTCTATTGCTTGTTTTCATTTGCTGTTTTATCGTTTCATTAATACCATAAAAGGTTAAACCTAAAAGTTATTTTTAAAAAATGCTTCAAATATTTATGGGTTTTTAAAGACCCTATCTGTTCGAGTTGGATATTTTGACTTTCTGAGTCTTGGCTCTACTATAGTCTGGATGCTACCAAAACTCTCATGTTTTCATCTATGCATGCTACCATGGTTCCATTCAGTATATGGTGCCTGTTTCTTTTGTTTCATCCTGTCTTCTCTACTGAATGTAGTGCTAATAGCAATCATCTGCAAAAAAATTACAGCTGCTCCAGATTAGGTGAAAAAGCAGCTTTACACCCATAGTTGCCCATCTAAACTTCACCAAATTGCAGTTTATATTTTCTTACATTGTTCTACCGGTGTTCTTTCTTTCTGTCTTGAAGAATCTCTTCCACATCAGGAAACTTATGGCAGTCTTCTATATTCTATTAGGATTCCTTTCAAGAAATGCACAAACACATCATGAAAAAACATCAGAGAAATGCAAATAAAATAAAACTGCATATTGGTAATTCATGATCCTCCTCAACTTCCACCGGGTAAAGAGTGTCTCCCCTGAACTGAGAGCTGTTTCTCTCTAGAGTCTCTGTGTGACTTGTGCCCACTGCAGCTGGTGTATTTGCACTTTGTGGGGATGACCTTTTCACATTTCTGCTTTTTTCTCTGGCTCTCTGAGTCATATTCACTATCACATGATGTCTCAGAGCTTCTCCACATCTCACTGTTCTTTTGCAACATCTTTACTGCCATCTAACCATGGTGATAGGACTGAGATGCACTCATACTGTGGAGATGCCAAACATAGTGCTAGATTTTGAAAAATTAACCAGCCCTGCACTCATGAGTCCTCGTTGTTGTAGTCACTCTTTACACACAAACCTGCTTCTAAATGAAAAAAAGAAAAAAGACATTATTTTTAGCACAGATCTTCAATTTATCATAATTTTGAACATCCAGAGGAACCACTCTGTAAGAGACAGATAGCAAAATCTTTAATCTGCATATTTGCACTGGAAGTCCTACTACACTCAACATAATGTACTCAAAATAACTGGAGATAAACCATAACAAGATTTTTTTTTAACTTGAAGTAACTTCACAAAGTGAATAGCTCCACAACAGGCTACAAATAGTTTGGATAGTAAATATTTTCAGCATTCAAAATTATGACAATTTATCATTCCACTGAAAAATGAACAGGAACAAGTTTCTTGTATAGACACCTGTCAAATATCCTTTCTTGCTTCATAGGGACAACGGCACAGCAACTGTTGCAGCCACTGCATTCTATGCTGATAACAACTGCATATTTCTACTGTAGTAAGTCCTAAAATTCTGGAAGATGGAATTATTTTATTATAAACGCACAAAGTGATGATATAATTTCTTAAATTTGTTCACCTACTACCTTCTCCTTTAAAAGTCTCCTTTAAAGTCCATGGTTTACTGGTTTATGTTTTCAATATATTTTAGCTCCTGCTTTGCTATAAATTCATACAGCATCCACTTGTACACATACCCTCTTTGAAGTTCAAAGAAATCTATTAGCACTTAAAAGGGCTTTGGTTCTGTCAGACCTGAAATTTAAGCCTCTGTGAAAAGTCTTATGACAGCAGCTCTGTCAGGAGGTCGGAAAGAGGAGAAAGCTTGAAAATTTTCTAGTAATTCACAATAAGTAAATCATTAGCTGCACCTTTTTATGTAGGTAAGGAACTGCTTTTTTTTCTCTCCTCTTAGTGATTTTCAGTGTGTTTCTATGGTTAGTAATTTATTTATTTGTTTTTAAATGACCGTGAGTATACTGCAGACAAACTTCCTCTCTTGGATATTCAAGAAACAAATTACTTTATTCTGTTTGTGGTCTTTGTGTTTTCCATTGCTATGAACAAAAGATTGTGCTGCATTTTATGCCAATTAGATTTTCTGCAAATTTCCCTGATAATGAGTGGTCAATATTCTGTTTTTTGTCAACAGAGTACATCGATGAGCAAATGCCAGAAGCATGATAAATTACAGCAGTGATCAATAGCAGTATGATTCATAGCACAAAAGGACCCATATTGCCACTGTTGTTTCATTAGTTTGTGAATCATTTGCTGTGTACTATGGACCAGATCCAGATGACAATTACATTATTAGCAAATCTTTTGCTAACTTAGGGGATTTTACATCCTCTCTTCAATGAGACAAATACAAATTTTTGCAGATTAGTTGAACAAGCAACACCAGAGCTTCTTCAAAACTTCCACCAGTTTGGCTCTTGTCTGAGAGCACAGGCTGCAGCTCTGGCTGGGGGATCTGAACTACCCACCCTGGTGGTGACCGATGCCCCCACGCAGATGGAGCTGCTGAAGGGGAAGGCTGACGTGCAGACCTCAGACTGCAGAAGTGCTGAGACCTTTTGTCTGGGGCAGGGACAGTGTGTCCAGTGAAGGACCTCCTGCTGCAGGTGGCTGAGCTGCAGAAGGTGGTGAGAAGGCTTTGTAAAGTCAGGGAGACTGAGAAGGAGTTGGCTAGCAGAGTCTAAGTGCAGCCTGCAGTGGACTCACAGGACACAGTCAAACAGTGAAAAACTCCCCCAGTGGCACACACAGAAGGAAGGGGGACCAATAATACAGAAGAATGGAAGCTTGCAGCAGCAAGAATCTTTGGGAGGAAGAGATTTACCTCAAAGCCTTAGGTGTCCTTCAGAACCATGTCACTGCTTTGCAGGCTGAAAAGGAAAGATGCGTTGTGACATCAGTAGAGTGGATCTACGAAAGAACTGGAGAGGAACTTTTTAGAAGGGCATGTAGTGATAGAACAAGGGGGAATGGCTTTGAACTGAAAGAAAGTAGATTAAGATTAGAGATTAGGAAGATATTCTTTACTGTGAGGGTGGTGAGGAACTGGAACAGGTTGCCCAGAGAAGTTGTGGGTGCCACATCCACAGAAGTGTTCAAGGACAGGTTGCATGGGACTTTGAGCAGCCTGGTCTAGTGGAAGGTGTTCCTGCCCATTGGAGGGGGTTGGAAATAGATGATCTTTAAGGTTCCTTCCAACATGAGCCATTTGATGAATTTATGATTTTATACAATGTGTTATTCTTGGTCTGAGTTTCAGAAAAAATTGAACTGTTTACTCTTAACAATCTTTCTTGTAAAGATTTGTATGCCTGACATACTGCCTTACAGTAAAGAGGATGAAGTAGTGGTAAATAACAATCCTACATGCAAATTTGTGGGGAATGCAGAATTTCTGTGTTTTTATTACATAATGTGACTACAGTGTGCAAGTGAGAGTACACAGTAAAAAAAAAAAAGGCATAATAAAATGAGATTATTTATGTGTATATCATCTATCCCGAAGCAAAATGGCTGTGTCTTGTTCAGCAGAAGGATCTGGACTTTTCATCTCCAGTTCTTCTGAGGGTAAATCTTGGCTGTTACAGAATCGCAGAATATGCTGAGGTAGAAGAGACACACAAGGAGCATGAAGTCCAACTCCTGGCTCTGCACAGGACCATCTCCAAGAGTCACACCAGGTGCCCGAGAATATTGTCTAAACACTTCTTGAACTCTGTCAGGCTTGATGCTGTGACCACTTCCCTGGGAAGTCTGTTCCAATGCCCAACACCTTCTGGGGGAAGAACCTTTTTCTGTTATCTGACACAACTTCAGGCCATTCCCTCAGGTTCTGTCCCTGGTCACCACAGAGAAGAGATCAGTGTCTGCCCCTCCTCTTCCCCTCATGAGGAAGTTGTAGATTGCAATGAGGTCTCCCCTCAACCTCCTCTTCTTCAGGCTGAACAGACCAAGTGACCTCAGCCATTCCTCACATGGCTTTCCCTCAAGGCCCTTCACCATCTTCATTGCCCTCCTTTGGACACTCTCTAAGAGCATAATATCTTTCTCATATTGTGGTGCCCAAACCTGCACACAATATTCAAGGTGAGGCCTCACCAGTGCAAAGCAGAACAGGGTAAAAGTCAAAATACAGAAAGAGTTAATGTACTAAAAGTCTTTCTGCTTTCATATCTGAAATATCAAATCAGCTACAGTTTAACATGTTCTGGTTTAGAAAGCATTTTTGCAGCCTCTAGAGCCAGCACATTGCTCTGTAGGAATCACAGCTCAGGAATGCATGAGATGTCCTCCTCTTGCAGCACATCTTACCTGGTGAGCTGTGGTCTCACCTGCAGCCTTGCCTCGGTGGTACCACCCAAGCAGGGAGGATGGCACTTAGTCCAGTGCGATGGGGACCAATGGAAGATTGAATCACTGCAGAAATGGGATTATAAGCACGGAACTTTGAAGTACCTAAGGCAGACATGAAAATTTACACATGCAATAGATCATTTGGACTCTCCTGACAGAAATGTCTACAGAAAGATTATCTTGCTAATGGAAAATTTCAGTGAGATCCCACTTTTCTAAAGGAAAGTCTCTTATGTAAAATTTCTACATGCTCCTTGATATTATTTAGTACTACAGCATGACATGCTGCAGTGATTTTTACCTTCGAAGTCAGATAGCTAAATAAAGACAGGCACAATTGGTCTTGGCTTGGGATTACTTGATAATGTAATAAAACAACACTTAAATCATATTAGGATTTATTAAAAATAAATGCCTCACTACAATTTAGCCAACCCAACTTTTTGCAGGGCAGACTCCTAGGTGATAGAAAGAGCCAGAGGGCCAGATAAAATCTGAAATCCAGATAAAAAGGGATTCATTTATAAGACGTGCAAAACTTGATGTTGGGGTTTTGATTCAAGTCCTAATCTAAACTAGATGAAAATGCTTATGGCTAAAAACTGATTTAGGATTTTTAAACATTTCTTTTAAGGCCGCTTAACATGTACTGTGACTCAAAAAGCACTTCAGTCTCAAAAGCATCTCATTTTAAATAGACATTTAAAATCTATTGATATCAAATTGACTAATTTTGCAACCACTTTCCCAGCATTAGATAATTTTACTGTTTAAGTCACTTCAGTAACGTGGATCCATTACACTAATGTTTTGGCCACTTTATGTTGCATGCCTCAGGAGCAATGAAAATGGACCTCTCTGAAGTTGTCTGGAGTCCCATCATTGTGGGATGCTGGCAGTAAGTGCAGTTGAGATGTGTTATATATGTTTGCTTTTTCAAATTAAACTGCACTTCATGCACACACTTATCTGAGAGGCAGCACTAGGGAAGGAAAACCTTCCAAAGCATTGGAAGATAAAAGTATCATCAAAAAAAGAAGTCATCACCTTTTTATAAAGGCCTCAGCTTTCTTGAATTGTTGGTGAAAGAGAAAATTTGCAAGGGCTTCCAGAAAAGGCATGATTTTTGGAGTGCAATTGCCAGTGGAGTGGCAATTCAGAAATTGCATATCATGCTCCACTCATGGGTTTTTTGCTGTTCTCGGTGACAGTAGCTGGAAAAGCTGTGTGTTGCTCAGGCATGATTAGGTGACAGTCATGCATGGAATTCTTAATTGAAAAGGCAGGAAACCTCTGAACTCCTTGCTTCAGGTTGCTGAAGGTAGCAACTGTTCATATGGGTTCAAAGAGAGAATAATTTCATGGAAGGGTAAACTACAGGTTTCCTAACTACTCAGAAACCACATAAGCCTAAGGAGGTCTCTGGAGCTGAAAACAGTTGGAATCTTGGAGCACATTAGAAAGAAGTATTGTATATGCATGACTTGTTCTCTTCATTTTTTTAGGTACTTGCCAAAAATCCTATTGGATTACACAGTTGTTTGCAACATGTACATGCATTTGTCATCTCTTTCATATAGTAGTTGATATCCTAACAGCAGGGGATTTTGTCATCTTTAACAAAGTTTGTGATTTCACAAATATAATTAAATTCAAAACAAGACAAAACAGTGAGCTTTCCTGGCTGCTGCCAGAGCCCTGGAGCACACTGTGCTTGTGGGAGTGCTGGTATTTATTTCTAAGCAAAGGTATGTTGCCTACATTATGGTCTAAAGTAATGCAAATCAACTTAAAATCAATGCAAGTCTTCAGTTTTTACTTCTAAGTCTCAAAAATATTAATACTATTCCCCCCAAAAATACAGCAATCACACTCTTGAATGACAAGGTAATTACAAACAAGACAGAGTTATGATGCAAATACCTGCTCCTCTCATATAGGTGAAAAGTTCAGACAGTACAGTCTAAAAGTGTAGAAAAGCTGTTGAAAGCCTTAGAAGCCAAGATAGTAAAAGGAAGATATTAATGTCTGTCAGAAAACCAAAAGCAAGATTAATCTCAAAATGGCAAAAATATCCTGGCAAATAGAGATAATACAGTATATTAACAGGAGGGGGGACAGCAACCATTTCATAAACTCAGTGCCCTGGTTTTGTGTTTAGTATATTTCACTGCTGCCTTTGTGAATTCACTCAGTTTATTTCAAAAAATTGAGAACAAAAGATTAATTCTTCTCTCAATCTGGCACATCAGGCAGCTGAATATGCTTCAGTTTTACAACAACTTTCCAGGTGACTTTGAACATTACAGGAAAATGTTTTTGGTGTTCCTGGGGAATGTAAAGCATTCAATTTAGAATCTATAATTTTGTAGACATTTAGATGACTTTTTGCTTTCGTGTTTAAATCTACATAAAACCATATTAAAAGATTTATTTTACTTCTTTTGCAGGCTCCAAAATGAAGTTATAAATAGACAGACATCAAGATGTTGTGTTCAAAAGTGTAACTATCTAATTACTATTTAAAACCCAATCTCAGTAAAATATACTTATAGTTTTAGCATAGGTAGTGCTGTAGAGTAACATATGATAGGTTCAAATGAAATAAGTTGTCCTCCAACACTGCTTTTCATTACAGGGGCTTTCTGAATTTATGTAAATAATTGGAATATGTTGCACAGTATAGGTAAATGCAGGAATAAAAATTATATTAGGAAAAAAGAAAGAATAAGTTTAATCATTATCACACACACACACTCACTTTGCTGCTACAAATACCATTTCCTGACTGCAGATATCCATGCTGTTCACAGAAACAGTGGGCCTAGCAAGCAGTACTCAAACTGGATAAAAATCATTATCAATCACATCATTACCCTTATCACATTATAACATAATATAATAGTCTTTCAGAAAAGGAACAAAATATGAATAGCCTTTTTTCCCAAGCAAATAATTTGAGAGATCAATTACATTTTCCAGACTCTGGTCGTGGACACTCTTAATGTCTTTGATGTCAATTTTTCCACTACCTCTCCTTTCAGGCTTCAGAAATATTTAGTGCATGAATACAACAGAATCTGTTCAGAAAACGTTTTTATTAAATCAATGTGCTTTGAATGAGTTCATAGTCTTTTCCTGTTCACTTTCTGTAGGTATACTTATACCAAAATTTAGTGCCAAAATCTTTTTGAGTAACATGACTTGAACATCAGTTCAAACTGTCCACAGAAAGTGCCTCTTTTAAATTACAAGATTTTCCTCAGGAAATTTGGTTATAAATTATTCTATTCACCCAATAAAGCAACAGAAAAAAAACAACACCACAACTGCATTATTTACAATAAAGTGCACAGACCTATCTTCACATGGATCCAGTCCACTCACACCTTGGAAAAGAACTGGAGCAAAACTTCCTACATTTATATCCAGAGAGAGAAGGGGAACAGCTATCCTCCAAAGGTTATCTCCAAGACTCATGTCCCATACAAACACCCAATACTGGCAGCAAGTTGTACATCTTCTCACCACATGCCCTGAATTTGCAGTCCTAGAATTACTTGGTTTCATTTGACAGAAAGCCTTGATGTAACTGGAGTAGAGCGGTCCACTAGGCAGCCCCAGGGATGCTGCTGGCTGAGGCAGCTCCCTTCTCTGGGGAGTGAGATCTGGCTGGTACCCAAACAACTGAAGGAGCCCCTGCCCTCATCTAACTGCAGCAGAAAGTGCTGAAATATCTCTAGGGGGGGAGAAGGTGATGAGTTGGGAACAGGAGCAAATAGGGATGGAGGAAAAGGCAGGCTGAGCAGGAAAGCTGAGTAGGGATTAGGTTGCTGGCACCAAGAGGGTTGTCCACCAGCAGGACTTGCAAGGTGTGGATCAGGTTCTTGTTCTGTCAAGATGCAGACACCACCAGTCCCTTAAACTCTAAATCATGCTGGGGAAAGAGAAGGAGTTGCCCACTTCAAATACAAATCTACACACAGACAGGCACCCAAAGGAATATTGTGCAGAAGAAAAAGTGGTTCTAAATAGTGCAAGATCAGGCTTAGCATGATCAAGACTTACTCCAGTGGGAAAACACTGTGTAAGAACTATGGGTATGAGAAATTACTGGTTCCTGACTGTTTCCATCAAAGCTAACCCAAATCTGGATCTCTCAGCAAATCCATGAATAGCTAAATCTAGCACAGATTGACCCAGATGTGCTATTCATTTTTTCTTCCAGCTGAACTGGTGGCTCATTTACCTCCCACTTCACTCCTATAATCTGAAACCAATTTGTAGCAGTTCCAAATTATTATGGCAAATTTCTCAGCTGGCAACCTCAAGAATAAACAGAATAAACTATTTTATTTACCTCACTCGGTTCTAGAGTTGCCATGGGTACTTAAATCTTAATTGGCATGTTTCTATACAATATCCAGTTTGAAGGAATGGAAGTGACAGGTGGCAGTAGCAGTAATTCCTGTTTCCATTTGGTTTCCTGCAACTCTAAGTAGTTTTGATTAATGCCTGTGCTTGTCATTTTCTATTCAAGATCACTCATAAATCAGAGCAATCTGATTGCAAGATCACTCATGAATCAGAGCAATCTGATTGCTTGAATTAATAAATAACCATTCCCTTAATCCTACAGATCATGTGTTGACACCTCTAAATTCAGGAACAGGTAAAATAAGTAATTTTCTGGACAAGGACATTGGGTTCTTTGTAAGTTTTATATACACTTCTTGTCCCACTCTTGGTGGGTAGTCTTCCTCAGGGGCAATTCCCAGAAGTAAGATCTTCAAAAGAGATATTCTGCAATAAAAATTCTGAGGAGACACACATTTTCCCTCCCTTTCCAGGTCTCACATCTTTATTATAGAGTATACCACTAGCAAAATTATTCTCTTGTCTGCAATGGCTGCTGTAATTGCAAGCAGGCTGTATGACCCTTAAATAACATACTGCAATAATTCAGTCTGGTATTTAAAAGCATGTTATTGAATATTATTATGCATATTATGCGTATTATATGGCATGCACAGGAAGGGACAGGAAAACCTACCAAGATTCAGTTGATAACTATTTGGATCTATTAATTATAAACCAGGACTTTTTAGCAAACAATACAGTTTTCCTCAGCAATACACTTCATGCCCTCTGTTTCTCAGATGTAATTATAGCAAGATTTTGACAGAGTGTTTGAAATCTAATGCACTGAAAATTCTTCAGTGGAAGAATTTTATAACTACATGGTTTCTACCAGTCAGAAATCTCTATTATGTTCTGAAGACTCCCATGGTTTCCTTTACCATCTGCCTCCAGAAATAACAATCCCTTTAGCTAGAGAATTTTGAAGAGCAACAAGTTCAACAGTGGGTATAGCAAACTGCCTTCCTTTTAACAAAATTTTCTTTTTTAGCAAGGAATATCCTTAACTAGCACAATATTGAAAAAAAAAAAATTGAATTGACTGTCATGACACTAACAAATTCACTGTGGTTTTACTGGTGTCATTTGAACTTGGGATCAAAGTTTTATTCATCTAGGTTGACACTAATTCTTTTTTCTTTTACCTCAAAGAAAATGCGTTAAAACAGGTAACAGTCTTTATGAAATTCTACCCCTGATCCTCTAAGAAGATCTGGTCTGTAAAAACAGTCTCATGAGCTGCTCATGTAATTTTCTTCTCTTCAGAAATGTGTGTAATTAGGCAGCAAGACATGCCCATTGTGTCTTGAGCTTTTATCTCCAAGATAATGTTCTGGTCATAAACTCTTTGAACATGAATGAGTTTGAGGCTTAATGCACTGGCTGAATTGCCAGAATTTCTGATGCAAAAATTTCTTGCAAAAATTTAGTGATGAATAACAGAATAAAATCAACGAGATTCTAGTTGCTCATCAGCTAGGCTTTATACACCATTCATCTATATTGAGTTTGTACTGTAGGAAACTGCTGTCACCAAGAGCAAAGCTGGGAGAAGAGGGGCCTCAAAGAGGCAGCTGGAGTGGAAAGATCAAGGTAATTAGTGCTGCTGGGGCTATCTGTGTGGCTGTGCTGCCTGTGGCATAGCTGAGAAAGACAGACTTTTTCAGACTCCATCACCTTGCAGAAGCTTACTGGAACTAATCATAAATCAGGTGTCCACTTGAACATAAATTTCAGTTTACCTCATCGTTGTTTTAACAGGTTTTCTTCCACATCTGGATGCCAAGCTGAAATTTCTACATTTTCATGGAAAGAAAACTAAAGTATATTTTTACTTGGACTTAACAGTTGTTTTAACAACACTGAAACCTTTTACCTCCAGGAACCTGGAACATGTATATATGTATATATATATACATATATACATATATATATATATATATGTATATGTATGTATATATATATGTGTATATATATGTGTGTGTGTGTGTGGGCACATGTGTATGTGCGTATGTATATGTGCACATATATACATGTATATCAGCCAGTATAAGGGACTAAACACAACTTTTCTCTGGGAATGTGATGAATGAAAGCAAACTTTGTGACAGATAAAAATGATTACCTGAAAAATAGAATCAAAATATTGCTTTTTCGCTAATAACTAAAGGAACTACATTACAGGTTACCTGGAACCTCCCTAAATTAGATTTTGGTGCCTCAGTCCCACACACAGACTCAGCAGTGATCAATCTTCTACAATCCTAAAATCAATAGTTACTCCTACGAATAGCGCAAGAGGTCCCATGACAGCTGGAGCTGGGCTGCAGGCATGCTCATTGTGCATGAAAAACTGAGCAGAGCAAAGAAAGAGAAAGGAGGCCGGGGTGGCTTGTGTGGTCTGCATCTTGCTCTAGTAACTAATTCTTTATTGATATAGTTCAAATAGAGTGTAGTGTTATTCTTATTTTCCAAGATGTCATAATAATAGCAGTTAAACAAAGTTGTTCTCTCTGTATTATGATATATAGTCATAAACTGAAAACACAATACTGGTCCATGACAACCACAAAAAGTAGGATTCTTGAATCCAGCTGAGCAGTTGAAAAGATGACATTTTAATACTGATGGTAGAACCAATTTAGAATTGAATGTGGAAATAAACACAGGGCTGCAAACAGAAAATGTAATTAGAACACGCCCTAAGTTAGGAATCAAAGTTATATGTTGTCATAAGTAGAGTTTTCTTTCATCATGCTGTTATAAACTCCAACCATCTGTTCCTTGATAGGGATGGGAATGCTCTGGCATTACCAAGGAGTTATTCATGAGAGCAAATGTTCTGAAACAGGGTCTGAGGAGAGGAGGAGGGTTTCTGCTTGGGTTATGTATTAGTAAAAAGAGTTTGCAGAGGATGTGTGCATGTAATGGAAAGAGAAGGAATGAGCACAGTTATGAGAGCACAAACTGAACATAGATCGTTTTTCACCTTTAGGCAAGGATGTGTAAAACAGAAAATTCCCTTTGCAACCGAGATGACAATTTTCAGATTTGAAAAAGAACACAGAGGAGGAAGGGAGAAGCACCTCATGTTTGGGAGGGATAACTGGCACAATTAGATGCAGAAATAGGATTTTTCTGACCTATTTCTGAGTCAGTCAGACAAGCATCAGATTGGATTTATGAATGTAAATAAGACAAGGCAGATATGCAAGGGGTTAATCCTGCTTTGAGACATTCTCCGACTGTAGGATGGCAGGAAAACCTTCCTACCATCAGTTACATGGTAGCATGAAGAGAGGCTGCAGCATGATGAGCAGAGGTCATGTGATGAGCCTCCACTGCTCAGGAAATATATGATGTACCTCAGTAAGCACATTAAACAAATAAACTGATATTTGATGGTTTTGCAATGGAACTGTAAAAGCGTATCAAGTGGAACATTATTAACTGCTTAAAAGATATTTGTTGGTGTGTTTTTCTCTGCTGAATCCAGTAAGGAGATTCAACAGCCGTCCTCATTTCCTCCTCATTGCTTTCTTTTTCTAGCGGCAAATTCAATCTGCTCTGAGGCACCACAGTTGCCATATGCTCCATGGCCTGTCCTTTCACGCCAGTGAGTCCTTTGAGACAACAGTAGGATGCCCATGAGGAGCCCATGGACTCAGGGTACCCTGTGCCCCGATGGCCTTTTGCTGAGCCTGTGCAAAGGCAGAGACACATCTGGCTCACCTTTGGCGTGGCAGAGCGATACAGACTGGTTGTGTGCTAATGAATAATGTTCACAGACACTTCAAAAATAACATGAATATTAAGCTGTACTTTCAATTTGCCTGGTTCACTTTCTCAACCACCTTTCCCAGCTCAAGAGATTTATTTGAAATTCTTGCTATCCTACCCGCCATTTCTGACAACAGTTCATTCCAAAAGTGGATTTATGCCCCTCCTCATCGAGCTGATTTTTATCCTTTCCTCAGATTTCTCTTTTTATAGCCTGCTCCTGATCATCCACCCTGCCTTTGCCATCAGACTCCGGAGGTATTCAAAACAAATTCATTGTAAACATCTAGATAGGGACCAGGCCTAGAATGTTTTCAGGCTGCCCCTCTCTCCCTGCTGGTGACCCTGTATCTTTCCTTTTCCTCTTCTGTTGATATGACTTAAGAAGTGCTTTGTATTTGGTGTAACTTAAGAAAATGTAAGGTAATTGCAGCCTATCATTTAGCTTACCTTTTGGCAGTTTTCACCTTATCACAATGCTTCCTGACCTCTGATGCTGAAGATGATTTGAGTTAATTTATGGCTACTTTGCTGTGAAGCAGCCTGGAGAGCTCACACAGTCCGATTTAAGGTTTTCAGCACTGGAGGAAATGGCCTCCAGGTGACAATAACCATTTGAACCACTTTTGGTAGAGCTATGTGAACATAATTGTTAACACCAACTAGCATCTCACAGCATTTAATGACTTGTAATTCAGAGGAGTAATATCAGACTGACACCCTGCAAAAATAGGTAGGAAGCAGTAGCTTATCTGAATATAGTGCCCACTCTTTAAGGGTCTAAAATTGTAAGCAAAGAAAATTAGAACTCAAACTACCTGGTGACATTGGTGAATACGTATTACTTGCATTTCGGAAGTGCACAAAAATAACAGATATCTTCTGATAATAGTCCTGCATTTCTGACATGGAATTATTTTTCTTTCTCTAATATCATATAGTGAATGCTGGAGGAAGCTGCAGCAATAACAAAGACCGAAGGCTTATTCTGCTGATTTAATTAAAAATTTCCAAAAGAGATTGACTTTATCAATGCCAGTGCAAGTACAACAACTCCTGAAGGAAAAATCCTGTATTTATCATTTATGAAAAAAAGAGAGATGCAAGGAAAAAATATAAATTATATTAAAAAATTGATTTAATTTATTTTTTTAAATTAAAAAAAGGATTTTAAGAGTGGCTAGCTGGTCTTATTACAAATTAAAATGTGGTGTTAAATAATTCCTATTTTTATTTATAAAACTCTCTGAGCAGCTGAATTATTTATACACTGTACTACTGCAAGATGTTTCCCAGCCATTTTGCTCTGATGAAAATAAAACCCATGCTACACTGTCATATCATAAATCTGAACACTATGACAGCTGTCTAACAGTCCTAGCAAATTTTTGGCTTGTTCATGTAATAAAGAACATCTCTGGCAACAACAGATAGAAAAATATCTGCTCCCATAAGAAAATATTCTCTCAACCAAAAGAACTCGCATCTGCATTTCTTCCCAGTGCTTCCTCAGCCAAGAAGTCTTATCTGTGTGTGGTGTTTCAGTCATATTGTTACTCCCCAGGCTGTGAATCACCATAAATTGCTGATATTCAGAACAGAATAGGCATTCAGGAAGGACATATCAAGAAAAAGAAAAGCTTTCACTTGCACAGTGGTAGCAGGGGGCTTCCTGTGGTATTCTGATAAATACAGGATACTCGGCATTGTGGTGCCTTCAGTCATCAATTTTTACAGCATCATTTTGTATATTCAGGTATCTTTATAAATGCCACAACTGTTCTTCTTTTTTTCTGTAGAGGAGGGTTTGAGGTAGTTTTACTCAATTCAATAGTTAAACAACTGTTTCATCAATCTACAGCTAGAAGACCCTCTGCACGGTTCTTCCTCTCCCCTCCAGGGATGGGCAGTTCCATGCATTATTCTGGGGACAGCTGATGTCACATCCTGACATGGACTTATAGAAAGAAAATTATTCTGCATAGTTTATTTTGTGACTTTCAGGGATTATCACTGTTTTTTGCGCTGGAATGCTGGGTATGTAGTTCAGAAAACATTAAAGCCAGAAAGGTTTTGCCGGTATTTCTCCACATTTTCAACAGGTCTGAGTTATTTCAATTTGGTGTTTTCTCCTTTTATGCACGTATGAACAGAGCCTGAGCTCTTACTGTCAGTAAATGCTACGGTGTCTGTAGAGGTAAATCCTAAAGAGGCTTGAAGACACTGAATGTAATAAACAAAGATTATCTAGTAGGCAGATGTTCAGAAAGACTTGGCACGGTTAACATGGTGTGCTTAGAAATTATTTTTAGCAGCATCATTCTTTGTGGCTATGAAAGTGGCAAAACAAATTTATCAAAGCTGCAGGAGCACTGCAAGACAGCACCGCAGGCGCACACCCAGATTCAACCTGAGGAAAAGTCAGGATAGTGTATTAAACTAAAGCAGCTGAGAGAGGAGGTCAGAGAAGATCCTGAGCTGAGCACTAAACTGCTGTGACTGGTGCCAGAAAGGAGGACCAAAGCCTTATTTTCAATAAGCACCTGGAAAATGCGTTTAATTGTGCAACTAATCACAGAAATGGCCATTGAAGCTGTGTTTATAAGGAGGCTCCTTAGAATGGTGTGCCAATAGAAGTGGCCACCAGCCTTCCAAGAGGATTGAATCTCCAAAGGACACCGAGGAAGGCAATCAGAAGGCCAAGAGGATGGCACTGAAGGCATTGAGGAAACTACTGTTTCAAGATGAGCATAGGACTAGTTTTACGATGTGTTTGAGAGAGCCATTTCAGAGGTGCTCAGGCAGAACACCAGGCAGCTTTGAAGGAAGGAAATTCTGTAGACAACTGTAGGTGACACAGTCTTGAGCAAGTTAGCCTGGAGATGAATTGGAGGAAATCTGTGGAGCAGTCAAGTAATGTCCTGACCCACAGGCAGATGATCTTCACAAAAGGCATTTTTACAACCAGACCAGGTTTTATTCAGCCAGGCCTGAGAGCTGGGGATAGTAGGGACAGAATGAAGGATTCATGCTTATTTTCGATGTACATCTGAACTCAGGGGAAAAGTGTCACTCATCCTGCCGTCCTGTGAATGGCAGGTGAGAAACTTGTTTCAGCTCCTTCATAAAGTCCTTGACAATTTCCGCTATAGCAACCTGAACTCCCAGGTCACTGAGTTTCCAGCTGTCCTGAAAGCACCAGTCATTTTATCATATCTACTCTGTTACCCAGGTAAACTACTGTGTTAAGAAATTTTGATGATCTATTTGGTCAACACACACATGCCTCTGACACTCCTTCATTCCACCGTATTTTTTACATTCTGCTCTAGGTGAAATAACCTAATTCATGGACATCAAGCAGCAAAGAGACAAAGAATGACTCCTGTTCCTCAGTTCATCCCTACTTTCCTCCTTTTCTACTCATTCTTTCAGAGGCAGACTGAGCTCTTTCATGTCCATAATTTAGTAACCTGACCTATTGTAAACGCCTCTCATTCTTCAAGATTGGACCAGCAGACAATGTACTGAGAAATAGAAGGACCTGCTTACTTCAGACCAGTGTGCAGGTGGGATCAGGGTCTTGAATGTGGACAGGAATTGACATTTGTTGAAGTAAAATATACAAATAACATTTGGAACACGTGTCACACGGAAGAGATAAATGCTTGTAAGAACAAAGTTACAGCTGTTGACTGAAGGTGAATTCTACAGCATCAGGTGACTATTCACCTCAAAGAGAATAGAATATGAAGTGAGCCTGTGAAGAACAAGAAATGCCCTTTGGAATTCAGAAAGTAGGAGCATAAAGTAAAACAACATTAAAAATGGAGTTAAATCAGGCCTTTCAGTGGAGATTTAAATAGAAAGTGAAAGGGTTTTGATTACGTAAATGAGAGAAGAAATTTTTGGACCGCTCTGTAGTGAGGCAAGGTTTATGGAAACTCCTGGACTGTCAGAAAGTGAAGGGGATGTCCTGTCCCACCTGAGCTCTCAGGAAGCCAAAGCAGCCACTCTGTGCAACAGACTTCTTCAGCTTCCATAGGTGTTATTCATAGAAACATAGAACAGTCTGGGTTGGAAAGCACCTTACAGATCTCCTACTTCTAAGCCCCCTGCCTCCCTGCAGGAGCACCTTCCACTAGACCAGGTTGCTCAAAGCTCCATCCAGCCTGGCCTTCCACACTTTCAGGGGTAGGCATAAACAACTTCTCTGAGAATCTTGAATCTGTCCTTCACCACCCTCATAGTAAAGAATTCCTTCTTAACACCTAAATCTACTCTCAACTTAAAAGCATTTCCCCTTCCTATTACTACATGCCCTTGTGAAAATTCTAGATGTGTGGTTCACAACTGCAGTACTAAGTGTTTCTAATTTCAGAAATCATGTCTGTGTTCCAGGAAGTAAATAAATGTCGGTGGTTTTTGTTTCAAGGTTACTAAGATCCATAACCTTTCTATGCTGCTGTGAGGCAGGCTTGAGGGACAACTCATTGACCTACATTCCAGTGGAGGTGTCTGCTCCAGGCTGGGGAAGATGGTGCCTTTTCTTGGAGCCATGTCCCTCCTGCTCTAGGACAGAAGGCTCCAAAGACCGAAGGATGGCATGAGAGCAGACTGCAGCATGAAGCTGAGGATCTCTGGCTTGTGCAGAAAGGCCAAAAGATTGTGCTGCAGATCAGATAAAGACAGGCTTCCCAGGGAAAGAGGGCTTATCTAGGGACCAGGTAAGAATACGTTGCCTTCCAGACGTGGAGTTAGCTGGAAACAAGAACTTGCCCTTGAGCACACCTTCAAGGGTAGGCAGGGGAAAGTTACACACTATGTACATATAGACACATGTATAGCAAAAAACCCCAAACAAACAAAAAAACAAACACAACAAAACCAAATTATATCAGTCTGTCTGACCAAACCACTAATTTTTATTTCTAAAATTTTAATTTTTAATTCAAATGATACTTGCCTTTTTTGAGTTTTAAAGATTTTAGTCTTTTGAATGGACCTTATTGTATGAGGCAGTCCAGAAAAAAACACCATGGAGTGCACATGGTAGGGTGAGGGACAAATTAATAAGTAATACCTAGTACTAGTACAGACCTCACTATCTATGAACATAAGGGAATCAAAATTTTGTAGGTGAGGATAACTGTCCTTCAGAAGACTATCTGGTGAACTTGGAAGACTAAGAAGATTTTGAGCTCAGAAACCCTGTTTTAGGTTCTGAAATGGCCCCTCCTATCCCTTCATGGTTTTGGAAACTATTGTACCTAAAAGCTTGTTTGATTTTTGCAATTTTATCTGCTGGGTTAATACAAATGTAGTATTAACTTTACCTCACTCAAATAAGCCAGGCTTTGCTCCAGGACTCTTCTTATAGAACATGCAAACATGAACTTGCATTTGAATGAAGGCATGTGTTTTTTTACACAATAGCCACACTGGTACAAGAAGGGTGCTGCTGTTTCCTATCTTAACACACTGATGTGGCACATATTGCTGGGAAGAGCCGTCCTGGCCTACAGCCACACTAAGCTCTTTTTCAACTCAAGTTTTCATTGGCTCACTGAGCCCACAAAGCTGTTGAAAGACCCAGTTAAAATTACAGGGATTCATTTAAAGCTGTGTGACATATACTACTGAAAGAGTTTTGGGTTTTGTTGGTTTGTGGTTGTTGTTTGGGTTTTTTTCTGAATGCTCGATTGTCCTGCTTTGAGGTAAAAGGTTTGTGTTTCTAAGGACAGATGCAGAACAGCTTTTAGCAGGAGGAGTGTGGTAACTGTGTGCATCACCGCCAATCTCTTCTGTGGCTCCCGTGGGGTGTTTGCAGTTGCAGCACCAAAGCAGACAAGAATGGGGAGAGAAAGGAAGCCTTAGACCAGCTGAGGAAAAGATGATTTCTAGAGAATAAAAAAAGCTAGTGGGAAAAAGCACTGACATAATTCCCTGAAAGTGTATTTTATTTATGACATTGCTTAGCAAACACAGTATTGTTAATAGAATTAATTTGACTATTTTACTTAAAAAGAGTTATGGACATTAATTGCAAATAGTAAATGACAGGGAATTTATGTGGGGGCTTGTCATGGTTTTGTGCTTTTAAAACTAAGTTGGAAAATTTGTCCCTTTCTTTCCCTTGCTCAAGTGGGGGAGGAGA
>JAWWES010000001.1:47141131-47161067 GCA_035583135.1 Lophotriccus pileatus | reverse complement strand
TTAGGGGGAGGAGTTTTGGGTCTCCCCTGTGGTTTGGTCTCAACAAAACACTTGTGTCCCACTCAAACGGAGACAGGGCTTAAAGTAATTCCTAATAGCCAAGCAGAGGTTTATGTGTGTTTAGACTTATGTGTAGAAACGGGGAGTCAACTTTGGCATATGTCACTGTGGGGCTGAAACATCGTGCTCAGGGTCTGCACAGGCCACAAAACAAAGAATAATTTAGATGTATGTTAAAGGTAGCTCAAAAAAATGGCTTTACACACTTCAACAGGATCAGCAGGTTTAATTGGATTAGCCAAAAAATTGAGTGAACAGATTATAAACAATCCCTTAGTAATGCTGTAGTTCAAGTTTCCTGACTGTTTACATAATACAGGAAATGCATCGGTTATCAGAGGGTGAATTAGCTTCTCCTCTCACCTAATGGAGCATGTTGGGGTGTAGGAGGGTTGTGGGTGATAATACATTTTGTGCTTGAGATGTATTTTAAGATCTCTACCAGGAAAATTTGCAAAGGACTATTAGTGATTTTAAAAGGAAAGAGAGAGGTGAAAATGGAGGGAGCAAAAGATACTAAATACCTTAATAGCAGTATGAAAAGTTTAATAACACAAGTTGAGAGCCTGCTTTCCTGCGATGGCTGGGACTACTGATGGGGGCCTGTGCTGGGTGACTTCCCAAGGCTTTAAGGGGTAGATGTTCACAGCTCTCTGGGGCACTTAGAGAAAAAAACAGCACAAAACTGATTAATGAGATTTTAGCAGACATTGCTCTATATAAATTTATTTTCTTAGAATTTTCATTATTATTATCTTCATGTGAAATTGGGCAGTTGTGTTACTGGGAAACAGTTTGGAGGCATCTTATGCTTGAGCTGAGCATCTTAGCAGCCAAATGGAAGGGATGATCAGGCCCTGCCTGTTTTTACACTCAGTATTAAAGGCAGGGAGACACGACAGGACACCAGCCCAAATATACCACTGATTATATTTACCTGGAAGATTTTTGTAATCCTGCAATAGGATTATCAGAGGCTTTTCTGATATCTTATGATTGTGTGAATTCAGTTAGTTTCAACTGTTAGCATAATTTTCACACAGTTTGCAACAGACATTTGGAAAGGTTAGATGTAATTGCTTATTTCTGCAAAGCCAGAAATACTTAGCGAACATAATCAAACTGTTTAGAATATTGTTCATATATTATTTGCAGCAATTTTAGCAAAATAGAGCCAAATGCTCTCCAGGAGATGGAAAGCTGACCAGAGGATAATGTAACTAATCATTTCTAAGATTTGGATCTGTAGGATACCTTTTATAACTCTTGAGTCTATTTTACTTGGTACTGTGCCTTATAGCACAGATGCTGGAAGTGTTGTGAGACTTCTTACAAAGGGTATGCTCTTCATGTCATGTTCAGTGGCATTCCCCCTTGGCTAATTAGCAGCAAGTGTTAATTCTTTTGAAAATACGCAGGCAAGATACACTGTGAAAATGAGCTGATTTCATTTCTACCTCATATCAAACGTTATTATTTACCTGACCTTTAGCTGAAGAGCCCCAGGCCAAATTCTCACTTAGGGCAGGTTAAATGAAAACTAAAGAAAAGCTCAGTGAAGAACCAATTAGATAGACTTGTAGGAAGACTGTTGATCTGGTATTGTTAAGGATGAGATACTCGAAGATGCTAAGCATCTATGTGCAGCTCCCACTGACACCTTGAAATCTGCAAGTGATGGCTTTGCCATGGGAGGACCACTGGAGTCGGCAAAAAAACGTGGTCAGGGAACTGATCTTTCTTTCAGGAAATAGGAAGTCTTTTGCTTTCTGGAGTCTTTCTTACGTTTAAATTCTTGCTTTCGAACACTGATTCAGGATTTCACTTGTCTGTCGATCTATGGATAAATTTTGTGTGAGACTATATTCCTATGGTCAAAGCCCTATTTGTCTCACTCCTGTTAAAAGAGCTCTGCAGTAAGTGATCTCATACATTTAGGACGGGAGGGGGAAAAATGAAAAATGACGGAAGGTCTCCCAAATCTAGGTGATCTCACCAAATAAATCGGGAACACTGGAAACAGAGCTGCTGGATTTTATGAGAGGCCTCTTGCTTCTCCAGGAACATCAGGATTACATTGTCTTCACTTCTGGCTCCCTGCCTCTGCCTCTTCTCCATCTCACTAGTCACTTCTATCCCACAACTAGCAGGTTCCCCTTCATTTTCACATCAACTGTATCTGTGTCTTCATCTCTTATATTAACCTACCCACAGTGTAACTTTTCCACTCAGAATTTCTTCCTCTTTTTCTTCTCCTGTCTAGCCTCAGTACATTTCTGCAGTTCTTGTTGCTGAGGAAAATCTGCCCTTTTCCTCAGACAAAGAGAAAACACCTCCAGGGCTCTTCTGATTTTTCTCTCCTGTGTCACTCAACCTCTTTTCTTTCTCTGTGATGCTGTTTGAGGAAGAAAGGTAATAATGAGATTAAGACATGAGGAAAAAAGTGAAGAAGAACACAAGACCAGAAGGGCTTGCACAGCTGGATGTGTCCACATCAGTTTTCCCAGTTAGGTCCTGTGAAAATGGTATGATGAGTCGCTTTGCCATCTGCTGGGAAGGGAGAGCAGCCAGCCTCATTCCCTTTACCTCAAGGCAGGAAAAGTGCTGTGAAACAGTGGCATGGTCAGACTCAGCCTGTCAAAGGTTAAACCCCAGCTATACACAGCTATCTGTACAAGAATAAGACCGCAGGTTTAGGCAAATAAACAAATTTTTCCTCACACAGCTTATCTGTTTTGATCATGTCATAGGATGCTAATTTGAGTAACTGAGTACAAGGATAATTAGCAATCATGTCAGTGATAGTACATTTATTTAAATTAAGTCAAACTTGAGTAATTTGTGGATTTTTTTTTTTTTTTAGCCAGCAGAGAGGAGAGTCATTTAGCAGCTAATTTTAGACTTCTCTGAAAGAGAAAAACAAATTCTGGAGGCTATTCCTGCTTTACATGTTAAGAAGACCCTGGGCTTTCCTGAATAATGTTTTAACATGATTCAGGAAAGTGATTTCCTCCTTTTGCTGCCCAGTTATGGAAAAAAAGGTTTTGATCTGAATGTTCTCCTACTTTCCTCCCACTCACCCTGTGGGTGGGATGTCTGCCTTCCACACCAAGAGTAAGGAGCCAAAGAACAGCTTCTTGCAGGCAATGGTCACTGTTGAGTTTACAGCCATTTGGTTTCCTGAATGGGGAAGCTGCTTGAGTTGGCGTATGATCCTTGGTGAGATTTTAATTGGGTAATGCTACAGTTTCTCGCTAGTGAAATCCCTGCACATGAACTCCTGTGAGACTCTTGCAAGTAATTTTCCCCTTTATATTTCACTGCTCCTCTGGCAAAAGGACATGGTGCACTCAGGCAGAGAGATACTGTGGCTGGGTGGTTGATGGATGAACTCCAGGTAAGTTCCTTGCTAATCAGTCTTCAGTTTGCTATGGGACCATGTGATGGTGATCTCCCTCTCCTCAGGTGAGACCTTTGTACCTGGCTTTTGTACTGACCACCTCCATCCAGGTGTACAGCCTGCTTGCCCTGGGTTTGCTGTGCTTGCTGCTCCATGGTGTCTGCATGGACCAGCAGCCTGTACTGGGGGCTGCGTAGCATGATTTGGAGGCCTTACACGTGGCAAGAAACCCGAGTCCCTCGGTGCACGTCCCAAGGCAGCATGCACACAGCAGTCAGTGCCAACCTTGCACATAAGACTCCACTCCACTGAAGGTTTCTCTTCTGTTTTCTTGATACCTTCATCTGTCTGCTTTGCTGAGGGCTTGGGAGGGACAGGACTTCTCAGGGCTCTGGCCAGGCTGTTGCTGCTGTCTGCATGCCCAGAGTGGCCAGAGTGCAAGATGCAACTGCTCTGTGCCTCTCAAGAGCAGCTGGGACTAAAGACACACTTTTACCTTCCCATCTGCCCCCTGACTCTGATCTCGACCCTGAAAGCCACCTCCTGCTCCACAGGGATCCTTCCTAAGGCACCAGGAAGTGTTTGGGTCTGGGATGGGCTGCCCTGAAGCTTTGCTCAGCTTTGAGGCAGAAACGAGACTGACCTCTTCTTCACTTAGAGTAACCAACTGTTTTATGCATGTGGCAAGCATTGCCCCAGGAATCAAACCAAACAACACATTAGTTAAACTGAAAGATCATATAGCAAGTAAGTTAGAGTTCAGTGAGTCCTATCCATTTATTCCCTTATAATGTGTACTATTCCCTTAAAATGTGTAGTATAGTAATATAATAAAATTAAGTCAATACAATAAACCAACCTTCTTTTAGGCAATGTTTCCAAGCAGGGATTTTTTCACAAAGTCCTACCCACCCAGCCCCTGATGAAAACCCATGTGTGCCAATGGTGCTAGTGCTAGGACACTGGGGACATAAGCAAGCTGAGGCCAGTGTTCAGCACTGCTCTGATCTGGATGATGGACAGCACAACTTCTGCATCAGGATTGCCTCTGCTGGGTGTTCCCTCACCAGGCTCAGTTTACCTCGGGGGAACAAACACTGGCTTTGCAGATCTTGGAGAGCTTTAAGTTCTCTTCCATGGTTTTTCTTACAGGGTAACAGAGTCAAACTCCGTTCTGCATACCTCTATTAACTGCTTTAAGAGAGAGTCACATCTTGAACGGAACCCACAAAACCTGCAAACAGACATACACATTATTTAAAGACAGCTGCTGCAGTAACGACTACGTGCAAAGAATAACAGAGCCAAAAACCCTAAGCACCACATCCTCATGGAAGTCCCTGTGGATGTAACCATAAGACCCCATTAGCCTAATGGGACTAAGTACATCCAGTGGTTTCATCATTTTGCAGTCCAAAACTCACTTTCCCCCTTTCACTGTCCTCTGTTTGGTCCAGCCCTGGGAATTTTGCCACTGAGAACCAGATTGGCTCATAATATTTGGATCATCAAATTCTTCTGGGACCATGGGAAAACTGTTACCATAGGCACCGAGTCCCAAACAGCTGACAATGAAAATTTTTGATAGATTTGGCCTAACAGTGGAAAATCATGGTATCAGTGATGGCTTGTACTCATTAAATCTACCTCCCTAGAATTAGGCCATATGTGATATTGATTCATTCAATCACAGGGTTTCCCACTGCAGATGTAATGATAATGCAGAGACAGCAAGCTGAGTGGCTCTCAGCAGCATATCAGAGCAAAATACACAGCAGACACACACCACCAAGAGACAGAAGATTGCCAAAAAAGTGCTAGTCAAAGCTCTAGAAGTACCACTTACATAATCCTTATGAAAGCTCCAAAAGGGAGCTCTTTGTGTGCTGTTTTAAAAAAGGAAAAATCTCTTCTGCTTTCCATGCCCAAGGCTCTGCTATATAGGTAATTGCTCACTGAAACCAGTGACTATTTCTGTTGCTTTTACTGGGTGAAATTGAAGACCAAGCAGTCATTCAAGTGAGCAGGAGAAGGGCTGATCCCTGTAAGGGTCTTGGGAGAGACAATTTCTTGCATAACCATGTACAAGCTTAAATACAGTGCCAGTGGCCCCAGGCACAGGCGTTTATCACCCTGTCGGGCACAAGGCACCACTTCTCACTATGAAACCACAAAAGTTACATGCTCTTTGATAACTGAGCACTGGGAAAATGTCAGTGACCTTTAGAGGTTTGGACTCACTCCAGTTTGCACTCCAGTGGTAAGGGAGGATGTTGCAGGGACACTCCCTCCTGCGCTGTTCCACCAAACCGAGCTGTGCTGAGTTAGAAGATCCAGACTGCAGCAAATGCTGGCCTTAGACTTACGTTCATAGTCCCATTTCAGGGCAAAAGTTGAGATGTATAATTTTGAGGGATATCAGAATGAATCACTTCAGCATTTGCAGAATCAGAGTGCTTTGTTTTGTCACACTGAATTGATCTTGTTGCTAAGTTCATTTGATATTTTCCACTGCTTCATGGGAATTTCAGCTCAGGGTTGATGATTACCTGATTGATTTCTGTGGGCAAGAGAATGGAACAAATTCAGGGTGGTGTGGCCTCCAAACATGCTGTGTAGCATGTCCAAAGGGTTGTTCGATGGGGCATACCATTTTTACAAACCCTGTCCTGTGAGAGGAACGAAAAGAGAAAAGAAGCCAGGAGTCCCCCTGCAAACTCAAGGCAGTTCATGACAGTTCACAGAACACTGTGAATTGCTTCAAAACTGTAAAAAAAAAGAAATTGTCCCCAGGAAAACAATGGGGTTTTTCTAATAATTATTTTTCTTTTAAATATTGGTTGATCAAAGTTTTCTGGTCAACTCTAATTTTGAATATAAAAAAAAGTATAATAAGAAATTTAATCATTTGGAATCTTCATAGACTTACCGACTTGGGCTTTCAAGTAAGGTAGGAAAATTTTTCTGAGGACAGAAACATATGTAAATTTATTCCTATTTTCAAGTTAATAATTTTATATTTAAATAAAAACATCGACTCTGCTGCTTCCTTAGATAAAACATTATCTTCTCCCTTAGGACCAGATGAATGTATAGAAGCGAATGGGAGATGTGAGCTGCAAATACATCACTAAATTTCCAGTAGTGCCTTAAATAGATTTAGTTTTGCAAGACTTTGTAGAGCTGGGTGAAGTTTTTCAGTGAAAATTGGCAAAAATTCTTTGCTTTTGTTCAGATTTATTGAAACGAGCAGGAAACCTGAGGAACTGTTGTGAGATCCACTTTCTTCCCATAAAGCATAACATAGGAGAGACTGCACAATACCCCCAGAGCTTGAACAGCATTCAGAGAAAAAAAGGACTCCAAAGCTACCAGGTCATAAGTATTCTGCTCTCCTTTACTTGATAAAAGGGTTGTTTCAAAGTAACTCTAAGGATTTCAATAAATCTGCTTGCAGAGACACACATAGGCATGAAGGAAGTTTCAAGATGCCTCCCTCAAGGGGTTCTGACCTTGAGCTCATTCCTATTATCCCAGTAAGGTTGGAAGGTGATTATTCAAATATGACATTGAGAAAAATTCCTATTTGAGCACAACCTTAGCTTGCATGGCCCATAAGAGGTGAACTGAACATATATTACCTCTCCCTTTGATCACAAATATGAGTCCTTGGATGGGTTTGAGCTTTTTACATTTGTGGTGGAACCTTACACACCAGCTCCTCAAAGTAAAGCATCCTCTGAGCCTGATTTTTGCTTGCCATAGGCCATGAGGTGGTCACAGTGCTGGCTGTGGCAAACAAATAATAGTGTGAGATAAGACCATGGGGCAGGGCTACCTAACACAGAGCTGAAGATACGGCTTCTATCTATCTTCCTTTCTTGCTTTGAAGGCAAACAATTTGCCTCAGCTTTGAATCTTGAGTTCAAATTTGTCTTTCCTTAGCCTTTTGAAATATTTTAATCCATTTCTTTCCAACAACCAGATACATCTAGAATTACTACTTATGGGTTACAATACATTAGGCTTTATGACTCAGTGACTGACACTGTTTATATCACATAGGATTTCATTTACATACATTCTGTTTATCTGGATTCCCAAACCTCAAATTTATTAGCAAAGAAGAGCTGGCAGAGCTGATATAAGAAGCAGTATTTAAAATACATTTGTCAGCCAAAATGGATCTGTTATGTAAAATGCCTCTCTGGGGGTTTCATAAAAAAAGCCGTATCAAAAACCATTTTTGCAGGACTTGTGAAGTTACCCTTCTCGTGTATATGTACAAAAATGCATATGTGTACCAAATAAGTCCCAAGGACTCATCTATCCTGCAGAAATAAAATTTACTTTAACCAAATGTATAGTTCTCTGAAGCTACAGATTATTCCAGTGGCCAGAAAACTAAGGTAAAATAAAATGGAGACCCATATTTCACTGAAGTTTTTTTTTGTTTCAGGAGTCTAGCTTTAGGTATCTATGGCTTTACTTTCAAATATGCTGCAATCCAGGACTTTCTATGCATTGACCTATACATTAACAGCCGTGAAACTATAGTACCAGTTGACATCCACAGCTATTCCATCTCACCAGGCACAAAGTAATTTGCCTGAGGTCATACAGGGTTTTGCAAAAAAACCCTCAAAACATATCTAATTCACATTCTCTCGATCTCTGCAGAGTTTCACCACCTTTGCCGGGACTACAGCACAGAACAGTGCTCTGGAAGAAGGAGATAAAATACCCCTGAGCAATAGGCACATGCAGGAAGAATTGCCAGCCCTGAAAAATCATCTGGGAAGGCATTTTATGGCATGACCCAAAATGTTAAGGAGACAGAGACTGTCGGGAAATCCGCAGGTGGAGAGGAAAAGAAACTTTTATGGCTGACTGCTATTAAGAAACCTTGACCAATGATAAATTATTACTGGGGCCTGGTTTTGAATGGAATTTTGCTTAGAGTCATCATTAAATCACCACCAAGAAATGGATATCAGTGGAAGCCATCATGATGAAATACAACTGAGATGCCATCAGTCTTCAAACACTTGAGCTTATGTAAATTTTTTCTAATATTTAAGCATGATTTGGAGTAAAGTTCTGTATTTGTCCATACAGTAACCTTTTGATTTATAAATGTCAAGGAAAGCCATGCACTCCAAGACATGCAGAGAATTGTTTTTACTTTTTAAAAAATTAAATAAGTTTGTCCCTTACTAGCTGCATTTTTTTTCTAAGTAGCCCTGAAGGGCACTTACCGTAACAACAGAGTCTCCTTTTCTTCTCGCCGCAAGTATTAGAGCTCCTCCTGCCCCTAATGCACATATCCCCTCCTTTCTCTGCTTTCCATGATCACTCAGTCCAACAAAGTCCACCTGGGCCATTCACCCCTTCCCAGGGACACTGCCATGTCTCCTTCCAGTAAGGTCCCATCTGACCCACCTCACTCTTCCTTCAAACTGTGCACCCAATCCTGCAGCAGGGCATAGGCAGCACACTGGACCAGATGGCAACTAAGTCCTTTCAGCTTAAAGCCATCGGTGATATCCATAGGGAGTAGACAACTGAACATGGGAATTTCGTGTATGTTTGAGTACCCAAAGCTGCTGCTGTGGCACCAGGCAAGGCCAGGCTGATGCAGGCTCAAGCCTGAGCAGAATGACCATGGGGCTGTCAGTCCTTTCATCACTCAGGAATGAAGACAGGCACTTGGTGCACTGAGTCATAGCAGGTTCTTAGTCATAGCAGAAAGCAAAACAGCCTCATTTTCGGGGAAATGGATGTGAAAAGGAATCACACTGGATATGGAGAATTTTTCTTCCAGTTTTGCAGATAAGTGATATCACTACAGTATTCACAGGTACTGGGTGCAGAGGAACTAAGGAAAGACAAAATAGCAACTGTGTATTGGTCTTTAACAGCCTGCAAAACTCCCCTCTTTTCACTGAGTTTTTATAACACTGAGTTCTGCCGCCTCCTGCAAAGCTCCCCAGCTTTGAGTGTGTTCGCCAGGCATTGATAGTACTTCATGGTAACACTTGGGCCAAATCTCCTAACTGTGTTCAGCAGTTACATATAGGGACCTTAACAATGGGTAAGGACTGGCTATTACAGATACAGAAGGCAGATTTACAAAGATGCTGCCAAGGTTCCAAGTGCTGGTGAGCAAGAAAATACCGTGTTTTTTCTTTTTTCAGAATATTCCTTGCAGCAGGCACTGGTGAAAGTGCTTACACACAGAGGACCTGGGGTGCTTCTTTGCATTGCCCCTGCCAACTGATGCCACATCTGTCTTCTCTGTGGGAGAAAAATGTAGTAAAATATGCTGGGGGAAAAGAACATTGAGAAAGAAAGGAAGAAATAGGAAAGGTCAGGGAAGTAAAATTTAAGACCACATGAAAAAGAGTTTCTAAGAACCTTATATGCCATGGGATTTGTTAAGAAATACTAGTTCTGAGAGCTGAATGGTGTGAAAGTTTAAAGTGTTTTAGGAGTAACCAACAAACTTGCAATTATCCCTGCAGGACTGATGAAATGTGTGGAGTTTTGCAGCAGGCCTGTGAAGAAGCCCCACCAGGTTAATCCACCTCTGTTGCTTCTAGAGATCATTTCCCTGTGCCTGTCCGACAAGGCTGATGCACAATCCTTGACAAGTACCTAGAGAAAGAAAAACCAGTTATGTGTTTCAGTCTGTGAATAGACCTCCCTTTTTATCTCCCTTATTTGCAAAGAAAATTGTTTAAAATTCCTGTTTCCTGTTTCCTGCTGCTAGGAAAAGCAAACTCTCATCATTTTCTACTCAGTAGAGTGATTTAAACCTAAGGCTTTGCCCTGGTTTTGTTAGTTTTGTTAGTCAGACCACGGTTTTAGATCACCTGCCAGGGCAGGGTGGTGCTGGTCGGGAATGGCAGTGGCACACACATGTCAGAGGCACGAGGCTTGCTCTTAGGAGGGGTGCTGCAGGCACCAGGGAGTCAAGGTAATGAACACCACATTAATTTTTTTACTTCTGGCTCACAGTTACTGTGAGAGGGGATAAATGGCCCTCTATTGCAGAGCGATGCTCTATGTCCGCAGCAATACAAACAGATCTTTGCTAGACATTTCTGAGTAGGAAAGATGGGTAACTGCAGCCTTGTAACCTGCATAGGGTCCTCTTAACTATCTTTATCTCAACAGATACAGCAGCTACTCAGCCAGCAGAGAGGAAGACCTGGGAGCTGTAGCCTCCTTCTCTGGCTGTTTAGGTACTCCATGTAAAACAGAACATCTTCAAGAGCAACCTGTCCACCACTGCAGCTTTGTGAGTCCAGTGACTCCAGGTAGCATGAAGGGTTTCAGCTTAAAGCTTTGAGATGAGTGCTCAGGCTCCCTCTCAGACAACTCCCCATCTGAGGATGCTGCCAGCACCATATGCTTGGGTAATGGAAACTTTGTGTTCTGGGCAGTATGAACATATCCTATCATCCTGTGTGTAAACCTCAGGGGAGGGCTGAAAGGCTTCATGTTGTCATACCATCATGACTGAGGATGTTCTGGCTGTTCTCACTAACAGGTACTTGAGTATCTGTATAGTTTAGACAGAAATAGTGGCCATATGAAGCTTAAAGTCTTGAATTTTAATGCTTGTATCCATTTGCAGTGCTTCAGTACAGGTGAAGAGGGCACTTCAGAAAGGGATTTAGCCAACCAAGGCATTAGGAACACCTGAGAAAATTACACTGGACTGTATAAATCATTACCTGTATGCTCCTCTGTATCATACCATTATTTCCCAGCCCAGGAATAGTGAAATGTAAATACAAGATCTTTATGGTGGTGACTGTATTGAAATCAGCTCCTCAGAGCTATTAACACTGAGGTTTGACAGAATCATAGGTCTTTGAAATAGGTCATATAAATGTACATATGTAGAAGAACATATATCTACAAATTCTCTTTAGGCACACACTCCACAGAGATTGCTGCTGAATTGTTTTTTAATTTGTGGTTGGGAGGAGAATACACCATGATTATTTGGAAATCTGTAATTAATAACTATTTTTTCACTAATCAGGAGGACTTATTGGAGGAAAGAACTCTTCTTGCAAGAGGGCAGCAATTCAGTGTTCACTTGCTGGTCCTGTTATGCTCTGCACTCCATGATGGGGCTGCTGTGGAGCAAATTGTCTGCTCCCGAAGTGCTTTGAAGTTAGAAACTTCAGTTCCACTGGGGCATTGCTGGAGAACTGTACTCTTTTTTTCTCACCATGAAAGCAATTTTGTATGTACACTCAGGGATCTCCTGTATGAACCAGCCCCTTAGATGTTTTGAACTGTCTGCTCAGCCTCAGCAGCAAACATTTTTCTTCCATTCTTTGCACTGGGAGACAGGCTTATGGAGAAGACTCAGTGTGACCCCCCAAATAACCGACACAGCAAAGCGTGCACTTCTACGAGCAGGTTGCCTGTGTGCTGGCAGGACAAGGGTGCTTCCACACTGGAGTGTCAGGGAAGCCACAGAGCAAGGGGGGTTTTGGAGGAAATCTCTTTCCCAGCACCTCCAGGGTTACATCTCCACTGTCCAAGCAATACAATCCCAAGGAAGGCTGCAATAACACCTTATGCTAGATACTGCTAATAAGCCCTGCAAAGGGAAAAGTGTTGATTGAAAACTGACTCTCCTTAACACTTAACGTGCAAATGATCTGCAGATCACAGCAGAAACTGCCTACTGGTTTTTGATGAGGGCAGCAGGAGGAACATAGCAGGTACTGGGGGACTGATGTGCAGAACTGCAGAGCTGGGTAGAGTGAGGGGTACCTGGAGGCAAAACCAAGCAGGAAAGTGAGAAAATAGGAGAAACAGCTTGAGCAGTGATGTGAGGTAAGCAATGCAGACAGATTGAGCAGCTTCCCACAGGGGCATGATCTGTGGATAACCCAGCTTGTGCCACGTGCAGGGTGACAGGGCACTGAGGCTCTCCAGCTCCCAACACTGCTGGCACCAGCCTTGCAGAGACGAAAAATGGGACTTTGAGTGGGGAAATTGCTTTGCATAGCTGCGTGCGTGGGATGAACTCTGGGGCACGGGGAGTCACAGAGGTTTTGTGCTGCTGCTGACAGGAACTTAAAAAGCAGTAGCATTTTGTATAAATGTTACATTTGAATCTCTTTGACATTTTCCCCTCGGTGCTAATTATTCCCAGCGGCTTCTCACCATGCAGCAAATGCCTGGCACTGTGACAGTTATTAAAAACCTGTAAACAGACTAGTGGAAAGTGCCTGGAGTCACCTTGCCATGTTAAACTGCTAAACAAGTAAAAACAAATTGGATCCGAACCCCACTTAGGCACCTTCAGAGGTTTCTCAGAGGCAGAGGCTCAATAAGTACCTGATGGGAGGGTATAGATTAGATAGCGCCGAAGCCTTTTCGATGGAGTCCAGTCAAGGGACAAGAGGCAATGGGCACAAATTGAAATGGGGGGAAGTTCAATCAAATATAATAAAAGTCTCTTATACTCTGAGGATGGTCAAACACTGTCACAGGTTGCTTAAAGAGGTGGTGGTGTCTCCACCTTTGGAGCTCCTCAAAAACCATAGTAGATCGGGGGGCTGGACCAGGTGACCTCCAGAGGAGCCTGGGCTTTTCTTCAGTTCTGATTTGTCTGCAAATGTGTTGTTGAGAAACAGCTCTGATGGGCACTCCCTGAAGGAAGTGAAGTACGAGGGATCTGCTCACCCAGAAGCAAGTACAGCATTGGCTCCATTCCTCTCAGGGACTGAGTGTGATTAATACTGACATTAGTCAATTAAATACTCACCTGGAGTAGGTATTTCGGCCTAGCTAGAGCTGGGCTCCATCTTCCTTTTCTCAAGCCAGGTCTTAAGGGCCCACGTATTGACTGGACCAGAAGCTATTGGAAGTATTGCTCCATGGGTTATCTGCACAGGTCTTGTGTCATACTGGCCAGAGCTGTGGTGAAGTTGCTGCTTGCATAAAAGCATTCAAGAATATTTGGTCTCAGCCAGATGTGTAGCCTAAAATGTCCATTCCTTTCAACCTGCAAAGCCAGAAAGCCACAGTATAGCAAAGTGCAAGCAATAAAAAACAGGAGGTGGGGAAGGTAGGATGTATAGCTCTAAGTCTTAAGAAAACTCTCAAGGAACTGTGAAGTTACTGCTTCTTTGGTCCTCAGATGGCCATCCAAACAATTCAAGTGATGGCAGGCAGTGCTTACCAGAGTACTGGAAACCTGAAAGGACACGATGCAGTCCTGCAGGGTAGCTTAACACAGCTTTGCCAAGCCCAACTCAATTCCTCAATACCTCTGGGTATACTCTGGATACTACTTTGGAAGCAGTACCTCACACTAGCCCATCCAGGGGGTGCAGTGACTGTAGAAGCAGGACTAACACATGACTTCCTGCTTGATGGACTTGAGTATAAACCATCTGATTAGGCCTTCATCTGGAGGATGTCCCAACTAGAATCCAATGAAGTGCCCAGTGCACTGTCCAAACCTCACATGGCCCATCCCCTTTGTCTTTGCCCATGGTCTAATATTACTACATTGCCAAAGGAATTTCCAGAGTGAATGACAAAGATGGCTGAGAACGTGTGTTCTAACAGGGGCTATGGTTGGTGTTGGCTTTTTATTTCCATCTCTTTTCTTTTTACTATTTGAGTTAGATCTGAGTGCACAGCATATGTAAGAGCCCAATTCATTAATATTTTCGCATGAAGAGAAGGCACCTTAACACTGCATCCCATGGCATCAACCAGCAACAGATGTTCCTACAAAGTCATCCAAGAGAAGTGGACACAAACTAGTTGATGATGCACAATAATCTTCCCAGCAGATAACTTCCTTTTTTAGCTTCTTATTATGATAATTAACAAACTGCTTACACTATAGTCTTTTTTTTTAAAAAGCCAAAACTGTAAAATTATTAACAACCTAGTGTTTTTAACATTTTTGGAGTTGTTCTGTGAAGAGTCAGGCTCTTAAGCCTTCAGACTTACAGAAAAATTGCTTTAAAATTTTATTTCTCATGGGAATAGCTTAATATTGTTTTTTAGCTTACAAAAGCAGCATGTATATAGGTTTTCCATAAAGAATGTTTCACTAAACTCCGTTGATGTAATTTCCTATCACTTCTCTCCACAGCTTGTTTTCCAAACCAGTTCTTCTTGTCTTTGTGAATCCTTTACGCCTGTGTATGCATGTGCATAATGCCTACTTACCTTTTCATCTTTAAATAAATTATTTCTACTGTGTCTTTCCCTCTAGTTTCAGCACTAACCAGAGCACAGACACTCCACCAAAGCTGTTTCATTCTTGCCATGCAAATGCACGGCCTGGCAGGAGAAATCTCATTAACTGATTTCAATGGAGGCACTGCTGCTTCCTTACTGAAAAAGGCACAAATAAATAAGTCAAGAGAATCTGCAAAAGCAGCTAGATGCGAAGATAGTTCACCTCTCTGCTTCCTCTAGTTCCACATGTCTCTTCCTGTAAGCCACCAGACTGAGATTTGAAAAGCATGATCTTCTCAGGACACAACATAAATCAAGTAGTTACACAATGGCTACCACTACAAGATTGTGTATTATTAAAAAAGCTATTCTTTATATATACACTGAAAATGAAACAAATTGAAATAGAAAAATTAGTTACCTGCAACTCAATATCCATTTTTTTTCCCCTGAATGCAATAATTATTTAAAAGATATAATCCTCAGTGTGACTGGGGAGGTAAATTTGTTCTATGCTGAGATGGTAGATGTGAGCACCAGGGCAGTGGGGAGGGTGAAACAATCATGCTGCTGTGACCTGGGACCTCTGAGCCACAACTGCATCGGGCAGCATTAATGGGGTAGAGTCAAAGTATTCTTAGTTTCCTTAGCAAATGTATGATGAGGTGACATCATCAGGGAGCATTTTGCTCAGGATTCTAAATTTCTCCCTTAGTTTCACGTCAACAATAAGCAGAAGCAACTGCATTAAAGCAAAGTCAAATATATTTATTATCATGGAGTGCAATGAACAAAAGCCTCCAGAGTTTTACAGTGTTGCAAAAAGCAAACCTCTTACTACTTTTCCATGGTTTTTGGTAATGAAGTGGCATTACTGGCTTTGGAGGCACTTCAGAGTAGGCCGTTGTGGCAGTCCTTACCCTGTGTTGATCTCACTTTCCAGGAATCTGAGTGGTGTCTAAGGCCTCTGGCTGAGACATTCTAGTTACAGCCATGATAACAAAACCCATGTGAAATTAAGGAACTGAAAATAAGGTAACTAGGACTCCTCCTCCAGTCAGCAGCCATTAGAGCTGTTTTTCGGGCAAAGTCTTCCTGCTCAAAAAGAACTGGGTAACTACCCAACTTGCAAACTGCCTCAAGAATCTTGCCCATTGTCCTAACTGCAGAGGAAGAGATCAAGACCATATTCTTTTGGGTCCCTTCATGCCTGGGCCATCTGCAGATGCAGCGAAATAAAAATAGATTCACAGTCCTTGTTCTCACTTGTGATCAAATGAGGGCCTCAAATACTTCATCACTCATCATTTACATATATGCTATATTGAAGGCATTCAATAGTATTTCAAGGGTTTTTTTGGCTTCTGAAAGCAGATTAACCAACCAACCAAATTATCAAAAGAATTCTGTGAAAGAAAGATCCTAATACATGGCAATTTTTTATGTTCTAAAGATTAAAACCAGTCAATTTTCTTTTTCATGTCACAATCCTGGAATCTCCCAGAAAAAGAAAATTAAATCAATTTTGCAGTCCCATTTTAATCTGCCTGTTACAAAGTGAGTTGTGAATGCCCCTTCTACTGATTTGCTCTAACATAACACCATTTATAATGCATTTGAATTTAATTAGAAACATCAATACTGTTCAGGCTCTTTAATACACCATTTTGTCTTTAGGTTTCAGATAGTAATGGTCACTCTGAGTCTTCTGAGACTAAAGTTAATACAGAAGGTTTCACATCTTGTTTATAGAAATTCTTTGGGATCCTGCTTGAAAACATAATTCTTCTTTACTTGGTGGACTAAAAGGTCTCTTTTGTCATGCTGCACCTGCCAGGGTTTCATATAATTAGCTGTGTCTCAAAAGTCAGAGTTTTGGGGGCAGAATACTTGATTAAATTATGGCTTTGTTGTTTTCAAAACTATGAAGACTAAAATCAGAAGTCTAATGGTCACTAATACCTCCTGAATCCTTGCAGTAAACTCCAGGGCTAACAGCAAGGGGAAAAAAATGGATTTTAAGACAGCTACTATTACATTTGTCAGATCAGAAATAAAAGTCCGAGTAAGCAATCAATTAGTGAGTCAGTGGTTCCCCAGCTCTAAATAAGACAGCAGCCTACACGTAAAACACAGCCTGGACCCAAAGCTAATCATCTTTTGTTGATCTAGTCTGCCTCTACCAGGTTCAAGGAGAGATTAAATATCACCAGCTGGAAGTCGGAACTGTCTGGACTGTGTTGAAAGACCTTTGGAGAATTTTATAGTGACGTATATTTTGTGATATCATCAAGATTCCCAGTCACATGAGGTGTTCATTGAAAAAGCATTTTCCATTTGCACAAAACCAGAGACTGAAAATTAACTTTATTTGGGGAAGTATGTCTAGACAGAACGTGAAAAAAAAAAAGTTGCCTTTCAGTACAACTGACAGTAAATACAATTAAAGTGATAAAATTATTTCACTGGTGCTTAAAGAATCCTGTACTTGGTTTGCAAAGACAAAGAAGGTGCAAAAGGTTAAAGAACGTTTTTATTCAGCTTTCAGCTGTCATAGTTCTAAACAGTAAACATAATTAACAATTCACCCACGGTACTGGAGAACATAGTCCTGGTATCAGTAAAATGTCTACTGTTTAAGGCACTGATAGTGGGAAGAAAAAAACCATGGATTGCTCCTACTTAACCAGAATTTGAATCTATGATGAATGTGTGCTTGTTATTCAATGCTTAAAATTCCACAAGCTGCATTTACAAACAAATGTTTATACAATTTCAGTAATTACCAAAACAGGAATCAGTGGCTCCCTTACTTTGACTCTAGAGCAAGTATTGCTTTTCTTTGGAGTGGAATCAATTTTATAATCTATTAAAAGAAACCAAAACACAAGTTACTCAGCAGTATGGCTTTAAGACCCTGTATTTGGTTACAATATAGCAAGCCAAATTAAATAACAGCATACAAGTGCCACATACTGTCCTTAAAAGAAGAGGTTTACAATATAAAAATTAGTTCAGAACATACTAAAGCCAGTTTTTGTACAAACATTTTTACAAAACTGAATTACTAAAAAAAATTCCAGAACATTTTAAATATGAAACACTCTTTACATGTTGTATGCATAAAATCACTTACCTTGATGATATAAATTAGGAATACTACAAACTTTTTAAAGCTGGCATTCATATGCTATTGAAATGCACACATCAGAAATACTGAAGTGTTAGTTCTGCAAAAATCCTTAAGAGTCACATTTACACTTGCCAAATAGATGCACAGTGACTTAGGTTTCAAAAGGAGCCACAGTGACCTCCCGTGGCCACTTAAGAAATCCCTGTCCATAACCTTTTTTTTTTTCCACACAAATGCCAATAAACCTAAAATATACAAGAGTGGTTTGTGCCTGATCCAACTACCCCAGGAAATTACGATACTTCTATCTGAAATTAGCATAAAGGAGCACAGCCTTCACACAATCCAGAGCCTGGTCACAGAAAAAAAGTCAAGTCTTCTCTATGATTTATCAAAAAGGTGTTTCAGAACAGTTTAGAGAACTATTTTCTGTAGGTCAGTGAGAGATGATGTTCAATAGATGTTCAACATGTATTGAGTGTTAGGCTCCCAAATACTTAACTTAAACTTTTGAGAAAATAAAGGAAGGAAATGTAAATTGATGCTGCCTGACCCAAGTCCAAATCAGAACACAGGTGAAGTATAAGACATTTTAAAAGTGTGTGAGTTCATTGGTATGCAAAAGCAAAAGAACCCAAAAGTCATTTAAGTGCCTTCTTCCATTGTTCTGAAGGGATGCAACCAACAGGAACAAAACACCGTCTTCTTATGTCATGAACAGAAGAAGAAAATGGAAACAAAACAAAAATCACAGTACTGACTGTCTCTCATCTGCAGAACTTACATTCTTCTACTGCTTATAAATCTTCTCTGTTATATTCAACTTTTTTTCCATTATGTGACTCTTCTGTGTTTGGTGCCAGCCATGCGAAATACACCTTCACTGGATCAATATTCCAATGTTTGTGAAATGACACTGGAATTTGGTGAGAAAGGTAGTCTTTTGGGTAGTCCATTGGCCTTGCCTACGATGGAAGAATAAAACAAAACCACTCATACTCAGTGATCAAGAATCATTTTAAAAAGAGAAAGTATCATCGTTCAGTGGCTTCTGTAACATAACAAAGTAATGTAGCTCTGACAAAACATGCAAGAGGGCAAGAAGGGGGTTTTTAGTTTTTACATCATTCTATTAAATCCATTGAGAGGCATTCGTTTAAATCTTCAACTCACACTGCAGCCATCATGCTATGAATAAAGTACACTGATATTATGATTATGATATGTCCTATTTCTCAGGATTAAATGGTCACCATTTACGAAACCAGTGACAAACTGTAGTTTGTATTGCATCTTTTTTAATACGCAGGTTTGGCTCAGTAATGACAAAATAATTTTAAGTAATATTCTCTTTCTCCTCCTCTTAATGAGAGTTGCCAGCACTGCCAGTGTGATTGTAGGATCCTAATAAGGCCATAAGCAGCCAAAACACATGAAGTTTTATGATAGGCAAAGGTTTCAAATGTGGGATGCGTTGTGGCACCAGAAAACTGCATTGTTATTCTTTATCAGGCTGTATCAAACCAGACAGAATTACAACACAGCTCCATGATGCAGCTGCTGTCTTAATGCACCACACGCGTTTCATTTTCTCTGACAGTTTAATGGCTCTTAAGTGCATCATCATATAAAAAAGCCCCACCTTTATTGGCTCCTGATAAAATAACTATGCTTTGTCACCATAAATAGAGACTTTGTAAAGAGGAATGCACAAAAGGCAAACTGTTGTGTTTTTTTCTAGATGTAAAGCACACAAAGAAAATGGAGTGATTTGGATACCAAATAATTGATCTGATGCCTAAGCTAGTAACTGATTCAGTGCTGCACATTTCACCTACTTACAGTGGCATTTATGAATTCTACATGCAGTGTTCTTCGTGCAGTTCTGTATATACTCCAGTCATAAAATTAGACAACAGAATTTGACATTAAAAAATCTGAATACATGTTGCCGGTGGCTTTTTAAACTTTGATATTTAAACCACAGAGTGCTTATTTTTAAAAACTCCACTGGAGAAATCAAGAGGAAGCCTATATACCTCAAGACTTATGAAACACATTTTGAAGAACATTTTAGGTTTCAAAAATCTGAAGAATTTACTTTG
>JAWWES010000001.1:47095854-47141031 GCA_035583135.1 Lophotriccus pileatus | reverse complement strand
AGCCTATATACCTCAAGACTTATGAAACACATTTTGAAGAACATTTTAGGTTTCAAAAATCTGAAGAATTTACTTTGGATAGAGGCAATTTTTAGATATCTGGGACCAAAGACTTTTGCTGTTTGAAAAATCAAACAGCTCTGTATTGAGCTACACACAAAATTTTGGTGTTTTGCATAATTTTTATAACATTGCTTTAAAAGACTCATATAGCTTTATAGGTAGTTAATCTTAAAAGATATAATTTCTTCTTCCCTCCCTACACTTTGTGGAATCTATTATTGTAATATTTGCTCTTTTCTTTTTTCCTTTTTATTTTCTTTTCTAGAATTTGTATTTGGTATTTCAGAAAAGCCAGATACATTGCTCTTGGACAGATTTAACATTTAAGATCACAATCCTGGCTGCTACTCAACATGGGAAGGTTCCTGTTCTGTTTAAGAGACTCATCATGTCAAAAGCCTCTGGAACAAGTTACATGTATGTATCTACCTTAGCATGTAGCCAACAGGAAAACAGTAGGAGTAAGCAAACACTGTTACATCACAGACACTCTAAGGACAAAGATGTCTTTGCTTCTGTTTCATAATATATATCTCATAACAATTTTGAATTCACGGACTTCAAGGAACATCACACATCATATTTCAACTGAGCCTTAAAAAATAATTTTCTGGTTGACAGAAAATCCAAAATTGGTTTCTCATTTTTTTCTCATTTGCATAACAGTGGAATTTATAGAATAAGCACACTCAATTTTTATTCAGTAGTTTTCTCCCCAGGGTTAATTTTTGTTCAAGGTATGTCAAATTAGAATTTGTCATAAGCAACAGTGATGAATTACAAATCAAGTGTAATTTTCTATGTGGAAAATCAAACTGCTAGGATTTTACTTTCACAGTAATTCAGTATCAATTCAGTACCAAATGCACACCAGTAAGGATTACAAGGAGGTGCGTTGTTTTTTTTTTCTATAAAATGAGTTCTGTTCTTTCCGACTCCATTTTAAGTAGTGTTTAAAACATCTGTGCAAGCACAAACTGTTCAATAACTGTTGATTGTATAAGATGCATTACTTGCTTTCTTTTTATACTTAAAGGAGTAAGCAATGACAAACAAAACAGGAAAGTAAACAGGTATGATTTTTTTTACATGGACAAGGAATTAAAGTATTGAATAGTGTGTTGTCAGTCTTCGTATTTCTCTAAATAGAAAATGTAATCAGAAAGAGAACCTTAACATAGGAAAAACTGATAATTCAAATGAATGCCCCCCCATTCCACTGACAGCTACTTCGAACCACATGGTAATTTACTAATTCTCAAGTAGCCTGCCATCTTAATCTCAGTTCATATTCAAATAAATGGGTCATCCCAGTTTTTAAACTGGAGCAACACTTGAGAAATACCAAACACTACACTAATTTACATGCTGATTTTTAAAGAAGTTGTGCACTTTTTGGAAAAAAAAATCTTTAGTGCTTCTTGTTAATATCATGGAAGGATTTGGTTTACAAGGCAGAATATCGCTATAGGCCTCCATGTGTCACATTTTCCACCACGACACTGCAGTTGGCTTATTAAATATTGTGGAATCTATCTTCACTAATGAGATATTTCAGAATAGTAAATACTGAATCAATAAAAAAATTGGGTAAGTATACAAGACATTTATTGAAACATTTCATGGTCAGTTCTCCACTACCTGAAGAAAAAGTTATTGTATTGTGGTTTTTTTTCTTTTCTTAGAGGACATATGACAACTATTCAAAGCATATGGCTCCTAATTCTATTTGATTTTCAAAATACCCACTTCTGCATTTTTTATAAAATGTAGTTATAGGTTAACTGAAATATCATAACTAGTAAAGCATTTTAATAATCCATGCTTTGACAATGCTCTTATTGACTTGATAAATCTTGTTCTGCAGAGAAACAAGGTGTAGCAGCAGCATCTTGGTTACTGTTATTACATATTATTCAAGCTTGCAGTATTTATGTGTTCTGTTTTATATGTATACTTAAAAAATGCAATATATTTTAAATACTGAAGCATAACTCTCTGACCTGATGAAAAAGTGGACTGTGTGTTATAGGGATTCCTAGGCCACTGAAACACATCCCAAGGACCATATCATCAGGTGCATCCATGCTGTAACACCGGCATTTACTAGCAAGTAGTTTCTGAACAGCTATTCTGCTGAAAACCATCCTGAATAAAAAAAAAGTACACAAAATATATAAGACAAAGCCAAATAACTGTAATTAATAAATAATGCTAAATGACATAAAACTGCAAGACCAAATGTAGCCCTCTGATACAACACATTGGAAATTTCAAAATCTGAGAAGTCAGAACTGACAAATAGTGCAAGAGGCATTTTCTGGAAGATAATTACAGAATGTAAATTAATTATAATAATAACATCAATTATAGTTATTCCAACAATAACTTAGCTACCCACCATTTTTACCATAGCTGATAATTCGTCTTCAATTTGGTTCACATGTGAAAGAGATGTTCTCTATCTTACTCCAATGTACTGTCTAGTTAGTTATCATGTAGCCATTAAATGAAAAGAAGTTTAAATTTTAACTGTCATTCCTTGAATCATCTATTAGATATCTCTCCATAACTGAAAAAATGTTCCTTTAAGCCATTGTAAGGTTTTTCTGTTCATCCTAACTTTGCTGCTCATTTAAATATCAATGACAGCCTACAGCTGTTATATCATTATCACTAAAATAAGCTTAATTAGACCAGAAACAAGTTGATATCTTAAGTTCAACATCTGAGGGAATATAATCTTGTCCAGTGTACCATAGATGTCTTTAAGTTCCTCTATCCATCCAGTCCAATCAGAATACAGGGTACTCTAGCTACTACAAATCATACTAAAAAGATTCATTCTGAAATTGCTGCAGGGCTTCATGGGTTCATTCACTGTATGACAATCCTTTGTTTGACACTGGAATATGGTAAAACTTCTACAAATACTGAATGCTAAGGCAAAAAGACTGACCTCAGAATATTGTCAGATCAAAGCAGTAAGAAACTCCATCAATATCATTGCAGCTTTGAAGACTGCATATATAATAGAAAGAAAAAACCCTGAGAGTACAATAGGAAGTTGTAGGAGTGTTCAGCACAAACAGAGAGGAAACGATAAACTAGAGCCTGGGGGCAAGGGGGAAATGTTGGGACTTGTGACCAGCTAGCATTGCTACACAGAAGGTATGAGGTAAATTGCACACATCTTGGGGGGAAACATCACATCACTGTTTGTATTGGAACTGATTTGTGTTGTAATTTAAAACACTTGCACTCAAAAGAGGAACTTATGTAGAACTCAGTAGGAGTTTAAATAAATTACCCTCCTCCGCCAGTGATATAACTATATCCTCCTGTTCCCAAGCCGTAACCGTATCGCTCTCCAAGAAACACTGGTTCATTTGGGTCATAGCAGCTGAGTAGTTTTCGGAGTCTGAAGATACTATAACATGAAAATCCATTAAAAATAACCTTGTAAAACTTCATTTTGAAACATATTGCCAGCTTAAATGGCATTCTAGTAAGTAGCACAAAGAAATTCTACCAAAGAAAATCGCAGAGACACAAACTGTTAAGCAGACATTTATGATGAATTATTTACTATGAGATATGACACCTGAATTTGGTCAAGTGATGAATCAAGTAGCTTAAAATATTTTCCTGAGGTAGGTAAAGTTTGTGAGCAAAAGTACATCTCAGAGAAAACGTGAAATTATTTTTTCTGATCAATGGTAAGATCTTTGCAAATTATCAATGAACATTTACAAAATGAAAAACAAAAAGGTAGTTTTAGTTATATGAATACTGCTCTATGTAAAATTACATCCTCTTCCAAATTCTTCTGCCACATGATTGAATGTAAAGTATTGTCTTGAACCACTTATGTTCATGACCATGTGATTCTGCTCATTGATCACTGTGCCTTTTTTTTTTGCTTATACTGCAGTGTCAGATTTTACGTGAATGGAATCTAATTTTCCAACGAAGGCAAGTCTCTGAACATCGTTCTGGGTAGCTTGGACAATTGACCCTAGCTTATGGAACCTTTTTTTCTGACACATTTATGTGAGAAATACATCTTACAAAGAATATCAGTAAATGACTAAAACCAATCAGCCCAGACATATTCATATTGAGGAACCAATGTTCAATCATACTTAGTGTAATCATACTCAGACTATATGATTACATGATAATACTAATATGCATACTTTTAACCCCAAGGTGCATGATTACACTGATTTTAATATCCATCAAAAAGTGCTGAAGTGACAGATTTTTTTCTTAAAAGAATATAAAGGTATGTAACTAATAAAACAGGCGTATCTCTTAAATATAGAAGAATAGATGAACATTGCTAAAACTCTTATTGCCATGAACAGTGGCAACTCATGCAGTAATGAAATTTATACCTTATCAGTGTGTCATCATCCACTATGACTAACCAAGGGGTTCTTGAAGAGGTATGATTCAAAAACCTTTCCAAAATGGCAAAGGTTTTCCCACAGTGACCTAAAGAAAGAGAAATTAACAGAATATACATTTTAATAATATAGGATTTTGTAATAAATTATTATTCATTAATTAAATAAATGTTCTACTGCACTATGTAAGACATTTTGGAAATGACTGGCAAAATACCTGGGATGCAAGTTTCAGTTACAATCCTTGTTATGCAGAATGGTATTTGTAAAAACTGCTCCAGCACAACTACTGCTTTCTATGCTGGAACACACTTTTGAAGGATTTAATTCTTTGAATTAAAAATAACGTTTATTCCAACTATCCTGTTAAGCTGTTGGACAATACTGGACTAACTGCTACTTTTCATTTCAAAAACCATAAAATGAGGAGACTACGACAGCAACATGTTCTGCAAAATACTCCAAGATATTTTCATAGCATTTCATGATGCATCAGGTGGATCTATTGCCTTTATATAAACATTTAGGTGTACATTAATCTACTGCATTCATCACTGCAACTCAGGTCCTGATAACTGCCCCCAGGGAAAGGTCTTAATTTTTTATCACGAGACTATAATGAAGCTGGAGGGGTAACACACCCTTTACTACGAATGGAGAAGTGAAACACCCTTGTTCAGAATGAGCAGGACAAGAGAAACAAGGAGTTTCAGATTTCTACTGAATGTTCCTTAGGTTTCGGAAAAAACTAATTGCAGTCAGTCTTTATTCAACACGGTTCATTGTGTAAAGCAATTGTCACCATCAGTATTAAAATTAATAAACACTAAAAATAAGGATAGGATATTATATTTGAAGCTACTTCCAGTTAAAACGTTTTTGAGAAAAGGCCGTAAGAAATGCTTAAGAAATGAAGGAAGTTCTGGCTGTGCAGATTTTGTGAAACTGTGAACTTAATGCAGACTGATGTACGTACATTTACAAAATTAGAGTCAAGATTTCTATACTTTATTCCATCACAAAATGTGGAAGGGCCCGTCCCCCTGGCATAACGAGAAATACTGGGTATGGCGTCTACAGATGATCCGCACACGCCCATCAGGCCTGCTGTCTCCTGAAAACACTCTCTGGTTGCATATGCACTGCACCTGTGCAAATAGAAATCCCTGCCTATTTTACCTCTGCTTCTAACAGACCCCATGGAGGACAAAAAAAAAGGGCAGAAATAACCCAGAGATCAGAACAACTGACCTGGTGGGCAAGATAAAGCTAACAGGCCACTGCTTGGACACCTCTAATTCAGGAGGTATAGCCTGTAGACTATAAGCTTAAGAAAAATAGATCAAACGAAAGAAAAAAAATCAAAATTAATAAACTCATGAAAGACACCATATCCATAGTATTTTTTCTATCCAAACACAAGGTAAATTAATTTAAACCCCCATTATTTGTCATACAAACATTTCGATCTTAACATTTAGTTTTTGTGCTTAAACCAAGACATACTAGGCACAAGAACTTAGTATTTGAAAACCACATGGCAAGCAGTTTATGCTCAGCAACCAGTTGGCACTGCCTCAGGTCTTTTGAAATAAATTTAGGACTTCTGCTACTGTTGATGATCTTACTGAAGATCCTTAGTAACTCTCACCCCAACTAATAACACCAATTTTTTTCTTTTGGAGTATATCAGTGTACCACGCTTTCATACTCACAGTATTTAGGTTTTTACTAAAAAGAACACACTACCTACACAGGGGAAATCTCTCAATGTACTCTCCATCCATTTTCTGTGGCAAAAGCATTCTCTTTAGGCTGCACAGATGTGCTTCAGACATAATTTCTAAGTTACGTACTTTATATGAAATACACATATCATCCATAAAACTTAACTTCTTTAGACAGTTATTTGTGCAAAACTGACAACAGTCTATAGCTCACCTCTGTCAGTATTAGGTATGCCTAAATCTATAGTAGGAATGGACGTGTCTGCATAATCACTGTAGTATTCAATAAGGGCAGCTTCTCTTTCCCAAGTCTGCTTTACAACTGGTACTGCAAAACAATGATTGAAATTTGAAACACAAGTAACTTGATTAAAATAAGTACTTGATCAAAAACTTTATGTTAACCATTTATTGTTAACCACATTCCTTTGCATGGTAATAAAAATGCTGTTTGGAATACAGCACTGGGGTTCTAAATGTTCATTCTATTTTCTTTCTCATAATACTTAGAGAGAAACAATTTTATATTTTTTATGAAAGCCAGTCAGGGCAGTTTTATATACATGATAAAAAATTATTTTAAAATATGACTACAGTTTCATATTACATTGAAAACTGTGATGTTTGCATTTTGGCTAACCGAAGCGTGGAATTCATTACTTTTACACTTGCTATGGTAGACTTCATAGCACACATCAGCACGAACACAATCAATCCTTCTTCCAGCATTGAAACTGCCACATTTTAAAAACAACATATCCAACTGTACAGCATGTAAAATATTCTGAATTAGAAACAGACCAAATGTGCATTTGGAAATGTTATGCTTGTGTTATTCACATCCTATCTGACAGCAATGCCATATTAATGCTCAAAAGCACCCATCTATGCAGACACACTCACAGGGCATTTTATAACCATTCCTGTTATAAATGTATAAATATTTATTATTTTATTTATAAATAAAAATATTTGTATAATTTATAAATATCATACAACCAATTTTGATCCCATGGAGATTCTGTTCAAAGGAGGATTGCTTAACGCTTCTCTACAAAAGCAATCCTTTTCTTATTAGTTTGGTATTTCACATCAACATTTAAAATTGATCATGCAAAATTCCAACAATGATGCTATGAATTGTTTAAATGTTTGAATTACATCCAGAAGTGAATAAATTATGGGTAACCCCAAAATCCCCCAAACATCTGCAGGGGGTTTGGAAGAAAACTAGCAGATTAAAATAATGATCTCTTTTCCCTCTTAAAAATGAACTGGTCAGACCTTAGATGAGCAAGTACTCTGAAACACTGTGCATTCTGCTGTCATTGTTTCTCTGCTTTATGTTCCCTGACACCATCCAGGAGGTCTCACTGGCAGCAGCTAGTGCTCTAAATGGAGGAAATATTCATATAATTCCCTCTGCCGCTATATAACTTTGATGCTTGTGAACAACTCATTTTAGCCTCTTGCTACAATCATCCATCACTTAATCTGGTGTTTGCTGCCTACCTACCTGCTCACTTCCCTGTACTCTGACCACACAAGGACTTGAAGGATTAATTATTCTTGACTGACCAATCGTCAGTTTGATAACAGTTACCTTTTATTTCATTTTAGTGTTAAGACAGAGTAACAGGAACTCAATGCACTAATGAAAAGGCTTTAATATTAGGGGAAAAAAATCACTTCTGTATCAGTGTGCAATGGTCCATCCCACTTTTAAAAGTTTTAAAAGAAATGTAAAAGTGTTCTCATTTTTTTGCATTAAAAAACAAAGGAAATTATCTACAAAAAAATGTACTCATACAACTTTATAGCAGCTTTGAATCCAAAGCCAGGAATTTCATGAAGCATTAACTCTACCTCCTATGTGAGAAAAAGTCACATTACATCATATAACATTGCATAATCAGGCATTAATTGGCAGAGGGAACATTTTTTTTTCCAACTAGATTAAGAAAACAAGTAAGCAGGAAATTATTTTCTTATTTTGTGGTAATGTTCTACTTAAAAATGTCTCTTAGAAGAACAAAACCAGAAAGCTTTCAGAAAACAAGGCCCCAGAACAGAACCATCAAAGATATACAAAAGCATCCAACCTTCAACTGGTAGAAGAGGCACATCTGTACATGCTGCTTTACCTTTCTCCAAACAAGGACCTGAAACTCATCAGGGTGCTTTAACATACTGAAATATTTGCTATTACAGACTGAGCCTCTCAATTTCTTCAGCGGAGTGAGTCCCCTTCTTTGTATAAATAAAGTACTGTCACTGAAGCAAGGACTTGAATCTCACCTCAGTTAAATGGTCTAGCAAGGGGGCTACTACCTAAAGTGTCTTGCTCTTTTCCTTGCTTGTCTTGATGGAAGTGTCACCACCCAGCCTAATGCCTACTGTAAATCGAATCCCACAATACTTCATAATTTCTAGCAACTTGTATCTTCCAAAGAAAGAACAACTATATGAAATTTTGGGCTAGATGCTACTGCAAATAATTATCAGTATGTATTAATACTTGTGATCACACCAAAGTTCTAATACCATTAGAGATATTTATAGGTCAGCTCTAAGCTCTTAATTACATTTTATTTGTGCAGTTTCTAGAACCTTGATGCATGTTTGCAGTCTTGAAAATGTCTTTTATAACTGCATATGGTTTGTGTAAGAAGAGCTGTATCTGAAGTAAATTCTGAGGTAAAATTTAGCTGCTTTTAAAAGCACATCGATTTCCAAGCTTAAAAGCTGCACTAATGTAGTTTTTGGCATACAATAAAGAATGACTTACCAGGTAAAAAGAGCTCCCTGAAGCTGGCATTCATTAATCTTTCAAAATCTTGAGAAAGATTATCCTCTACTGCATAACACTGGAAGCTGGGAGGAAAGTTCAAGAATTTTCCTCAGTCTTCAACAGGTGTTTCTTGAAGGATGTTTACGCTATCTTTTTGAAGCCTTATGTTATTGTCTGACTTTCTAGGTTGTTTTGTTTTGATTTTTTTTAAATGTAAGAAAATTTGATGTAAGAAAATAAACATGGATCCAGAAAGGAGAACTCTTCTGTGAACTCCAATTACAGGACAGTCAATTTTGTTTTGTCAAAAGCTACTTTAAAGATAGCTTTAATGATTAGGTTATTAAAATAATGCAAATGTGCCTTCAAGTGCAGTAGCATTAAAAAAAAAATTAATAAATCTTATTGGGAAAAAAAAGCCATCTGTTTTTAACCAGACTTATTAAGAAAAGAGCTTTTCTCTTCATCCTGTCCTCTGACAACATATGTGGCAAACCCCCCCAAAATTTGATACAGCTACTAACCATTACTGAATTTTCAATTTTTTTGGCAATTATAATTACTTTAAATTATGCTTATAAACAAACTAAGTGTAATGGTGACAATATTATGTAACCTCAGTATTAAAGAGCACACAAAACCCAAATTCCTGGAAATAAATCTATTCTTGAATTTCTTTACTAACAAAATGTCTAGAAGTAAACTAGAATGCACTGGTAGGTGGCATCAAGTAAGTAGAGCATCTTCTGCTGAAACAGTGGTTTCAGAATTTAGAGTTTTTCCTGCCAAGTTTTGTTGATACTTGATCTACCTCAACTTATCTGAGCATTACTCTGTATTAGTTGAAGCCAAGTGTCTGTGTATCTTTATTTTCCATGCCTCTGAGAAGGAAGTTAATGCTCACTGCATGTATCTTGTTGGGCAGTGCTAGGTTTTTTTGTTTGTTGTTCTTGGCATGGATATCAAAGTCCTATTTTCACCCTGAACATCATCACTACAATTTCAAATGAAACATGCTACAGTGTTTCACACACTTGAGAGACTCTTCATTTGGGCCACAGGCTGGAAAAAGTACTACGTATGACCAAATATCTACAAGAGACGAAATTTCCCATTGCCAGCAGCATAAAACACATGTGCACATCGAATTGCACAGTGTGACAAAAGCCAGAAGCAATATGACCGCATAAGCTGCTCAATCTTTTACTGGAGAGGAGGGCAGGACAAAAGGAAGGAGGAGATGAGGGGCCTTTCAGCTTGTTTGAATTTCTAAATCAGTCACCATAGAGCTGCACAATTGTCACTGCTAGTACAAAGAATAGAAGTGAACCAATTATCTGGGACAAAGTCACCGAAGGATATTAATAGCTGCTGTAGTAATTAATATTGCAACAGCTCAAATTTACAATATAAGCTAACTTCACGCATATTTTAATTTAGATATTAAATTTCAAGTTTTTGCCAAGAATCACTAATGATGAAACATCAAACAACAACAGCTTTTTATCTTAAATGTTTGACAGCACTCCTGGGGACTCTAAACAGCAAAAAAAATTCTGCCTAAGGAATAAACTGTTCATAATTCTGAAACTTTCCTGTTTCCCAGTTGATTTCACAAACATTAGTCCCAAGAGCTACAGAGACAGAAAAGATCAGCTTGTTTTTCAGATATTCATTTAATGAACTACATTGCATAAACCTAGTACCTTGACCAGTCAACAACTTACTTCTGTCACCATGAAATTTTCGACACGTTTTTACAGCAACAAAAATGTTTTCCTTTTTCACTGGCTCTCCCTACATGAACAGAACAAAAAATAATTTTTTAAGTGCAGGCTCTGCCTGTAATGTTTTACAGCATACACATGCCCATACATATAATAAAACAAATACCTTTTCATTGTATAAGCATATCGAACAGAATAGTGTACTAGTAACACATCAGGAAGTACATTTTTATCTACTGAAAAAGAAGTCACCATTGTCTAAAATTCCTGAAATAACATAACCAAAACACTTTTTTCATTGATAAAGGACTCGAACATGAACTAAAACATTTATCATTAGGAAGAAAATGAACAGAAGAACTTGCTGAACTAGGAATGATTCATCTGAAAAAGAATGTTTTTGTAATTTCTTTCAAATTAATCGCTATGAGAACATGTTAAATTGTATCACGCTTGGAAAAAGCAGATTAAATGCTACACACTAGAAATCTTTTAATTTTCTCAATTGTAATAAACCATTTGACCACTTTTATTTGTTATCCTTTTTGGAACCTAGAATTTCTCTCCTGGAAGCATAGAACATTTTTTTGGCCTCCAGTAACACTTAAATCATAATAACATAAAAGTATTCTCCTAGAGGTGCAAGAAATGGGTTGTACTTTAAGGCAACAAATACTATATTACAATCATCTATACTTCAGTATCTCACAGAAGTGCAAGGGTAAATACTTTATAGATCATGTGCTGATCAAACATTGTGGTAGAAAGACCCATTAAAGCATATGCAATATTAATTGCTAGGAAATATCCAGAACAAACTACTTTATTAAGTTTTTTTTAAACCATTGAAAAACATTTTCTTAAATTTTCAGATTTTTTAAGTCAAGTATTATGCATTTTAGTAAGAGTTTTACATTTACTAAGTGAATGATATTTAAAATATGGTACTTACGCAAAGTGGCAAAAAATTACTGAATGTTGTTGCACAGTAATCAACCTTATACAAGTTCACATCATCTGTGCAGAACTCAGGCACTGGAGTAAGATGTGGTCCTTCCCCTTTCTGCCAAATGTACAGGGCAATCTATCAAAATAGGAAACATTTATATCAGTAATGACACTGGATGAAAATTTCCAGGGCATACAAAGAAATCGTATTACAGGACAAACTTAACAGGAAAAGTGAAGAATATGGAACGCTGTAGAAGATTTGTCCCTTAGTCAATCAACTAGTTGCATACTTTCCTTCTTGCTCATGTTTCTAGAGCCAACATGTAATATTTTTGCTACAGAAGAAATTCTAGGAGCTGTTTGAATACATACTCAAGATGCACAAAATCTGGCTTCCAGGTTTATTTCCATCTAACTCAATCAGAAGTTACAGGAGGAATGGCACTTCTCCAAGGAAGCAAAATTAGTCCCGAGGTCTAGTTCTGTTTCCCATATTATTTACACGTATTCCCAGTGACTCTTGAATAGAAAACAAGTTAAGTGCTCCTCTCTAATATGAGGCCATGCCCAGCATGCACTAAAAGCAATGAAAATTAGTTTCCTTTTCACTGTTTTATGCCTACTTAGTAACTTTTAGCCTTAGCCCTCCAGCCTAGGGCCAGAATTCAACTCCTCTTTTAGTAAATAATGTGATCATTATGCTATTATTAAGAGGGCATCATATTTCCTTCTCCTTGTTCAGGAAGAACCAACTGGACTGAATAAGCCCAAGTGACCAAAGCAATCACAGACTTCTAACTTATAGATGATTATTTTTGACATCCCTGCCCATGACATGGAGCTTGGAACTAGATATCTCTAAGGTCCCTTCGAAACCAAACCATTCTACGATTCTATGATTTTCCTGTCAGCCTCATTTAGGTTTCATCACCCTCAGAAAATCCCAACTACCTGCACATAGTTATTTCTGGAACTTGGATGGAATGAAACAGAAGGCCAGTTTGTTACACACCTTGTTAGGACTGGGTCAGGATTAGAACACAATTATTTATTTAAAAGAAGCTTCCAGATTTGAAAGATTTTCAACAGGGGCACAGTCAAATAATAGAACACAATTAATTGATGACTTTTTAGTAAGTTGCTGATTGTAGCTGGGCTGTCATAACTACACAGACACCCTAAGTAAAACCACTGCTAAGTAAAACCATTCAGCTTGATTGCACTGAAAAGAGTTTAAATTACTGCATTCTTCCTTGCAGTTGAGCAGATGCAGGCTACTGGCAACTGTGAGTACAAACATGGTCACTACTACCGCTCAGCAGACAGTGACTTGAGAAACCATTTAATTCAGCTGCAAGTTCTTCCAATACAAGAAGTTTTGTAGGTTCCAAATTTTAACTTCTCTTAGCCTCATCATTATTAAGTGGTCTGTTTATTTGCTAATAAGCAATGCTTCTGAAAACACAGACCCAGCATTACAGATGGTTCAACAAAGTACTAAAGGGAAGAAAACTGCCACTTATGTTTACGCATTAAGACAAATGCTGTTGATCATGCTTGAAGTAGAGGAGTAAATGGAACTGACATGTAACTCATTGTAAGGAGCAGCCAATAAACACACATAAATCTCCAAATTTATCTTTTTGCCTTGTCACCACATTCACATTATGGAATGTAAGTGGTTCTTTACCCTACCATTTAGCCATACACAACAGCAAGGCAGGACCTGCCTTTCACAAAGCCATGCTGGCTAGGCCTGATCCTCTCATTATCCTGTATGTGTCACATGATGGCACTCAAGATGATCTGCTCCATGATCTTCCCCATCACCAAAGTCAGGCTGACAGGCCTGTAGTTCCACAGATCCTTCTTCTGACCCTTCTTGTAGATGGGTGTCACATTTGCTAACCTCCAGTCCACTGGGACCTCTCCAGTTAGCCAGTTAGCCAGGACTGCTGTTAAATGATGGAAAATGGCTTGACAAGCTCTTCCACAAGCTCTCTTGGTACCCACGGAGGGATCCCATTCGGCCCCACAGACTTGGGTGTATCTAAGTGGAGCAGCAGCTGGTCACTGATCACTTTCCCTCCTTTTCCCTGTCTTCCAGCTCAGGGGGCTGGGTACCCTGTGAACGATTGGTCTTACCACTAAAGACTGGTCAAAGAAGGCATTAAGTACCTCTGCATTTTTCTCATCCTTTGTCACTATGTTTCCCTCTGGTGTCTGATAAAGGGTGGAAATTCTCCTTGGCTCTCCTTTTGTTGCTACAGTATTTACAGAAACATTTTTTGTTGTCTTTAACAGCAGTAGCCAGATTATGGGCATTTCTCCCTGCATAACCTCATGACATTCTTATGGTCCTGCTGAGTTCCCTGCCTCTTCTTCCAAAGGTCTTAAACTCTCCTTTTTCCCCTGAGTAGCGGCCAAATCTCTCTGTTCAGATAGGCTACTCTTCCTCCCCAGTGGCTCATTTTTTGGAACATGGGGATGACCTGCTCTGGCACCTCAAGATTTCCTTGTTGAAGAATGTTCAGACTTTTTGGACTCCTTTGCCTTTCAGGACTGCCTCCCAAGAAACTTTCCCAACCAATGTCCTAAACAGGCCTGCCCTCTGTATGTCCAAGACAGCAGTTCTGCTGCCCCTCTCTCCTTACTACCCCAAGAAAAAAACCCATAGTTTCATGATCACTATGCCCAAAAGAGCCTCCAAGCATCACATCACCCACCAGTCCTTCTCTATTTACCAACAGCAGGTCCAGCAGTGCTCACTCACCAGTTGTGCCAGGAAGCAACCTCCTGGACTGCTCCCTCTCTGCTCTATTGTATTTCTAGCAGACATCTGGTAAGTGGAAGTGCCCCACGAGAACGAGTGCTAGTGACTGTGAGAGTTCTCCCAGTTGCTTATCTCCATCCTCTACCTCCACTGAGACAGCAGACTGAAGGACCTCACTAGCACACTGTTCCTCAAACACCAGTATGGTGCTCCCAGGCTTATCTCTAGCAAACCTGGTTTTATCCCTTTCCCTTCCAAATCTAATGTAAAGCTCTATCAATGACCCCTGCTAACTCCTGAGCAAAGAACCTTTTCCCCATCTGAGACAGGTGTACCCCATCTGTTGTCAGCAGCTCTGCTGTCATGTAAACTGATTCACAATCAAAAACCTCAAACTCTGCCAGTGACACCAGGCTCAGAGCTAGGCACTGGTCTGCTAGCTCTTCCTGTTGCTTCCCTCACTGTTTCCTGAAACTGGAAGGGTAGAGGAGAACACATCACTTGTGCTCTTGAATCCTCTTAACCAGTCATTCCTGTATTAGTTCAGAATTCAGCTATTCAGAGTGAGTCTATCGCATGAATCAACAAAGAAGCAATGCTCCTGCAGCAAAAAGAATATTTAGCAACCTGTAACTTAGCATGAATTATTTATGAAAATTCAAAATACGCTAAAATTTCCCACTGGAAAATTAAATCTCAGTAGAAAGCCTTAGAGTGGTGTAAAGCTATTTGATTTCAGAAGTGAGGTCAGAGTGCTATTTTGGGTTACAGTGCAGGATGACACACTGTTACTAAAACAATGGAAATGGATTTACTATAAAAAGACAAGAATAGTCTTAGGTCTAGTTCAAATCTAGTGTTAGACATACAAAAAAATCCATTATTTGCTTCCAGCTTTGAATAAGCATCAAGGAATACACTAGATATTATATAGTTACAAAAAGTCTAAACAACAATATACAAATGAGCAGCATGACAAAAATCCTTTACCACATCTGAGAGATAGGGAAGTTATATAAATGTTATGGGAAAAAAGAAAAGGATACAGAGCACAATAAAATACCAAAGACTAGACGCGTATGTTATTAGGAGTCTGTCAAACTAAAATATTTCTTAAAACATTTCTCATCCTTCATAAACTTAAACATTACACACAATCATTAAAGATAACAGATGAAATACTTTGATTTGTTGTCAATCTTGATTCACACAAGAAGGACATAGGGATAAAAATTATTTAAGAGGGAGAAGCCGGTGATTTATAAAATAAATGAGGGGGAACTGACCTGTTTCTAGGGAGACAAGAGGCTGTGCAGAAAGAATAATTATAGGGCTGAATTAGGTTATCAATAGCAATAAATTTGAAATGAAACATATGCAAAGACCTGCTAACAGAATGAGAAGTGTATGGAAGTCATTTTGCTGGTCGAGTGATCAATTGTTTTTAATTAAGCAATCTGTGGTACATAAAAGCAATATCTCTTAATGATCGTTTTTATGACACTGTTTAGAGACTTTCTCAGTGCTGAGGTAGACTGGAATATTAGGAATATTCGAACAACGTTGTCTTACAAAAACAAAAACATTAAGAACGTGAAGCTTGAGGTCTTGGATTTAGAAAAAACTAACAAGAGGAAAGAAACAGCTTGGTGTCAAAATGAAAGCTGAGAGAGGTCGTAATGCTGTTGAGAAATACATCAGTCAATAAGGGGAAATTATGTGAAAGAATGGTGTTGCCACAAAACCAAATTCATTTAAATATGCTACAAATCTATATATATACACTGTAAATTTATGTTGTAAATGAGGAGGATTATAACCATTACAAGATCTGAACCAGCAGCAGTAGATTTGAGCAAGGTGGGTTTTCTTCAGCATCAGAACCACAGTTCACAACTGACTTTCAAGAGTTTTAAAATATTTAAAACTAATTCAATGTCACCCAATTTCAGGCCAAAATCAACAAGCTTATTCCAGATTCATCCTCCTCTTCCATGCTGATTCAAAAGTTCATTTGGGTGAAAAAACTAAACACAGTACAGAACCCTGGGCTACAGAAACGTTTTGAATGCAGAAAAAAATAAAATAGGATCAGAAAAAGTAGCATTGATACTCTTCCAGATCTGACCCCCACTCCTTTGTTCTCATGTTTTAGTCAGTTCACTAAAATACCTACTGCCTGGTATACCTGGCACTGAAATACCTGTTGTAAACCAGAGACAAAAAATAGCTTTTCCAGACTTCCACGCTCCAAGTTACACCACTGATTGTTCACACAACAGTTGGGTTCCCCAGACTATTTAATGCAAACCCCACCATATTTAGCTCTGAGAATCTGATTTAGAAAGTGAGTGAGGCTGGCTAGTACCTGAGATACTATTCACCTCAGCTTATCCTTCACGAATTGTACGTCTCTCCCTCCTTATAGAGCAAGCCTGAGAAGATACCTTAATGTATACAGTCATGTATGCATTCATATATGAATGCAATTTTATTAATGAATTCCTCTATGCTTAAAATATAATTTTACAGTATTACAATATTTTAAAGAAAGGAAAAGAAATCTAACATCCTATTGCAGTCAAACTTTTTAGCAATATTTAAGAAAAATCTCGTGTTTCCATTTCCATACATAACTTTATATATATTTTCATCACATCACTGCTTACCTCGTGCTTTAAATCTATTGTAAAGTCTGACTTCAGTGGTTCACTCTTCAACTTCTTTGCAAGCCTATACAATTACAGATGAAGAAATGTAGTGAAACATATTAAAAAAAAAAATCAATCACTAGTGTTTGCAGGAAAATGTGGCAGGTATTACTGACCATTTTGTAAGGGGAAAAATAATAAATCACATTTCTGTAGTTATTGCCTCAAGAAGCAACTTATATTTCATCTTATTATTTTTTTTTATCTGAGCCCAGTGTCATGATGTTAATATTAATTTTCAGCACACACATTTTGACACATTCCTCCTGCCCAAGAAAAAGGTTTTCACCTGAAGTAGATGTACATTTTCAACAAATTAAAAGCAGCAGTACATTTGAAGCTCAATATTGATCAGCATCTCAAACTTCAGACAATACTCCCTTTTTGTGTATTCCAAAGAACAGTGTTCAGGCACTTTCAGTTTATGAAAACATCAATGCTTGCTACAGTAAGATGCATTCAACTTCTGAAATATATGAACTTAAAATCTCCTTTGAAAGCATCTAGTGTGAAACATATAGTTTGTCTCTACACCATGAGAAACACTTCTAGAGGGCAACGCAGTTACTCAAAGATCCAGGAATAAACCCACTGTCTGGAGGAGAATAAATTTTTTTAATTACAAAATATGATACTGAACTAGTTGAATGACTGGTCAACTGTTAATTAGATAGGGGGCAGTGGCAAAAGTCCAGTGTAGGCTCTGAAGTCAAAGTCATGAGAAACCAGCATGCACTGGTTGAGTACATCCCAAGCTGTCTGTCACAGCCAAGCTGCACTCAGGAGCTTCAATTCAAAGACAGCTGAAAAAATTTGACTTTGCATATATACATGATCTTCAACAGATCTTCAACTGTACTGCAGGAATACCTTCATCTTTTATAAAAAATATCAATCCATGTGAAATCATAATGCACTAATATTGATTAGCATCCAGAAAAATTGTATAAACCAAACATTCTTAATTACTATCAACAAATAGGAAGTGATTAAAAATTCAATTCTTACGTGTTAACAAGTGGAATGCTAAGTGCCCAACCAGCAGCAAAATCTGGAAATTTAAAGACTGTCGGATTCTCAGCAAAGGCATAATGGTGAATTATTGTAGATTCTTCATCATATAATGCTTTACCTAAAAACCACTCCTGTAAAGGAATATAGGAAACAATTTTGTTCATCTATGACATCCTTTTAGTGAAGATGATGACTGCATTCACGCTAAATAAAGCAAACCTGAAAACAAAAACAAGGGAAGCATACTATTCACAATAAATAATCTGGGAAAAAAAAGTACTTGGTAAGAAATGAAACTAAAGGTAGTTCTCTGAATTCAAATACAGGCTGTATTTTCAAACTCTAGCATATGCCCTTGATTTCACTTGTTCAAACAACACTGAAATCCCAGAATCATAGAATAGTTAAGGTTGGAAGGGGCCTCTTTAGATTGTCTAATCCAATTCCCCTACTCAGGCAGGGTCTGCCAAAGCAGGTTTGAGCATTTGTTTTTTCCACAAAACTCCTTCAAGGCATCAGCACAGTTTAAACACTTCACATAAAACAAATGATTTATACAAAATTCAAGAAAAAAGGGAAAATATTCAAGCAGAAGTACTGTAGAAACATCTCACCTAGAAAACCCAGTCTAACCCCAAGAGGATCTTGTGCCTCAGTAGCCAATCTAAGCAGATGTTGCTATACAGACTGGGCTAAATTTTATAGCTCGCCAGAGTCAACAAGAAGTGACAAATGAAATTTAGCCAGGGCACAGCAGTCGGCAAACAGAAGAGAGGTCTGTGTGTACCAGAAGAAACCTCCAGCCACACCCATCTGAGCCTGGCAGGAGTACGGCTGTCCCATAGGACATTCAGCCTGGCAACCTCCCGGTCAGCGAGCCAGGACTCAACCTGGCTCCCCACAAGGCAATAAAAGGCAGCCCTCAGGAGCTACCAGTGATGCTTGTCTTGCCACACACACCAAGTCAAAGCTACTGGGTGCTGCCTGCTTCAAGAACCCCATATCTGCAAGGATGGTCAGGACCCATACAAGCAACGTGAGCCAAAAATACAGGATGCCACCCCTGCCAGGAACACTGACTCTCGGAGGGACTGATGCAAGTGTAACATGGTATACATGTGTATATATATGTATCTATATGTGTGTGACACATATAGATGTGAGTGCATTTCCCATGAATTCTGCATAGTTCTGCCCTCTACTTTGATCAGCTACTCTCAATACAAGTAAAATGTATCTTGTACTCGACTAGCGACTTCTTCAGGTAACATAAATGCTGAAAACTTGTTCCTATGTGCCTCCTAAGGCTGACAGTTTCTGCAATTTGTTGAGGAAACAGCAAAGGTAAACTGACACTGTACATATATTGACATAGAGGAGACAAATTTGGGCATTTTTTTCCACTGTTTTCTTCATCACCTTCACGGTGGTTAAGAAACCTTTCTATGTGGTACCTACACATTCAGCCTATAATTTAGATCTTCAGTAATAACAGGCCCTGTTTTGTCCTTCCTCTACTGAAAGATTAAAGTGCTCACTAAAGCAATAAAAACAAACAAAATGTTGTGAGGTATATGAAAATGGTTAAACATACTAATTTTTATGCACAAAGATGACTGCCTTGAAAGTATTATAAAAAAATCTTTAGAAGCATTTGTGCACACCATTTTTTAATTCTTTTAGGGCCTCCAAGACTTCAAAATGTTCATAACAGAATCATACTGTTCTATTTCAGAAAAGTTAATAAATAGTAACATTTTATTATGATGGTACCATCTGCAGAAATTTTTTCTCTGGACTCTTCCAGTCTACTTTGTTATGCTAGAGAGTGAAAAAAAATTTTATTTATCCTAATTCTGGTTGCTTTTTTTTAAATGAAAAAAATCTTTATATTAAAAAAAAAAAAAAAAGAAAAAAAAAAAGAAAGACAACCCTACTTTCCTTTCTCTATAAAATACAAAATTAATCCCATACATATACACTCCACAGGCTTTCACATAGTATTATTTATAGCAATTTTAAGTCACATATCACTGGGAAGACAATATAAGTTACAGCCAACGCTCTCCAAGCTTATTTGTTCGTAACACTGTTTATTTACTACCCAGATATGTAGGACAAGTCAATATGTGCAGGCTGTCTTAACAAGGTTAGATGAGTTATGTGCAAATGAACTTATAAAATAACTTACGGAATTGCAGTAATCAAATTGCATACAGGTGCAAAAATGTGAATTTAAAAAAAAGAACATGGTTTCCACTGTGGATAACTACAGTCCACTGGATCAGTTAATACACTGAGTGTCAAAAATGGCAAAAATCACTTGCCTTGAATAAGAGCACTCCAAAATCTTTAGACCAATTTAATAGCTGAAAGAATGTGATGCAACCAGACCTCAGGGAGGGTAGAGGTGACTTTACCTAACTTGCTCATCGAGTTGACTCTACCCACTCACTTTCCTATCCACTTACTCAGAAATACCAAGGAAAGTGTGCCAAACTCAAAGGCTCATGTCTGACAGAGAGGACATGAGATTTCAGCTGTCACAGCCTCACTGTGTATTAGTATGATATTTTACAAGTTCTTATGCTTCTCAAAGACAAACTGTCCTTTAGACAGATCTTTTATACCCTATAGGTATCAACATCTACTAAGTCATTACTGCCCATCAACTTGGTTTACTCATTCTGGATATCCATATGTTTTCCAGCAGGTACAGAAAACTTATCATCAAGACATTTCAGAAACAAAATGCATATAAAATACCTTACTATACTGGATGAGAGACAAACTAACATCAGTCATTCTGTGTGATGATAATCAGAGCTGATGACAGGAAAATGGGGAGAGGGAACCACACAGCAGACTATATTCATCTTTTTATTGATGGTACATAATTTTCAGGCTATCCACAGAAAAACTGGTTTCTCTGCTTGATTTTAATGGTTCTTCAACAGCTAGACAACCATTTGTACTTCTTCATAGTAAATACCTTACTCTCAATGTTAGCAACGGAAATCTATCCCCCTATTTTAAGCTGTTTAGATACATCTTTTCAATTTGGAAAAACTGACCCAACCACATTCAAAAGAAAGTTAAATATGTAAATTTTTATTTCACCTTTGACCTGTCGAATCTTCCAAGTATTTCTAGCAGTTTTACAACTTGTATTCTTGTATCTTCTTCACAGAAGAAAATCCATGAGGAGTTCTTACCATAGGTAACAGAGAAGCTAAAAATTGAAATTAAAATTTTACTAATGAAGTGGCTAGTGAAGAAAATGACAAATTCAAGGCACATTCCCCAAGTACTTTGCAATCAATTATTCATTTATACAGAAACAGAACCTTTTACTAATAATTTAGAATTACATAATAAAGGGCTACAGTGAATGAATAAAGAGAATGACTCTGCTGATATCTATTTAAAAAACACCAGTTATTCAAGAAGAAAGGAAACAGGGATACATAATGGATGTCCACTCAGAAACATACAGGTACTACAGATCTAGCAGCCACCTATGAATTCAGAAGTTCATAGACAGCAGTTGAAGTTATTTTCCCCCTGTACCTTAACTTTCTTCCAAGGGGTCCCACCACTGGGCATCTAACAGCACTGCAAAAATCACGAAAATGCCTAATGACAGGTTTTCTGACAGCTGTTGGACACTGATCATTCCCAACCTAAAAGCTTCATCAGCTTTTCCAGTACAGTGAAACTATACAGATTGAAAGGACTCCCCTACCTTCCCCTTAGCAATAATCTCAATGCAGGACTCCTGACTCCTTAAAAAAATGTCATTCCTTGTTTTTCTGCTCCTCCCAGCTTAATTCTTCCACTACTTATCAAAACAAAGCCTTATTAACTAATGACAACCTAATGGAAAAAGCCACAATCTTCATTTGTCCAGTTTCCTTTCCATGGCTGTTATGTTGATTCAATTAAACAAGTTGTCGGAAGAGAGGGATAAGAAAACTAGTACCTATAAATATCACTGTTTGCTTTCTCTACAGCATTTTCTACTGATAAAATCAGCAATGAAAAGAAACAGCAGAAATGTAAGTCAGTAAAAGTAAGTAAAAAAGGGTAATAGGACCATTTATGTTTTAGGGAATGGTATTTGCCTAAAAACAAAACAAAAAAAAACCCCAAGTAAACCCACTCAAAAAGCCAAACTCACTATCTGAGAAACACTTCAGCTAGAAAGTGTGATACCTGCCTCTGCAGGTATTTTAATTACATGATAGAAGCACAAGATAGTTGCCAGATGTTAAACTAGTTCAGCCTTTTTTCATCTGGGATGAGTCATTGTGCTGATTTGGGCTGGTTACTGCTGAGCAGGGCTTATACAGCTTTGAGGCCTTTTCTGCCCCTCATCCCACCCCACCAGTGAGTGGGCTGTGGGTGCACAAGGAACTGGGAGGGGACACAGCCTGGACAGCTGACCAAAGGAATATTCCAGACCACATAGCACTATGCCCAGCATGTAAAGCTGGGGGAAGGGGGCACATTTGAGTGATGGCATCTGTCTTCCTAAGTCACTGTTACACATGACGAAGCCCTGCTTTCCTGAGGATAGCTGAACATCTGCCCATGGGAAGCAGTGAATGAATTCCTGGGTTTACTTTGCTTGTGCACGTGGCTTTTGCTTTACCTATCAAACTGTCTTTATCTCAGCTCACAAGTTGCCTCCCTTTTACCCTTCCGATTCTCTCCACCATCTCAGCACAGGGGAGTCAGTGAGAAGCTGCATGGAGCTTAGTTACTGGCTGGAGCTAAATCATGACAGTCACCTTCCTATAAAGCTACCTTTCCTCTGTGTCTTGCAACAATATTTTATTTTTCACTGCCTTCTGCTTAAGACAATTAATCTGCTAAACTACAATAGCCAGAACTCACGATTCATTCATCCCTTTTAGTTCATAAAAGCATTGAAACCCAGGCAACCCTGTCATTCAGGCAAGCAAACAAGATAAAATCAACTGGGAAAAACAGCTGCCCCCCTCTAAAACTTGCAAACAAGTACAGAAAGTGCATCTTTTTAAACATATACGGTATTTAATGCTTTTCTCTCACACTTTAGGGCTCAGCTAGAACTTCAGGAGAGAAATGTCTGGAGAAACAGGAAAGCAGGTGGGTGAAAGGCAAAGGGAAAACACTAGAGTGATCCCCACAAAAAGAATTACTGCATCTCATGAATACAGAACAAATAAGTTCACAAAAAGAATGATCTGTTCATCTACCTATTGACGGATAACCAGAATTATTTTCAAGGCTAAGCACTTAAGGCCAGCAGAGAGTCTTATGTAGACCTCATAGCACACAACTTTGGAGTTCAGACTGCAAGGAGCCACTGGAAATATTCAGCTAAGATAATGTTTTGGATAATAATGTTTTAAAAAGGGATTTATTCTCTGCTTAATGAACATGAGAAGAAATGTAGTGGGCCTTCTGGACACATTAAGGGCATTGCGTCATAAGACATCCACTGATTATATCTTCTGAAATTACATACTTTGCTCAACTTAACCTGTGCCCTAGAACTAAAAATTAAGAATTGTCATAACTGGTCATAAGAGGCCTTCTTAAAAATTCTGACAACTACAGAACTGAAGAAAACTGAAAACAGTTTTCTGATATGAATGCATCTTATATCACAATTACAAGCATCACCAGCTGTTGCAGAATGGGCCAAATTCTCTTCTTCCTTTATTGTACACTGAGAAAACAAAACAGTAAAAGCCTCAATATACTTCTAAACTACTCCATGTCTTCTTTGCAAAAAAGCAGTAAAGGAAAGAGTAGACACAAAAAAATTCATATTCTAGAAGTATTAAGATGGAAATCCTCTACTTAAGATTCCCCTTCTGGTTTCTGAAGAATTTTCTTGTGCTTTCTTACACAAATGAGCATTTCTATTTCTCCTTCCAAGTTTTGCTATCTTAGAAAAGCTGTATCTGTAAATCCTGTCACCAAAACATAAATAATTCAGAAGAGGAAATACTAGGTCATTGAAACAGGAGTTAAGAAGGAAGAAAAAAAGATGATTGATAGTTGGAACATCATCTTCCAGTTTTTCATTTTACTTCAAATCTCTTCTGTTACTTTTCACAGTTTACATATATCTCAAAGAGAGGTACCATACAAGCACTATTTTCATGTTCCTACACACACAGAAAGCCATGGAGAGCAGAAGGAAAAGCATCCTGTCCTGCAACCACTCTGATACAACCTTACCCTGAGTAAGTCTAATAAATTACATTGACTAAATTAAACCTCAAGAGGCTGCTGAGTCTCTGGCACTGATTTCAAATGCAAGCTTCAAACGAAAAATTGCCCTCAGTACCATGGAGCATAAGGACCTTCTGAAATAAAGATCATTGCTTCCTGGCAGTTTGCAAGATACTACCACAAATGCAGCATGTCTTCCTTAGGCTCATCCACATAAGCTAAAAACAAAAGTTATTTGAGACTACCTTCCTTCTCCTATCAGACTAAGATGAAAATTGGCCAGACAAGCTTCTAAAAAGATGCTGAAACCTACACCTTCTCCCTATAGAGGCATGCCACCTCTTACAAACATTATAAACTGTAATAGATAGAGACCCCAAACATTATTATCTATTTTTTTTTCAAATGAATCTACTTCATTCAGTCAAGTAATCTGAAAGGTCAGAAGTTCTGAAATACCTCACACCTTACTCTGTGAGAACTGGGAACCAAATAGAAAAATGCACAATTAAAAATGTTACTTCTTTTGACTAGTTTACTTCCCTCATAATTTTAAAACACACAGCAATTCAAAGAAGGTAGTTGTTCAGTTACAGTCTATTATTACTGTTACTTAACAGCTTTCTCTGATTTAACTAACAGAAAATTGCTTTGGAAAACCAAAAAAAAAATGTAGAGTAAGAAAGTGAAAATATAAGGTTGCAATTCTCATTCGGAAACTTTACTTCTGAAAAAAAGAGGTCTGAATAACTAATATGTACATTCTTGGTTATAAAAAATTCTCAAAATAACTGGCATTCATTACACTTACTCTCTCATTAATGGCAATATTGTCCATGCACCTTCATGCCTGTCCATCTGATGAATAAGCAGAACCGTAGGGAATTCCTTTAAGAAAAATAAAAATATTCCCATTAAACTTGAATTATATTTTTTCCTAAATATCAACTAATCTTAAAAAAAATTACTCTGGAATGACTTTCATTGTTTTTGACTGGCAAATAGCCTTGAAGAATAGATGACTTGAGATGGTATGAAACAAGGTGATCTGCAATTTAAGGGACACGCTTCTTCCAACTCATAATTCCTTAATTCTCTGTTAGTTATAAAGGTAACAGACTTCAAATTAAATGCTTTGTATGTGTCCCATGTGATCAATATATCATAATAATTTCTTTACCATACCATTAAATCCCATACTGTTGCACTAACATCATGACAAAAACACATGGGTTTACACAAAAATTAAAATGAGGAGTTAGCATTTTTATTTCCTGAAAGATCAAAGAAGCTTTCTACAAAGGAAAATCTTTTTCATAAATTTCTTTGCTCTTCTGTTACTTGAAACCTCTTTGATGTGGCAGATCCCAGTGTCTAGCAGATAAGCTATCATTCTGGGGTAGTTCCCGAGAAAACACCACTTAAACATGGCCTTCTGATATATCAAACTGCATGATTTATAATACACGTAAAAAGTTGGAGATACATACATATTCCATAATACATCCCCTCTATAGGCAGTGTCTTACTCCATTAACAAGTACAGTCCTCCACTGCAGCATCATTCTGCCTAGGTGTTGGCACTCACCAGCTAAAGAGAAGGGAAAGGCTCCCTGCTCACCTTACAGTCTGTCAGGGGGTTACTGCCCACAGGGTCACAGGGCTCACCATGGGATTCAGGGGAAGAGCACTTTGGGATGGCACAAAACTTTATTATGAGATGTTTAGGAAACAGGAGGTCCCAGCTTCAGGAGATCCTCTGGAGAGCAAGGGTCAGCTACTGGTAGGGTTCTAAGTCTGTACCAGGTACCAGAAAGGCCCATTTGCATGTATGTCTGTGTGTAAGGCCAGGGGTCAACTACTTCATGCACTGAGTATAAAAGCTACTGGAAGGATCTATACTCTGTGTGTGTGTGTGTGTGTGTGCACACATGCATGGAGGCACAGAAGCAGGGCTGAGCACCAGCAACTGGAATGGAGCAGGCTTGCATCCTGACCAGCCAGAGAGGTGAAACAAGGTCAGGCCACTGCTTCAGTTTGTGTTGGTGAGAGTGCTGTGGTGTCCATGTTGATCTAAGTGGACGACCACGTGTATATGTGTACATGTGCCCAACTGGAACACATGCTCAGCCTGGCTGCTGGCTGGACCTGGGGACACAGAACTGCAGAAGCCTCTTGCCCCTGTCTGCCTAGTGGTTTCAGAGCTCCTAAGACAAACCACCTTGATCTCTCAAGGGCCTAATTCCTTTCCACTTACACCATGCCTACGACAAATGTTGTTTGATGAATGCTTTTTGTGAACAATTCCAGTAATATAAAATTAACATGTAAACACAGAAATAATTTATTTTCTAAGAAAAGCTGTAAGACAAAATTTACACTATCTGCTGACTCAGTTTACTTTAAATATTTTTTAAAGGCTTAAAATTAAGCACAGCACATAGATAATGCATAAACCCTCCAAATTTCATACTAAAGAAAACATCTCTGCTGCTCTAAGGAATAACTGTGTCTCTCAGGAGTGCTTCAACTTTATACAAAGATAAAGATGTACTGTTTTTAAAAATAATTATGCTATTTGGAATGACCCAAATTGAAAAGAAACAATATCAAAACTCTAATCAAAAATATCTAACAAGATATTCACTTGCATCTTAACTATCAGCGTTTCTGATTTACAGTTCCAGTTCAAGACAATCTATCAAATATGTTTCTGCTTACTTTCAATTTATTGCAAAACCAAAGAAGTCTAGAGGTTTTTTGTAGAAGAGGCGAATCTTAGTCATAGTATGCTCAGTATCTGGTATTTGACTAAAATGTAGCCACTTCATGGTAAAAACATAAAATTATGTCTGCATATGGGACTGCAGATACATGAAAAGACATGAAAAAAGGAGACCGCTGTCTTTACAAGGACATTTTTTTTACAAACATAGAAACCCTTCAGTTATGCTAGTAGGTAGCCATGTATTTCATGTACAGTAGGATCCAGACAAAGAAAAAAGTAGTTAATAATATATTCAATGTCTATATCACACTAAAGGCTGAAGGTAGGTTAATTTCAGATAAAATAAGCATCTGCCCATGCAAAAGGTACAAAATAAATTACATAATCTAAGTAGCTTTAACATATGCTCAGGTATCTCCTTAACAAAAAATGACCACCTATTTCCTCTGTGCAGATCAAAGGAGTGATTATAAAGAAAAAGCACTCTTTCTTGAGCTAATCCAATACTTTTAGAAGGTATCTTCTCTCTTTGGCATTCTCGTAAGCCTGGTCTTTTTCTCTACTCAACTTCCTCTAAAACATGAAAATACATGTCCTTCATGTTCCTTTTCTTCCACTCCCCTCTTACAGTGGATCAATTTTGATTTAATAAAGGAGATACTTGAAACGCATTGTACAGATAAAATAGCCTCTTTCAAAAACACAGGAGGATCTCTGTTGCTTTTTCTCTCATTTTATGTATTTTCGCTCTGAACCTGATGGAACTGGGCTGACCTATTCATTTTATTTTTTTCTATCTTCAGTACATGGATGGTGGGAAAAAAAGGCAAAAAGTACCTGATGTCAGCTTTGAGCATTGGAAGGGCACACGCAGGCAAGCTCATCAGGGTCTAGACAGTCAAGGTAGTGATATGTGACTTACACACTGTGTCTCCCTATCTCATAAAACTCTCCTACAAATGCATCCATAGCCTGTACTACATTCAGTAGTTATTCTATCTTGAAACTACTATTTCCACAGTTACAGGGCACATGTGTTTTCACACATATCAACATTTTATGTATGGTACAAGTAAAGTATCTAATAATCTAAATAAAATAATTTATTACCCTTCCCACTTTCACAAATAAGCTGACTTTAAAGGGCAAAACCAAAAAATGGAATTGCTTGTGGTCTGAAATACAGTATAAGACATTTTTACTCCCTTTTTACAACCTACTCTATCATCACAGTGAGATCAGCAATACCTGCCAAAGATTACAGTTTCAAACTCTACATAAGCAAAAAACTAAGTGTGAATAAAGGGGTTAGATCCACACTTTCAAACCAATTCAAAAGACATTGACGCAGCTCCATTTGTACCTTTACAACCATTAAGTATCACTTATGAAAGTTGAAGTATGAAGATGCTAGCGGCACGCTCAGTTTCATAGCAAATCATCAACAGAACTGAAATCAAACTCTGGTTCTTGAATCTAAACACTGGAAGTCCTTTTCATTAAACGAAAAACCTCAGGGGAAAAGCATATCCAATAAAGAAAAAAGATAATTCAGAATAAAAGAATTTTTAACAACTAATTAAGAGACTTGCTAACCCCAAACAAGTATATGTATTATTTCTGCACTACCTGCAATTTCATATTAATCTACCAAACCCTATATGAGAAATGCACAATTTGCAGAAACCAAAACAGTACAGTGTAAAAACAAAGGTTTCATAGACTAAAGGGCTAAAATTGGACTCTGTAAGCACCTAGGATGGCAGAGATCATCCTCATCTAAAATAGGATTTCTAGAGCCATAGATAGGTCATATCCTCTATGACCCACCAGCACATCTGTTCTTGCTTTGCTTTTCCTACAGAATAGAGTCCACTGAATTTCATCTAAGCATAACTAAACCTTGCAGTAAGTGTATTGTTTCATGAGAACATGCTTTATTAAAATATAATTCAAACTAGATCTTGCTCAGCACTATTAATTATATGTCCTATGTGACATGTAAGAAGAGCATAAAAATAGATATGGAACTGTGATGAAATGCAAAACACTGCAGTAATATTTTCATTGTTATGTTTCTGAGTCACCAGATCAGGGCAGTTGGCAATCTTGTAACATATTATACAAAAACACAGGAGTGTATAGGAATCTGCTCTTAATGAGTCCCCTATGCTGATATCTGCAGGTGTCTTGCACATATCCCTGTGATCTGTAATTTCATTAAACTGCTGCATGAATCCCAGGGCTGGGGGGCAGGAGGGGGGCGGATCTTAAACCCTGGACACTGCTGTTGAATTACACAGTTCCAGAGCTAGAAATGTTTTCCTAGTCTCTACACGCTCTACGAGCACTTAAGAACATCTTCCCTACTCTCTCATCTTCTTTTCAGTAATCAATCCTAAGACACATTCAGAGCTAGCCTACCTACCCCTCTTCTCAGCCTTCCCTTGGGAGCTTAAATAAGCCAAGCTCAGTAGTCATCTGTTATGACTACTTCGACAATGTAGAGCTGTGGAATACATATTGAAGTCTCCCTACAGCTTTATTTTCACAAACATGACAGTTTTGTAGACATGCTGAAGGATTTCTAAAATTACATAAAGTAAGAGCAAATCTTCTGCCTCTAAACCCAGTGGGGCAGACAATTTGCTAGGAATTGCCAACGTCAAATATTACACTGTACAAGACGTCTTCTCTATATTCTAATAATTTTTTAAAACATTGAAAATTACAATACACATTTCAAATATTTTTCATGTTTTAAAGACATAAGTATCAATTTTATGAGAGCATCATGTCCAAAATATTATTGGACAAAATATTATTTCAATATACTCATTCAAATAAAACCCACAGATGATTTAAAGTACTATTTTACAATACAACCGTAACAAAAGAACTTTGCTTCTGTTTAACAAGTCAGTTACTTGGGATCTTCTCCAAAGTTGCCTTGTCCATTTTAATCCTTGCTCTATTTCTCCCTTTAAGCTGCATCCATAGAATAGCTTGGGTCAGCCAGGACCTTTAAAGGTCATCTGTCCAACCCCCTGCAATAAGCAGGGACATTTTCAATGAGATCAGGCTGCTTGGAGCCCTGTCCAGCCTGACCTTGAATGTTTCTGGAGATGGGTTATTTTTTCTGGGCAACCTGCCAGCGTTTCACCACCCTCATAGTAAAAAAGTTTCTTCCTTATGTCTATTCTGAATCTACCCTCTTTGAGTTTATAATCATTACCCTTTTTCTTATTGCTGCAGGACCTACTAAAACATCTGTTCCCATCTTTCTTATAAGCCCCCTTTAAGTACTGAAAGGCTGCAATAAGGTTTTTAAAAACTCCACAACAACAAAACCCATGTTGCTAATAAAGCATAATATCCAATAATCTTTTGCTCCTCAGGAAGCCTAGAGTGATAAACTATAATCTATTATTTTCCATTAGAGAGATTCTCTATTTCTGTTCTAGTCTCAGATGCCTGGTTATCATTCTAAAAAGGAACTGAGTTTTCATAATATATTATGTGTAACTTCACAGAGTTCAGGGAAAGGCCATAGTGATACCCTGCTTTCATAAATCAAGAGCAAGTACTGTGTGCATGTCTGTCATCAAATGATCTTACATTAAAGAGAAGACCAAAGAATTTACCTAATTGTATGGAAGTAGAACTGGAGCTTAAAGTAATTTAAAGTGTTCCTGACTCTAACTACAGATTAGAGGTGAAAAAAAAGGCATTTTATCAAACAAGTAATTTTAATCCTTTTTCCTACTACACATTGTATCAAAATCCTCAGAACACAACTTAGCTGCCCAAAACCATACCTGAATGCATAATCAAGCACTGACTCAAGTGCTCACATGCTGGAACCAACAACTCATTGCCTGGGAAAACAGTTACAATAAGGATTTGTATGTCATGGGACTTCTTAGGGAGCTAGCTGGAATATTAATCCTTATGTAACAAATTATTTCATCATCAAAAAGAAAGCTTTTTACTTCAATATATTTCTGTCTCAAAACCCTATAATTAGCATTGATATAAGTTTCTCATGTAGGAAAGATGCTGGCAGCCACCCACTTTTTATTTTACAGGGTTGTTCTTCAACAATAGTGGGAGTAAATTTCAGCAACACTGCCAGTTCCTAGCATGCTGCCTAGACTTCCAGCAATTGGAAAATCAGTAGAAGGTCCAGTAAGGTCTTTTGATCCAGAAATAATTCACCTGTGCTCAGCAGTAATCAGAGATAATTTGATTTGCATTATGTTGATTTGGCATCACAAGATTTTCCTCATCTACTGGTACAAAAAAGTGCCCTGCAGCAAACTGTCATACAAAGAATTTATAAATGCACCTACGTTTTCCATTATCAGGAGGGAAAAATGTGTTACCATCAAAACAATTGCTCCCACCTTGGAGATGAAAACCTGAATAGATCATAATTCAGATGACCAGGACATAAGAAAACTCAAGAAACTACTAAATTGAAAAGAAATAAATATTTTTCAGGAGAAAAAATAAGTGCCCCACCCCCCAGTTAGTCAAAAGACATAGAATACTTTTAATTATCTGGGATACATGTTTCAAAGACTAAAAGTAATTTCTCTGGAGTATTCACTTAGTGCTTGCTGATAGAGTTGTCAACTCCTGACCTTTCAAACAGAACAATATAAAAACCTAACCAATTTCATTCTTCCAATTACTGAGATGTGAACAATGTTCAGAGGTATGGACACATTTTAAATAGATTATCGCCACTATAAATCCTAATACCTAGTAAAAAAGACTTATTTACTAAATAAAATTCAAACCTATCAGCACGATTGAGATCTCGACCAAAAGCAGCTCCTACTGCTTCCTAACACTGCCTCATATATTCAGTATAAGTTAGTCCACTTTTGTGCATTTTTTCCTTCATCACTGCACTGTCTTGTGCATCATAGGGTGCACAAGCTGTATTTCTTTGGGATGAAACTAAACCAAAGGATGTGCTGCAATTGCTAATGGACCTCCAGGTCATAGAGCCAACTCAGAAATAGTCCAAAGTAAAGCCCTTTGAAGTGTCGTGTAAAACTAAAACAAGTCCCAGGTCCTCAGGAACAAGTGCATTTACAGGTTTGCTCCTATTGCACCACACCACCTGCTAGTGTAGCAATAGTCCAAATAAGCAGTATGGCACATCTGTTACACTTTCAGTTAACTAGGATTTAATAAAATAATAATGTAATTACTTGTATTTTAAGCCAATCTAATACTTAGTTTGAGCAGCAGTCTGAATTTTGAAAACTAGGACTATTAACTTGCTAAATAAAAAGTGTAGTTTTGGAGAAAAAAACTTAATCAGTATGAAAGTTATCACCAATTTAGTCTGCTTTTTTTATCTTATTTTTCCTCCTCTAGGATGCCCCATCTTCCCTCTTCTGTTCTCCTGAGAGCCAGTGATCAACAATATCACAAATCAAATCTTATTTTGCAACAAGCCAAATAAAAAGATGTGGAAAATATCTGGAAATGTTTTGAGTGCTTATTATAATAAATGCTACCACAGATGTGTATAATTAGACAGTAGGCTAGAATGGCAACAATACATTGCAGTGAAGTGCCATTTGTTTGCTTTTCATTTGTGTGAATAAAAAGCAGTGAGGAATACTACCTTCACAGCTCACACCTTACAAGAATTCTCAACAAATGCAATTAAACACAAAATACAGACGTGGTATACAGTACATTTCTATTATTCATGAAAGTAAGAATTAATGGTGAGCCACTATAATTATGTTGGCAACTGATCTGAGTAAGATTCTTTTTTTAGAATGTGTGTAAGATAGGATTTTAGTATTGTTAAGTGAGTTTTTACTTAAAAGTAAAATCCTTCTCAATCAGAACTAATGAATAAAAACATTTCAGGCTGGATATTAGGAAAGATTTCTTCACTGAAAGAGCAGTTAAGCATTGGAACAGGCTCCCCAGGGAAGTGGTGGACTCATCATCCCTGAAAGTTCTCCAGAAATCAAGCAGACATGACACCTCATGATATGGTTTAGTGGGCATGGCAGTAGTAAGTCAAATGTTGAACTTGATGATATCTGAGGTCTTTTCCAATCTTAATGACCCCATGATTCAAACAATGAAATTAAGCAATTTAGGAGGGTCAGTTGATGCTTTTAATATCAGCAAGATTAGCAATATAAGTAGACTTTTATATTTATCGACAAATAAGCCTGAAGCATCTTTCACTGACAGCAAGTTTGAAGCAGCCACCTCCATAGCTAACTTAGTGTCATACATGGGGCAGCAGGTCCCTCCCCCCAACAATCTCTTACCAAGACTTAAAATATGGGGTTTTTTTAACTAAGGAACAAGGGAAGGAATAGCAGAGCAGCAGCAGCTTCCACAAGGCAAGAAATTTGGTAAATGTATTTTAAGGACTTGTACAGATGCTCAACGGGTACTGATTTTAAGGGTTTAAATCTGATGATTTAGTAATTCTACTCTCATGTATACTTGAACACTGTTCAAAGATGACTGAGCAATTTTAATACAGCAGTCGTAGTGGAGGAGGAAGCTTTATAGCAATTTCTTATTCTATACTAATAAAGACATACCTTAGTAAAATGGTTTTATTCAAATCCTATTAGTCATGGAAAAATTGATGCAGAAGAGGCTGAGAGAGGCACATTGCCTACAGCACTTTAAATTTCTGAATTTCTTGTATATATTTTGCACTGACATGACAAAGCACCTCTGTGAGATGACAGGTCTTGTTTTCTGCATAAAAAATTCAAGGCAGTTACAACATATTTGTGGTATATGATGTGTAAGGCAGGGCTAAGAGGAGCCCATTTATCCCTATTAAAATATTTAGAAGATCTCATTAGTGTGGAATTATCTGACTTCTACCAATTCCTTCCAATCTGCTGGGTATCTATTACAGGAAAATGATCCTGTTCACCTTCCAGCACTACAGTGTAGGTAACTTTTACAGTTTCAATAGTTAATGAGCTAGACATCAATTTTGCTGATAATAAAGCCTGTCAATTGTCAAAAGGACGCCGGTACCTTTGCAGAACGAGAAGCAAGGGCATATCAGAAAGTCAGAGTTCAAACAATTAAAACAAAAAGCTGAGAGAACAGCAGGAGAAAAGCAAAGATAAAACAAAAGTCAATCAAACCTGTAAAGCCCTGCAAGACAATTCAAGCCCTTGAAGACACTCAAGACATCTCTGAAATAAGTTTTCAAAACTGAATAGTAGCTTTGTGTACTTTTCCTGGAATACTTTCAAAAGTTGTATTTTGAAGGCACCTTGCCCTTCAGCAGAAGAGTTCAGATGCATTTCAGAACGTGAGCACCCAAGTACTGAGGGCCCAGAATGAGCAATTGCATTAAACATTCTGAAGACAAACTACAGACTCAACAGGAAAGAAAATGACCAGAACATGGTGATATTAGACAATGTACATAAGCAGAATAAGTAACACAAGATAAAACAAACAAAGGTGTTAATATGGATAAAAAAGTGGAAACAGGAACTTCATAGACTGACCACTTAAATGCAACACTTATTAGGGTTTTATACTGCAAGCTCTGCCCACATAATATAAGTGAAGTTTTATGGACAGATTTGAAAAATAAATGCAAATATTAAAGTTTTGCATGATGTTACAAATACAAGTCAGGTAAAACAAAAGCAAAGCAAGGGGAGAAGAAAGGCGGGGGACAATGGGACAGGAGAAAGAAATCTTGTTTCTGGACTTCTCACTCATAAACCAAAGATGATACAGGGATTTTAGTAGTTACTGGTATGTAACTACTTACATTACGTAAGTAACACGACTTAAGCAATACAGAGAGAAAATAAAAGTATCACAAGAGCAACACATAAGAGGTATCCAAAACTTCAGAACAAGGATTTGTGTGGTTTCAGGAGGCCACTGACAACAGCTGGAACTCCTTCCTTTCTCTTTCACCACAGCTCCATGTTCCCTAATTACTCTAATTGTGTGAGTCCTTCCATGAGGGATCTCTGCAGGGACTTCAGTTCTTTGAGAAAGAAGTGCCAGGTGCTCCATCAGCATCTCTGTCCTCACCACAGAGATGTGTAGGAATTGTCATCTCATTAAGATCCCTTCACACATTCAATTGCTGGTCACGTATCAGACTCATGACTTTGCTGTGGAAAAAGTCCTGCTGATCAGTCACAGACTAGGAGGACCTGGGCCAAGAAGAGTGGTGTACAAGACTAATATCACAGATGACACAACAGTATGTTCCCCAACAGCTCTGGTATCGACTGGCATCTGATCCCTGTACTACAAGAGGGAAAAATGATGGAAAGCTAAAGGAGAGGATATGCCAAAACACCTTGTCAACAAAAACAGTCCACTGCTAGGCAAGATAAACTCTTACATCTTAAGGAATAAGCACTTAAGAACTGAGCTGATAAGCACATTCCATGAGGCTACAGGATTTATTTACATGAATAAATTCTTGCAGAAGAAAGGAAAACTGTTGCTAGGAAGGAAACAGAGGACTCACTAACATTTTACAAAAAAGGGGGGGCTTGATCAAATAACGCTGAGAAATCAAAGCTTTTGATGTTACAACATACCTGTTTTAATTAAAAAGTAAGGTTGATCCAGATACTGTGGTAACTCTTGCCATAAAGACAAACTATTGAAGACATGGAGATGGTCGGGCAGGTCAGAATGTAGCCCAACACTTCACTTAAATATAATATTAATATATAATATATTAAGCCTTGTTAAAACTGCAATATCCAAAAATGAATCACCTGATCAGTCTCAGATGGAAAGCAGCTTCTGTGCAGTGGGAAGCCATTAAAGAAGGGAGAGGAGGAAACAAGGTTTTCATCCCAGAATCTAGAATTCGAGCAAGTAATCTAAAAGTTGAAACTACAGGTATATAATGGATTACATTGCATTTATGGCATTAATTTTGAAAGGTGCCAAGCAAATTATGTCTATGGATGTTTTATCTAAATATACAGATCAGTTTAAAAACAACTCAGTTGTCGTGAAAAAGCTATTTTCCCACCAAATTTTATAACAACAACAGTACTAACTTGCATGTGAGTTTTACAATAAGGTAATGGTTCAGACCTACAGTCTACAAATTCCCTGAAAGTAGTCTCTCACAGATGGTCAAAACATCAGGAACAATTTGGAGACAGATCTTTTCATTTCAGATAGGAATATGATGATGGCTTAACATATGTACTTAAAATTCTAGCAAACTAATTTTACTTCCTTCCCCACTCCAATCCTCTAACAAAGAAATCTTCCATATTACTGAAATAGAGGAATGCTGCCATCACTACAGCCTAGGCAATTAAAAGGAATAGATTTTTAAAGCACATGCTCAATAGCAACTGGCACTTTGGCAACAGATACTGTGGCCATGAAACCAATGACACAATAAAATAACAGCTGAGATAGGCACCAAGAGGCTTTTCAACCTCAGAGATGCAGCAGGTAGGACACTGAGTTACAGTTAATTTGTGCTGAAAGCAGAAAATCAGAACCTTGTGTAGGCATGATCCTGTAAGATAACAGAGAAACTGAACTAGAGGCACAGGCCACCTGGGTTTCTGATCATCTCCATTCCTGCTGCACTTCACAAAACACTATTTTGCAAAATTGTTTTAAATAAACAATAACACAATTATAGAATGCTCCTACCATTTGCCACCTGTTTTCATATTAGCCAAACTGAAAACTGAGAGGTTGATGAAGAAACGGTATTATGAAAGTTTAATGATGATATTTAGCTAAAAGCAAGTATTTACTCATGCAACATAATAAGGAGGTTTCCTATGTACAGTTCCATACTTTTGACTGTCCTTGCTTTTTTTAAACTGGTGTTAATAATCACTACAGTATCAGTCCCCAAACTCACAAACAAGCAATATTCCCCTTTATATGCAGGTATGTTAATGTGTGAAACATCATTTCTATGTGATGGTACAACATAAGAGAACTTTGCTCAAAACAAAGTAGCCTTAACAGTAAAAATACTGTAAACTATAGTTACAACGCTTCCATAAAACAGAATTCATACTTCACATCATCTGTTGCTCATATGGAAGTATGTGATACTCATTTTCATTTTGCAATACTCCATGGTATCAGTCTTAAAATCTTGTTCTTACATTCCTGGATTGTTGCTTTTGTTTGGTTTGTTGTTTCTTTTTTTTAACTCCGTAACTAACAGCTTTAAGTTGCTATAGTTCTTTTGGTTAATATATATAGAACTCCATTTAATCTCTAGACTTTTCAGGAAAAATTATAATTTTTGAACACAATTAATTGTCTGAAGGTGTTCAACATAAGAACCCTCAAGGACCCAAAGCAAAAAAAAAAAAACCTACTCTACTAGACCAGTTTTCATAGGGAAACACACAGACTTTTGTCTTCTCAAACAGCACTAATTGCACCTAAGGAGTTTTGTTAATATTCCATAAATCATTATGCAAAATGCTTTTAAGCATGAACAAAATACTGACATCTACTGACAGATTAGTTTCCCATTAAAAAAATGTTTGAAGTACACAGTGAAGAAAATAAATGGATGAAACACTTGTAAAGATTAATGTACAGTAAATATGATTGTCAGTGACAATCCACTTTGAAGCAAGGCACATATCACAAATCTAGCAGTTGGCTTCTGCTTCTCGTTTTAAAAGAGTAGAAAATAACAGCTATAGAAACCTTATGGGCTAAACATCTATCATTTGGTCCTGTGGCAACAGGTGAGTGAACCTGACGATTCAGTTGATTCAGTCCTTTGATTCTGTACAGCCGCTGTCCTTGAAAGTGCAAAGATTTAACTTTCTTTGCTTGAAACTAATAATTTCGTATGTATTCTTTGCAATGAAAAATGTGAACTTCAAATGTTGATATGCGGGATTGCAGAGATCATCTGTCCCTTCTCCATAATTAGCATTATTGGGTCATGCCTCACAGTGACATTATGAGTTGACCAAAACAGTCAAGACATATCAAGTACCTGCCTTTTTTTTTTTTTTAATTCCTATGAGCTGGTGGCTTTCCCCTTTTCTCAGATTTCAGCCATGAGATTTTTGGTGTGATGTATTTCCACCACTGCTTCTCTTAAGACACCAATGTTTAACTGTTTAACAATTACCTGTTAATATTAGAAAAGCACCACCATTTCCCATAAAGGAATCTCCTCAATTAGGCAAGAAATTTTTTAGAAGTCAGGTCAGTTTCAGGTACAACTCTGATCACGTATAGATTTTACCTCTCTCCCACAAAACATGCCTATATTCCTGCCTCACTGAAACTATCTGTACTTCCACTTACTAATCTTTTCAGTACTCATATTCTGCAACATAAATTACAGCATTATATCAACTAAATATTTATATCAACTAAAATCCTTGGTTTTAACAACTGACACCATAATCCCCTCAGCATACGTTGTATCTGAACACTTGTCTCAATTCCGAAGAGGACCCCAAAACAGCAGAACTCTGCAGAACAAAGGCTGTTCACATGACTGATTTCATTAAGGGATTAAAAACTGCATTTAAAATTTATGTAATTACAACAGGTTTGATAAGCTTGGATAAATGAAGCCTAAAACATCCAGCAATCTGATTTAGGCACTCCAAGACTACATAAGATACATAAGACAATTTAAATCACACTTCTTTTTCCTTTACAACAAAGAATGTGCAAATGAAAAATAGGTCAAATAACCTCACAGCAAGCTATTTCACATCAGGGGATGTATGCAAATGGTAAATTTTTCTTATTTTTATTACAAAGAAAATAAAGCAATGTTTAAGCACATTGAACTCTCAATGTCCGTTTCTTAAAAACCTCCTCTCTCTAGGCTAAAGCTGTACAAATAAAATTTCAAATTAAGAGTGTTAAGTATAACATGCAGCTCCTAAGCCAGCATGACCCACCAGCAGGTGAAGGGCAGCATGCTCAGTCTGCAGTGGAGTGGCACAGGAACAAGGAATAGTTAGGGAAGGTACTGCATCATGGAGGGACATGGGCAAGAGAGGTGTGCAAGAGTACTGCTGTAGGAAATAGGGAATCCTGTGTTAGGATTTTAATGTCCACAGACATTTCTCATCTACTGCCACAATGTCACAATTGTGCAATCAAATACTGACAAAATCTATGTTACAGCACCTTCACTGGCTCTAACAAAATATTCACCTAAAGTTATTCTAAGGAACACTTAAATTATGTTTTCCACTTCATAAAGAATGCATCCTTTTTTAGCAAAATTTTAAACACTCTACAGTGGTAGAACTGTATTCTTTAAAGTCTTTTTTTATCACTTTTGAATCAAATGCCATCCAAACAAAACCAGCTGTTACACAAAAATGTTTATAGTTGAAATTAAGAATATTTATGGATAAATCACAGCCCACAATCAGTGCATACCCACTGAAATAGTTTTCTTGTAAGCACACAGAAGACAATTAACAAAAGGAATAAAATGGATTTTAAAAAAGCAACAAACCCCAGTATTTTTGGTAAAATGCAGTAACAGCAACACAAGGTGTGCTTTATATTATCTCAACATACCTTTCCAAGATCTGCAGCCTGTTTTAAAATATCTCTTTTTAGATCTTCTGCTCTCTTGGAATGAAAAGAATTACTTTGACTCTGGATGACAAATACAACTTCTTTTAATTCTGTAAATCAGAAAACAAGAAGATTTAAGGACAAAAGAAGTTATTTTCTGTTTTGCTCCAAAGCTAGTGAGAACCCAGATGTGCGGGCAAACGTATTACCCAGCAAGATATTTCTTCAACTATAAAAATATTTCATGAAATAGTAGAAAGGCATAATTTAACACACACATAAAAATCCAACACATACAAATCCAAAACTGTCCTTTTCAGGATTAACTTATAAAAAGCACGGCATGAGCAGAAGATGTGCAGCAGACCTTAAATGCCCACAATGAAGAGTAGCCACATTCATAAAGTTGCTTTTTCTCCAATACACCACCACTCCTTATTACTAGAGTTAAAAGGTGTTAGTCACAGACCAGCATCTCCCCACACTAGGCAATGCATGAACATGAAACAGAAAAGATGCTTCTCCAAAAGAGAACTTAAACCCCTACCCGGAAACAAACATCAGATGGAGAGGCACGTACATGAGAACTATGAGGTAATACTCTTATCTAACAGGACAGCACTCATGTCTCACGTGTCTTCACAGTGTTTAAGGGCATTGTAGTTAAGAACTATAAATGAGAGAAGTGTGATAAATTTATTTATAAACTTACAAGAAAATAATGAAGCAGATTTGCAAAGATTTATGGAGTAAAAATGTGCTTATTAAAGAATGCAAGTAGGTGACAAAGTAGGTAGCCAAATTTTCTTGATGACAGTAGATAGAATAGTCCCTCAACACTTAGAAAACTAAGAGCAGCACGCAGGTATGATCCCATTCAGAAGCAGAACACAGCAAAGGACAACAAAGGATGAGAAGATGAAGCGAAGTGGACAGAGGCCCTTTCCAGAATTTTTAACAAGTTTGATCTGTGTTGTATAACTCACTCAAGATCATAACTAAGTATCAATCAATGTGTAAGATGAGAATCACACAATACTGCAGTTACTGTTTATTTGGCCAGAAAAAAAGCTGAACTTTACAAATACTATGTAGGAAGTACACACAAGAGGTAACTCAGAACATAACAACTTGAGACAGTACCAAAAGGAGAGAAATTAATATCCCATGGGCTCTCTACAGAATTGCAAAAAATGTGGAGAAGGAACAAAGTTCACACAAAAAAAATTACATGCTAACTTGGTAAACGGAGTAGGATGAATGAAGAAGAGAAGAACAAGGGTGAAGAAAAAACCATCAAAATTATGAAAGTAGTCACAAGGAAAAAGAATAAAACAACACATGAAGAAGGATCACAATAAAAAACAGTGGGAACAAAAAGAGGATTAACCACAAATATCTTCACTAAGATTATGAGAAGACTGCAATGTCCAAGACCTGAGGATCAATTACACTGCTTTGCTCCTCTGAACAATTACTTGCTAGTTTAAACCTATGACAGCTCAAACCTGTAGTTAAATATTTTTCTACTTTTCCACTGTTGTTATTTTCCCTCAATTTATTAGCTTACTCATCAAGACAGGCTCTGACATTGTCAAATTGTCTGAGGTTTCTGGCGATATACTGTAGAGATGGCATAAGCACTGGTTTAGATATCAGTTTTAATTTCACATTTTCCCACACAGTGTAGGAATGAACAGTGTTCATGCTCTAAACTGCCAAACAAACTGCTGAAAAAAACCATGCATAATAAAACATTCTGAATGGCAACTGTTTGCTGTCTAGTAAGATCTTTGCCAAATTTCATGTGGAAAAATTAAAATCACTGCAAAAACTGAAACTATACTTCATTGATGCTAATGAGAGTCAAAGGGCTAAATCTACACGCACAATAACGAAAACATCCCCAGAGATAAAAAGCAAACACTACATTGCTTTATGTAATTACTGTTTTAGTATCAGTATGTTCACAGATATGGAAAGTATCTGAATTACACTCAGTTTCATTTACAGTACATTTAACAACAGCTGTGATAATCCACAATAGAATACTTTCTAGGAGTAAGCTAACACCTAGTTTAATCAAATGGAAATAGTTTCCTCTGTTATAGGCAGTTTAAAGGAGCTGATAAAAAGACATATTCAGTGTATTAAAATGTCAACCGAAAATAGGTACAATTTTTAACACCTAAATTGTTTCTCAAGTTGAGAAATGGTCTACCAATCAAAACAAAGAATGGAGTCTTTTCAAAAATTAATATCTACCCAAAAAGCGCTAAATCTTCCTGGTATTCAGCTTTAATGTCAGAATGGACTCACAACTACTCAGAAACCACTACAACAGAGAGATGATTAAGCTGGTTCCTTTTAGAACAAGAAGAGCCAAGTCTCGAGGGTTTAGCAGGATGAGAAGTCCAGGGTTATAGTGCAGAGAATGCAAGTCCTTAGCTCAGGTTTGTTAACTTTTTGCCAGAAGGACACCAGACTTGTCTTCAGAAAAGGCAGAACCCTGCAGAATTTTTATTCTCATTATTTATCACACATGTCCAGCAGCAAAAAAGTTATTTTACCACTATTTTACCTATTAATGTTTGACATGCTTCTTAAATACTTGCTTCTAGAGATTACAAAGTTATTATAATTTGTTACAAGAAATTTATGATAACCCTAGTTATTACAAGTACCATGAGAGCCTAGCAGAATGGTAAAATTCAGTTTCATATTAAATTGTTACAAGAACAGCTACTAGGTATCATAAAATTTTATTTTAAAATACAGTGTACTACAAAATGCAGTTCATCAGTTTCATAGTGGAGAGTGCACATGGTCTGAAAAGACTTAACTATAAGAACTGCAAGTACAATCAAAGATTCAGAAGTTTTTGTTTGATGAGACTACATGAGCCAAAGGAAAAAAAGGGTATTTATGAATCAGCAATGAACTGATAATGCTGCTGGGCATTTAGGCACTGTTCACACAGTCACTTTACAAAGCATAACTGTATTTTGTTTATACTAAAAAGGCAGCCATGAGAGAAAACAAATACAAACTATACATACTTACCTCTGCTTATTTTACTGATTGTTTTGCTTTCTTCAGGCTTCTAGAAGAAAGGAGGAAAAAAACCTCACGTAAGAATACACATAAACCCTCAAATATTTCTATAGAGAAAACACTGGGAGTCAAAGCATTCATCAGATTATAAATGTAAACATAGAGATTTTAACTCAAAAAGGAATAATAAAGTAAAAAGCTTTTCATCATCAAGAACTGCAACAGATATCCTACATGCTTGCACGTTATTACTCAGAAAATACAGTAAGAGAATAATAAAAAAAAAAAAAGAATGTTTTTTCATAACTCAATTCATACCAGAACTCTTTAAATAAATAATAACAGGTTGGGGTTTTTTGAATTTATTATGTATCTCCTGAGCACTAAGTTTGGAATATGGAACTCTACAATGCAAACACACCTGTTCAGTATGTAAAAAACCCCCAACACACTCTTCTTATTCATTTCATCCACTCTTAAGCTTCTATGGAAACACAGTTCTTAAAGGAAGACTCAAAAGCAATTTATATCAAGATAAATGAATCTGAAAAGGTTGTTGTACCTAACAGGACTTCACTGAAATTTACTAAGATATCACATAAGTTTGTGCTTTTTTGTGATAGTTGGGATTTTACCAGAGTGCTGAGGAAGAGACAACAGTGACACTGCATTTGCATTGTGAACCAGGAAACCAAGACAGACACAAAAAAATGTCTTAGGAAAATACTCAATTTCTTCTAAATAACAGAGGTCGGGTAGAACTGTGTTGCTTAAGAGAGATAGGACTGGAGAAAGAGCTGTGCAATTCCTACAAAAATTAAAGGAAGGAAAACAGAGCCCTCATTTAATGCACAATTTCTCCCTGGTGACAACACCCCAGTGCTTTGGTTTCTCCAAATATAAAATAAAAATCATCTTTACTAATTGCATAAGAATGTTGTAGGATTTAGCTTGATTCAAGTGTTTTAAGCCTTTCAGATAGAAATGCCATACAAGGCACTCTTCAGTAATATGCTCGTATATAGTTTACCTACCCTTGAGACAATCTCTATTTATAGATACTTAGCCCCCTCCCTTTTTTTTAATATCAGATCTATGTAATTCTTTCAGCTCTACTTGCATCAGATGATCTCTCCTCTGTACAGGTCTGACTTTTGCACTGAAATGCATAAACTCCAACTTCCCTGGTAGCCATCTGTAAAACCTTTTCAAGAATGACTGCATTGCATCCATTCTTATCATCCTTTTTTTGCTGACTGGGTCAATAAGGTTTCAAAAATTTCTTATAAGACTAAGTTATTTTGGTGACTCTACACAGCACTGTTATTATATCCCACTGTAAGTTACCATTCTAAGCTAACCTATATTAGAAACAATACAGGAAGATTAATTTTCTGTAGAAACAAAAAACTATGTGTCTTGTGCTACACAGTGGGAAGACAAGCCATATTTTACAACTACTTTTATTGAAACACAACATAAAACAGTTATTGCCTGATACATTCCTGTTAGTGTTACTGAAAAAAAAAAAAAAAGGAGGAAACTAAAAGATATTTTGGCCTGAAGAGTTCTAGGAGGCACCTCTGACTTCATCTGAGGGAAGGTTTTGAAACTCTAAAATAGTAGGAAAGCCTTCATAAATTATATCCTACATAAGAATGACAGCATAAACAGCTGGATTGAGAAGGTAATGGAATTTAAGAAAGAGCAATTTAAAAATAATGACAACAGAATGAGATTACCAAGTCTCCCAGATATACTGCAGCAGATCAGCAATTTGCAATAGGGATCTTTTTAATTCATGAAAATTACTGTAGATGTAGCAAACATCATCAAAACTACAAATTGTTTAGAAATGTATTTTTCTGGCTATACTTCTATTGCATTTGATGTGAGGTCACTAGATCTAAATGGCAGTTGTAGATTCTAATTCGATTCATTCCAGCACTTTTATTTTCCTCCCTTAAATTTATTTTATACACAGACAAACATCTGTTACAAATACATACAATAAGAAAATGGCAGAGAGAAGTCTGTTAAAGGACATACATGCACACACATCTAACATCCATTATGCTATTTAAAGTTCGGGATAGCTCTGACCATCAGTTCTTCTAATCTGTTAATTTGAAATTTCTTATGTAGGCTTTACTTGAGCTGTGACTTGAGTAGTAAAATGTAATAATGCTAATTTAGCAGAGAGGCAGCCATTTCCCTCTCGAGGTATTTTATATATATATATACATAACAAAGCCAAGAAAAAAGGGAAACCTGCCTCTGAAACAATAAAGATTATATGCTAAAAAACATTTCTCAACAGCAACACCACCACCAATTTCTCTTTTATATGCCACACTGAACAGAAAGACATAAGTACCACTAATGTCAATGATCAAAATAATCAATGTCACAG
>JAWWES010000001.1:47077161-47095754 GCA_035583135.1 Lophotriccus pileatus | reverse complement strand
TTCTCTTTTATATGCCACACTGAACAGAAAGACATAAGTACCACTAATGTCAATGATCAAAATAATCAATGTCACAGATATTAGGCTTTCTGTTCTGGTCTCTTCTAGCTTATTTTATAATGTCTGTAAAATGTTCCTGCTCTAGAAATTAAAATTTATTACCTGCAGCACTGACAGTTCAGTCTCATCTTCTGCACCTTCAGGAACTACACTTACAGCAAAACCTGAAAGAAAAAGCAGACTTTTTTCATACTATAGGAGCTCTCTTTCACAACTGACAAAGTTCTGCAGAAAGAAAAAAACCAACACACCAAATTTAGGTATATTTTTCACATTGATACTATATTAGTAATAATCTTTGTGAACATGAGACAGTCTGTTCTTATGGAATTTATACATTTGCTGCCTGAAAATTCCTGTGCCACTTCTGAAAAAATCACTTTTTGATGTGAAGCCAATTCATCTTGCCTTCAAGGCAATAAATCCCTTTAGAAAAAAATCTGTCCAATCCAGTTGTTCACTTGGTAAAAGTATAATGTGCTACCACATGGGAGAATGGCAGTCCACTCTGTCTTTTCCTAAAGTTTGAATTACCAAAGCTTCACATGGAGCCACAGAAACTGCCAGCAGCTGACAGAAACTTCTATCAAAAGTGAAGATGGCTATCGTAGGCTTTGAATGCCATCTTTGAACAACAGTCAAACTTGTTAATGTATGAGGCCCAAATAAATGTTTACAAAAAGAACAGAGAACCCACAGAGGTAATTGACACAGACATAGCATTATTTTAAACCCTTTATAGTGAGGCCACCCTATGCATACGCTTCTAGTTTGCATTAGAAAAATAAATGGTTGGAAAAATAAAATAAATTAGAAAAATAAAAAGGGTTCTGGTGCTGGGGATTTTTTTCTCATCGAAGTAGTCAATCAGTTTGCCTCAGCTTGCTCATTTGTAAAAGTAGTGTCATTTAACATAAGAAAGCCTTGCTAAAATTCTTTGTAAGAAATCTTTTTCTTAAATGTACTAAAGAGATGCAAATGAAACAAAATTGTTATAATTTGGAAGGAATTCAAGATACTATTCATCATGGTCAGATCGATGGTCTTCTTAAAAACTGGGACGGAAAGTAGATCCAAGTGGATTGTTTAAAGCGTATTTAAATTATTTATTGCTTGAAATCGATTTCAAAGTGAATTGCTAACCACTGTCATTCCTTTGACACACTAGAAACCTAAAATATAGCAAAGCAAGACAAGACTGTCCAAAGTCTGTGGTGCTCTATCTCCGATTACCTACACCCATATGCCCTTTTAGCGGAGATCAAATTTCATCAAGCGTCGAGGAGTTGAAGTTCACAATGACACCTCTGGTCATTAACTTGAATCTCAAATCACAGCACTACATCCAGACATCCCAAAAATCATTCTAACAGAGTAGACTCATGCTGACCATAGACACATTTCCATTCCTCTTCCAGTGCTCACTCACTCTTAGAATTAAAAAAAAACAAAACCAAAACCAAACCCAAACAAACAAAAACCCCACCACAAACAAACAAATTTATGTTCAAATGGAATTTCCTGTATTTCAGTTTGTGCAAACTACCTCATGTCCACCGGAGTCTGCTCCCCATCCGGTATTTATAAGTGTTGGTAAGATCCTCTCTGAACTTCTTTTCTCCAGGTAAACAGCCCCAGCTCCTTCAGTCTCTCCTCATCTGCCAGGTGTTCCAATCTATTAATAATCTTCATGACCCTTTGCTGGAATCACTCCATCTCTCTCTTGTATGGGAGAGCCCGGACCTGCACACAGCACCCCAGATGTATCTCACTGGTGCTGAACAGACAGACCTTCCTTGCCCTGGTGCCAACACTTTCTCCAGTGCAGCCCAGGGGGCTGCTGGCCACCTTTGCCACAGTAGCACGCTGCTAGTTCATGATCAGTTTGTTGCATACCTGGGACTCTCAGGTCCTTCTCTGCAAAGCTGTTTTCCAGACAACATGCCCCCAGTGTGCAATGGTGCATGGGGTGCCTCCTTGTCAGTGGCAGGATTTGGTATTTCCCTGCACTGAACTCAATTTCTTGAGCTTCCTGTTTGCCCACTTCTCCAGCCTGCTGAGGTCCCTCTGAATAGCAGCTCAACCAGCTTGTGCATCAATCCTCCTGCCCATGTTGTATCATCTGCAAATTCGCTGAGGGTGCACTTTATCCCACTGTCAATGTCATTAATGAAGAGGTGGACCCACCACGCTATTGATCAGGGTCCACAATCCCCACAAGTCAGATAGCTTTCTATCCACCTCACTGTCCACATATGCAGCCCACACTTCATCAGAATGTGCATGACCTTATAGGAGACAGAACTGAATTCAAACTCCCTGCTAAAGTTGGGATAACAACATGCACTGCTTTCCCCATGTTCATGAAGACAGTCATCTCATCTCACAGAAGTCTTTTGCGTTGGCTAAGTGTGACTTCTCCCAATCACCCTCGTTCTTTTTATGTTTGTCTTGTCCTTTCTTACTTGGCAATGATATCCAGGATTATTTGCTACACCACCTTCCCAGGGACTGAGGTAACACTGTCCCACTTACGCTTTCCCCAGATTCTCTTCCTTGCCCTCCTTGAAGATAGGGCTGATATTTGCTTTCTTCTAGTCTTGAGCAATCTCCCCCAGTTACCATGACCTTTCAAAGATTATCAAAAATAGCCTACATTGAGATCATCAAACTCCACCAGCACTTGTGTGTTTGCCTCCCATCAGTTCCTGTGGACTTCTGTATGTCCTGTTTGTTTAAGTGTTCCCTAAACTGGTCCTTCTCCAATGAAAGTAACTCTTCCTTGCTCCAGACTTTCCCATGAGTTTCAAAGGCCTGGGATTGCTGAAGCTGGGTCTTCATAGTACAAATCAAGGCAAAGAGGGTTCCAAGTTCCTCGCCTACTTCAATGTCCTTCTTTTAACCAAGTCCCCCCCCCACTGAGAAGCAGGCCCATATTTTCCCTGGTCTCCCTTTTGCTGATACACCTGTAGAAGCCCATTATCTTGCCTTTCACAAGTTGAATCCCCCATCAGATTCAGCTCCAGTTGGGCTCTGGCTTTCAGAACGGCATACCTGCTGCACTCTCAGACAGTGTCTCAGTATTTCCACCTCTTGAGTGCTTCCTTTTTATGTTCGAGTTTTGCCAAGAGCTTCTTGTTCATGCATGTGGGCCTCCTGACATCTTGACTTGCCTTTCTGCATGTGGGGATGGATCATTCTGGAGCTTGTAGGAGATGAACCTTGAAAAGCAACCAGTTCTCTTTTACCACCTCCCGTATCAATCCATCTTTATTTTTGAGGACAATAGCTGAAAATTACTTTTGTTGCAGCTGTCCTGACACAGTGCAACTTCAACACTCACATGTATAATTTATTCAACAAACCAATACCTGTAATGAATGCTAAAATCCCCCTCCATACCATTATTCTTATTCCCTATGATTGCAGAACTGCAGTATCCACTTCTTTTCCAACAAATAAACACATTAAAAAACTTGATATCTTTTACATCAAATATATCAGGAAGACTTTTTCCAGCTAATACATTTTAATAAGACAAGAACTGTTCAGACTATTTTTAAACTACTGAAGAACCACTCAAAAAACAGACTAGTAGACCCCTGAAAACACCACAAAAAAAGCTTCAAGAGTCTTCACCCAACAGTAATCCAGCTTCTCACTCACACAGATTGTATGAATTTATCTTCGCAACCTTATTAGCAAATCTGTTATGCACATATACTTGATATGAATAAAGCAGTCTTAAGAAGTAAACTGGGACCAAGACTGTTCTGGCTAAGCAACCCAATCTCTCAGCCTCAAAATAAATATCCTCTTCTAAGGATTTAATGGGAAAAGGGTGGCAGGAGTAGAACATGGTAAATTTAGCTGGCCTACAACATATCAACAAAGGGACTACAGTGCAGGTAGAAAATACAGTGCCTGAGCACAAGTGGACATCTCCAAGATTAATTCATCGACCTGCAATTCACTCCCAAGAGGTTTCTGAAAAAGGTGTGCCCAGCAGTGGACCACTGATAGAAAAATTACACATGCAGCTCATGACCACATCAGTTGTACAACACAAGTAGAAACCATAAACTCTCTGTGGCAAGGATATCTTTTTGTCGTGTGCAAAGTACACGTGGACCTCTCTCTAGGAGCTATCAGATGCTACCATAACAAGACAGTAACTTTTCACACCTAAACATCATTATTAATTTGGATAACTGCAACATACTTCTTTCAGCATAACTCCCTAAAATACAGATCAATCTCTAGAGCTAGAGGTACCTTTGCTAAATCCAGAATTTCCTCTAGTCCCTTTGCGTTTTGTGATACAATGCAAGCATACCTCAGCTGGACCACTGGCTTGCCATAGAGCACACAGAAAATATAATAAAAGAAGAAACTTACTAGCTGTTAAAAGTTCAAGCTGTGTAGGCACCTCAGTAACCAAAAGGCCTGGGTGATTAATTGTATGATTTCTCACAAACAAAGCTACCTAAAGCAGAAAAAAACACAGGCAAGCCAGCAAGGCACCATCTTAAATCCAACCCATAATTTTGTATTTGTTACTTCATTATTTAATGTATTGTGTATTCTGAAGCTTGTTAACACAAATTGTGCATTAAAATAATGTCATTTAGCATAAGCAGATCATGTCAATTGCTAGTCCTCTCCCACTTTTGTTACATGTCTGAGAACCGAGGACAAAAAAAAAAATTTTTAGAAAGACTTTAAAGCTCTTTATTATCATCAATCTTTATTTCTTTTGAGAACAGGGCTAAAATTCATTGAAAAAGCTAGACAACATTTTTTGATTGATTCAAAACCTGGAAATGTAATCCAAAAATGTAATGGAAGCAGTTTCAATTCCTAATTATTTTTGTCAATGTTCCATTATTTCCATTAAAATTTTGATGAGCCTTGCTTCTAACATTAGAAAGTAAACCTCAACCATTTCTTTTCATTGTGCAGCAGCTGAACCACAGTAATATGTGCCAATAAACTATTTGAAAACTAGATATAAATACTGCAGTATTAAAATACACTTCATGAATATATAGTGATATAATACCACATTTTATATATAGAAGCAATCCTTTCTTCAGTACAACCCTTTCAAGCATAAACAACTTCCAAACAATTGCAATTATATGTCCTTGAAGTGCAAAGGATGTTAAAAACTGAGGAGTTAACTCTTTTTGTTTCACATACAAATCCATCTGAGACAGAAAGGCAACACCTCTTGTTATGTTACTCTTTTACAGCCCTATTCAAGGCCAACTGACCCCAGAGTCATTCCAGCCACCTCGCTGGGCTCTGGGTCAGTTTCAGTGAGCTACAAGAAACTTACAATTCTATTGCAATGTATGAATGACAAAACCATGGCTAATAATAAGCATTTGAAATAATGAAGGCAGTGATCATGTTGCACACAGCAGACAAAACATTTAAAATAGAATTTCTTTATACTTCTAACAATAATTTAATGAAAGGCCTAATTTTGTTTTGGTTGGAGGTTGGTTGGGTTTCCTCCCTCTCCCAAGTTTTCAAAGAATATAAGATTCTATGGACTGACATGATTCCAGAGAAAATCTGCACTGATGCTGTCAGTCAAAGAGACAGGATGTTCCATGATGAGACAGCCTGTGAGCACTAGCAAGCAATATAAATTAGTTTCATGTATTTACATGAAAGCTTTCATAATATTTCTTCATTGTTGCTACTCCATCAGCATCAAAAACTCTGGTCTAGCCAGATAAGAATGAAGATTTACAGATTTATCAACACAAAATGGGGACAGTACAATGTGAAAGAGGAAGAAGAAGGGGTGATGCAAGCAAATTTACAGCATCTCAAGCTTTTCATAAAATAAAAGCAACTAATTACATTTCCTTACACATATGGGAAGAGGGCGGCTGAACCACTGAAACGTCTAAATGACTGCTGTGTACACCAGTATCTTTATAAAAGGCAAGCAAAGAAAAACAGTATAAGAAAAAGCATCATCATTATCCCTTCTGATTGTCTAGAAGTTATACCATACAAAATCATCTGAATACATTTTCCCATTCTGTATGCTGCCACCTGCAAGCTAGAATTCATGAAATTACTTAAGTACTGACAGACAAGCTGTTTGCTTCTGTGAAAGGCAATCCAAATTATTTGGTTTCCAAGAACAGAGCTCATTGTTTTGCAAACTTACTATCCAGACCATCTCAAAAGCATGGGTTATTTAGGAAAGATGGACTCTAATGTAAAAGGATATTCTAAAAAAAAAAAAAAAAAAAGAAAGAAAACCATGTTACTTCAATAAGCTTCCAGTGAACAAATTCCACACAAGCATTAACCAAGACCTACTAAACAAGAACACAAGCGTTTCCATTTCTGCCTTCTAGCTGCATGAGTGTATGTACAATAAATACACATACACAAAGAGGAAAAATTGAAGGTGCTATTCTCTGACTGTTATTATAATCTGTTCGAGGTTATCAAGTGCTACAGTACCTTGCTGAACCATAAAGCAAAACTACTCATCGCGGAAAGAATGAAACGCAGCTTTAGGAAGAGCTGTAGAGTACGAGGATCACCCAGAACACAAGTTGTGTCAGTGAAAGGAAAAGTGTTTTGCAAAAGAAAAAGCAAAATATCAGTTTTACTTTGCTAACAATGGGATTTATTAATACCAGGTTTCCCCTGTGTGATTTTGGTCCACAAGCCGTAGCAGGAGAGGAGAAACAAATCCAAAGGCTTCCAACAAACTGACAAGCCTATGCTGACAAACACTCACGAACCGAAAGAATGAGAAACAAAACAGATATAAATATTTATTTCCGTCTCTTACACTCACGGCAGCAGCTCCCAACTCCAGAAGCCTGCAGCAACCCAACCGCAACCCATACTAGTGTTCCTTCTCCTTTAATCTTCTCCCACCTCACTAGACACATTACAAACGTCTCTAAAACACTGAAGTACTTTCCTTTCCTCTCGGCTGGCATTTTAACCGGGCGGTTTTACCTTCCCACCTGCCCCCAGCAAAGCCCCCCTGCCAGCGCGGCGCTGCTCCAACACGAGCACAACTCCGCGCTGGGTTCACCCGGCTGCTCCACGAAGATGTTCCCGACCTTAGGGTCGGTTCCCCGGCGCGGGCTGCCCCTGCCCGCACCGCCCCATGCCCCGCACACCGCCCCGAGGGCGGGAGGCGCTCCCGGCGCTGCCCCCGGAGCCGTGGCCGCGCAGGGACCCCGCGCTGCCCGGCCGCACTCCAGCCCGGCTTCCCAACAAACTTCGGGGGAAGGGACACCTCCGCTCTCCCGCCCGCTTCCCCCCGCGGGGCGGGACGGAGCGGGGAGGAAGCGGCGGCGGCTCCGGCGCCCCTCCAGGCTCTCCAGCGCTCGGTGCCCTCCTCCCGCTCATCACCTCCGCGGAGGGGCCGAGCGTCCCGGGTCTCCTCCCTGCACCTCGCCATGGCGTCCCGGCCCGGCCGCCGCCACTCACCCCGGCTGCGGAGCGGCGGGAGAAGGAAGCAGAGGTGGGCGCAGGCAGCGAAGAGGAACCAGTGGCTGCAGCAGCCGCGCTCCCGAGGCATCTTGCAGGGGCTGATGAGCCGCGGGGCACGGAGCGCCCGCCTCCGCCGCAGGAGCGCCGGCGAGCGGCCTCCGGCTGGTGGCGGTGCCGCCGCCGCCGCCGCCAGCCCGCCCTCCTCCTCCTCCTCCCTTTCCCATCCCTCCTCCCTTTCCCTCCTCCCTGGCAGGACCGGCCGCCAGCGCCGGCAGGAGCGGGAGGCGGAGCGGGGCCCGCGGCGCCCTCTGGCGGGCACTCGGTGCCATGGTCTAATTGGCACGGTGGTGTTCGGTCACAGGTTGGACTCGATCATCTCAGGAGCTTTTTCCAACCTGAATTGATTCTGCGGTTCTGTGAAATGTTACCCCAGGAACCTGGTCCACCCTAACAAGTGGCCCACTTCATCTCTGAAACAACCTCACAAACCCTTACCCATGAGAGCACGTGGCACCTTCAGACAGCCTTTCCTAGCTACCTGTGTGACCAGGAGTGGAGGCACAGGGTGCAATACGGAGTATAGGCATGTGGCCCTGGGCACAGCCTTGGCGTTGGAGACTCCACAGCTCCCAGTGCCTCACCCATATTTGGTTAAAGAAATGCAGACATGGAGACACAAAAAACTGGTTTTAGGGGTAACACAGGGGCATTTATGTATATCTAACATGCATAAATGTCACTGTGGACATTATGGACAGTCACTTTGGCTCTAACAGAGTTGCAGACCAATAAAGAAAGATCAAGAGTGTAAAACCTTGTGAGAAAACATGTGAATCCTGGACAAAGGAAGAAGAAACCATCTGCAGGAATGCCATATTTGTCCCAGTGAAGCACTTCACACTCTGACTTGCTATAACACCCCCCATACATCCCAGAATGAAACTGCTGGCCTTCAGACCCAGGGAAGCCACATAAAGGCAAGAAGTAATAGTAGAAACCCAGCAGTGTTTCTAAAAGTTTCACTGCACTGTTATTCTTTCTTTTTCTGTGGTAGTTAGATTGGTATTAATAATTACTAGAATTTTCACATTTCAACTATAGTAACAAGAAACAAGATATTCTTAGTGTATAACGTATAAGGCATGCTTCCTCTTTGCCTTAAACATGATTTTGAGAGTTACCTGGTGACCCTAGGTAATAATTCCTCACATGCTAGGTACAGTGAATTCCAGCCAGATCTATATGTCCACCTTTTCCCATCAAATATTATCCACACAGATCCCTCCTATCAACCCAACCATTCAGTATGCACTGACCTCACTGGAGACAAATGGTCCAATGTCCAGGTCAGCCATAAACTATTTTTATTCCAGTAAGGCCAACAGCATGGGACCCAAACATGGACCTTTCTTCAAAACTCTGCAGCCTTTAGATCTATGGCATTATTTTCCTGGCAGATCAAGTGGTCACAATAGAGTACCTTAAGTATGCTCACTCCCACTGCAAGTTCAGGCAAACACATCTATATCACAGTAATTTGGTAGTAGACCTCACACTTTCCTTTAAAACTATCTCAATGGAAATGTGTTAGCCAGGCTTGCTTGGAGTATTCAATTTGCTTTCGTACTTGCTACGCACACATCCCCAATATTGCAAGCGGTTGAGAGAGGGAAAATGAAGAATAAGTGTGAGCAACCACAGCTTCTTATTTGCTTACAGAACAACTGCTTGTTGCTCACATTCTGATTCACTAAATAAGTTACTGACCTCAAGAATAATAATTCTGATGCAAACAAAGTAGAAACTTTTATACTGTAATTCTCTCTCTGACTTTATGTGCATGCTCATTACCAGGGAAAAAAAGAGAAGTGTAAAGTTATCCTTCCATTTACAGAACTATATAAAAGATATAAAACCTTCTACTTAACATATTTATCTGCATTTGCTTGATTTTCCTTCTAAGTTTCAGCAGTGTTTCCTGCCCTTTTTCTCATTTCTGTGTTCTCTGCTTGTTTCCATAAGTATTCAGGTCACAAAGATCATGCCCACAACAGCTGAGCTAAACATAAGCCTTTTCACTTCCAAAATGGTTAAGATATACCCATGTTCAAATGTTTCCCCACACAGCAAGTTTGTAAGAAAAAAGAAAAAAAAAAAAAAAACCAACAAAACAGCAACAAACTTCTGGGTTAAATGTTTTGGCTTCTCACAAATATAAGAATTATTTCATTGTAACAACCCCCAAGATATATGGAACTCCACCATGAAACCTAATGTTCTCCAACTGTTAAGAAAAATAGCACTTCAGTGTTTTAGATCTAACAGTCAGGAATCTTATATTTCTGGAATTCTACTCCAACATACAAACTCAGATTATGTTTGTGTTTTGTTCTAACTACCCCACTGAGAATTTCCACCTCAGAAAGGACGAAAATAATGAACTTTCTGGTAAGGAACACAGAGGTTTCGAACACTGCCAATCCTCTTTTCCTTATAGTATTATGTATCTCTTACATTCAAAAATAATACAAATGTAGCACTGTTGCTGTCCCACTTCTCAGATTAAAAAGGAGAGCTGCAAATACAAAATAATCCTGTCATATAAATTATATGGAAAATTATGCATATCAAATGCAAAGGCTAGTGTGTGATTCAAGGGTGCCCTTTTGTGCAGGCACTGCAGAAGCGCCTTACTGTGGTGGCTCTGTCATCTGTTCATATAGAAGGACTATAATATGGGAAAAGACAGAAATTATGAACAAATACAACAGCAGTTACTGAGTTAGAGAACTTCACCACAACTACTTAGTTATATCATATATTGAGATATATGATATTGAGATATTGAGAAATGTTTAATTAATACAACAGAGTATTCATATAGTTTCTTTCAATAGAAAGGAATTTTTGGCACAGGCAGGCCTGCAAATCACATGAGTTGAGTTCCAGCTCTTTCGCAGGCCTCTGCAGTTGGACCTCTCTGTCCTACTCAAGAAGTTATGTAAGGGGAGGCAGAACTTTAAGCTATGACTAATCCTACAGAAATGAGTATAACCACTCTAAATGAGTTCAGAATCACACAATTACTTTTTGAATCACAACATGCATTTGGAAACAGTTTTTCATCTTTCAGCCACTCAAGACAGTAATTCAATTATAGTTCCATTAATATATAACCTAATATACACTGGGAATACACCTACACTTGTCAAATGCTAGGCAGTGAGCTTGAGCATGGAAGCTCTGATACTCTGCATCACTCAGATCTGAACTACACTTCCTTGTCCCTGTTGGAGGCTGGAGTACTCTAAACAGCTCTCCCTGGGAGAAATCTGCAGCAGTGGGGAAAGCCCTGAGTGCTCTAGACATGACTCAGTCAGTGACACTTGGTCTGGGACGTGCCCCATTGTTTTCAGAACTGATAAGGTTGCAGTACCAGCACACACACGCTGTAAGCCTGACAACCAAACCACTGAGGGAACTTAGTGCTCCAGTCAACACTTATGGCAGCCCATGGTGTAATCTGAGTTTAATCTCTCTTCTTCCTGGGTTAATCTGGGAAGTATTGCCTCTTAATTGAAATTTGAGGACTCCATTTGAGCTAAGTCTTAAAGACTTCAGCCAAAGCTTTACAGAGAAATGGTCCAGGGCTGTAACAGAGAGTCCTCGGAACTGAGTTTTCATCCAAGCAAATTCTCATGATAGAGACTGCTGTTATTAGATTACAGACTCTCTAGAAAGGACCTGGAAAAACATTGGGCATGAAGCAATCAGTCACAGATTCTTAGAAGGTTGTAAAGAAGGATCAAAGACAACCACTTTCCCATGGGGCAGTAATGACTGCTTAATTGTCCGTGGCAGTCAGCTCCTTTGTGTCATCTGTCACAGAAACAGTGAAAATACCTTATGCAGCATATTTTCTGGAGCTCATTATGGGATTGTCCAAGAGGCATAGTATATAGACTCAGGGGAGAGGGCAGGACACAGGTATTTCAACATCTTTGAACTGTTACAGCCCAAGTCACTGATGAGAAACAGATGTATCAAACTATGGAACTTGACAGAAGCCCAGAGTACCGCTTACATACAAGTGCTTCAATCTCCCTTACATACCTTGAAATTTATGATCAGATTATTCTTGTAGGCATCACTGAAAATCTGCTGTCTCCAGAGTGCAGATCCCAGAAGTGGCTTCTGAAATGCATAATCTCAAAGAAATGCCATGAAGGAAACCAAAAATGTGTATTGTTCAGGTAGCATAAGGAATATAACCAATAGCTGCAACTTTGTCAAATTTGTATTTCTTAAGTTTTTGGTTTAAAACACACAGAGAGATGCAAGTTTGGAATCCAGAATCCTTTGGCAGGTGAACGTAGAAACTGAATTTCCTTCCTCCCCCTTATTCTTCTTGAAACCTTTCCTACTTCTTTTTCCATTCCAGTCAATAACTCAGCTATCCCTTCTTCCCACAGGATCGTAGTTTAGGTGCAGAATCTGATTCTGTCTTCTGTCTGGTTCCTTGCTGTATTGGTTCAGACATTAAATTTCACTGATGATATCTTAGATCATCCTTATATGTTCTCTTCTCTACAGTTCTTTGTTCTCCCCACAGAATCACCATGTTGGCTTTAGTCATTCTGCACTCCTGAACTTCTAACTCCTCTTTGAATTTTTTCTATGGTATATCTAATCTGTCAGAAAAACCCTACTACAAGATTACAGAGTCATAGAATCTTCAAGGCTGGAAGAGACCTTTAAGGTCATCAGGTCCAACTGTCAACCCAGCACTGCCACTGTAATCCCTAAACCACTAAATCATATCACTCAACACTAGATCCAGATGCCTCTTACAGACCTCCAGACATGGTGACTCCATCACCTTCCCAGGCAACCTATTCCAGTGCCTGACACCCCTAACAGTGAAAAAAAAATTTTATCCAGTCTCCCTGAAAATTGCTTGTCTCTCATAGAAGGAATTCAGACTGTCAGAGTCCTGCAGAAAAGACTTTATTACCCCTAAATTAGGGTTATATTTTGTAACATTAAACTGTGTGAAATTATAACATTTTTCTTTTCTACTTTTGGAAGCTCAGTGTTGTCTCCAGTTTTAGTTTCTGAGATTATTTTTTCAATTAAATAATTTGATTAGAAACTTATATAGGTTCAGAAGTGACTGAAACTATTTAATACCATATGATATTGACAGGAAGGTTCAGTTATGAACTATTTTTAAGACAACGTTCCTGAAAAGCTACAGTACACTAAACACTTTTCAGAATCACTATCTGCAGACAAAAAGCTACCTAGTTAAAACTAGTGGGAAAATGTATTATTTTGATTTCTTGCAAGGTCCTGGCGATGAGACTGTGAGATGCTCCTGTCTATTGTGCTGCACAAAGTCAAGGAGAAACAAGGGTAATACTTCTACAGGCAGATGTAGAGGACTGAAGCTTTCCAGTACTGATAATAAGCCAAGGGCGTATTGCCCACTCTAGTCAAGTGAGCAGCTTGCCTAAAGAACTGTCAGACTCACTGCTCTGTCCTGTTTGGTCTCCTGCTGCTTCCATCTGACATAGAACTGTCTCTGTGAAGCATATCCGAGCTCTTTATATTTTCCCTGTTGAAGTGTAGCTGTTTGAAAATACAAAGCATTAGTCCTAAACTACCTGATAGTGTTTTATAATCAATTTATTAAAATATTACCTTGTCAACAAAAAGTCAAAGTATAGATGAACAATAAGGGGTTTAACTGAGCAAAACCATGAAGGAACAAAATGCTTCCATATGTTTAAAGAGCTTACTGGCCATGTTAACTACTTTCCCTTGATTCCATTTCCTATATGAAAAGAAATAGTGGTACAAAGAATCACCTACCTTTTTCAACTGCGTATTAAGTCATAGTGGCAGAATTAAAAACAAGACAATCTGCTCAAGGAACACTGAAGTGGATGGTCAAATAGTGTCCTATGAATTAGTCTTTAACATTTCTGTTGGTTTGATGGGCTATAAATAATACAATCACTCAAGCATTGACTAACCTGCATCAGCTGCTGGGATTACTGCCTCAAGATGTCCTATGTCTCATAAATAGCTTCCACATATTTTGTTTTGCCTTGTTATAGCTTCATTGTAAAATAAAACAGTTCAACTGTTCAACAGTTCAACGGAACCAACTCAAAAGTTGTTATGACATCCCCATTTGGCAGCCAAAAGAAAAAAAAACATAGAAAAATCTTGGACAGTGGAAGAGACGAGTAGTCACAGTAACATCCAGAGATACTCAAACAACATGCAACATCCAAACCAGGTTTTAGAACCTTGAAAAATTCATCCTATAAGACAGTGACGCCAAACACTTTGGGTATGTCTGTTTTACAGCTTCTAGTGAAATAATCTCAAGAACTGCTGGAGGCTTATACTTAGATGCAAACACTCTAAGCAATGGCAGAAGTATAACTGCATCTAGTTTCTTTAGTTGAAGTAGTTCTTTTGTGAACCTTGGGTGTGCACAATAATTATGCCATTGAACAAGCAGAGGTAGAAAACTGTGCCACTTCAGAAGCAGCTTTGAGTTGAGTGTTGGCCCGGATGATCTCAAAATGTCCTTCTCAGCCTAAATTATTCTCTTATTCTGAGACGGCATGTATTCTGACATACCCACAGAAAAAATCAGTCTACAGTTTTTGGCATGTAAACTAACTCCAAGTGTAGAAGTTGGTATTTGCTGACTGTTGAGGCCTCCCACTTAGGCAAAACAGCAGCTTAAATTCATTACATCAGTCATTATTAAAGGTAAAATGATTAAATTCTGAGATTCCTGACCATCTTTGCTTATAATTAGTCAGTTAACAACCATCTCTTGACATGAACAAAAGCACAAAAAACATCTTCTGTGCAATAAAAATAGATTTAATTATGTCTGAAAGGGACTTCTGCATTCTGATCTTCTTTGCTCAAAGGTGGGCATCTGCCTTGTCCTTCTGAAGGGTTTAAGGGGAAACAAGGGCTAAGATAGCCATATGAGTAGCTTATTGATCAAAACTGACAGTAGGAACCAGAGCACTCCTCATTCTAGAAATTTTCAGATGTGAAATGGCCCTTAGGAACCATTACAGCCTGGTGTCACTTCAGAGCAACTGCACTCATCACAGCCTGATGAGCCTCAAAGCAATTTTAGATTATGTCCACTACCAATAGTGCCCTTAGGACTATTTAATTCTGCTTTTGATATAGAAACTCAAACAGAACTGGATTAAAAAAAAAAAAACACGGAAAGCCACATATGGTAGAGAACTATTCAAATACAGCAATATCAAGTCAACATGACACAGAGAAAATACAAAAATCAAAAGAAATTTAGGAGTTTGATGGCAACACCATACAGAAAATATTTTCCAACCCCCTGAAATACACAGTCCTAAACCAAAACCACTCAATTAAGAGCCTGGAAAAATTGCTTTGTGGCCAAGTAGTATAGCACACTGGGCATAACAGCAGTAACAAGTTTTTACATAGCTCTACAGAAAACACAGCCCATCCAAACAAAATGGTGATGATGTACACAGCAAACCTCAATTACAAGCTTAGTGCAGACAGCACAGAAAACAATTAGTTTGTTGAATTTTACCTAAAAAGCGGTAAAGATTTGGTATACTGGGTCTGGCCAGGATGAAACCAACTTATATAGCTATATCATAGCAGCCTATATCATAGAACTATAGAGTCATACAATCAGCCGAGTTGGAAAGGACCTCTGAGATCATCAAGTCCAACCCTTGATGCACTACCACCGTCATTACCAGACCATGGCACTCAGTGCCACATCCAGTCTCATCTTAAGAAACCTCCAGGGACGGTGAATCCACCACCTCCCTGGGCAGCCCATTCCAATGCCTGATTACACTCTCTGTAAAGAATTACTTCCTAATATTCAACCTAAACCTCTCCTGGCAGAGCTTAAGACCGTGCCCTCCTGTCTTACTGAGAGCTGCCTGGGAGGAGACCGACCCACACCTGGCTACAACCTCCTCTCAGGCAGTTGTAGAGAGTGATGAGGTCACCCCTGAGCCTCCTCTTCTCCAGGCTAAACAAGCCCAGCTCCCTCAGCCTCTGCTCATAGGACTTGTGTTCAAGTCCTTCACCAGCCTCGTTGCTCTTCTCTGGACCTGCTCCAGCACCTCAATATCCTTCCTGAACTGAGGGGTGCTCAGCTTCTGGGGAAGGATAACACCATATGTGTAATTTTTTGTATGTTTTTATACCAGTCTTGTGATCTGGAACAAACTTTATACCTGCCAGCAAGGAGATCAGACCTAAATACATATTAAAAGTAAACTTAGAGGAGGCCTTACAGTTACAAAAACGCATAATGGTATCTGATGTTTCAGTCCTGTCACTGACAGAAATCAGGTCTTAATGAAAAAAAAATTTTAAACTGAGCTTTTATTAAAACAATAAAATACACAGGTGCTATTCCTGCTTTTTACATAAGTGCTCAGTTTCATCACAGGCTGGGGTACTCACACATGAAAGCAGTTTGACTGTACAGAATATCTTTCCATTTCAGCACTTGAAATCAAAACACCAGTTCCTTAAACTGAGCAACATCAGACCTTGGTCAAAAACATGTTACTATTTAAAGCAAGATGATTACTTAAGATCAAATTAAAAAAAAAAAAAGGGGGGGGGAAGAAAGCTAATAGTGCTGCTTTCTGACTTGCCTTATATAGTTATGTTAAAGGAAAAAAGGAGAGCCGAGCCAACACTGTGATACTTAAGCTAGAAGGCATCTATATTGTGGCTTATATGAGGCAATAGTGCCACCCAATGTCCAAAAGTTATACATAAGCTTGTTTTTCTTTATTGATGCAAGAGCAAAAAAAAAACCCAAACCCAACAAACTGTATCTAATGCTAATTAATAATCATAACTGTATGCCAAGGCTTGTCTCAGGCTTAAGGTTAACAGATGTGGTAAATTTCCAAATGGGCAAATGTTCCATGTTTCTTTAGTTTCAGCTTGAATTCTCTGTAAAAGGGATATTAGCACAGCACAGGTAAATCCAGTCAAGCTGTCAAAACACTTTTACCAACATTTTCTTAATGTTCTTGTTATTTTAGTTTCTCACTTTTGGGGCCCACCCAGCTGGGGCCTCTCACAGGGATCAGTCTTCGGCATGTTCCAAGCAGTGGATGGACTTCACTATTACACTACTAAAATGAAATCTCTTGCACAACAATCCAGTTTTGAGACATGGATGAATCTAGTCTGTCTTCAAAGTACAGTAACCTTTTAGAAAGGCAACCACCCATAACTATAAATAATTTCAACAAATTTATCCTATTGAAAAAATGCACCGGGAGATCATTAATGACAGTCACTGTTAAAAGTGTACATCTCACTTTTGGTATGAATTTTGCCCTCATCCTAGAGGAACATTACATGACTAGGTCTAAAATAAAAAAAAAATGCTCTGATAAGCATTTACCTCTTCATTGTGTAAGTAATTCTATAAGTAAATGTAAATGTTTATTTACACCACTTTGCAGATCATGCTAGTTCTACACTATAAAGCATTCTGCCAGCTCTTTGAGCTATCTTCAACTCTTCCAAATCATCTAAAAATGTAAATACTGGAAACTACACACAGCAAGTCATGCATATTTACAGACACACCCACATCACAAAAAGTATTATTGTGTTAAGATCTACATCCCTGTAGATTAGAATGCTCTGATATTTTTACAAATATTACTTCTTTTTTCATACTTGCTAGTCTTATATACAAGTATGAGTTTGTGCTGCCTTATTTTCACAATACTCATAACTGAATCTTATGGTCACATGCAAGTAAACAAGCTCCCTTCAGAGACCCTTAACTTCCATAATACACATAGTATTTCTTAGTCAAGCATATTGAATTTTTGTTCTTCAAAAAATAATTTATGTAGTTTTGGGTACATAACCTTTGAGACATTTCTTGAATAGAATTTTTAAGTTGTTGACCTATTGATTATGTAGTCTTTGTGTCGATTTTTAACTCTCAGTATCTGATATTCCATCCAACAGATTTTTATGGCTTTCGTATCAAGACAGGTTGAAGTTTTAAACTCTCAGAATACATTTTATTAACAGATTTATGTGGCAGCATGTTTAAGGTAGGCATATATATATAATAGTTAATTTATTCTAAGTATAGCTATAAAGATGCTATAAACATTCAAAGGAAAATTTTATAGTCCTTTATTTGTGGCAATTGTTGACTTTATGACAATGAGAGTGGGGAAATAGCATCCCTACATTTCATTTTAGAAAAAAAAGGGTTTGGATTTGTCTATATATAAGCACAGTGTGCAATGCACACACACTTTTACAAGACACTTTATTACATGCTCTTTCAAAGCATGCTTACTGTAACCTGTAGTGTGCATCTGTCTATGTAGTTATCTTTTCATGCTGTCCAGGCCTAACTTCTCAGTCAGTAGATCTTTTCAAAAGTTAATGAAAAAGAGAAAAAAAAATAAATTCACGGAATCACACAATATTCTGATCTGGAAGGGACCTACATGGATCATCAAGACCAACTCTTAAGGAAAGGCATCTACAGGTGCTTAACTAGATGCTGTTACTTTCTGGTCTGTGCTTTGCCCAGCCACCTGCGAGAGTCTGTTCTTTTCCTGCCAAGTTATGAGAAAACAAGGACTGATAAACAGGAACTTCGCCCTTGAAGGAAGCATATTGTGTAAACTGAAATTAATTGGGGCCTGGCTATCGGCGGATGGCTCTTCAATGACAATTGAAGGAGAAAGTGAAGAGGAAGGTGTTGAAGTAAGCCCCTTAGGTATCACTTACATAACGGGGGGAGGGACTGAAGACCTCTAACTGGGCTGTGCTGACCACACTTGCCCAGACATCACAGATTAACCATATAAAAGCGGTTAGTTTTTTCCTCAGGGGAGGCAGCATGCTTGACATTGGAGACCACGTTTTCCTCGCAGGGATGCCTGCCAACCTCTTAAGCCTACTGACACCCTGAGAATGCAGAA
>JAWWES010000001.1:47049342-47077061 GCA_035583135.1 Lophotriccus pileatus | reverse complement strand
TGACATTGGAGACCACGTTTTCCTCGCAGGGATGCCTGCCAACCTCTTAAGCCTACTGACACCCTGAGAATGCAGAAGCTCATTATATTGAGAATCTTGAACATTTTGGGGTCAGTATGCAACTGTGTGAATAACACCTGAGTGCGTGAGGGGTTGTCTTGGGGCTTGTTTCCTTTTCCTATTTCTCATTTTCTTGTTTTGTTTGCTACTTCTTTGTAATAAACGCTGTTTTGTTGAACTTCGAGCGGTGTTGTTTCACCCTGGTAGTCTCCATGTTACAACACACCTGTGACCTTGGTGTTGTTCGCACCATGCTCTAACCAGCTGACCTAATTCTTAGTGTCTGTTAGGGATTTTTGTTTTGTTTCGTTTTTTAATAAGTCAAAATTTGAACACTCTTTGAAGTGCTTGGGATACTTTCTAGTGAAAAAATGGCTTGGATTACTGTCAGAAATTCATAACAAGTACATGTCATACTAATATTGCAAGTGATATTTTTAAAACATTCTACTGATGTTGAAAGCACCGTGCACATCTAATTAGCACTGAGTCATATAAATGATACATAATGATTTGGCAGCATATTGCCAGATGGTTTGCTATCAGATCAAGTAGTAACAATTTAGCTTATTTATTTCCATTTCCCCCTCCCTAATTTTCACTTTTATTCATTTTCATTTGTCTACTTAAAAATAACATTCAGTCTCTTTCATTTCATATACAAAAACAGTGAAAACCCCACTGATTTATTTTTTTCAAATCCAGTCTGCCTAGGGAGGATTTGCAATGTTTCTGCTTTTATAAGTACATTTATTTTATTAATTGCATCACAGAGTTTATACAATCCAGTTCCATATTTACTTAAAAACCAGCCAAGTCTTCACTTCTTACAATTAGTGATGTGCAACTCATCACCTGTACTAAATTTGTTTTGCACCGTAATCCTATTGTCTGATTTTTTTATTTAAAGCACATCTTGTGTCTAAGCAACAGGAAAAAAGGTTATGAGGGAACTATAAACATATAATCACTCACATTAAAGTATTTGAGATTCATGAACGCTTCAGTTTTTGGAATTATCTGAATGTTCCTAAACTCCATAATTTTGGATCTTAAAGCATTTATGGTATACTTGACTTGCTGTAATAAGTTTATTATACACAAAATAAATAGAGTGTAAATGTTCTTTTTCCTAAAATCTTAGCATTTTCCAGTAGGACAATCCAGGTTTTTAAGTGAAAGGATGAAAACATCTGTACATCCAAAGGAATAGAACTATGAAGTTCGCCATAACCTTGGTACTATAACTTTTAAATTACTTTCTCCAGCTTTTCACTAGTTTCAGTTTTAATTTGCATTTTTCTAAATCCAAATAAGGCTTTATCAATATCAGACAGCAATGGTAGTTTCCCAGCCATCAAAGCAAACATTCACAGCAACGACTTTTGATGAATGCATGTTATCCTCAAAAACAAAGTCTGCTCCATCTTAGCTCATGTTTTATAAGCACACAGATCTATTAATAGGCTTGAAAATGAAAAAAAAAAACCAAAACACAGGAAAAGGACATCCTTGTATTCAGACTGAAAAGTTACTTTTGGATTAAGAGTCTTAATCAGTGTCAAGAAGATAAAGCATCACCCTGTTGGTTACCCTGCGATTTGGATCCATGCTAGGCTGTGTGTTAAATTATGCTGATACATGGCCAGGGCTATGAAGAGTCACATTATAATTTGCCAAGTGTGAGGCTTTTATCAGGAAACATGCAAAAATCTATCAAGTGAAGTTTATCTGCCCTACCCGCGAGGCTGTGCATTTTGTTTAAAGTGAATATTCCCCACAGTAGGGATGCTCTGAACAGCACAGCTCACATTTCAAACCCTTAGAAAGGAGTTCCCATTGGTTGCTATGCTTCAGGCTGCTTACACTACTGCACTGGTGACATATCCTCTTTAATTTTCTTCTCTTTCTCTAGAATAAGCACGGAGGTATTAAAAAAGATAATACTGTATAACATTATCATTAACGCTTATTATACAGTAGAGACCAAAAAAAAGGCTAAATGAAAATACAAGCACGATGTGTTACCTATTGCTTCATCTAACTGAATAGACATTTGGCAATTCATATTATTTTCCTTATCACTATTCTCTTTTTCACTTGATTTACAAAATGTTTATATATATGAAAATAAATATCATACAGTGGTAACATAATGGTATGAAAAGACAATATAAAACAAGAGCTGCAATACAGGACTCTAAGGTGTGAGACTACTGGAGCTGTCTAGTGAACTAATTCATATTTCCAGAGAACCATGGCCTGATAGGAATGTCAGTCTTTCTTTGGAATAAGCAATGACCTCAAATGCTCTTTACCCTTTAAAACTTAGCTGGGAACCCAAGAACAAATGAACCCTAATCTCATTATGTTGCATTAAAGACCTTCTCAAATGATGAGAGACGGAAATGGTGCAGAAGCTAAGATTGATCAGCATCCTATCGTGTACTATCCTAAGAGCCAACTTCTCACAGTTACAGAGTGGCAGCTGCAGTAAAGCTGGCACAAGCAACTCCCAAATAGATTAGAACAATAGCATGGGCGGGCAGGAATGCAGCTCAACCCCCAAATGGAAAGTGAGAACATATATACAATCCCTAGATAAATGATAGAGACCTATTTACTTGTAATGCAATGTTTAGATGTTGCCTGCATATACTGGGATGGGCTTTCCCGTTTTCTGTTCTAAATAAAATACGAAGATCATGTAGAAAGAATCCTGCCTCCGCTGTCCCAGCAGAGCAGAGCTGAGCTCCTGTACATCTCTGTTTAGGCCTCTGGCAACATAGCAGAAATGTCAAGTAGTCAATAGATTCCTATGTTATGTCCTGTAATGCTTGGCCTTTCACAGGGACATTAGCCCATCCTCTTCAGTTCACTGAGGTCATGTTTTATAACGGTAACATTCCCTGTATAGACACTAATGTCATTCTACCTCCACACCCCATGGCAGTTTACCAACATCGGGACTGGTTTAACAGATAACTCCTGTTCCCATGTCAAACTCAGTTTCTCAACACCCTTATTAATGCTTTGGTAGAGGCCACAGTACCAAATATGAAAATAATTTTTTAAAGGCCTGACCAGCTACCATTTTAAAGCATTGCTTGCACTGAAAAAGGTCAGATTGCTTTTTGCACCAGATCAGAATGTGGACAAGTTTATAGAAACCCTTAACATCACAGACAATAAGAGCACTTAGAAAGCTAAACTCCCTGACATGCTTGAGGAGTAAAGGAAAATCCACAACAGATATTTTTTTGTCCCCAAAGTCTTTATTTATCATGAGCTAAACAGTGAAATGGAGAGAATATTTGGGTAGACTGAGCAACACTCATTCTAACTGTGACAGACACCCTTAAAAATTTTAAAAACATGGGTCAATCATTATATTCTGGTAACAAGCTGCAATAGTTGGTGCATTACAGAAACACAGCGGTTAAAACATAGCACCCATGTGTAAGAATCCAATATCCCACTGAACAATGACAAAGCAGGAATAGCATAATTTTCTTCCCTTCCCAGCAGCATTAAAATCCCAGATTACTTGATCGAGGAGAGCATTACTGGAAATTTCACATCAGGTCAGCATGTCTGTCCACATGGTCATCCAATAAAGGCTGATGTGACAACCAAAAAGAAGGGCAGCACACCGATTAGTCTCAGTTCTTAAACTCACAAGCTTTCCAACGCTAGTGAACAACAGCAGAGCTTACAGTGTTTCACCACCCATCTGTACAACACAGTAAATAGTCTGTATATAACCCTTCCTACCTCTAGTTCAGAAAGGAGACATACTCAGAATCTCCACATCACTGGAAGAAAGAACCAAGAGTTTTCAGAATTGTTTCTCAGACTTTTAAAATGAAGTTTACCATCTCTACAGCCCTTGTTAAATCACTGTTGTAATTATTCCAATCCTGCTGGCTTTATCCAAAGCATCAGTCTGGGCAGACAGATGCAAGTCTTCTCACTACCAGGCCTCACCAGTGTGTTAACCTTAGCCAATCAATGCTGTATCATTTCTTGATGGCTCTTTGATCTTGTATTTGTTGGCTGTCATTGGTGATAAAAAACAAGGGGTTCTTATTCACATCATAACAGGCAAACTTGTTTCTTCACAGAGCAGTTCCTGGTGGTACACAGGTTTTGCTCACAGCCACGGGGTTTCCAGCCTGCAGATTGCTGGCAGTGTGTAGTACCAGCTTATCCTTTTAGAATGGCCCTCACCACTGTGTCAGCTGCCTCAGGCCCAGATGTAGGAACCATCTCTAGCAAGCATCTTATCAATATTATCTCCCTCAGCAGTTCTTATCTCCTCTCTACTCCTCCCCGACATCATTTAAGTTCCACAGTGGGAATTCACCTCCCAGATAGCAAGTCACTATCAACATGTGCCTTTGCTCTAGGCCAAGTAAGAAAAACTTTATTCCTATACTGGGATTCCGGTTCATTGAAGCCATAGCTCAGCCACTGCACTGCCCCATCAGACAGATTATGCCAGCAGAGTAACTTGCAAATTTGCTGCTGAGCTTTTTCTCCCATTAGAGAGCAGCTGCAAATCTGGGCAAAGAGTCAAGCTTTCCTTATTTCTATTCAAGGATAAACAATTTACAACAAAAGAGAAAAAGCAAAAAGAATGTTTGGTACCTACTTCTATCATCTATGCTGACCCTTACGCTACTGGGTATGCTGTATGTCCATAATTTGCCACAACAGGATTTTCTAAACAATCTCTGAAAATATTAGGCACCCAACTTCTTATTGATAGGGTGACAGCTGATATACAAGTGAACTGGTAATAAAGATGCTGGATTTTCACCTTCGAGTCCCAGAGAAGTATCATCCAGGATGCAAGGACTTTGGACGCTCACAAAGGTAGCTTTAGTACTTTAAGCATTTCTGTATCAGGATATTTAAGCACCTAAATATTTGATGAAGTTTACCTCCTCATTTAAAACTGGAAATCCTCCCCATATACATTCAGGAGGGGTCAAGATCAATCAGAGCTGAATGTTACTCAACTGTGAAGCAAAGCTTTATCAGAAATTGCTGCACCACCGTATCTAGAAAGGGAGTAGGGGAAAAACACTCATATTTTGCCTCTCCCACACAGGGACACTCAGGACTCTGAATACTTTCACCTCTCCCTGACCTTTTTAACAGCGAGAACTTGAAAGGCAGCATCTAACATATAGAGAGGACATGGTCTTAAGCTGCACCAGGGAGGTTTAGGTCGGACATTAGGAAGAACTTCTCCATAGAAAGGGTAATTAGACATTGAACTGGACTGCCCAGGGAGGTGGTGGAGTCACTATCCCTGAAAGCCATTGGATGTGGCCCTTAGTGCCATGGTCTAGTTGGCATGGTGGTGTTCAGTCAAAGGTTGGACTTGACGACGTCAGAGGTCTTTTCCAACCTAATTGATTCTGTCATTCCATGACAGATGTACTGCTGACAACCGAAATTAAGGTCTGTGTACCTGCCATACCTCCCTACAGAATGCAGGAGGTTAAGGCCTACTTACAGCATGGAATGGGGCCATGAACAAACAGCTAGAGCTAGACAGCTAGGAAGCAACAGGGCATTTATGTTCTAGTGGCTTGTAGCAATGGGCACAGAAATAAAAGCCCTCTGAAGAGAACAAGGGATCTGTAGCGTTAATACGTTTAACCTGTGCTGTTACCGCGTAGCACGGCGGGCAGGTACCAATAACAGCGTGACAGTCAGCTCTGCAGAGAGGTTTCCCCAGCGTACTAAGGTACGGGCACTGCCACCGATAGCTGCTCACCTTCCCTTCTCCCACACATCCAGCCTTTCTTCCCCCGCCGCCCCCGCCCGGCCCCGCCACGCCCCTTCCCTCCAGGCCCCGCCTCCGAGGGGCCGGCGGCGTCCGCAGTCGCCATGGGAACGGCCCTACGTCACCGCGGCCGGCGCCGCCGATTGGCGGGAATTGTTCGAGAAGGCGCCAGAGGGCGGAAGCGGAAGCCGCACGTGGAGCCGGTGAGTGGCTGCCGCAGTTTCTGGAAACTTCGCCTCATTGTCATATTTAAAGCGGCGGCGGCGGCGCTGCCGCGTCCCCTCCCCGCCCGCCCGCGCACGCTGCCGGGGCCGGCGGCCGCAGCAGCGCCGGGAGCCAGCCGGGCACAGCGGGGGCCTCCTCCCTGGCGCTGGGGCCATGGCCGTGGTGGGCTTTGACCTGGGCTTCCAGAGCTGCTATATCGCCGTGGCGCGGGCCGGCGGCATCGAGACCGTGGCCAACGAGTTCAGCGACCGCTGCACGCCGTGAGTGAGGGGCGCCGGGGATTAGGGGGCGGCGGGAATGGACGGGCGCCGGTCCGTGCCCGGCGGAGCGCCCGCGGCGGAGGAAGATGCTGGAAGTTTCCCGGCGGAGGGTGGGGAGGGGTCGCCCGCTGTGTGGGGCTGGCGCGTTCCCCGGCGCTCGCCGCCTCCGTATGGGCTCCCGGGGGCTGCCGGCGGGCAGTGCAGGGCGGCGGGGCCGGGCGGCGGGGCCGGGCGGCGACCCCCCCCGTGTCCCGACCCGCTGTGTGCCCCTGTGCGCCCCCGCCCCGCGGCCGGGGCTGGAGCGGGTCCCTTGGGCACTGACCCGGGGATGGAGGGCGGTGCGGAGGCTGTTCGGGGCGCGGTGCGGCGGGCTGGGAACGCCGGCGGCGAGACCCCGTTGTGGCAGCCCGGGTTAAAGGAGACATGGGGGGAACGCGCTCGCACGCTGCGGTCGGATGAACTCTGCCACCTGCTCCAGAGCAGCTCTCCTTTGGTCAGAGGTCGGGTATAGAAAGCGGAAAGCGGGAATTAGCTGCAAAGTTAGAAGGAACTGTGCACAGATAGGTAGGGTGTAGCCTGGATGTGAGCTCTGAATTGTGATCATCCTGTTTTAGCGTTTTGATAAGGCATTGTGAGAAGTCCTGGATTCGAGCCAAGGCTTTAAGGTGGATAAAAGTCTTGCTGTAGTTTTTTACGGCAAGCTGGAAGAATGGTATTTCAACGGAAAGACTTCGGTGTTTTATTTGAAGTAGTAGGAGATCTGTGACAGTTCTCAGTCATGTTTGTTGTCAGTACTGAGTTAATTAGCCTGTTGTTCTTTCCAGATCGGTGGTTTCGTTTGGATCCAAAAACAGGGCTATTGGTGTTGCGGCTAAAAACCAGGTAGGTCATTTCGTGTTGAAGTAACAGTGTAAAGAGAGTTGGCTGGGTATAGTTAAAACCAAACAACTTAATTTTCTCTGTCAAGCCTTTTATTTTAGAAATGCTGCACTGTGGTGCCATGCTTTCTTCAGAGAAGTGTAGAATGTTTATACTAGAATGTTACTGCTTTCTCTTTCATTAATGTTAATATTTTCCAGTAGAACATGTTGCTTTTCTGACAGCTTAAGGTCACTGGGTTTCTTTTTCTAACTGTTGTATGTAGGATTTCTTTGCACTTGAAGGGTAACATTTTAAATGTTGTATATAATTTCTTAAAACTAGTTGTAAAAGCAGTGGTTTGTCTTAGATTCTTAAAGCTATTTAGGTACCTTTAGATTCACTGTACAGTAAATGCCTCTGGTTTTGAAGTCATATTTGGGGGTTGGTTGTTGTTTTTTTGATTTAGTTGCTCTGAATGATTGAATGTATTCTTCATTGAAGTCGTATTTTCAGTTTAGAAGGAGAGCTTGATTCCAACAAGTCTCAGAATAATGAAATGTAATGGTTAAATAAATCCTTAGGCATTTTATGCTGTTACATAACTGCTGCTGGTGGAGATCAAGCATGCAGCCTCCACTGGCCTGTGCATATCTCTTATGTAGTAAAAGGACTGCAGTGGGTTTCCATGGAGAGAGCACTAAAGGAGGCTTTTTTTTCCACTGTAATATCTCCCTTCTTAATTTTGAACAGCTGAGGTAATACAAGTAGTTTACATCTTCACAAACACATGTGTGCTGAGTTATGGGTTAATATTTGCAGTAATAAAGTAAATACCTATGTTTGTGTTTTTTCATTATGTTTCATTTTAGCACCGCTTTTGTTTAGCTGACTGCTTCCACTGCTATAAGTTAGAAACTACTATGATTCATCAGTGTGCAAAAATGAGTTGCTACTCAAAATGGCAAGTGATCTCTGAACCTGTGTACTCTCGAGCATGTTTCAGTATTGTTAGATTATTCCTGTAAATGCTGTGGAAAGCATGAAGCAAGCTGAAAGTGAAGTAGATTCCGTGTCTCAGATTGCATTTGCAAGTGTGTATTTGCAGTGATGAACACCTGTGACTTAAGTGACTTTCAAACTAACCTGTATGATGTTACTGTATTGACTCTTTCATGCTTGGTTGTCCAATTAGCAGTTGAAGGTAAACATTCTTGCCAGAAGAAAAGAAAATGATACTTAAAATATAAAAGATAATGGATCAATTATGTAAGTGGCCCGTTTTGGCTGATGATCTGAGATGTAAATTGTGTTTCTTTTGTAAATGTAGAAGTTGCCTTACATCGACAATGAAGACATGCATTTTTGGTGTCCTAGGGTGTAGCTGCTACTTAAATCAAGGAGTACAATGATGCTTTTCATTTGAATGAGCTTCCTAGATAAAAAAAAAGGCAATCAAAACAAAGCAAACCAACAAAAAATCCCTCCAAAAAAAAAAAGAAAAAAAAACCCTGAGTTTTTGACTGACTTCTACAATGTGATTATGTGTGAGAGAGCTCAGAGGTGCTCTCTTTAATATTTGAGACTCTGCTGCTGGAGCAAATTCTCAACTTTCTGAATTGTGACTAAGCAGGAAGATATTAAAACTTGCTGCAGACCTAATGGCATACAATTACTCTAAAAATATCTGAAGATTGTTCTCTTAGAAAAGGCTTCCAGGTTAATTCTAAATTAGGCTATAAAAGCTACCAAAGTGTTTGTGGTTCTCTGTCCACTACATGGTAATAATTCTTGTTTCTACGTTCTTCAGCAGTACATCTGTGAATTATGTAGCATTAAAGTACTCTGAAGTTGTGGGTATACAAATAAATGAAACCATGCTGAGCAACAATCATAGACACAGGAGCCTAAATAGTCGATTGCATTAAAGTACTGGAATAGTTTTTGGCATGATTTTTGGCCTGTCCTAACTTATGCTCTTAGTATCAATTGCTGAGCACTGTTTGGTGATTAGAATAAACCAAGGATGATTCTCAGTAGGGAATTCAAGTGTAACATTTTTCCACACACACAGCTGTCTGAAAGTTACTGTTTGTTAGTAGGATACAGCCTCCTTTTTTGTCAGGGAGCTATTCTGTAGGAGAACTGGCCTAGTTGTGTAGTTTTCTAATATAAGATGTAGTTCAAACTCTTCCGTTTCACGATGGAAAATTTTAAATGCAACAAGGAACTGATGCTTTCCTTTGAGGGTAGTGAATGCTAGAAATATTCCTTGGTATGATCAGCGTTTGAGTTGTTATTATATAGTCTGTGCTTACCTAAATCTGTCCTGCAGAGAACAATACACTTTTGTAATTTCTTTGCAATAAAATAGGATTAATTTTACACTGAGATACTTGCAGTATCTCTTTTAGACCAGTCTAGTTGTCCAGTTCCTGTTGTGCTTTGCATTCCTGATAATGAATGCTTCTTTAGGCCATTTGTGTCTATGGGGAGCTTGCATTGTAGTTCAGCATATACTTCAAGCTGATGTTGTTACCAAAAAGTTTCCAGTTTTTTGGTGTTGTCTATGCACTATGTTCTTCATCAGTCTGGTGGAAGAATGAGTTGCTGCTAGGTGAACATGGACAAGGAAATTGTGATTTAAAGGTAGTGGAGGAAAAAAGTAAGTATTGAAATGTATGGAGACACTTAAGCTTGACACTTCATAACTACAGAAGCAGTTGTTTGTGCTTTATGTAATGAGGTTTAAAGTGGAGGTGGGGTGGCTGGGGTTGGAGTGCCAATTTACAAACATTGCAGCTACTTGTGAAGCTGGTTTCTATCCTGAATCATTTGAATTTCATCTAAATTCTGTCCCTTTGTTGCCAAGGTAGTGGCTCTGGTTGCTGGCAGGATCAGCAGCAGAGTGCTCCAGTGCTGTGCACAGCGTGGGGTTTCCTGGAGTGGGGGAACATCGCAGGGAGCCAAGAGCTGCCAGGAGCCTGCAGCTTGAGCAGCAATGGCTGATGGGACCTAAGTGGGGCCAGGAGCAACAACAGCAATAGCTCCCAAATATATAATAAGCTCTTAAGGGGCAGTTGTGACCAGGGTGTGTCACAGAAGGCTGCTGAAGCAGTACCAGGTGGACCAGGGAGCAGCGGTATCCACCTGGCAGAAAGCCATGGCCTTGCTAAGCTTCACACCCAGCATGACTGACACAGCTGCCCAGACAGCTCTGGTGGGGACATGCTGCCACCCAGGTGCCACCTGCAGGTTGAGCCCTGCTCTTGTGCCAGTACCAGGTGGAAGCTGTGAGCACAGCTGTGGGAGTGCACCCAGATAGAGGAACTCATCCACTTAGTGACAGAGTGCCAGGAGGAGGTAAGTAAGTTGAGATGTATCGAAGTGCAAGAGAAATGAAATACTGGAATTGCACCCTGCCTTCCTTGGGACAGGCCTGGGAGGCAGACAGGACACATGGTAGAGAGGATTCCTTACCCTCCTTTCCACCTGTCTGAATGCAGTGACTTAAAGGGATGGGGGCAATGGTGACAAGTTCTTGGCCACATCTCCTCTGTGAATGCCCCACCTTCCCAAGTGCCCTGGCTTAATGGCAAGTGGAATTGAACAATAACAAGGATGGTGGTTCATCCTGCATGGAGCTGTCTCCCAGGTTAAGCTGGTCTATGTCAAAACTGCTTCCATAAAGAAAAAAAGAGACGTCATCAGCATAGGAGACTGCCTTCTGAAGGGAACAGAAGGCCCAATATGCTAGTTGGAACCACTTCTTAGAGAAGTCTCCTGCCTCCCTGGAGTCCAAGTTCCTACCCTGGTATGGCCCTTAGATTATTATCCATTATTGTTTCTTCAGGTTGAAAGTGGTGCTGCTCCATCCGGAAGTCTGGGGGCAATCAGAGATTTCAGAGATTTCATAGCCTTGGGAAAGCAGGTTAAGGGATCAGGAATACAAATAGTGATGTGTTCTCTATCCTTCCAGTTTCAGGAAATGTGGGAAGAGACAGGAAGAGACAGGAAGAGCCAGCAGACCAATATCTGGCTCTGAGCCTGGTGTTGATAGCAGAGTTTGAGGTTTTTGATTGTGGATCAGTTTACATGACAGCAGAGCTGCTGACAATAGATGGGGTACACCTGTCTCAGATGGGGAAAAGGATCTTTGCCCAGGAGTTAGCAGGGGTCAGTGATAGAGCTTTACATTAGATTTGGAAGGGAAAGGGATAAAACCAGGTTTGCTAGAGATAAGCCTGGGAGCACCATACTGGTGTTTGAGGGACAATGTGCTACCTGAGAGTAGTCACATAGGAACTAAGGTTCTCCCCTCCAGAAAGTGTTGGGATCAATAGCCCAACTGAAGTGCATCTACATCGATGCCTGCAGCGTGTGCAACAAAGAGGAGGAGCAGGATACTGTTGTGCAGCAGTAAAACTGTGACACAGTTGGGATGACTGGCACAGCTGGACTGTACTCTTAGTTGGGTAAAAAAACTGTCTGGACAGCCAGGCCCAGAGAGTGGTGGTGAATGGAGTTAAATCCAGCTGGTGGCCACTCACTAATGGTGTGTACCCTCAGTTGGTTTGGAGGTGAGGCCAAGTTGGTGGGAATGTGGCTCTGCAGAGGAACCTGGACAGACTGGATCAAAGAGCTGAGACCAGTTGTATGAGGTCTAATAAGGCTGAGTGTTGAGTCTTGCACTTGAGTCACAACAACCCCCTGCAGCACTATTGACTGGGAGAAGAGTGGCTGGAAAAGGTGCCTGGTGGGAAAGGACCTGGGAGTGCTGATCAACAGCAGCTGAACATGAGCCAGCAGTGTGGCCAGGTGGCCAGGAAGGCCAATGGCATCCTGGCCTGCGTCAGAAATAGTGTGGCCAGCAAGACCAGGGTAGTGACTGTCCTCTATACTGGGCATTTGGTGAGGCTGCACCTCGAGTCCTGTGTTGAGTTCTGGGCCCTTCAATTCAGGAAGGACATTGAAGTTCTGCAGTGTGTCCAGAGGGGGGCAACAGAGCTAGTCAGGAGCACAAGCCTTATTAGCAGTAGCCTGGGGAGCTGGTGTTGTTTATCCTGGAGAAAAGGAGGGTCAGGGGAGACCTTACTGCTCTCTGCAACTACTTGAAAGGAGGTGGAGGCCAGTCTCGTCTCCCAAGTAACAAGCAATAGGACAAGAGGAAATGGCCTCAAATTGCACTGGGAGAGGTTTAGCTTGGATATTAGGAAAAATTTTTTTACTGAAAGGCTTGTCAAGTATTTGAACAGGTTGTCCAGGAAAGTGGTAGAGTCCCCATCCCTGGAGGTATTTCTAAGGTGTGTCGATGTGTCATTTTGGGACATTGGTGCACTTGGCTGTGTTTGGTAAATGATTGGACTCAATGATTTGAAATGCCTTTGAAAGCCTTTTCCAACATAAATAACTCTCTGATTCTAAATTAGTTGATCAAAGTAGTAGTCACTGTAGATCATGTTATTGCTCACTCGGTTGCATCAAGGTTTCAGAGATACTTTTATAATCCTTCATAAATAATGGTCTGCCAGTCTTTGTTTAACTCATATAGTCTTCTGTAGTAATGAGCTGATAAAAAGTTCAGATAGTAATTACTGGTGTTAGAAGAAACAGCTGTGACAAGGGAGCAGGTGGTTGTCTGAAAACTTGACCTCTGCTTGGGGGTGTACAGAACAGCACTGTACATTGCAGGCTGATTAAGAGTGGATTTCTAAATACACTGTGTTTCTTTACAGCAAATTACTCATGCCCACAACACTGTATCTAACTTCAAGAGATTCCATGGCCGTGCATTTAATGATCCTTTTGTTCAGAAGGAAAAGGAAAAGTTGAGCTATGATTTGGTTCCCATGAAGAACGGTGGAGTTGGAGTCAAGGTAAATTTGCAGTGAATCTTTCTGGGTGTTACAGCTAAATCTGAAATCTTATATTTCAGCACCTAGTCATGAAAATATCAGTTTCTTTTAATTACCGTAGAGGTTTTTTTAGTCTTTTTGTTAAAGAACTGTTATATGAGTAGACAGCTTCATCTTTAAGTAGTGGATGTTAGCTATCCAATTAAGGCTCATGTACAAGTAATTGCTGAAATGCAAGCCTCTCTGTTGGTAAATTGCAGGTCAAACTCAAACATACTGGCAGAAAAACTGCTAGGATTATTACGAGGTCGTATGGTATTACTTCAAAGTATTAACCTTTCTGCCACTCTTGTGTGAAATGTGTTGCAGCAGTCTAATTATGTGGTTACAAATTCCTCATAATGTAGTCAGAACTTTTCTTTAGAATACTTGCTATAAATGAGTGACACATGTATCTTTAGTGGATTGCCTGGAGTAAGTTACTTGCAGACAGCTGTTGAAAACCAGTTTGTACCACATTTCAGGTTGGGCTCTTGCTTAGATTTCAAGGAGTTTTCTGATACAGTGTCAACTGTTTGCCGAATGGGTGCGGTTAATACCATTGTACCCATAAAATTATTGCTAATGAAGCCTTGCTGGCATAACAGAGAATGTTACTTCATTAATGAAGAGCCTAGCTTGAACTGGTGCCTCAAAACTTCAAGATAGGTCAGTCCTAGATGATTAATAGATCACAGAGATTATACATTAGAAAGAATTCTGACTAGAAAAGTAGCCAGGCTTTACAAAAGAGTAGAGGCTTTTACTTCTGTTTGTGACTTGTGAGACTAACAGATAAATTCAAACACAAATTAATAATTTCCTTTAATTAGTGGGTGTAGGAGTCTTTTACTATATGAGAAAGTCTAGTGTTGGGAGAACACTGCTAGTTGGTGTTCTCCTATTTTTCTCAGGTGGTTTGGAGAACAAATTAATGCTATTTAACTGTGGTTAAAAAAGTTTTAATAATTGATTCAGTAACATGCAGTTTAAACATGGCATATTTAGAGAACAATTTTTCTATTAAAACCAAAATCCTTAATTTTTCCCCAAGTTGTACTGAGGTGAACAAAAGGCAACCTCTACTTTCTAGAATCAGTTGTAACATGTTCCTTCATTTTGTCACTGCCATGTATTCTATTGCACAGAAAAATGTTGATTCAATAATAACTTTTTTGGTAAGAGAACAATAAATAAAGTTTTTGCTGAGCTTCATCTTTAGCTATTAATTGTTTTATGTGCATAGATAAACTGTGTTGCACAGTTCTTCCTTGCAGAGTCTCTTCATGTACTTGAGCAGAAGGATAAAAATGCCAAGGGAAAATAGCCAGCAATCAGTTCTGGACTTTTTTTTGCATTTGGCAGTAGTTTGAAAATTGTTGGCTATTTTTAGGATTTTACTTAATAGTGTGTGGCCGTGTCTAGCTTCAGTCACATTTTAAACTTGTGTTACTTTTGACCGTTTCCTAGCCATTCCTTTCATCCATAGAGTTGATACAGTTCGTGATATTTTAAGAATGTGAGAATGGAATTATTGCTTCTGTAAACAGTCAACTGGGAAATTAAATTGTAAAGTGAAGTTCTATAATGAAATAATTAAGCATGTCATGATTGATAGAGTATTAGCCAACAGTGTATCTAAGAAGTTAAGTAATTTTTCCTTCAGTTGAAATAACGGAATTATTTTACCTTTTCTATCCAGGTCATGTACATGGATGAGGAGCACATCTTCAGTGTGGAACAGATTTCAGCTATGCTATTGACTAAATTAAAGGAGACTGCTGAAAGTAACCTGAAAAAGCCAGTGACAGACTGTGTTATTTCTGTAAGTAATTGTAGTGCACAGGAACGTTATGTCTTAACTTCAGCTATTGAGGGCATTTTGTTTCTATTCGTGTAGAGTGAAAAAGAACTCTGCTAAGCACTTACAAAGAGATTAATCCTAACTAGCTTTAGAGCTTTTGACTTAAAGAAATCCCAGGGCTGCTTCCATATTCTGGACCCTGACTCACTTCTTAAACTCATTCTCTTGGAAATGTCTGAACTTTTGGACTCAGAATGTTTCTGGCATCCAGGTATATACCCTTTTACTACAGCTTGTTTCTGTGACTAAGCATCCTAATTACTCGTTAAAGTAAATACATATGCTTGTGTTTTTTCCTTAAATTCAAAACAATTAGATAACAACTTTGATAAACAATTTGTTAACCAAAGTTTACCTTCTGGCAGCTGAAAACCTTAGTTTGTCCTGTTTATGTTCATCTTTTTAGCAAGTTTTGTGTTTTGTTTGTTTTTTGGTTGGTTGGGGTTTTTTTTTTTTTTTTGGTTGGTTGGTTTTTTTCAATTTTATGACTGTTAAGAAAATGGCCTCAAATCAATAACAGTCATTCCCTTGCAAACCTTGCAAAGCCCTGAGTATGAAATGACACCTGGCTCTGTTCTCAGTGACTCTTGGAACAAGTCCGTCTCATGTTGCATCTGGGAATATTTAGCTCTGTTATTATTGGAAACATTTATTCTCCAGTCAATACCTGGAAAGTTAGTTCTTCATGTATCCCTGGGGACATCAGAAGTCACTGTCCAATGCCAATGCTAGAGAAGAGTAAAAAATTTTCAACAACATATTCTTTCAGAGTTTCTTACTGCTTCCTGTCTAAAATAATTTCAGCCAAAATAGATTCTCTTAATTTGTTATCCCTTATTTCTTTGCATCTCTCACATCTGTATATTTCTTACCTCCCTCTTTGCTTTTTTGGACAGGAGTACAGCTGGTAATTCTGATTAAGGTATTCCATGTCTGTCTCAATAATACCCAATTGCAAATATTGGCCCAGTACTTAAGGTTCTTAGCATTTGTACAAATACCTCACTTGTTTCTTTCTAGTGTTTGCTCATGTAAACTAGCTGATGCTTGTTTAATTCCATCTTTGATTGAACAGAATAGTTGAAGTCTCAATTTGGTATGATAGTTGCATTTTAGAGGCTTGCAGTGAGCGCAAGTGTCTTCCTCAAAGGGAAGGAGTAGATACAATTTTAAAATTAATGCTTCCAAATAAACATTGTGATGTCTCATTTTCTGAAAATAACTTCTTATTCTCACCTGCTCTTTTCAGGTTCCATCATTTTTCACAGATGCTGAAAGGAGGTCCCTTCTAGATGCAGCTCAGATTGTTGGCTTAAATTGTCTTAGATTAATGAATGACATGACAGCAGGTAAGTAGGGTAAAAGAGCAATTTCTCTAAATGACAGGTGGGATAGAGGGTGCATTTGATTACTCCAAGAAAAAGGACTGACTTGAAAAATCAAACATGAGACAAAAACATTTGAAGAACTTGTTGCTGTTTTCTTAGTTTAATGTCTTTTGTGTGAAGGGGTAGACAAGGTCAAGCTTCAGTGATAGTTATCTCCCTGAGCATTTATTTAGGAGTCACTGCACGTGCCTGGAGTACTTGTTCATTTAGTTTACTGCCCAGATCCACAGTGGCAGGATTTAAGCACTCTGAAAGGAAGTTCCTTGATTAAGCATCACCACCTCATGATTTCCAATGTTTTTTTCAGTATAATTGTGGTTTTAGGACACACATGTGCAGCTCTGCTGACCATTTATACAACTCTCAGACAAAACATTCCTGCCTGGGAGATACTGATTGTAAATACAAAACTTGGTTTGGGTTTTGCTGTTAAAATGTTTTATTCTTTTGATTACTAAGCAAAGCAAGAACAGAAGACCAAACACTTAGCATATACATGACTGAGGGAGAATGTTCTCCTTCTCAGATCCTGCAACTTAATGAAATAAAGCTTCCATGAAGGTAAAACTTTACATAGGTAGATGTCTGGATTTGTCTTGATGGTTTTGATCCTATAGCTTAATATTCACAGAGATGGGGTTTGAAACTCACTAGAGATTGCATGGATAATATCTGGCACTTCTTTTGCAGTGGCTCTAAATTATGGGATTTATAAACAAGACCTTCCAGCTCCTGAGGAGAAGCCACGGATAGTTGTGTTCGTTGATATGGGACATTCTGCATTTCAAGTGTCAGCCTGTGCATTCAACAAGAGCAAACTGAAGGTAGTAGGATTAAATGAAAATAAAAGAATTTATGAGATATTAGAATTAAATAACCTGCAAATCTGCCTTGTTCTTTAAGTTCTGAAATAAGTTGGTGCATGGCAAGTATCAGCAAGTCAAAAGATGAAGGTTTTCATCAGTGTCCTTCATTTCATTAGGATGGTTTCAAATAGAGGTTGTAAATTCCTTGCAATTTACAAATGCAGGATACATAGTACAGCTGCTATAATTTAGCTTGTTTTATGTGAATGTGTGTATGGATTAAAATTTTGAGTAACTAGGATTGTCAGCTAGTTACTTAGTCTACTTCCACTGTAAAAGTGAAGAACAATTTTTGGGTGATGTGGTTGAATGAAGTGCTTAAAGCCTGTACCTTGAAAGATAGGCTGATGTGTCCCCAACAGTTTTTTGAACTAAAGGCTTACTTATATTGGAAGACTGCTATTCCCTTTGATTTTACTGAATGTAAGACTAACTATGTTCTTTCAAACCAGGTACTTGGCACAGCATTTGACCCTTTTCTAGGTGGGAGGAACTTTGATGGAAAGCTCGTAGATTACTTCTGTGCAGAAATAAAATCAAAGTACAAACTAGATCCGAAATCCAAAGTTCGAGCTCTTCTTCGTCTGTATCAGGAATGCGAGAAACTGAAGAAACTAATGAGTTCAAATAGCACAGACATTCCCCTAAATATTGAGTGTTTCATGAATGATACTGATGTATCTGGAAAAATGAACAGGTGAGTTCTGTACAAGACGGGCATTTGCTTTGGTGGCTGTATTTTTTTAAACAAGTGTTTCTTTCCATGTTAGAAAGAAATTTACTGTGCTAAAATTAGGTGTAAGTGCTAAACATCTGTAGTATTTTTGTAATGCTGCAATATCTAAGGCTGTGAAATGGAATGTTTAGCTGCCTGAGTAATGTTTCAGTGCAATAATTCATGCATAAAAAGCTTGGATTCTTTTTGTAGATTGACATGTTCTTAAAACCATGGATTAGTGCATGCAGACTGGGGTTGTTGGCTGCATATTTAGGCCTTCTGCATATTTTAGGTAATCTAAATCCCATACCGCTCTTAAGATAGCAATAATTGCAGCCTTGTTCCTTTTTTCTGTTGTTACTGTACTGTGGATATTGGTTTGAGGAATAGAGGAGAGAAACAGTGCTTATGAGGGACATCTTAATTATGGCCTGAGTGTAAACGAAATCTGCATCTGTCTCTTGCACATGCTCATGAGGCATGACCATTTGTGAATTTTGTAACTACTGCCAAGAGTGGTGGCGTTTGTTTTTTTTAGTTTCCACCAATATTTAGGCAACGGTTTCATTGTAAAGGAAGTATCAGTGTTTTCAGATTTCTTATCTGTAACCTCTGCTAAAGGACATACATATAGCAGCTGCTGAAATAATACTTTTATCTTAAATAACTACACTGATAGTGGCTTAGAAAAAGCAGCTGTTTGTACTACCTTGTCTACAGTTGCCACTTCAGTCTCCTCACAGGGGTTCAGAAAGCTTTCTTCGCAGTGTGGTCAACGAACCTAGTCAGCATCAGTGTGGAAACAAGAATACCAGGAAATGTAGTGGTGGGACAAACACTCTGTAGTTAATTCCATGTTTTTTTCCTTAGGTCACAATTTGAAGAATTGTGTGCTGACCTACTGCAAAGGATAGAGATGCCTCTGGTTTCATTAATGGAACAAGCACAGCTGAAAGTGGAAGATGTAACTGCTGTAGAGATTGTGGGAGGAGCAACCCGCATCCCTGCTGTCAAAGAGAGGATTGCTAAATTCTTTGGCAAGGATGTCAGTACAACACTGAATGCAGATGAAGCCATAGCCAGAGGCTGTGCTCTGCAGGTATAGTACTGGCAACACTTGATGAACTTACATTATATCTCTTGAGATCACTTCTGTGAAGAATTAACCAAGCAGTTATGAAAAATGGTCCATTTTAAGTTATGCAAGGGCACATATATGTCCACTAAGTCTTTTTATGGAACTGTGCTATTCAAAAAGTCCACAGTACTCTTTGGCTGTATTGAGAGTCCTAATGCTGGGTGTATTCTGTATGCAGTCCACTCTGCTCTTCCCTAGATCCTGTTCATTTGATCTTTAATACAAAAAATTTTAAATTGTTGTCAAGCTGAAAGATATTTTTAATGAACAAGATATGAGAATTATCTATGGAGATCCCAAACTACTGCAAGTTGGAATTTTCTGATATCCAGCTTTTCATCATGTGAAACAGACTTTTATTCTGTCTCCCGCCCATTTTTACAATCTCCAACTAGTGAACTACATTTTACAAGAAAACCACTCATTGTGTTCCTTCTCTCCTTTAATCCATTGTCTTATTTCACTCTCTTTTCTTTGACTTATTTCATTACCCTACCTCTCTAACTTCTTTCCATTACTAGCAATCAGTTGTGTTCAGGGAAGGAAGAAGGATCCTTAAGATAAGCACCACTTCTTTTAAAACTAAGCAATGCAGCATTTCCATTCTTTACAGTCCTGGTGTTTGCTCAGACTGTTACCTTTGTTCACAAGCTACAGTAAGAAAGAGGCCAAAAGACATGCTTAACACAGTATAAACACTTGCGTAGGAGTTTGTCTCATCATACTGCATTGAAATCAAGCAGTTTGCCTAGTGCTGCTTTAGCAAAGTCAACACAGTTCTCTTGCTTGTCTTGGCTAGTAGAGTAGAACAGTTAACCAACTTGATTGCATGGTTTTTTTTTTTTTAGTGTGCCATTCTTTCTCCAGCTTTTAAAGTGAGAGAATTCTCTGTGACAGATGCTACGCCTTTTCCAATATCTCTGTTGTGGAACACTGAAGCAGAGGACACTGAAGGGTGGGTAGCTCAGAGTACAGTTCTGTGAAGCTTTTGACCTTAAAAGATAATGTTCTTGCTTGCATTTAAATTAGGATCCTGACATTCTGATGCAGAAAACACATAGATTATGTACCAGAGATGGTTGACAGTGGCGATTGTATAGACATTTATTTATTTAACTTATTTATTTTGATTTAATTTATTTATTTTATTTCCATCTTAGTGGAAATTTTAACTGTAGTTTTTCATATGTTAAAATATAAAGATTTTTTTTTAAAAATTGTAAGTGAGGTATCAATTAATATGTTGTCTTGCATTGTCTTTATCTGGTTGTCAGGTTTTGGAATACAAAATTAACCAGAAAAATTACTGGATCCTGATCCCACTTTTTCTGGCTTTATATTTTTATGCAAGGTGTCCCCAACACCTGTCTGAGATTCTTGTTTTAGTAATAAAGTTATGCGCTATGGAAATATTATGAGCTTATGTGTGTGCAATTTATCTGACTGAAGCAAGAATTTAACTCCTAGCAAGAGTATAACTTCTGTAAGAGAAATTTCCTGCAGTCGCAGTGTCTTACTGATTTCTCTGCTTTTAACTATGCTATGCCTGTGGCAAATGCAATTGCTCTCTAGGATGTAAAGAGCTCCAACTTCAACTTTTGGAAAAATTATAGTTCTAGAGGGACCTGTTCTTACTTTACTCATATTCCTTTTCTTTTTATGTCTATTTTTTGTGGAGATGCAGAACTAATTGTTTTGACACGTACTTCTGAGGGCAGCCTGTGGGTTCACATTCTAGGTAAAACTCTCACTTTCTCACATTTAGGTTACTAGATGAGGTCTTCCACAGTTAAGAGAAAAAACTTAGTTGGAAATTAGACTGGCATAATAGTGGACAGACCTTAGAGAAAGAATGTGAAAGTAATGCAGCTTGTCTTTGTCATATTGAGAAATGAATAATAATCTGGTGTCAGGGTTCTGAACTGAGCCACGGAAAGTAAATGAGTAAGGAATTAACAGGGCTATAATTAGCCCTTTGAGACTGATGAGGGGTGCAAATTACAGTTCAAATTACGCTATTCTGACCTCAAAATAATGTCTTTGCAGGAAACAAATTTTGGAGATCTACTGATAATCTGTCACTGTATTGTTACCTACATCTAAACTTATTTGCCTCTGAGATGGAAAGTTAGTGGAATAGGACAATTTCCCATCACAGCTGAGAACAGTAGTCTTTTTCCCTTGCAGTACAGTAATGAAGTATTTTTATTGAAATTGTTCAGAAGGCCGTATGTGTGAAAATATGGTGATGTTCCTCTGAAGAGTTCTGACCCTATATCAAAGCCTTTCAGCTTAAATACTCTGCTAAAAATGATACTTGTCCCTTAATTACAGAGTTCACGAGGTCTTCAGCAGAAATCATGCAGCACCTTTCTCTAAGGTTCTTACATTCTATAGGAAAGGTCCATTTGAATTAGAAGCTTTTTATTCTGATCCTAATGGAGTACCATATCCTGAGTCGAAAATTGGTAAGTAATTTTCCTGGAAATGGTGTTGTTTCTCATTGTTTGATCTTAAATCAGTTCTTTAACTATGGTGTGTTGCAGTATGGTTATATGATAAAGGAATGAGGGAAAACAATAAGCAAATGCCTAGGACTAGAATGAGGTTATTACTGTAAAAGTTAATTCTATAACTTTATTAATCTTCTGCTTATCACTAAAGCAAGCCAGGAATAATCACAAAATATCTCCTGCATATAAAAAAAGCACATCTGGAATAACTAGTTATTGGTTTTTCCTATACCTTCTTGGCTTGACATAATGCTGAATAATGCTTAATCAAGGCAGCCTGAAATAGCAACTGCAAAACTACAGTACTGATTTGTCTATGTAACATTTTTAAGCAGCTCTTTCATACTTTCTGACAAATTGCAATACTTGACAGTGTTGACACTTACAAAGAGTTTACAATGTGGTTAGAAAAAGACTGTGATGGCAAAGACAGGCCAATAAAATAAATTGCTCTTGAGTTCCAAACGTGGAATTAAATGTGGTATGTATATATGCTTACCATATGTTTTGGAAATCAGTACAACGGAGAAGGACTTTTTGCAAGAGCGAGTAGTGACAGGACAAGGCGGGGAATGGCTTTAAACTGCAAGAGGGCAGGTTTAGATCAGGTATTGGAAAAATATTCTTCACCTGTGAGAGTGGTGAAGCACTGGAACAGGTTTCACAGAGAAGTTGTGGATGCACCATCTCTAGGTGTTAAAGACCGGGTTGGATTGGTGCCCTGAACAATCTGGTTTAGTGGAAGATGTCCCTGCCCATGGCAGGGGAGTTGGAACTAGATGATCTTTCAAGGTCCCTTCCAACTCAGGCTGTTCTATGCTTCTATGACAATATTTTGAAGTTACAGAAACAGCAGACTTCCTTTTGTGTTAACTCTTACCATTAATACTGATGGTGGGATTTGTGAGTGTTAAATATTTATGGCTTTAACAGACAAGAAGCTGTTTAGCTGCTGTTCTGAAAACTTGTAAGAACAGAACTGAAGATAAGACTGGTTTCAGCTCACTTGCTGATTAGTTCTTCACTCAGAACAGAATTACTGGTAGTCCTAATGGGTGAGTTAATAGTTCTGAGACAACCAAAGGAGAAAACAAGTCACACATCTCCAGTATTGTTGGATTTATAAGACAGAGGATTGTATTCCCTAGCCTGTAAAATAAGCAGGGAAAAGCTTGTATGGTGTAGTTTAGATCTGTTGCTGAAGGAATGGTGTGTGCCAGTCTGTGTGTATCTGGCCTGTGATGAAATCAGGGAACTTGTACTTTGCAGCTAAATGAGCATCATAGTCTCCAGGTCACTCTTTTGGCAGTATGTGTATAATTATGTAGTAGACAGAAAAGTGTCTGCTCTTAATGTCCAGGGTGTCTGATTCTTTATTTAAACTACTTGTCTGTCTTTTAGTTTCACAGCACTTCTTTGAAGTATTACAGTAGTTACAGAACAATTAGATTTTGCCTGGGGAAAAAAAGATATTGGCAGACTTGCCTGGATGCTAGCAGCTTAAAAGAGCACTTCTAGAAATACTGTTTCTATGTTGGGCAGTAACTTGTATTAAAAAAATACTGCTAAACATTGCTGTTAAACTAAGTCTGTGTAATTTTCTTTCAGCCCACTAGTAACACAGAACCAGTTTTGTATTTATTCTGAATTAGTAGTGTGAGGAGAACCTATACTAGCTTATGAAAATCACAATCCCTTTTGATTTGTAAACTGAAGTTGGCTGAAAAGCAGTGTACTTTGGTTTTGGTTGGGTGCTGTGTGTTGGTTTTTTTTTGTTTTGTTTTGTTGGGGTTTTTTTGTGTGTGTGTTTTGTGTGTTGGGTTTTTTTTTTATTATTATTTTATTTTTTTTTCCCTGGTAGTATTTATTTCTGTTTGAGAACCATGAGGTTAGCACAGAGGCTTCATCAAATATTTAGAAAATGTATTGTCTATGAAAAAGGAAGGTGTTTTCCTGGCTCTGTAGTATTACCTATTTAATTCCACCATGTGAGTATTGATTCTTTTGTTTTTAGGTAGGTATGTTATCCAGAATGTGGCAGCCCAGAAAGATGGAGAGAAGTCTAAAGTCAAAGTAAAAGTCCGTGTCAATACTCATGGCATTTTCAGTGTGTCCACTGCATCTATGGTAGAACCAGTTAAAAGTGAAGAGTGTGAGGATGTCAGTGTTGAGACTGAAGTGGAATCTCAGGACCAGAGGCCTATTGACAACTTAAGTGATGTAAGTTGACTTTTCTTGTGTGAGAATGTCCTTACTGTGCCAAGTGTGTTCTGTTGTTACATACTCCGGAAGAAAAATACTTCTATGGAAGTGAAAGAAGATTAGTTTTAAGATGTGCATAGCTGTCAGGAAATGTGTCTTTACAAGAACAGGAGACAATTTATGCCATCTTAAAAGTGTATGGATTTCAAAATCAATTTTTGGGCAAAGTGCCAAATAGCAGCAGGTGGGTTGCTTGAGGGTGGGATTACTTACAACTGCCATAGTTAACCAACTGTTACAAATAGGAAAACTTGATTTGGATTGTTAATCATCTGTGCTCTTTGTGTTAAAAGGATTTGTATATAATCCTTCGTATTAGTAAAGTGTTTTGAACCTTTTTGCAAAAGGGAAAGCTGGATTGTTTTCTGCAGCATTGAAGGAGAGGGGAACACTGGGGAATAATGCACATTGCTATAGTTTACTTGATGTTTTAAGTTTCCTGAGGGGGAAAAAATTTAAAAGCTATGACTCAATAAATTAAAAGCCACTTTTTGTAAGAGGAAGTGGTAGCACGTGCACACACGCACACAAGTACCATGCTGCAAGCTTGGCACTGGTGGCATTTTCATAAAGTCCTTCTGAACTTGCACCTAGTCTGTATCTTGGTTAGTTAAAGCGTGTGTGTTTCTACGTGTGCACAGAATGCTTTGTAGGGCACTTTGGACAATATGTGCATCAGAAGAGAAGTGCCCTATAATTAAACGCAAGTGCACATGCCTTCTACATCCTTTGTGCCTGGGCTTTCATTTCAGAAAAATATCCAGCAAGAGAACAGTGAGGCTGGAACACAGTCCCAGGTACAAACTGATGGTCAACAAACGTCACAGTCTCCCCCTTCATCAGAACCTCCCTCTGAAGAAAACAAAATCCCAGATGTCAAGAAAGTGAGTGACCCTTTAACTCTGTTGAAAATGTTATGCTCTATAATGGTGGCTTTTAAAATGGTAACATATTCCAGGAAAAAGTAAGGAACTTGGTGCTCGGAACCTTTTTCATATCTTTATTACTGTGAAAAATAATGTCTGTATGTTGTGATGATTTTGTACAGAGTTAGCAAAAGGATTCCTGCAAGAAATATCTCTACCACTTCCCTGTCTTCCTGCAGTGTTGTACAGCTAGTTTGTTTGGGTTGCAGACTTTCAATTTGTTTAACAGCTGTTAGAGGCCAAGCTTATTAGGCCTGCTGAGAAAAGTTGGAATCAGGAACTCATACACCTGAAAAGAAATAATCTGTGTGAAAAACAAATGGTTTTTGGTTTTTCATCTGTACAAGATGAAAAATGTTTTGGGTTAAAATCTTAACCACTGTCAGCATCATCAAAGTGCTAAGCTACAGATGGACATTTCTGGAAAACCTGAAAACACATGATATCAAACATATGAGAAACATCCTTCTTGTAGCTCAGTACTTACTGTCTGTGAAACAGACTGTAAGGAGACAAGCATAGGAGGTAGAATCCCCAGAAGGAAAGGGCCTCATGGGTATATTTTGAAAGAACACAGACAAACCTTTGTGTGTTCTTCCTGTGAATGTTTCTGTCACCATAGTGCTAGCTCATTAGAAGGAAGTCAGGAAAATTATCTTATTTTTCTTCTTTCTAACTCAGACAAATGAGAAGAAAGGTGATCAGCCCCCAGAAGCTAAAAAACCCAAGATAAAAGTGAAGAATGTGGAACTACCCATTGAAGCTAACTTGGTTTGGCAGTTAGGAAAAGATCTCCTCAATATGTATATTGAAACAGAGGTGAGTTAGAGTGTGGCTTGGACTGCTTTCTTGTGTGCAGTTTTGAATCATTTGTCTGCTTTTCCAAGCAACCTCTGTTCTTTTACTGTAACCGTGGAGTGTGAACTCAGCTTACAGCGAGCTAATGTACAGTCTGACTTGTAACACACAACTTACAAATGCTTGTCAGAAAGATCGAAGTGCTGTTTATAACAACTAGTGTCAGAGCAGTGATCCGTGAATGACGTCACAGATTGTTGTAAACTGTTGTTAAAATTTCTTCAGATGAGTCTACCGCATAGCAGTGTGAATTCCAGCAGTTAGGTGAGCCAAGGCCTCTGGGGGATTTTAAAGGAGCCGTTCTTTGTAGAATGCTGTTTGAACACTGGTATTTTTTAATTAAAATGTTTTTTGTGGTCATACAGGGAAAGATGATTATGCAAGATAAACTGGAGAAAGAAAGAAATGATGCAAAGAATGCAGTGGAGGAATATGTATATGAGTTCAGGGACAAGCTCTCTGGACCATATGAAAAGTTTGTTTGTGAAAAGGTAGGTTATGGTTTCAGGAACTTCCCTTAAAATACTAATATCAAATATGTTTTGTATACCTCAGTCGAGCTTACTCAAAGCCACCCTGGAAATAGCTGCAAAACCAGAACTTGTTTGAATGATGGCAGCGACTGATCCAGAATTAGGTTTAGGCTTAGCAAATACATATCCCTGAAAATAAATTTTGCCACAAATAGAGTAATATTTTCAAATAAAATTGGTGACTAGAAGAGGAAGCTGTGCTGCTGGATGCATACCCAAAACTGTGAATTAGAGCTGCACCCCAGGCATTGGCCTAATGAAGGACAGAAAGCTATAAATGATACCTGTGTTGTAGATTGTGTTTCTCAGTTCAGAAGCTGGTGTGCTTTAAGTGACTTAATTAAGCAAAAAATGCAGTATAAATGTAATTTTTATATTGTAGGCTAAGAATCAATGTGTATATTTACCAGTGTCCTGCTATTGCAAGACAAACCTAGTTGATTGGTGCGTATTTTGATGTGTTGAATTGTATTGACACATAGGATCTGCAGGGATTCTCTGCACTCCTAACAGAGACAGAAGGCTGGCTGTATGAAGAAGGTGAGGATGAAGCAAAGCAGGTGTACATAGAGAAATTAGAGGATTTAAAGGTAGGTCTGTTAGTATGCCCAAAATGCAAAATTTCCAAAATAATGCACAAAACAACATTAAGGAATGTTAATGAGTCACATAAACACACAGGAATTGCTTTTTCTAGAAATTAGGTACTCCAATTGAAATGCGCTATCAAGAAGCAGAGGAACGACCAAAGCTATTAGAAGAACTGGGACACAGGCTCCAGTATTATGCTACAATAGCTGGGGAATTCAGGAATAAAGTAAGTGGCCTTGGAATACTTTTTTTTTTTACCACAGTGTTTCAGTGAGGCTCATTGGCTGAAAAGGCTTCAAATTCACACTGCAACCTACTTTATATAGTTCACAAATTTAGCATCACAAATGTTTCCCAGTACTCAAAAAATCTCACACAGTGTGTCATTTTCTGTTGCTTGATACTTCTGGATGTTTTAAGGCTAAAGGGGACGTTTTATAAAGAGTGAGGGTTAGACTGATGGTCAGATTCTTGACCTTTTAAAAGCTAATCTGACTCTTTTTAGAAATTTATTTCTCTTCCAGTTCTCTCAGGAATGAGAATTATTGTATGGTGAGAAGCATTAGTGTAAAAGCTACTAGTGGATAAAATTAAAGATCCAATTTTATAGTATGTGGGTGTTTGAGGGTTGTTTTTTTTTTTGTTTTCTTCTCAATGGTACTTGTAACTTACTTTCTTGATAAGCATTCCTGCCTGAAAATTTGCTCCTTGGGTTTCAACTTAAAGAATGTGAATAGGGCAGGTCACAACAATCATTGAAAGTTGCATCTCAGTGCAACTCTCAGTTGCAAACAATTATGTCCTTACAGCTATAGATCATGAGGTTGTCATTAGGTGAAATAATTAGTAGTGTTGCACAGTCCTTAAATAAGTAGCAGGGAGCCCCCCGTGGTCTAGTGGTTAAGACGCAGGGCTGGTACCCTTGAGACCGCGGGTTCGATTCCCGGTCAGGGAGCTCCCCGGGC
>JAWWES010000001.1:47008020-47049242 GCA_035583135.1 Lophotriccus pileatus | reverse complement strand
TCACCTAAAAAATCCACTGCGCAGGCTCGAAGGCCTTGTCTGCATATGCGGGTAAGGACCTTCCCCAGCTCTTCGTTTGCGAAGACGGGCCATTATTTTTTTTTATTATATTATTAAATAAGTAGCATCACTGAAAAGAGTAAATAAAAACTTGGGTTTATGTAGGGATTTTAAATATGGATTCATCGGTTGTGTTGCTGGGTAGGTCCTTCTGATATCAGTTAATTGTGTAGCTGTGGCATTGTAGGGAATGCTGAAATTGAACACTTTGATCCTTTCCGCGTACATCAGAATTGCACTATCTAAAGTACCTTGGGCCCAGGTGAACCCTTCAGGAGGGGAGGAATGTTTTTTTTTGTTATCAGCCTTGCTAAGAATGTTAAATTCTATTGCATGACCTGTTTGTGAAGCTTCTAAGCCCCCTGAGAACTGCAACTCTTGTTTATTGGGCAAAGGAAGCCTTATATTAACATCTCTATTTCTTGTTCTTTCTTGCTGTAACAGATCTTGCTTGTGGCTAACATCTATTTATTTTGACCATCAGTAAAGATTTATAAATTTTAAATAAGAGACAACCTTGTTGACATAATTTGATGACATTATTAACTAATATAAAATGTTTCTGTTTGGGCAGGATGAGAAATACATCCATATTGATGAAATGGAAATGATGAAAGTAGAGAAGTGTGTTAGTGAAGTAGTAGAGTGGATGAATAATGCTGTGAGTGCACAGGCTAAGAAGAGCTTAGATCAGGATCCAGCTGTGCATTCAAGTGAAATTAAGGCAAAACTACAGGTAAGTACAGTAAGAAACTACCATTAGAGGTTGGTGCTAAAGCTAGACTGGTATCTGTCCCCTTTGTCTCCTCCAGTTTCATCTTACTGCTCTAGTGTTTTTAACAGGTAATAAAGTATGGAGATAAGGAGATTCAACAGAAAGCAGAGGAGCTCCAGTATACTGTGTACAATGCTGTGGAGTTAATTGATATATATTTTTCAGTCACCTTAAAAACATGTTGTTTTTCAGTATTTTACTGGTAGTCAAAAACAGAATTAAAAAAAAAAAAACCATGTAAAATCCAAAATATGAAGTTGAACTTTGCCCAAGCAACATCAGTTAATTTGTTTCAGGGTACAATAAGTACTTGTCAGTCTGGACTCAGGAAACAAATACAGAAGCAAGTTTGAAACAGTCTTTTGGACACAGGACTATTCACACAGGTGAAGCTGGTGGCTACTTAATATATTATTCTGACCACATCTTTTCCATTTCTTTTAGGAGTTAAACAATGTCTGTGAGCCTGTTGTGACACAACCAAAACCAAAAGTTGACTCTCCTAAGGAAGAAAACCCATTAAATGAACGGAGTGATTATAAAACTGAAGACATGGGAGAAGATGACAAAAATTCGGAAATGCCTCAGCAAAATGGCGAATGTCATCCAAATGATCAAAACACCATTAACATGGACCTGGATTAAACCACTGCACTTGCAGCAAGTTATTTCATCCCATGACAGATGATGTTTTGGCTCTCATATGTGATGGGGGTGGGAATGCATTGTTTTGGAAATTATTTATATTTTTCTCTTAAGACTTGTCTGGGATATGTTGTGCTACAGGAGGAAGAATAGTAATAGTGTTGGTCATGACTATCCTAAAAGGAAAATTGCCTTGGTAACTTCCAGATTCCTGTGGAATTGTGAGTTCATACTAAGCTTCTGTGCAGTATTTAACCATTTGCATCACTAAAGATGAAAAGAAGCCTTTATTCTGAAATATACTGCTCCTTCAAAAGGTTGTAATCGAAACACTCGTAGGCATTTGTAGATGCCAAGGTAGTTTTCTTTTGTCTGGACATCTAGTTGGGTATGTCAGAAAAAGCCAGTGTCTGTCCCGTTTATAAGGACTTTCCAGAAGAAATCCTTCTGTCCTAAGGTTTTTGATTGTTGCAGTCCAAAGTACGTATCAGGTAATAAGATGGTGAAATGTGTTAGTAGCATGCAGAAACGCTTACGTTTCATCTCTTGCTAAACAATACATTTTTCATGTGGGGTATATAAAATGAAGGAAGTGCTAATTCTGTTAGTGTTGTGAAGCTTTTTGAGCTTTGAAATAAAGTTCATTTTACTGGTATCTCCTGGCCTCTTAACTGTTTCCAGTACTTCTTCTGTTAGTGGTGCCCTTGTCATGGTTTAACAGGCCATTGCTTTGTGTTCCTGTGCATTAGTCATAAAAAGGCTTAAAACTCACACTTTGTGCTGAACAGTTGTGCCCCAAGAGTCTTTGCCCCAAGGGCTGTACACACTTGAGAGAACCTATCGCTGCTACAGCACTGTTTTGCCTGGAACGACAAAACCAAAGGGAAAAAAGCAACTGGTGCCACTGAAACTACGGAAGAGGAAGAACAGGTGAGAGGGACTGGTGCTTTCTGGGGCCAGCTAATCCTAGTCAAGGCAAGTGGTTTTCTTCTAGTTGGTACTTTATAGCATCGCCCTAGGTTTTCTCACAGCCAGGGGCAGGAGCAATGCTACAGTGTGTGTAGCTTCCCACAGTAGTGCCCAATTTTCTGCATTGACTATAAGCAACTGGATTATCAAAATGCATATGCCTGTTAGTTGCTGCTTTGAGCTGCCTGTTCTTCACTTCTGCTGATTCATTAGATTGCTGCATACAGTTGGCAACAACAGGAGTATTTTGATTGTTTCCTTTCCTTTTCCTAGAGCTAAGGGATAGAAGGTCAGATCAAACTTCAAAACCTGTTTTAAGTGTGGAAGAGTACTTCTGTGTTGGTACAGTAGAGTGGTTGCATCAAGGGTTAAGTTTTACTAATAGGCTACTGCTTGCTTAGATTATTGCTGAAATGAAAATTATGGTTCTAGCACCATAAAAGATATGGACTTCTGTTGCAAAATTGATAGGATGCCATAGCAGGAAGCTTAGCTTAATCAGAGGAGAATTTTGTAGAAACATTTGAAGTAGAATTCTGTCAGAACAACTAGTCCTGAATCTACAAAAAGCAGCTTTTCTAGCCTGATGGATTGCCATGTATTCAAATACCTCTATAGAAGGTACTGCTCTGATTTTCCTCTAATGAACCTTCATAAAAAGTTCACTGAGAACAGGCTAATCTGGGGTGGATTTATTTTTTTTTCAGATTTCTGCAACATTAACTATTTCATAGCAGCTAATGGTGTGCTAAGTGATTAATCCCTTATGACTAAGACTTATTTAAATTTTTACAGCTGTTATGCTTTACCCTGAGGGAGGGAGAATGAAAAGACAAATCAGTGATTCAACTTTTCCTTCCCTCCCCTCCCCCAAGTTTGATGACCTTGCTTTCTAATTTACCCTTTACCAGACACATGTGAAAATCATGTGTGCCTGTTTCATTTTGATCTCTGCATTAGTAACAGTGAAGTGAGGGGGTTCAGGATGGCAGTTTCCTTTGTGCTGCAACATACCAGGAGAACACTTGGCGCTGCAAGGCAGAGGTTAATGGCCAGTTCAATTTCACTGGCACTGCAGTGCAGTGGCCTTAATGTGTATTTAGCCTTACTGACTAAATAGTGCATGAGGGTTTGACTCTTCTCAAAGGAAAAAAATCCCACAATGTGATTACTCTAAAGCAAGCTTTTGTAATTCTTTTCATAAAGGATTTTTGATCGTGTGTGTTGTTACATTTGCACATAATGTACTTCTTAAAGTTCCCAATTTTATCCAAGTCTGTTTTGCTATAGTGGCATTACTAATGGGGAGAATTTGCATCAGTATTCAGTGTATTTTAATTTTTGAGGTGTGGCTTTTCTCAGGCTGTGTTCTAAGATTCTTGGGACTCCTTTCAAATATCATAGAAAAGGGTCTGATAAATATAAGCATTTATTTCTTATCCAGAAATCTGTGCGAAGTATACAAGAGAATCAAATCCCCAGTAAAAATATTTAAGGTGATGGGAGTGGAAAACACTCAAAAATTACTTAATCAGATTGCCTTTTTGGGTCATTATAAACCTTAGTTATTTATATGAATATTCCTTAACTGCCTTTATCTTTCCAACATAACAGACTTGTGATTTAACTCTGTTATTTAAATAAAGTTTATAAGCTCACAAAACATATCATATTTCCTTGAATTCAATCTTCCTGTAATTCTGAATATTAGATGACTTAAATTTATGTAAAGTACATGAGACTTGTCACAATTGTTCTATTTTCCTTTGCCATTATGTCTTTTTTCCAAAAGCTTTAGTGGAACTACGATTTGTGAGATTATGCACAGTCTGAGAAATTATTTTCTAAAATTAGCCACAAAGATCGTAGAACCACAAAAGGATAGGGATAAAATAAATAATAATTACCTACTGTATAACCTCTCTCATACAGGTTTGATCTAAAATGTTTTGATGGACTAACAGAACATAAACTGACTACTACAGAAGTCCAAATGATGCATTTCAACATTAGGTCAGGTATTTTACCCCTCAGTGAAATGTTCCTCTTATTATTTACTGTTCCCATTATGGAATATGGAAACATATACCTTCTTCATAGATGTATGTGATGGAAGTGATGGAGCCAAAATAAGCTAATCTCTCTAGAATACCAAATATTCTTCACATGTAATGATGTTCTCATCAGATTGTAGTCTAATGCATCTCATGAGGAACTTCATTTTGAAAATGTGAAGACCTGCCCTAAGTGCACCATCTTGCTTCCATCATTTGTTCCACTGGAATGCAGCACTGGAGACCTTGCCTGTTGCACAAAAAAAAAAAAAAAAGCTGCTGCCTGTGCATGAGCCTTAGGCCCAGGCTAACCTTGATCTTTGTGTTGCTGGTGTGAGCTGAGGACTTGCAGGACAGAAGATCCTCTGTCTAGCACTAGGTAAATGGGCAGGCTTTGAGGGTCTGTTGATGTTCCATCATCCATCAGACTCAGGGGTCTTTCCAGGTGGCACTAGTGGGAAACCTCCCAAGGCTGAGCTCAGCCAGAGGTCCTGGGACAGGGGTGAAGCAGAGAGGGAAGTGACTAGAAAACTCACTTGAAAGCTCAGGATAATACCAGTGGCAAAGCTGGTAGGAAACCTTCAGTTAACTTCTGGGCAGAGGAGGAGCAGAAAGCAAGATCACAGCATACACATAACAGAAAGCTCAAACAAAAACAAGTGTCACTGTTTTAAACAAGCTATAAAGGAAGGAGGGACTTGTGAACCATTTCTGTGACTAACCTTTGGCTCCTGGCTCTTTATTCGTGTTTGGGGCTCTGCAGACAACGATACCATACTGACAAATGAGTTACTAAATCTGGGTAGAGATTTTAGCTTTTCTTTTACTGCTGAGCATCTGATTGCCAGGGTGTCTGCTGCTCTGCAACAGCTAAAGTTTGTGTTCTATGCATATACTTATGTTTTATGTCTCCCTGTGATTAAGTCACAGCACAGCTCTTTGAAAAATATTCAAAAAATAGATACATTTGTTTATCCCATGAATGAACCTTAATCAATTCCCCCAAACTGGTATTGATTTCAATGAATCAGAGAGCTTTCAGATGACTTTCAAAAGGGGTGAAGGAGATAAAACTGCGTAGAAGAAAACAGGATTTAAGCATAAAATTTCCACTTTTTGTTTGTTTTTGTTGAAAAAGCCTAACAGCCATAATACAACCTCTTAACATCTGCGTTTTTAGATTTTATGGGTATCTTATAAGCTGGTCTGTAGTTCTTCTGGCTGGAGGAAGTAAAATATTTTTTGACCATGTTCTTCCTCTTCAGAACGTAAGTTGCACAGGAAAAATAGAAAAAGCCCAAAGGCATCCCCTGTGGAACAAAGAAACCTCATCCTGTCATGTGTAGGCCCCAGTGATTTAAAATACAGATGAAGACTAAAGCAGAAGAGGAAAGAGAGAAAAGTATAGATCTAAACATAAATGCAGTCCATGAATCTAAGCCACAGGGGCTCACCCACCCATGGATCCAGCAGTAGGGTGATTAGGAAAGGCCACACTGGCTCCCTGCAGGTATTCCTTCCATGTGCATCGGCTGTAAGCCACTTGCTTGCTTAGCCCGGTAGCATTACTTACCCATGTGTTCTCCAGCCAGACTCCAGGGACGAGCTGTGCCATCTATAGATGTGGGCAGCAGGACTCTGCCTTTGCGCATCACCTCTGATCTGTCAAAGCAGAGGTAGAACACAATGTAGATGCACAGGCACCTGCCAGGAAACCTGTGACAGTATCACTCACACTGCCTGCTGCTAGGTCAGAGCTGAGATTTTGCATCCTACTGGGGGGATGTTAATTAAGTAATCTAATCACGTTGCCACTGAAAAGCAGCCGGCTATAGGTCTGTGCACTTCGTGGATATTTCAACAACCCAAAGTGAGCTATGGCAAACCATACTTGCTGCATAACTGTGATTATGTGTGCTTGCCAGTGATACCTCTCTACAGCCAAATAAAGAATAAATCTGTAATATCCCATACAATTTGCAGTTATACACAGAGAGAGGTCAATAGAGAAGCACATGTCACTGAACGACATCGTGAAGAGGCCCCATTTGTGCAGGGCCAAGAGCAAAGCCTGAAAAATGAAAGCCAAGTTAGTGCCTCAGTAATGCTGTTTCAATGCAAAAAAATTGTTAAAATAGTTTTCATGCAGAGCACGAAACAGCCCCATGTGAGTAAATAGCTCCCACTAAACTGCAAGGATGTGAGTGCCACAGAATGCTATGCCAAAATCCTTGCTGAGATTGTGCTCTGTCCTTACCTCCCACTGAATTCAAAGTAGGTTAGTCAGCGTTTAGCCAATGGGCCATTAAATTGTTTTACTTGAAATGCTACACAGGGGCAAACTTTGCCATGCTGAAAACAGGCCGTTGCAAATACCAAGGACAGATTTGTGAGAATGAGAAGGAGAAAAGAGATTAACGTGGGGGAGGAGAGGGGATTTTGATTTGTTTGGTTTATTGTTACATAGGGCAGGACATTGCTCATTTAAATCCTTATGTTCTCTTATCATATTTGCTCAGATGTACCCACAGACATACAACCACTTACCTAGGTTGGAATAAGTCACATCACTTATGTTGTGGTGGCTCCTGCTCTGGATTCCCAAGAACATAATACTTGGTGCTGTTGGTGTGCACACATGCTTCATCATCAGTCGCATGGAGACGCTGAGGTCAGACCGAGATGGACATCCAGGCCAGTTGTGTGATTAAGTAGTAATTTACAGTCTGTGATAACACAGCATGAGCTGTTTAATGGACATACACTGTGTCGTGTGGAAGCCTGGAGCAAGCCCAGAGTAGGTGGATGCGTGTCTGCAGAAATTTGTCAGTGGGCAAGCTGACAGATGTGGAGCCAAGCAGGCTCCAGGAGTAGAAGGAACCTGCAGAAGAACAAATGGTGATGGCAAAACCATTTCTCATGAATATCAGAACAGGAGTCTGTTGGGAGGGGAACACACAGGGGATGAAATTAGAGTTAGAAGCAGAGACCCCAAATCTTCCTCCACTGATCATCACGCTTACAAGGTGTTTATTTACTAGAGATCCGTAACACACTGCCTCTGTCAGTTTTACCCTTCACCTCAAGTATTCTTTGGGTATTTGTCTTCCAAGAAAATTACTGCTTTAATTCAAAACTTTAATTTAAAAAAGGAAGAGATCAATAAAATAGCCACAATTAAGGAAAAAAATCCTCAACCTTAAAATAGTTAAAAAATATTAGAGCAAATCCTTTTACTGGGGAAAAATCAGAGCCCTCCCTCAGGATGGATCACTCTGTCATGCCAGGGCCAGAGGTCCTGCAGATTTTACCCCACAGGAGAGGTCACCTATTTAAGGGATTTGTTTTAAGATGCTGAAAAATCAATAATCTGCATCTATATGCTCACAGATTAAAAGCAGAGGGAGAGGGAAGGTTAGTTATTATTGTAAAATGAGAAAAAACTAATTCACAGTTTTTGAAAAACACATAAGCACAGTATTTAAAACAAAACAAAACAAAAACAAACCCCACAACATCTTACAAATAATTTAAAAAACTTTCCCATACAACACAGAGCTATAACACAAGCTGGGACATGGGCAACAACCTGGTGTTAGCTCCTGCCTTGAGGCCCTCTGGAAGTTGGGATTTACTGCTCAAGACCCCAACCCAACCACACAAACCTGTAGAAACATCACTTGGGTACTGCTTGTGACTGCAGCTCAGAAAGCAACAGGAAGTAAAAAACTTATGTGTCCACTGCAAGTCTGCTTAAATGTGGAAAAAAATAAGAACTACTCAACTTACAGAATTCGGAATTACTTTTCTTTAACAAACGACGTTAAATGAATAAAACACATCATGTTGACACAGCAAGATGTTCCCATTGCTGTGTCGAAGTTATAGTAATAAACCTTGTTCTGAAGCAGCGGTAATGCATTGATAAGCACTTCTTAGAGCAAGTTTACCAACTGGTCTCCAAAGGGATGGAGTAGTAATGATTTCCCACTCTGGAATTATTATTCCTCTTGGAAACTACAGAACCTTTTATTAATCCACTTGGTCCTCTGCTTAGTGCAAAAGGTTCTTACTTGTGTGAGATGCAAGACTACAAATGGTGAGAGTTTAGTTGTCTTTAAAAGAAAACAGAAAGAGAGACAAAGAAAGTTTGAATTTTGAAAAGTACCTCAAACTTTCCACTCAAATTCTTAGAATCATAGAAATATTAAGGTTGGAAAAGACCTCCTAGGTCATCGAGTCCAACCCTTAACTCAGCAACACCATGCTCACCACTCAACCATGTCCCCACATATCACATCTGTCTGTTTTTTGAACACTTCCACGGATGGTGATTTCACCACTTCCCTGAGCAGTGTGTTCCTATGCCTGACTACCCTTTCAGTGAAGAAATTTTTCCTAATATCCAATCTAAAACTCCCCTGGCACAACTTGAGGCTGTTCCCCCTTGTCCTGTCACTTGTTGTCTGGGAGAAGAGATCAACCCCAACCTTGCTACAGCCTCCTTTCAAGGTAGTTGTAGAGAGCAACAAGATAGCCCCTGAGCCTCCTCCAGCACACATATTTTATCGAGCTCCATCTGACCTGCACACACTCTGCAGGTGGGCAGAGTTGGCCATGGACAGCCTGAGCCTGCTTGGCCGGGCTGGAAGCTCCGTCTGCTTGCACTACAGCTTTGCTTGGGATTACTTTTATTATTTTATTTCCAGAAGCCATAGTACACATTTCTTTTGGAGGCATACAAATATGACTAATCCCTCATGAATGTCTCAGAGGAGGAACTTCCCACAGAAAAGTGCAGTTACTTTGCAGTATAAACTCCCACCAGATGCATCTGGCCCTGGGACAAAGATTACACAATGTCAGGGAAAACTTTACTTGCTCCTATTTGCTGCTCCATAGGTGCAGTCACGGATCTCATCACACTTTCTTTCTGCAAGAAAAAAAAAACCCACAAATCCATTCTTATTTATGTCCTTTAAATGTTTTTTAGTTTTCCAGAAATTTACAAACCTCTTATCCCTCTTCAGAGCACTCAGAACCTGTTGCCCTAACTTCCTCTCTTCAGGCATCCATCTCTGCCTCCTGTAGCCAGCCTGCCACAGGACTCAAATGCAGCCCTCTCTGCTGCAGGCACCAGCAATAGTGCCTACAGAGGTGTAACCAATATAAAAAGAAAAGTAGTTTCTTCCACTGCTATCTAAAGTCGAACAGGTGACTGCTGCATCTCTGTGAGCACCAGTGAGCTCAAATAACTGCTTTCATATTTCAAAATCCCACACTTCAGATGTCTTTAAAGAAAATTTGAAAAAAAGTTTGAACTTTAAAAAGTAGCTTAAAGGTCCTGCTTGAATTCCCACCCCTTGTTCCCACTTTTTTTGCCACAGCTTTCTTTTCTGTTGAATATAATGGAAAAGGCATGTCCTTAGCTCACCTTTACTGAGATCTCTGGTCCCTGACCAATACTACAGTGGGGCCAGAGAAGTTTGGATGGGCTCTAGCACTTAAAGTCCCTTCGGATGAACTTGGGTCTATGTGTCTAGAGGCTACATTTAAGCAGCCACTGCTGGCTGGGCAGCTGCTCAGGTCCAGGCTGTGTCACCCTGCACACTGGTGGGAGTCACAGGAGAGGACAATCACCACGTCATTTGCAGGATCTGCCCTGTGCCTGTGCTTGGAGCACATCCCACCCTCTTCAAATGAGGGATGGAGACGGTGGTGTTGCTAGCCATGTTTTAAGTCTATGTCCAGTCATTACCTACAGTGCTTCCTACAGAAACTGTTCCCATTTCCGTGGGAGCTGCTCAGATGCTTCAGAGGAAGGCTGGAAGTCAAGTGATCTCAGGGCGAGGGACTAAAACCACCTTGCAGGGACGTGAGATCCCAGTGAGCAGCATGCCAAACCTTTTACCTTACTGGCAGTCTTGCAGGGTTAATCTAGTGGAAACTGCTGTGGCAGTATCCAGCACAGCTGCTGGGTCTTATTGCCACTTGAGTCATTCACCCGAGGGAAAACCCACCGTGGGCTAGGGACCCACACAGTGCAATGGGAGTGGGAGCAGGAGAGGGAGCAGCATAAATAGCGAAGTCATGTTCCTGGGGGCAGCTGCTGAAAAGATAACAGAGATGTGCAGCTACACACCATGTAGAGAGTGGAGTGTTAAACATGCACAGCCCACATCCCCCACGCTCCCAAGGGAGGGAGGGAAGGAGAGAGAGAGACCTCTGACCATGCTGTGCGTGCCTCAGGGAAGGCAGGAACATGTGTAGCTGCTCTGCATCGGTTTCTCAATACATTAGTCAAACAGGAGAAAGACATAGGGCTTCAGTGGCTCTGAAAATTGAGATAAGGGGAATGAGGCTTTTAGTCCTTGCAAGAAATGTGCTCCTTAACTGCCCCTGATACGACACTCCTGCTGTCCCTACTGAGCTGTGTTCTCACAGGCTTCACACCCGCCCCTACAAGCTTCAGGGAAAAATCACAATTCAAAACATCCTCTCTTACCCCCTCTCCCCAGCTGCCCCTTTCCTCAATTTTAGGTGAGAGCAAATGTATCCACAGTAAAATAAATGGCTTGTGTTCCTGCCACATAGAAGGAAGCACAGAGCAAGCCAAAAACTATCAGGTCTGTTCCTCAGCAATCCAAGTCCACAGGGGAAAGAGAAGGAAGAGGAGCTCAGCCTGCCTGGGGAGGAAGGTGGGAAGTGGAGCAAGAAATGCTCTGTTCTTCGCAGCATTTTCGAGATACTACTGCAGAGACAGCTTCAACTCTGGCATTTCCCAGTTCCTAAGTATTTGACTTCAGGTTTGTAAATGTTCTTCTACTGCCTGCAATGGCCTTGTGTTTATTTTTAATAGATTACATCTGAGTTACACATGGACTACTTCAGGACATCTGCATAGAAAGAGTATATAGCAGTAGCTTCTACAGACGTCAACAGCAGACATATAAAATATTATATTTATTATATATTATATATATATATTTATATACTCATCATATGATCTTAGCAACTTCAGATGTGTGAAGGTAAAAGATCAGTGCTGTATGGCTTCTAAGCATGCCTGCACATAGCCTGAAATTTAGATAAGAACAGCTTCATGTTAAGCAGTTTTTATATAAACTTGTGAGTTTCTTATTATGCCAAGTCAAATGTAATGGGCCCAAATCTATTAACACTTGTGTTTTGGAGAATGAAGTTGTCAGTATTTTCTCAGGGAGGTTTGGCCAGCAGTAGCAACCCTTCATTGAAGGAGGCAGAGGTCCTGCAAGTGTTTGCCTGAAGAAAGCCTCTCTTCCTGCTAGTTAGTCTTGCTCCACGGCTTCCTTGTCCCCTTTCTCTGCCTGCTGCCATCTCCCTTGTAGACTCTAAGTCACCTGGGTCCCTGGCATCCCTGCTCTGATTGGTACCTGGCAGATTTGTAACAGGTTTGCAAGAGCCTTGGTAGCATGCAGTGATGCTGCAGGACCCCGCACAGAGACCTGAAAGCCCTGTGCATCTAGGGGGCATCTATGTGGGAAAAAAACAATGTGTATTAAAAGATTAGGAATGAAAAACAGCTCCAGCCAAGCTCCTATTGAACAGGGTTTGAGCTTCCGCAAAGCATTTCTTTATAGAAGTGACTTTACTCTGAGATTTGTATGAGCAAAGGGGTTGCAGTATTAAGAGCAATGAGCTGCAGTGTCGTGCTCTGGAGTGTCTGGCCATACCTGAAGCAGTGCAACAAAGCCACGGTCCTCATAGTCAGCAAAGTCAGTGACTGCCTGGTTCCCTCCTCCTGTCACAAGCAGGTCATATTTCTTACTGAACATAAATGGTTTTACTTCACTGGGGGTTCTGAATACAGTTTGGTCACATCCACCTCTCACTGGAGGAGCTCTCATAGCCAACCTCAAGGCTTCCTGCTGCCCCTTTCTCTCCTTCACCTACCGCTCAATGTGAGAACCGTCAGTGGTGCACCCTGGAAAAAAGGGAAACCTCCCTAAGCACAGCCAGGTGGCTGGGGGGTCCAAGTCCCTGCACTACCGACCGCCTTTTGTGAACTCAGCATTGTGATCCTGAGTCACTGCATATTCCTCTTTCTTAATTTTAGAAGTAGATAATTCCTCTCCTTTTTATCGTCTCGGTGTATTCCTCCTCTATACCCATAAAATTTCAGTTACTGAATTTCTCACCAACTGACACAAAACTCTCTTTCTCTTTCCTACTGTGTGACCACAACCCCAACCTCCTGGTTCTTTTTTCACTTTTCCTTAAACATACTGAAGTTTGTTAGTAACCCTTTTCCTAGGGAGCAAGGTGGACTGACTGCAGTTTTGCCAGTGTTTCTGCACATGCTGCTCATCCCATTGCACAGGCATAAACTTGCCTCGTGACAGCACTTTGGCAGCTCTGGGCAAGGGGGAGCAGATGGAGATAGTGTAGGGACTAAAAGTTTCTAAGAAAAGTTAGAAATTAAGAGCAAAGCAAACCATTCTCTCATCTTCCTCTAAAACCAAAATTGTTTTCCTACTACAGAGAAAGAGGAATAAGAAAAACTCCTGACAGCTTGAAACCAGCACTACAGAAGAAGTTGAGCACCTCTCTTCCCATTCTATCTTTCTGTGTAACCTGGAAGTTGCAGGGAGGTAGATCAGGTATGTCTGCAACATGCTGCTACCAAGAGGATCCTGGAAAACACTGCCACAGAGTTTCAGAGCAGAAAAATTGTGTATTAATAACTTTATAACCTTGAATCAGGAACATTCTTAATGGTGGTGAGCAATTGTATTGTGCATCCCTTGATTTGTATATTATTATTATTATTATCCTTTCCTTTTCTGTTGTCTTAGACTGTCATGTCAACCCATGAACTGTACTTTTTTCCCTTCCCAATTCTCACCCCCACTAGGAGCTGGGGAGGGGAGTGAGCAAGTGGCTGTATGTCTTTGATCTGCCTGCTAAGTTAAACAATGTGTGTCTATAGATCTTTACTTCAGACCATGAAGTAAAGGTGTAGTTGTGATTGTGCCAGCTCTATAGACAACTTTACGTCTGCCTGTTGTCTGGTGAAAGGAAACCATAGACAATGTGGTATCAGCCTTGTCTACAGTTACTGCATTCATGTTGAAAAAAACCCCACAACCTTCTTGATATTTATTGGGTTTGCAGTGTAGATGGATCATTAACCTTGTGCATATTGTTTATACTACACCGATAATAATATTTGAGTAACAGTGTTCTCTCAAGTAACAACCGTACTTTGCTTTGAGGTCATGGAGGGGAGGTGTTATTTCTGCATATTACTACAAGAAGTGATTTGGGGTATCAAAACAGCGCCATTTTTTCTGCTAAGTGCCTGGGGATGGAAGGACACAGGGGTTTGAATTGGGAAGGGAAAGACAACTGCAGAGGTTTAGGGTTTTCAATCTTCTCATGAAAACAATGATCTTTAAGAGGAATTGCACATGTGGTTAGGTGGTAAAGAGGGTCTCTAAGTAACTGAAACAAAAGGACAGTAGCTTCATCATAACTGTTGTTGTTCTGATGTTGATGACATCTGATAGTTTAAGGGGAAAAAATGTAAGAAATATTGCACCCACAGTTAATTTGCACTATTTTCAACAAATCAGTTAAGCCTAGAGGAAATAAATATATGGGTTTAAACATGGTTGCTATAGAAACCAGAGGAGATTTTATAGTTGCTTATGAGAGTGAAGGAGGTTCTGATTGATAAGACAATCGCATTCAAATAGTCACTATGGAAACCCAAGGTGACCTGGAGGAGACGTGACTCCTCTCACTCTGTTCCTGTGGGCAGATGAAGAGAGCCTAAGTGGGGGAAGGTCTAGGCTGGGTGAAAAAGCACACTGTAGCAAGGCAGCACAACGCTCACCGTGATGCTAGAGGTGCTCAGTGCTTTACATTGCAAAGCTGTGTGAGCTTTGACCTCTAAATTTGTGATATAAATTTATTTGCTTACCCTTGAAATAGTGTTTGTGTTTTTTTTCTCATTGAAATCAATGGGAGCTTTGCAACTGACTTCTCTGGGAGCAAAGCAGATTTTAGAGACCTTTCTATGTCTTCATTCCATCAAAGTAAGGAAGCATATTTGCACATGTCTCATTGAGCTCAGTGTTTGGCAGCTGCCTGTTCTTTGCTGAAATGAGGTCATGGAGCTGCTGAGCACTTTTTGCCTTCACTAACAAGACCTTGTTCCAGAAATAGGACAGAAAGAAACTCAGTATGCAAGCCTTTTTCTTGTAGATTGGTTATTTAAGGACCAAAGTTGGTCAGCCTGCACATGACATAAACCAAAAGTGAGTAGCTCAGTAATACCTCAGGAACCGCTTATCATTTGTTTCCAGTATTCATTTTTTAAGACATTGATAGAATGCTAGATGAAAAGGCAGGTGCTCAGCACTCCTGGACACAGCTGAAAACTAAAAACTCATTCCATATGTTTACTTTTATCTTACTATCTTGATTAACGCAAAGTGTTAATGCCATTGATATCAGCTCCAGGTATTTGAAACATACCAGTTCCTCATTAAGGAGTAACAGCGGGCCAGATCCTGCCTGGTTCCTCTGCCCAAGCAAAGACACAGTCTTCTCCCATATTATTTAGAAAATTCTTGATTCACACTACCCACATAAGATCAAGTCATACAGATATTAATCATCAGAGATTTTTATCTTGCATTATTTCCAGTGAGGTAGAGAGAACTAGCTGATGGTCTCAGGCAAATACCAATATTTTTGTAATTTCACCAAGTTTCCATTGTAAACATGCAGGTAGGAGGAAACAGTGTCATTTGGAGAAAACCTGAGGATGCAGGTCCAGAGCATCAAGCAGCATAGTTTCCCTGCAGCTCTTGCTCCCCTGGGTTAGCTGCCAAAGCTGGTAAGAGCAGCCAGGAAATTAGTCCAGCCCAGCTGCCAGGCTGCTGCCTTTTCTAACCAGCCTTACGGGTTTAGAAATTGCCCTCCCATGTAGAAAACCTAGATGTGCTTGTACAACAGGAAATCCATAAAGAAAACAAAATTCAAAAAGAGAATACTGCTTCTGCTTTCACCATCAAATGAAAAGTCTAAACCTGAGGCTGCTCCTAGGAGTGCAGGTAACAATGACAGCACTGATTGTGCAAGGGCTGCAAGCAAGAAGAGCTTGTTGGACACACATTTTCTTAAAAGGAATCCCTACTGGTTTTAAAGATAAGCAAAATTGTTACCTGTTATTAAAGCTGTTGACTTATGGCTGGAGGTAGAAATTGTTGCTCTAATGGAGATGAAATGATTCAGCTGCAAAGAAGAAGAGAATGAGATTAATATTGAATAAAAGATGTTCACAGGAAGGTGCAGTCTGCTGGGCAAGTTTGTGTTCTGGTTTTGTGTCTGTAGAAAGGAAATACACAGGTAAATAAAAAAGAACAAGTTAAGCTCTTTGCACAGGAGCTTAATGTAAATGTATAGCTGAGCCTTTTATTCTCAGCACTCTGCTGCTCACACTCTCCATCACCAAATGACAGAGCAGCTCTGATTTATTATTTATTATTTATAATTTATTTATTATTTATTTATTTATTATTATTACTATTTTATTTCTTTTTAATCCACATAACTCAATCTCTGTGCACCTGCCATCAGATGTAAGTCACACTGGAAACAAGAAAATCTGCAGTTGTTCTGGGAAAATATTCAAGGTGTAAAAGTCTCCCAAGGCAAATGTGGGAATCCAATAGCTTTCTCCGCTCATCAGTGAGGATGGATAGTGCTTCTTTAACAGCACTGGGAATGGATTGGGAAGATGCTTTTCTAAGAGCTTATCAACCTTTTTCTTCAGGCTGAAGAGGTCTCAGAGCATCCCTTCTGGAAGAACACCCTCCCTGCTCAGTAGTCCCTGCAAAACATCCCAACTCAAACCCGCTCTCCTGGGCCTCAGCAAGCCCTTATCAGAGGCATAACCTGTCTCTTACAGCCTATTTCTGTAGGCTTCACTTTGAAACCCATCCAAGGAGATGGTACAACTTGCTCTCTTCATCCTACCTTCCAATTTAAAAAAAACCAAAACCAAAACAAAACAAAAACCAACCAACCAACCAACAACAAAAAACCAACCAAACAAGAAAAAACAAACAAAAAAACCACCACAAAACAAAACAAAACAAAACAAAAAAAAAACCACAAAAACCCACAACCAAACCAAACCAAACCAAAAACACGGACAAAACCTCCAGCAATTATTGTGATAGTAGTAAAACAGCATCTTCAGAAAACAGTTCATGAAAACATCCAAACTTGTAGAGTGTTGAAATTCTAAAGCTCTCAATATTGTGGGATGTGTTTTGTTTTCAGAGTCCAATTCTTCAGCTCTCTGAAAAGTGACAAGCAGCTGTGAGCCTTATAGCTTTTCCCTGGTAAATAGCATAAACTAACTGTCAGATAATGTAGGCTTTCTCCAAGAAGTGTGCAAAGGCAGTAAGCACCATCTGCTGGCTTCAGCGTGAAAGAGGAAGACAGGAATTTTTCATCAAGTTGAGTGTCTCTTCATATCTTCTGCCTCCAGTTTTAGGGCCAACTCAAAGAAACTGGTCCAATAACACCAAAACAAAGCAACCAGGATGGGTATGCCTAACCAGAGCAAGACTGCCTAGGGAACATGAGTTATTCTGCTGACCAGTGAAGGTAAGTTAAATGCAGTGAAAATTCACAATAATTTTGTCATCTTTTGAACTGAACGTCATTGAAGACCTTAATTTTTCACCTGGCTTTGCCTTATATTTGAAACACAAATGCTTACCTCTGCGGAGATCATGAGCCAAATATTGACACAGCCCTTAAAAAAAGAAACAGTCAGGAAATGTTTTGGAAGAAAATTGTGTATGTAGATTTGTTGTGCCCCCTCAGTCCCTGATCTCAAATAAGGATGTGGGGATTTGGCACAAATAGTGTGGGGCATTGTTCCACAGATGGTTAATTCATGTGGTAGATGTTGGTTAGCAAAGGACCAGTGATTAAGCCAGTGAGAGCTGAAGACACACATCAGCTTGGCAAAGCTGCTCAGCAATTTGCAAAAATTGAACCCAGAGCACCAGTAAAAGTAAAAAATACGTGAGAATTGCCAGATTACAAATAACCAGCAGAGCTAGTCCCAGCCTTTTTCATTCAGAGTAAGACAGAAAATGCCACATTTCTGGTTGATTCCCCGGAAGGCCTAATCCTGCAGTGCTGGGGCCCAAGGCTTTAGCACATCCCTGGTGGTGAGGATGCGGTGTCTCTAGTGCTTCCCTGGCTTGACCCATGTGGCAGTGGTGCCTCCCTGGTGTGAGGTGCCTTGTGCCCCTGTCATGGGGACAGCACAGACTGGCTAAGCCAGCACACAACTGCTTGGGAGAGATGAAGGGCATCTGTGTGCATCAGAGGGGATTTTCGCACCCCGTGCCTCTCCAGAAGCACTGATGGAGGAAGGCTTGCTCAGGTACACCAGACTAGGCTTCCTCGATGTACACCCTGGCTTGTCTGCCAGGCAGAGATAACAGGAGCAAGGTACCCATTTTGTTGGCTCTAACCAAGGGATAATTCTTCCTCAGAAGGTGCTTCAATAAGCATTTGGAACTATCGCCCCAGACCACATCTGTATTATGAAAATGTTAAAGTGTAGTTGCTTTAAGCCTACTCTTGCTTTTGACAACAAGATGAAGCATGGTGAGCAGTCCTGTTCTGACTAGGTTTGTCCTGCCAGGTAGCCACAGGAAATGGTGGTAGTGGCTGTCCTGTTCTTACACAGCAGGAAAAAATAGGAGATGACTTAGCACACTTCATTGCTGCGATCAAGTCAGTGAAGTAAGAAGGCAACATCTCTGCTCTCTGGTTAGATTAGAATGAATCTCTCAGAGTTTTGTGTATTCACAACCTCCAACTTATTGAGGACAAGATGAATGGCAGTTGTTCAAGGTTTCATTTCAGCACAAACCCCTCAGATGTCTTATTTTAGTCTGTAATTTGCAAATTAGACAATGGTAAATGTTGAATATGTTAACATGACCATAATCCACTGAGAATGCCTTACTCAAATGAGCTATTATTTCAATGTTCATGCCAGCATTCAGGTCATCTAATGCATCATTAAGTACATCTTAACCATACAAGTATCTTTAAATGTTATTTGTCAGCAAAATTAAAGTAACTGCTAAAACATCCTCATTGCTCCATGCATGTAGCTCCACAGTAATGTGCTCATGCATTGCAAGGTTTACTGCTTTATCATCCCACTAACCCAATCTTTTGTTTGACAAAGGTCCTCCCCTTATACTCGTTTACAAACAAATGATACTAAACTTAATTGGGTTTTTTTGCAATACTACATCTTAATATGGGTAGTTATTTGTAAGTACTTACTGTGTATCCTCGTAGTACCTGGTAATAAACTGTGAAACATCATGTGCAAAATTAACTGGAACATGGCTTGTTAATTATGGAAGGTGCCATAAAGTACGTGTTTCATTTAACAAAATGATTAGTTATAAATATTTTATTGCAACAGCAGGCTGTTTGGTACACCACGCAGTAGTTAATGCAGACATTTTCTTGCATTGGGTCCAACCCTGCTTTTTGCCACTTGAAAGGCAGCAGGATTAAACCCACTTACCCAGCACTCTCCTCAGGCAAATGGCCCCAAACTCCTTTGGCAGAAGGCCAGATGGCTTTCTCTGGGAAAGCAGGGAATGGCTTGACATGAGGAAATGTCGGGGTCACTGGCTAAGCTGCTGACTGCACGGCATTGTCAATCACTGTCACCCCCCATTTGTACTGAACATTTCTTGGTGCCAAATATTTCAGAGGCAGGTCCCTAAAAGCCATTAGCTACATCTCATGTTCACTCACCATCAAGGGCAGGACGCACCCATACGTTAGCATTTACATCTGACTTCAAGGCAAATAAACACCCCACCACATAATGTGGGTAGAGTGATAAAATTAAGATTATAATGAAGAGAGACAAAGTGACCTATTTAATGATATGGCTTCATATATCCAACAGCATATTGTGGAGAAACATCACATGAGACTCTAATTGATGTCAAGGCCAGAGGGATCCAATAGTACAAGCAGGAACCATTCATTCTCTTCCCAGAAGGAATTTGTTGTAGTGTGGAAGCAGTGAAATTCAATACCTATTTAGGCTTCTCCTTGAAGGACTTCTAAAAAGCACGTGAGGACATTGCCACCCCCATGCTCCATGAGAAGACAGGGTGCTGCTGTCAGGTCTGGTTTCTGCACGAGGCTGATGAATCTATTATTCCACTGATGAATCTATTACTCCACAGCCCCCTTTTCTGATGGTGGGGCTGACCCTTGCCTCATGTCTTCACAATGCATGGCAGCATTTGGGAGTGCCGTGGTGAGGCTTGTGTGGTTTTTGATGAAGTGTCCAGCATGTGCTTATTGCTGCACAGGGAGAGAAGTAGGGGCAGCAATGTGGATCCCGCCTTTGGGTCCATTTGGGCAGAATCAGGATATTAAGATAATTTTCCTAATATCTTGCTCAATTTGTATAAAACCCAAGAAGGAAGCTCGGATCCTGTTCCAAGCAAACTCTCATCTAATAGAATGAAAGATTGCATTTTAGAGAAGAATTTTAATGTGAAAATTTGAATCTCATTTAATACTTTCTCTCTAATATGCTGTAAACCTTGACTAAAATCCTATTTATGAGCTTCTGAGGCTGCAGTTCTTATTCCTGTTTTTGTCTGAAAAAACAAATTAAAAGACCTCAAGGCTGTCCCCTATGCACACCCACCCACTAAATTCTTCCTATTGTAGTACAGACTTTTTAATGAAAACTTTTTCAACTTACTTATGACTCTGAAAAATGTGTATGAAACAGCTTTGAGACAAACATGTTATGTGAAGAGTAATTGAATTAGAATGCTTTATTTTCATAGTAGATTTTTACTCAGCTGGAAATAATAGGGTTTTGTAGTCTTTGTTTCCATGTTGGTTTCTAGACAAGTATCAGAATTTTAGAATAACTTCTTTTTTCCAAGTATGAATCATATTAATACAATTATGGTTTATTTTTTAAAAAATATGATATCTACCATGACTGAGCAAATATGAATGTGGTCTAAATATTGTTTAGTTCTATTTGCAGAGCTGTCCTACAATCCTGCAGTTTTTATTTAAGTCTAACAGCTCACCCTTGTTCATTCCAAAACCATAAACAAGTAACCATTCTAGACACATGGAGAAACTGTATGCTTAAAATATAGCTTTTCCGTATTACATATTTTTAAATTTCTACTATTCTGTGTTTAAGAATATTCTGGGAAATTCAGTGCCTACTTAAGGCTATTACAGGATCTCCTGTCTTGAGGATTAGGTCCACAGAACAGAGCTATGCTTTAGAAAAAAATGGTCTTGCTTTTCAGGCTTTTAAAAACTGTAGATCACGAACTGTGCTATGTGGACTCATGCATCTCTTTATTATCCACTTGAACTTGCATTGATTTATAGCCCTTTTTTCCCAGCTCCTGGGAATGGAAGAAACTTTTCTGAGAAAAATTATTTTGGGTTTGCTTAATGATCATTCATTACTGAGTGTGTTAATGTGAGCCTAAACTTCTGGGAAATTCTCTCTAGAAATACAGTAATTTTCTTAAATCTACCATGAGTTCATTATTCCAGTAGCTGAGAAAATCTATCTTTTCATTGGCTTAGGACCTTGGGAAGGATCCTGTCACCTGTCTCCAGCAGATCATGGCAACTTAAATCCCCTCTGCTTTTTGCAGCCTGTCTATACTATTAAATAAAATGAAAACCTGTTTGGCTACTTTTTATTTATCTGGATACAGCAGTATAATTATTGTTGAATAATGAATGAAAACAAAAGCCAGGAAATAAGCCCAGGGCTTTCTCTGCAGTACAAAGCAAATTTTGGTAATTACAATCTCCTTAGAAGTGCATTGTTGAGAAAAGCATAATCTGCAGCTTGTGGAAAGTCTATGTAAGTATGGAAAAGTGCTTTACAAATGTTATGGGTCAGGTTAAATTATGGATCTTATGTGTACAACTGTGGGACAATTTTTTCTGGATACCCAAAATGGTCTTGCCACCTCCAGAGTGGAGACCTCCATCACTCCTTCTGATGGGCCAGAGTCTATCTACCTGAATGGTGCTCAGGCCTAGAGTATCAGGACTTTTGTAACACAATAGGATTGAGACATCCTGGTCATCCATTCTCTGATCCTGAGAAAGGTATAACATGTTTGGGTGGCCTGTCTGAACAGCAGAAGACAGCAAAGGGCCCTGGGACGCAGGCGGCTGGTGGTGTTTGCCACCTGCCTGGGCAGTGGCTGGGGTGCCAAGACAGAAATTCCCCTGAAGCCTCTACATAAGTGATACTGTTTTTGCCCTCCCGGGGCTTGCAAGATGAAGGAGGAGAGCAGCTTTCAAGCAGTGGTTGGCAGGCAAATCATGTCCCCAAGCACCTGGAAGTGCAGACAAGTGCCCCCAATGCAGCCCCCTCTCTGCTCCTTTCAAAATGTGCAAATGTGCTTGCCAGGATACTCTAACCTGAAAGTGGCCAACTTGTTCACACTTTTCCACTCTCCTGCCATCTCTGAAGCTCGCTGTCTGATTTGGGCTGATTTTTGCTTCCTTCTTGCATTTCTTACCCGGCCTCTGACACTTCCTCCTTCTTGGCTCCTTGGGCTCACCTCCTTCGGCTGGTCTCTCTTCACCACTTTTCCCCCATTCAGGTCCTCATTTCTTCTCTCTTCTCCTTCCTGAAGCTCAGCCTGTTGCAGAGTCCAGGACCCAGGGCAGTTTCCACAGAAAAATTGGAGAAACTGGATGAATGTTGCACCCCCTTCATGCAGTCTCTGCCTAACCCATGTCACCTCCTCAGACAGCCCTTGTGTTGTCTTGTCTTTGCTGTCCCATGTGGCCATCAGGGCACTCTGAGCCATGACTGTGAATCAATTTCAAGAAGTGTGATCATGTCAGGTGGTCTAGAAACCAGGGCTGTCTATTTATTCTTTAAAGGGTGGCAGCACTCTCCCCAGTAATTGAATCCAGACAGTTTTGAATTGCTGGCAGGGTGCTTCATCTGCAGATCCTCCCCACTCCTGCAGCTGGACCCTTGACTCCACAGAAAGCACTCTGCCAAACTAAAAACCTGTTCTTTCCATTACTGCCAAAATTCACGTTCTGGACCAACATCCCAAGATGGGGTGTAGCTGGGAGCACAGGCAGAGATCCTTGCTCTGCCCTACCTGTGGCTATTTGGAGAACTTCCTGGCACAACTCCAGCCCCTCAGCTTGTGAACAGCAGCTGGAAAAAGGGTGTATTTAGCTGCCTGATTACAAACAGTTTGGAGGGTGAGCAAAGGAACAGCACTGCCTCTTTCAAAGTGCCACAGCCTCCTTTGTGTAGGCTGCCCAACCTACAGCTGCCCTCTAGGTGGGTGCCAGGTTTCCTCCTCCAGAAAAAAAGAACTTTACCTTCTGGCAGCTGTTGTCTCCTTCCCTGTTAAAGGCTCCCAAAAGCAGATGGAGTCTAATCCCAGAGCACAACTCCCTTTTCCCTTCGTCTTCCCATGCTGCTTCCTCCCCCAGAGCCAGACAGCAGGAAATTGAGCTGAAGGAGGGTAAACATATCTCCAGAAAAACACACATGCTGCAGCAACCACAGGCTGGGCAACTGCTCTGTGCTGGGGAGCCTTCCCTTCCTCCACTTAAACCTCGTGCTGGGTAAGGAGATCCCTCTGACTGATGGGTTGCACCTCTTGCAGCCTTTTGACTCTGTCCCAATGGCCTCAGCAGATCCAGTCACCAGGAACATGGCTCTTGGCCTGCTCTGACCATTTGTTCCCATGATCTTACAGAGATAACAATTACACTGGCAAAGCCATACCTGAAATACAGAATTCAGCCACCGAAATTCTTCAAGAGTCATTTGTTATTCAAAGTTACAAAGTAAAAGAAGAAAGCAAATGTTAAAGACAAAAGTCACCCATCGTGCTGTTAGTCACACTCACAGTAATGCTGTACAGCGCTCTGCCCAAATGCCTGGAGTGCATGTTTCCAGAAGGGCAGGTCTGGATTAATTAGCAGACCCTTCTTTTCCACTTTCTTAAACCAATTTACTGTATTTATGCAAACAAGATCCCATTTATGCATACTCCCTAAACAAAACAATGAGGATTCAATGCTTTGAAGGGAGCATCCTACATTTAATCCACTGCTATTTCCTCACTGTAAGCTAAGTATCTTCTCCTGATATTTGCTGGGAGCTCACTATCACTCAAAGAATCTCAGAATGGGTCAGACTGGAAGAGACCACAGTGGGTCCATCTGGTCCAACCTCCCTGCTCAAGCAGGGCCATCCTGGAGCACATGGCACAGGATTGCGTCCAGATGATTCTTGAATAACTCCAGTGAAAGAGACTCCACAATCTCTCTGGGTAACCTGTTCCAGTGTGTAGTCACTCCTTAATATGTATATAGTTCCCAATAAAATCAAATATGATTATGGAGAAGAAAAATATTTTCTGGGCTTTTGCAGTCATCCAAGGAAAGTGCTTTTGTCTATTTCCCCCTCCTTTTCTCCAGAGCAGGAAGACATGGTTTTTGCTGCAAGTGCTCCACATACTGTTAGTCATTCAGCAGAATGAGACACAACAGTTTCAAGTTTTCACAGAGCTGCTTTCATCAATAATTTACTGCATAAATAAGCTCCTTGAGCAGTAGTAATTAACAAGATCCTGAGATGGTAAGTGATGGTGCTTCATTACCAGTACCCATACTGCTGATGGCATCAACCAGGGATTGATCCAGAGCCACGCTGTCGTACTATTAACGCTGTACAAACAGCCTAGAGCCAGGGTCTAAATGCTGAGCCAGACACTGGGTAGATCCTACAGGAGAGGCAGCCTGATCAGAGCAGCAAATGGATTGATCACAGCAAACACATTCGTATTAAACACAGGAAACCTTCGGGAAAGAAGCTGAGGAAAGCAGGAGGTAGGAGGAGCAATACTGAAGAGATGCAAGTCTGCTCAGCTCTTCACTTGCCAGAGGCAGAAGTTGTTCCAACAGAGTTGTACAGGCACCTCCAAGTGACTGCAAAGCCCAGCCCTGTCAGTTCCAGCTAGTGCTCCTGTTAGGGGGATCTCTATCTTTCTTCCCTAGAAATTTGTCCTTCTTGTCCCTGCCACTGCATGGGAGGGGAGAGAAAATGGGTGAACCCTAAGTTCATGCTTCCCAGAGCATGGGGAGGGAGAGAAATCTCCCCTGCAGTGGGAGATCTCAACCAGACTTGACTTTAACTGTATTTTAACCACATGTTATAGCCATCCCAGTCTTGGCTCCTTCTCTTGCTGATGTCCTTAGGTAGAGTTGCTGGCTGCCTTCCTTAACTCTCTTTCTGGCACACCCTGACTGTGTCAAAGCCAAATGTTGACAAGGTAGGGTCCCCACACCAGCAGCAGAAATGCATATTCATGCAACCCCCATAATAAGAGCATGCAGTACTTAGCATTTATATTGAGAATTTTGCCTCCTGAGCAGCAGGCAGATTAAAATTCTAATTTTGCCCTTGAGTACAAATATCTGCTCTCTCACCCCATCCTGCTGTTTTGAAAGTGAATAAATAATTGACTGGTGAATGAGATGGCATATTTTTATTCAGAGTGTTTGGGCTTGTGGAAATCTGTTGTTCACATCCTGCACACTCAGGTCCTGCACACAACTTCAGTTTCATTATTTCCCAAGAAGCAGTTCACGTCACTGTGTCCTCTCAGAAACACAGCCTGACTCAGAAGATGCAGCAGCTAACATTCATGGATAGGAATTTCCTCCAGTTAATGGTTTATCCCATGCCTGTCTAGCTGCATCTGCTGCCAGAGGTTTCACATTCCATTAGCTTTTCTTTTCTTCAGACAAGAAGAATGGTCCAGCATCCCAGCTTCTCTTCCTCAGTGTTACCTCCTACCTACCCCCACATTTGTGTATTTTCTCCTCCATCATTTGGAGGCTGAGCTCAGTTAGGAAAAACAGAATTCTACCTCAGCTCCACACTTGGTGGGTTCATAGTTGGCTTGTAGCCTGGCTGACACATATCAATGTCTGGGAATGGTTTGTCTGAGCAACAAACATCAACCTGGAAAGCTCATGCTATGAAGATGAGCAGTTTAATTTCTCTGCCAGATCAGAGATGTTCAATGCAGAGCCAATAGCTAGGACTATTTGAAGTTTGAATTGCATAGCCACTTGGATATGTTTTTGGTTTATCCTCTACCTTCGACAGCCAGCCGTGTAATTCAGCATGCCAAATCCATGTTTTTTTCCCACATTACTAGGTAATTAGGCTCTCCCAAACTGCCAATGACAGTTCTGTGTCTGGCTGTCTGGCTTCTCTTTGCCAAATTCTATTCACAGAAGAGGCATTCAGAAGTTGAGGGATGCACACTGCAACGCTCATGACACTTTTCCTTTCCAGAAGCTCTTTGCAGGCTTGAAGTGACGCTGAGCCCTTGTACTCTCTAATACATTTACAATGAGAGACCATTTCCAAGAGCATGTAGTGCCAGGGTAAAGGTTTCGAAGTGAAAGGGTAGGTTTGGATTAGATATTAGAAAAGAACTTTTTACTGTGAGAGTAATGAAGCACTGAAGTAGGCTTCCCAGAGAAGCTGTGGATTCCCCATCCCTTGAAGTGTTCCTGGCCATGTTGGATGGAGCTCTGAGTACTTGATATTTACCTGTCACATACACCTCAGCTGTAAACTCCCATGGTGTAGCTCATCACTTCCTGCATTTGTGGAGTCACTTGCCCAGTGGGAACCTGCTCCAGAATCAGGGCTCCCACCTATCACAGCAGGTACTATCAGCAGGAACATATTAATACTGAAAGCAACAGAATGATGCCCTGGTTTGTGCTTTCCATCATGTACTCTAGCGGCATCTATGAAAAACACAGGTGAAAACTAAATTAAGGGAAGAAGACAACTGTGGTAGAAAACACAATCCTGAAAAACTCATTTTCAGTGACAACAATGCTCACGCTGTGAGATTGCAGAAGAAGAGTTGACGATTTCCAAAATGTTAGTAATCGAACACACAGTGTAACTGAGAACAATATGCATGTAGCTCAGATCCCTATAATCAGAAAACAGCTTGTTTCTTCCAGGCTCCGGCATGCAGAAAGAAATCTGAACATTGCTGATACACACTTGAGCACAGATTACAACTGACAGAACACTAACAATCCCTGCCTCCCGTAAATCATGCCTGTAAGCACCCTTACAAAATTGTTCAATGGAGCTGTGGTCCATATGGCAGGTGGTGTTCCTGGTCATATGTGAGGCCATTTTGTAGCATGGCTTGTCAGCACAGCTGAGCTTGAATCAGTGAGAGGGTGCCTGGTTTATGCATTACAGGGATTTTTTCATTATCTTTTGCAGCCACAGAGTGAGAATTATTTCTCCTAACACAGCAGCAGTGGGGGAGGAGGCAGAGGGAGGCTCTGTGTGACTGCCACATTAAGTTGCTAACATGAAATGCATGCATAAAGCTACAAGCAGGACAGAAATTCTTCAATCCTAAGCTCTATTCACATAGGCTGGAATTTGTGTCATGTCCACGCAGAAGCCAGTTACCAGAGACAGCTGACCCACAGCTAGGTGATGCTAAGTGTTTTATTTTGTCTTTGACAGTCTTTATTACTCCACCGCCTTAGGTGCTACAAGGAGTTAACAAAACAAAAACAAAGCAAGACAGTAGAGGCTAGGTAGGAAAGAAGAAAGCTGGTCCAATATTAAACTTCTTAGTGTTATGAAGCACAAATAGCTAAATAGCACAATACCCCAGAAGTATCTACTATGAACTATATTCGTGTGTTGTTGCAATGCTTCAGCAGAAACAATGGCATGACAGGGTGAGGAGAGTGCTCCCCATCAAGTAAAGCGCTCAAGAGCAATTTCATATCCTGTAGACATCAGAAGTCCTCACAGATTTGGGATTTTGAGGAACAGAACAGGCTACTTGCAAAGTCTCTTCTACACACTTCTCTTCAGTCCCTGTACACCACTCTTCATTTCACAGCTATTCAGTGTGATCATATGCAGCGTAATGTTTCCATCTGAATAATTTACAAGCTAAAAGCACTTAAGAAGGGTATGACAACATTTACAGAGATACAGATACAAAGACGGTTTTCGCTTGGCCATTGCAAAGTGCTTTTTTGTTGAAGCTTATTGCCACAGCAAGGAATATCTTCCAATGTAAATCAATTTAATGAAATATGAAGTATATTTTTATACATTACTTGGATCTCCAAATTTGAGTTGCTATTTGCTTAAATCTTGAGAACAGGGGAAAAATAGGTGGCAAAACATGTGTAAATAACTTCAGGTCAAGCAGCCTGCATTCACAACAGCTACCAGAAAATAACAATAGCATTAGAGGGAGACATATTACTGCAGCCAAAATGATCAACGAACACAGTTTTACTGGGTCAGGTAGCACCAGGTGAACTCTTTATTTTTGATTGAAATAGTTTTAAATGCAAGGAGAAAAAAGACGGAGTAGAAAATACATACTTTTTTAAGATACCCTTTTTTTTTAAAATTTATTTAGATGTTTGTAAAGAATACTAATGGTTTGCTTAAGATGATTTTGTCTGTAGACTTCATGCTCACCATGAGTGGTGAGCATTAGAGCTCAATAAAGCAAAACATCATTAGTACTGCTATCGACTACTGCTTTTTTTCTTTCTTGACTACTTTGCTGTGAGACTGGGGCTTTCAGGAATTAAAGTATCAATTTAAGCTGTTGCCTTTGTGCAGATAATGTGTTGCATGATTAGGTCTGTTCAAGGGATGCTCTCAGCTTTGGGATCCAGAAGTGCCTTTCAGGCCCAGGTGCCCACCACAGTCCCATCCCAGCTCCATGCTGGAATGAGTCCTGCTGCCTGACAAGTCCTGGCCAAAGGCACAACAGTACCTCACCTGACTTTGGTGATGGGAGACCCAGACATCAGAGCACTCTTCCTCCCTGCCATGTAACCTCAGGAAATGAAATCCACTAAAAAAGTTACTTACAACTTGTTGTAGGTTACAATGACCAGCCTGACAACTCTTCATAACTGCTGTACTAGTAATGGCAGATTTAAAATGCAGCCTGCCAGCTTCCTTCCTTTACCACTGCTAACAGGAGCAATTTTTTAGAACATGAAAGTGCCACGGTAGAGCATGGGACAGAGAAGAGGAAGCTGGGATGGGTGGTGAAGCACAAATTGCACACACATTTGCAGGAGTAGAAAATCTCTCTGACCACGCTATTTCTATTCAGCTGCAAAGACAGGATCCATCCCAGGGAAAACAAGGAATTATCTTTCCCTTTGAGACTTTATGATCTCATTGCTTTCAAGGAACTTCTGCTGTGTTCATACCACGCAAGACATAGATATACTGTCTTTTTATCTAAACTTGTACACCACAGTCACATCTATGAAAAAAGCAGTCTGAAGACTATTATAGGTTTAATATAAAAGTGTTTAAATATTTCATAACATATTGGGGAAAACAAATCACCTTACCCCACTACAAACAACCTGTCTCTCTAGCCAGGATCCTAGTGCCAAGCATGAGTGATGAAGTACACATTTAGGGGCCGGATTTTCAGAAGTGCTAAGAAGCCACAAATTCCATTAAGTCAGAGGTATGTAACAGCTTTGAAGATTAAGTTATTTGTATTTAAGTGTCTTAGTGGAGATTTAGCAACCCAACTTCATGACACCAGCTTTGAAGGTTTCCTTTACGTAGCAAGGGCAAACTATCCCAGTTTTGGGAAGAGAGAAGCCTAGACAGCAGGATGTTAAAGGTATTGCTTATCCTCTGATCTGAGCAGATGGTCTGGCCTGTGCAGGGTCCTCACCTGATCCCAGGCATGGGACTGCCTGCATCCTGCATGCAAGTGTGTGGCTGTGGGACACAAGTGATCAACCTGGGCAGTCACCAGGAGAAGAGCCAGGAGAACAGCTCCTCATCAAAGAAAAGTGACACTCAAAATAACAGAGACAGCCCTGCATCTCTGAGCAGGTTGCAGCCGAGGTGCTTTGTTTCCCTCTACTGGTAAAATTTCAAGTGATCTTTTAAAAATGTTTTCTGCAGGAGGTTTTCTGCTGGAGGTGTCCTAGGGCCACCATGCACTGCTTAGCTCATGAACCCTACTCAAACCTCTTGTCGCTTTTCCTAAATCTCCCCCTCAGCTGAGCGCTTTGCTGAACTCTGTCTTACGAACGTATCTGTTCAATGCTCTTGACTTCATCAGGGTTGGGCAGGAGTTTAAATTATTAAGAAATATTTCAAGGTGATTTATGGTTATTTGGAAAGGCTTCATTGATTTCTCAGTGTGAAAGCCATACTACAACACTGAAACTATTCTAGGCAACTTAACAAGTCTTTTAATGAATTGCTGCTCTTTGTTTGTGTTCAAAAGCCAGAAGAGAGGTTCTGTTGTTGGAAAGTCTCAAGATTATGAGGTGGTAAGAAGATGCAGTAATTGTACACATTGCACTGAGTGCATTATCCAGGTATTTTAATTGCTCAGCTAGACCACATGGCCCACAGCTGGCTCCAGTAAGACTTCATGCATGATCCTCTCTCTGCAGCTGCCAGAGAAAACATCCAATGTTCACATCCATTAGTGGCCTCTGGAAGTGTGCAAAATTAATTTGAGAAGGTGCTTTCTGAGCTTTCACAGAAAGCATCTTAAAGACACATGGGTTTCCCACCTTAAAAACTTCAGCCATATTGGAGACTTTCAGGGGTTTTTTTCTTCCCTTTCACACAATCTCCCTGATGCCAGAGGTTTTCCATGTGCTATCCAAGCAAGGGCACTTTTGATCCATGGTAGCAATAGCAGGGGTGATGTTTCAAACTGAGAATACACTTCAGTATTTCCATATGAAATATGAACAAAAAAAAAACAGTCTCCAGAAAAACTAACTTTTAGCAATATTTACTCAGAAACAGAAGTGTCAGGGCTCTTCTTGAAACATCTAACCATTTATGCTTAAGAACTTCAGTTCAATATGACTGATAGATTGATTGAGCTATTGGACATGTCTTGGCACTAAGGATGTTGCAGACAACTTCAGAAGAGCCTTCAGCAAACTGGCAGGTGCCCTCAGTAAAACTGTAGCTAATGCTGTACAACCTGGTGGGTTTTCTAGAGAGTAGAAATTTAATGTGCAGTTAAAGAAGAGGAAATTGAGTGCTCTTGGGCAAAATTAGTGAGTGTTGATCTGTTCAGTGATGGCCTATATTTACCATCTTTGAACCAAATACTTATGCACTCTGAAGTTAGATGCAAATTAATTTTGTCTGCTTGCGCTGCCTTCAACACCCCACTTTCTGAACACTCTTGTACACTGTTAATGTAGCCAAGAAAATGCATGCTTCACTGAAGCACTAAATCCAAGCTGTGTTGGAAAATTGTTAATACTCTGTGTTAGCCTGCAACTTCAGTAAACGTTGGAGGAGGAACTTGGTGGAAAATAACTGCTTAAATCAGCCTAATCTCTACTGCTGAAGATAATGGGATTTCAGTGACATTACTCTGAGATTAGCTGGAAGATCATGACTGCCTGCAATAACTGTGGGCATAATTTAGCTTTCTTCTGCACTGTTGTTAATGTGCAAGAAAGCATGAGCTCAGATGGATGAGCTGATCTCTGTTTGATTTGCAGGATAAGCCATTAGAAGAAAAAAACAATCATTTCATAGTAAACTGAGCACAATTAACAGGCATTTGGGGACAATAGACATTTTTCCAGAGACACTTCAGAAAGCAGAAAGGAACACAGTGACAAAATCACATGATTTAGAAATTCTCTAGGGAGCACAGTGTGAGAAAGAATGGGTCTTTTTGTTAACCCCCAGTAAATGACGAGAAAATGGGCAATTTCAGATCTCATTGCAATTTGGAAATGAGAAATCTGAGTGATGCTGGATCATACATCTCATTACTCACAATTTCTCAGTATTCTATAATATATTTTGCTTGGCTGGAGGCCTCCATTTTTGTACTTTTCCCCAACTGTGATCTTAATGAACACAAATGCTTTAATCGTGTCAGAAGGACTGTTCTCTTCTTGCCTGATTCTGCTCCTTTCGCGGGTAAAATATTCTCACAGTGTGATGAAACCTTATGTAGTGAGAGGGAAAGGAGACACCAGGTCTTCTCTGTTTAACATGATGTGATCCCAAACATATCCAAGTGAAGTATCCAGATCTAGAATTCCTGATGACAAGTGTAAGACAGCAACGATACTTTGAATACACATGCAGTAGGTTAAAACTTCTTGTTCTCCATCCTTTTTCCTTTATTGCTGCTGTGTTTTGATGCATGGAAACTTAATGCAGAATACTATTAGATCAGGCAAAAGACAATTTGCAGTTAAAATTTGTCACAGGTCAGCAAGACTTGGTGGGTGGATATGCTAAGAATCATGTGGTCTTATTCTCAGTTTGGCACTGATTTTCCATGTATCTTGGAGCAAGTCTGTTGTCTCTATTTCTGTGTCTGGAGAAAGGCAGGATTACCTAACCCTGTGCTTGGTGATAGTGGAGAGAAAACAGGTAATAAGAACTAATGTTCTCTAACCTCCAGAAACAGTAGAACTATAAAATAAACCTAATAAAGGATTTTTGTGGCCAAGACTTGAAGGTCTCTTCAATCTATGAAGAGTAGGGCAAAACTTTTATTCTCTTTAATGGTTTGCTATTGGACCTATACTACTGAATCTCCAACTAAACTTCTATAAAAAGTGGCTGAAGTTGACTCAACTGTTGACTAAGAAGAAATGTGGGGTTCTATATGTGAGACAAGAATCTCAGCTCTTATTACAGTCAAAGGAGATTACTTGGTACTATCAGCATAGTCTAGACAGTGATTCAGATGGCCAAATGGAGGTGCCTGATGGGGTCCACTCGTTGTGTTGCCTCAGTATAGGCAGCCAGTGCTGCTTGAGATGTTCTGGACATCCCAGTTAGGGTCTAGGTGCTCATACAGCAGGATTTGAGTGCTCTGTAACCTGTGCCAACCCCACAAATCTCACACCCCCCAAGAACCTCCTGTTTAGACCAATGAACTGAGCCCAGGATTCTCACTAGCAGTGGTGAGAAGAGCAGAGCACCACCACGACCCTTGAAGTCAATGACCACTGTAGTACTGACCAGTGCTGAATTCTTACCACCACAGCTAAAAGCAAAAAAGAACTTACACAACCAGCACTTGCTGCTGAGAACAGAAACACTGGGAAAGAGCCCTTAAAAAAGGGTTACCAAGAGCAGGTTGAGCTCATCCCCCCACCTCAAGGGTGACAGGATGAGTTGTACCAGTCGCACACTGGATGGGTGTCAAACAACTGCAACCTGCCTTTTGTGCCAGTCGGGTTTGTTGGGTGAGTGCTTGGTATCTCTGTTGAGTTACTAATGAAAGCACACAAAAACTTCAGTTCAGGAGAGACAGGACAGACAGCAGATACCCTACAGTCAATATATCCACTCATTTGACAAGTTAATCTTTGTTCATTTCAGTCTGGTACATGATCTAATTATTTGTGAACCTTGTAGTCACAGTTTCATTTAGTCCACATTCCCCTGTTCTGCCAAGGAAAGCTTCATATAACACAGCAGAAATCTTGCTTAATTCTAGATGCATAACTTTTGTTTTTTCTCCTTTACTCCTAAGACCTATCATCTAGAAGAGATGTGGATTAATTTGACACGTTGTTATTGACAAATGCATTTTATCTGTTACTCATTTTCATGCTTACAAATTGTTAATTTGTGCCAGGATTTTTTTTTTTTTTTCCCGAATTCAAAGTTTAAAAAACCCTATCCTATTGTGCCAACTTTGGCTGGGCTTAGAGTTAATTTTCTTCACAGTAGCTGGTATGGGGATGAGTTTTGGCTTTGTGCTGGAAACAGATTTGATAACACAGGGATGTTTCAGTTACTGCTAAGCAGGACTTAAGCAGTGTCCAGGTCTTTTCTGCTCCTTACCCCAACCTGCCAGTGAGTAGGCTGGGGATGCACAAGTTGTTGGGAGTGGAGAAAACCAGGAGAACTGATCCCAGCTGACCCAAGGGATATCCCATACCATATGGTGTCTGGTGTCATGCGCAGCATATAAAGCCGGGGAAAGAATAAGGAAGAGGGGAATGTGATGGTGTTTGTCTTCCTAAGTCAGAGGGATGGAGCCTGGCTTTCCTGGAGATGACTGTATCTGCCAGACCATAGGAAGCAGTTAATTAACTCCTTATTTTGCTTTGCTTGAATGCACAATTTCTCTTTACCTGATAAACTCTCTTTACCTCAACCCATGAGCTTTTATCACTTTTACCCTTCCAATTCCCTCCCTCCATCCCACTGGGGGTAGTAAGAGAGTGGCACTGCTGGGGCTCAGTTGCTGGCTGTGGTTAAACCAGGGTATTTAAAATTCCCTGGTCCTTCTTTTGTTTCTTTTTTTTTTTCCTTTCAGTAACAAACCTGTATAAATCAGGAGCTACTCTACTGAATAAAACAAATATTCTGTTATAAAATCTGTATAAGGTTAGGGGAAGCCAAGGTCGTTTTCTTAGGGAACTGGTTGTGCCAATACCCTACCATAATTACAGAAACTGAAAAAAATTCTACATGAAAAGCAATTTACTGAGAAAAGTGTGATCTGGAATATCTTACAAGAAGCTTTAACACAAATGAACTTGTTATTTAATGTGTTGGGAACAATGGGAAAACGTATAAACTCAGCTGACTGCTGTCCTACACAGGATTGGAAAGTGCTGTATTGTTTTTTAACAGGATCAATGTGAATACAGAGTACTGAAAGAGCAAAACATAAATGGACTTTCTTTGCCAGTCATTTTGCACCATATAATCTTCCAGTTAAAACCCAAATAGTGTTATCCACCCAGATTGTACAATGTACGAACAACAAGGCAACTGCTAGCATTACTTTGCTTATATAATGTGAGTGGAGTTTGTGCTAAAATCACAGTTGAATCCCATGGTATTTTTTAGACCAACCCATTCCAAGCTGGTGTGAAGTACAAGAGTCTGGGGTTTTTTCCCCCTAATTTCGATGGATATTTTGTCTTTTACAATTTCCAGTGATTCGGGAAAACCAACTCCAATTCTGTAACTAGGAGTGTGAGGCCTTTGGACAAATGTTGCATTTTCTCTGGTGGCTTGTACACACCTTTGCACAGTGGGTGACCAGTGGGAGAGAGACCTCTGAGTGTTGCTGTCATCACAGCAGTAGGCAAAGCCCTGGCCCCCTTCAAGGGGATTCCAGTTACTCCACTTGCTTAGAGCAGCCTTACAGGCAACACTCACTAGGGTGTATAAACACACAGAATGCTACAATGTCCATCTTGGCAGTATGTATGAGAGAGATGTTTCTGTGTTAATTTTTCATAAGGGAAGGATAAGGAAATAACATTTTCCAGCTCTGGCAACTCTTATGTGGGTGAGACTGCAGCAGTTCTTGTTAACGTGTCCCTCCTGGAGAGTTCTCACCACATAGAAGCATGCTGATAGCTTTTTGCAGGTTTACCTTAGAGAGGACAGATTCTTTGAACATTCAGGAAGATTTTGTTTATACTGAATATTACAAACCATGCTCTCATGCATTTATCATTGCAAACTCTTCTTGAGGGGAAAAATCACAAAATAAAAATATTAGGATATAGACAAAACATTGTAATTTTTTTTTCAGACTAAAGGAGTTTGTCACCATGGAGATCCTCCTGTTTTCTTCAAGAATGATTCAAATCTTACAGATGGAGCATATATGACAGAAATAAAACAATACCATCAAGAATTCATGTTAAACAATTCAGAAGAGATTTTCGAGCACCAATCAACATCCATACGCTGTTCATGCAGAAAAAATAATGTGCTTCCACTTTTTTCTTTCTAATTTTAAATAACTGAAGGGTTTATTTCTAAACCTAGCTGTATTTTAAGGAACTTGTGATACATAAGCTGAAGGCTGGAGTACTTAACTATTATATTGGGGTTTTATACAATGAACTACTCTAAAAGCTAAAATCCCTTAAGGACACAATGAAGTAAAACTCCTTCAAAAGCTGGGTTTTAGTGTTATTTAGGTAAGTACAGTTTTTAACTGAAGACAACCAAATCGTGCATGAAATGGAGACAAGAGCAGTACAAGGTGGTTTGTCAGCAAGCTCCTGGCTGCCCCTGTAGCACCCAGAGGCACCAAGCACAGGGAAGCTGGAATGTGCTCAGCTCCAAAGTGCTGGCACCTCTGGGGTTGTGTCCTGACAGCCAACAGCAAAACTGCAGCTTCAGGAGCACCTCTGGGAAAGAAGAGCCGCTGGGTATGCTGCTATTGTCCTGCTTCCTACAGCATATCAGACTGTGCTGCTCCACTTTAGTCACCGTTCAGCCTGCAGAAATGTATTTTTAAATGAGCGTGGAAGACAACCAAGGACAAACCAAATTAGTCTGAAAACGCATGACAGACTTTCTCCCAAGACTGCCTTTCTGCTGTGCAGCCCACCTGGCTTTCTGGTCTGTAGCTGAGGCAGAACTGGGCCCTCCCCTTCATTACTTCCTCCACCAGTATTCCTGTGATGCCAACCCAGGGCTCTGCTCTGGTACTGCCAGTAGTGCCACAGGAAAATGAGGGGAGCACAGGGAAAGTACTGCACAGTTCAGTGCAGAAAAGAGCCCACTGTTCCTCCTGGGTCAGAAAAACTGGTTTTTAATCAGACCCCTGGGAGGGAGAAACATCCTTCCTGTCAAAATTTTGTGTTGGTGGAGAGGGAGAAAAAATGCAGCCCCACGCAGCATTAATTAGAGCAGTGGTGCAGGTCTAACAGACACAAATCTGGGTTTAGATGACCCAGCAATGAATCGAAAATCCTGCAGCCATATAACACAAGGTATACAGGCAGTGTTCACCCACCCTTGTGTAAGTACATGCTTCACACCTGATGGGGTTTGCTGTCAGCCCTCGTAATTGCATGCCAGAAAAGGCATTGCTTGTCCTTCCGCAACACATCAGAAGGCTGGATGAAGCGTAGAGTTGGAACAAATATCCTGATGCACTCAGAATAATCTAATAGAAGGAAAACTGGGTATTTACTCTTAATCGGGATCAGATTTATCCTGCTAGATCATGCAATATTATCTGCGTGGAGCTGCAAGGATAACAGTGAGATCTACTGTTCAGCCAGGAAAAACCTGGGCAAGTCCATGGTTCATGGAGCTCAGCAGCCCCACAGAGAACAGAAAAGCACAGGGCACCATTCAAGTGGGACAGGCTTTTCTGTAATGGCTTTACCCTAGGAATATCCAGGACACAGCCTAGATGCTGAGATAGGGCTCTGCTTGTGTTTTTTCCCCTCTTCTTTCTTGGTTATTCTGATAATAATGCAAAGAAAAGGTCCAAGGTATTTCCATTATGAGTAAACAAAATAACTGTTTGGAGATACAGAATGACTTTAAATTCACAGTGTTGCAAATAGTCTACTGAGGACAACTGACAACTTAGCAACACTTGTACTTTGTGTACATGGATCTTGGAAAAATATGAACTAAAAAATCACTGCAGTTAAGAGATTGGCTATGAAATTCATCAAACCAAAGCAATGCTTTCTGTAAATTCAAGATGTCATCTTCATGATTGTCATTAATTGGGTTGTACTGGAAATGGTGAGTGATATCACTTAACATCTCTTTCCATGAGTCCAAGATTTTCTGGTATGCTACTTCCTGGGTTGTAAAATGCTTGAAAAAAAATCAACATGATAGTCCTATTTGACACGTAGTGAAAATATGTAAGAGAGAATATAATGTTTCTTTTATTGGAGATGAACCTCCTTACAATCTGTTTGTATAAGTTTATTTGTGTTGATGACAGCACTTGGTCTGTTGCAGCCAGTGTTCTGCCCTTGCAGGCACCAGAAATATGTTGTCTACAGCAATGCCACCTTCAGGAGTAGTAGAAAAGATTTGCATGAGCTAGGCTCAAAATGACTTGACCTACTTGCTCTTACTACCTTTTCTGAAAAATTATTACAGAATTCTTCTTCTCTATGAGCTGGAAGCTGCCCTGGAAGCTGATATTCAGCCAGGACTCATCTGCAGCCCGTTTCCAATTTAGAAGAGCTCTTCTTTCTCTTTGTATTCACACTCTGCACTTGTTTCACTTCAGATATTCCCTGAAGTTGATCTATGGGAATTGTACACAGTATTTCAGATCATTTCTCAGCAAAGGCCTATAAATGGGTATTAGTTTGGGGGGCTATACATGGCTAGTCTCTAATCTTCACCCTGTACTGACTACAAGCAGCTTCCATTGCTCCAAGAGCCTTTTGCCATACTTTTCTTGTTTTGTTGTTCAGTTTCTAACTCAGTTTGATATTTGGCAATGCTTACTTCTTCCCAGTATTTCTTAACTAAGGAGAAACATCATGTTTTACTGTTCGTGTCTTCCTTTCACTCTCAGTAAGCTCTTTCCTTGCTCCAGATATTTTTTTAAAAATTATTATTTTTCATCCAATTGACCTCGATCTTCCTTTTGGTTAGAACATAAACTCATCAGAGTTAATGTACATATTTTTATATCTTTGGAGTAAAGATACTCTCAGCCTTTTCCACAGGTAAGTGCTTTAATAGTTAAAAGCATTGATCAAGTCTCCGCATTTTATCAAAATCTATCCTTTTGGAATAAATGGAACTGTTACTCCACAAACCTACTTGTGTTCCTACATCCCAAAAATTCAGATGAATCAGTTCAAAGTTATTTTCTCTACCCAGAAATCCTGAAAGTTCCTTCTACTTTCAAAATCTCTGTGTGGTAGAAAAAAATATATTGGCTAGCACATCTTAGAAAACATACACCTGAGCACTGCCAGCATTTTCACTTCAGATTGTCACTTTAAAGTAAGAGTTGTAGGAGACGAGGATTTCAGCTGTCCTGTTGTGGCTTGGAGTAGAGCAACAGTGCTTTGTAGCATCAAAAATTAATAAGCAGTAACATCCTATTCCCTTCTAGGCTCTGGTGCTATTGCCTATGTGAATATTTAAATTCTTTCTCAGAAAGCTTTAGCAGTTTGGGCTCTATCACTTTGCTTAGCATCTTGCAGAGGATGCTGGGGTTTCAGAGGGATATGTACATAGAAGGCTTTGTTGCCGTGCTGCCTCTTTTCCGGTTGGAAGCGAAGGCATTGCAGTGACATCTTGTAGGATTAGGTACCCTTTTCTGAAAGAATTTGTAAGGGGGAAATTAGAACTCGAACTTGTTTTCACTCAGGAAGCCTTTCTGCCTGCATAGTGCCTCTCTCAAGACGGTTAGATGGTTTTGGTTTTCCTTTCCCTTCTGCATTTCAGAGAAAGTTGCAGAGAGGGCTGTGAGTGAGCTCCCATTCTCTCTCTGGTATGCAAGAGAGAAAAGGTTTGCAGACATGTACAGGGCCTCCTCGGCCCAGAGAGGGCAGGGGAGGACAGAGATGACAAAAAGCCCTGGAGAGGGCAGGGACTTGCCTTTCCCCTGAGGCCCAGTGCTGTCTTGCAGCAGTGAGAGTTTTTTGTGTCCTTGCCTCCAAAATAAACCATTTTGAATTCTTTCCACTGGCTCGGCATTTTTGGGGGAATACCTGCACATATCTCACTTTACACAGCTATTGACTTGTTTGCATGGATACCTGTCTCAAGTGAGCCAGAAATGACCCTACAAAGTAAGGGCCTATTCTGAAGCTGTGTTGTGCCCTCTCCACAGCCTTCAGACACGTAGGCTTTGCCAGGTCTCTGCAGCCCATAGCCCAGCATTGTCTACACGTGTTTCCAGGCTGCCAGCAACCAACCCCACACCACAGCAGTCACTGCTGTTGTGTCTGCCTGGCCACGGCAGTCCCTCAGCTCCCTGCTCCCTTTCTGCAGAGATGAGTTTGGTACTTTTGTTTCAATAACAGCAAGCTTTCCTCACCTCTAAGCTCTCTAAGTAACCATAACCATCCTCTGGCTAATCCAGGTTGGCATTCCTGGCCTTTCCTAGTAAACCATACTTCCTTCTTGGAAACATCCTAATGGGAGCTGTTTCTAATTGACTTTAGTAATGGCAGTGTTTCGCCTGCTGGCTTTTCCCTACCCTGCCTTCCTGATCATAGGGTACTACAATCCTCAGCATTTTCCTTGCTCTGTAGCCATTTTCTACCTCTGGCTGGAGCTTACCAATGAAAGAGCACATCATAATGATCAAAATCTTGTCTTGTGAACCCGATGTTAGGGATAAGAACAGTGGACAAACGTTTAATTAATTCCCAAAATATTTGGGGGTTTTAGATTTCCTTAGGGCCTGAAGAGTGTGAGGTATCCTTCAGTATCTTCTGCTGGCTGATTTCTATTCCTGGTGCAGATTATGTTCAGTTGCAAGACACAGCACATGCGCCACTGAAGCTGGAGATTGGTGTAGGAGCAGGAGTGACTGATCTGAGCGCAAGCAGGAGGGGAACGGGTGTGGGGTCAGAAGCAGTGAGGTCCACATGTGGGCAGGCTAGGGTAGAAACTTTAGCTGCTGGGATGTAGGCAGCAGGGATGAGAGATGCAGTCCAGCAGTACTGGAAGGCTGATTTCTGTGAACTTAAGCTGCTGGATCACAGTTTCCCCTAAAACCTTCCAATCAAGGAGGGTGTTATGATGGGGAAATGCAGGCACAGACACATCAGGGGTTGTCTTCCTCTTCTCACACCATACCCTCAGAGGCTCCAAGGGAGCATCCAGCCTTCACAGCTCATTGCACCTAGCTGACTTGAAATACGCTTGAGTGGGTTTTTCATATTACTAGACAGGGAAAAGGGGCTGAGGGAGGAGAAGCAAAAATCCCCCAAGTCCATGGACTCCTTTAGGCTGGAGCAGTACCAGTGAAGACAGGGCACTGACAGCTAGAAGACCCTGGCTATTTCAGGGCCTGTGCTGGAAGGAGGGTCTGGGGTATCAGGAAGGTGTAGGGCCCTCGGTGTCTGCCCCTCAGCTACTCAAGAGCCTGAGGTGGGTTTCACAGCAGGGTACCTGTGACCAGTACAATAGTGGCTTGGGAAATGCTTGTGTGGTTCCCCCCCTTTTCCAGGTGCCATCTCTGTGTCCAGTATCTTAACCCAGCAAAAAACAGGCTGCCCCTGCGGACAGTGTCACTTAAGGCTGAGGCTCATGCATGGTCGGTCTCCTGAGGAACCCATGGTGGTGGCACGTCCATGACCACCCCCTCCCTGTGAACACTGTTTTTAGGACAAGCTGCAGGCTCCCTCTCCATTGCCACAGCTTTCAGTTCCTTGGGTAGGTGGCAGTGACAGCTGTGCTGCCTGAGTCATTCTCTGTGGGCATTAGCTCGGCTCTGCAGGCCTGGTGGCATCGCCTAGCCCTGGCACAGCACCAGCCCCGGTGAAGACGGCCCAAAGGATGGGATTTCCAGATAAGAAAGTGCCTGCGGAGCCTGCTGCCATCCTGAGAAGGCTCTGGCAGGGTCATCCTACAAGCTGAAATGCAGGAGAGTTCATAGCTAGGCTGGGGATGTGGGCAGCATGTTTGCTAATGGGAGGGATGGATGCAGCCACATAACTCAGCTCAACAGGTACCAAGAAGTGGCTGTGTGCTAGCTGATGGGCATGGCATGAAATAAGGACAGTTTGCAACACCT
>JAWWES010000001.1:46972847-47007920 GCA_035583135.1 Lophotriccus pileatus | reverse complement strand
CAGCTCAACAGGTACCAAGAAGTGGCTGTGTGCTAGCTGATGGGCATGGCATGAAATAAGGACAGTTTGCAACACCTAGGCCACTTAGTAGCCAGGATTATAGTCTGAAAGGTATGCTGATAATCAAACCAAATTCTTGGGGTAGCTGTCAAATTAAAAAAGGTACCACTAGAAGAAAGTGGTAAAATAGTTCATCAGTGTCTCCCAGGAGAGTGTCTCCCAGTCACTTATTTTCACATCATGCACAGACTTAAAAAAAAACCCAGTAGAATTACACCAGCATTTGAAGCTGACCTCTAGAGACTTTGTTTGAATGTAATATATTTCAATTATTGTGTATTCAAAGTCCCCATGCTAATATACAATCTGCGGAGACTTATAATGTGTGTTGGTTGAAATCTGAGCTAAATTAACATAATCTTTTCATTAAAAAAAAAAAAAAAGAAATAATCTACTTGGCTGCAAGTAGAATATTGAGCAGGAAAGAGACAGAATAACTGGGGAGTGATTTTGAAAGCAGCTCTTATGACCAGTTGCTCAAAGCCAGTGCCAGAAAATAAGGGAAACCTTCTTTTATTAAGCATTATTGCTGTGACCTTCTCTGTTTAACCTACAGAAAGAAAAATGAGCTATACACTGGGTATGATTTGTTGTTATTACAGTTGGGTTGTTTCTCAGTGAACCTGTAGAAGATGGAACGTTTATTTTGATTTAGTTTTGCCTTGTTTATGCTCAAAAGAGTAAAACTAAATGAAACGTCTTCTAGGACTGCACATGTGTACTCACTTCTCTTTGACTACTGTGACTGTGACCCCTGCTCTCACCTCCTTTGTGAACATCAGAGCTATGCATGTCCCTGCCTCCCTCCTTCCAGGTTTAGGAAGACGGGTTCTGCAACGGGTACTGAGCATTGTCCTCTTCTCGGTGCAGAGACTGGAGCTGTACCTGACCCTTGAGGGAGGACTGGTAAGGTAAGCTTTCTCTTATCCTTCCTCTTCTGAGACAAACACCACTTATGCTCTCCTGGGGATTGCATAAATGAGAAGGAGAGCAGCAATTTGGCGTATTTATATGCAGCAGAGTCAAGAGGGTCCCATTGTGCTTGGGATGTGCACGAACAGAGCTCCAGAGAGTTCCCGCTGCGGGGCACCACAGGAACAAAACAGACCAGCAGTAAGACCGGAGGGACAAGGACAGTGCAGTCGTGTGTGTGCTTTTGCATTCTTGTCAGCCTTGGAGCTTTTTCGCAGAGGTACACTAATGTATGCAGCAAAATCAAGAGCATAAGAAAATTCCCACAGAATCCAGACTCAGTGAGCTAATTGTGGATTAGGTCATTTTCTATGTGCTTTCCAAGATGACTGCATGTACCTAATTAAGATGCCTAATGTATTTTGTTTAGGCCAAATGGTGATGGAGGAGGAACGTTATTGGTCTGATGTCCAGGGTATTGGCAGGGATGATTTTCATGTGTACTGGACTTAAGCAGGCTTTCAGTTCCCAAGGAATAAAGTTACCAGCAAGGCTCAGTCACACAATTACTTTAAGGAACAGTGATATCACTGAAAACATTTTCTGAAATCATAAGATTTCACTGATTCATCTTTGTGTATCATTTCTTGGCCTCAGCTCTCACTTCAAGAAAAATATTCATTTAACTTTTATTGAAAACAAAGTTATTTAAAGAATAAAACAATCACAGAATGTTTGAAGGCACCTGGAGATTATCTAGCCCAAACCTCTGTTCAAGCAAAGTCATCTAAAGCTGGCTGCCCAGGACCATGTCCAGATGGGTTTTGAATACCTCAGGGGATGGTGACGACACAACCTCTCAGAGCAACCTGTTCCACTGTTGGATCACTTGTAAAAAATGTATTTCCTGTATTTCCGGTTATTTGCATTATCTCCTGATATTCCATGTAGGACCAATGAGAAAAGTCTTGCTTTGTCTTCTTTACTGTCTCTCAACATTGGGTATACATTTATAAGGTCCCCCTGAGCCTTCTCTGGGCTGAACAGTCCCAGCTCCCTTAACATTTCCTCATATGTCAGGTGCTCAAACCCCTTAGTTATCTTCTTGGTCCTTCAAGAGACTTTGTTCAGTATCTCCACATATCTCTTGTGCTGGGGATCCCAGACTTGGACACAGCACCCCGCATGTGTCTCACCAGGGCTGAGCAGATGGGAATGATCACCTCCCTTGCCCCACTAGTGACACTCTTCCTAATGCAGCCAGGACGTGGCTGGCCATCTTTGCCACAGTAGTACACCTGTGGCTTATGGTCAGCTTGGTGTATCCCAGGCCCCTCAAGTCCTTTTTTGCAAAGCTCTTTCCAGCTGGCTTGTCCCCACTGTGTCCTTGTGCATACTGTTATTCCTCCCAAGGGACGAAGCTGGACACTCCTCTTTGCTGAACTTGATGAGATCCCTGCCATCCCTTTCTTCAGCTCTTGAGGTCCCAGCTGGTGCATCAAACCCTCCTCCTCTTTTTATATCCTCCACAAACTTGCTGAGAGTGCACTCTGTGCCATCATCAAGGTCATTAATGAAGTTGTTAAGCATATCTGACCCAGTATAAACCCCGGGGTACTCCATTAGGGCCTGGTCTGTACCAGGATTTTGTGTCTCTGGTTAAAATCCTCTGAACTCAGCAGTTCAGTTAGTTAGTTCTCAGTCCACCTTAGCATTCATATATCTAGCCTGAACTTCATCAATTTGTCTGTGGAAATAGACTTGACTAAAATCCAAGTAAACAAAGGCCACTGCTCTCTCCTCATCCACCAGTCATCTCATTTCATAAGGCCATTGGGCTGGCCAAACATAATTTTACTTTCATAACCCTCATAAATCAATGCTGACTTCTTGTAGTCATCATACTTTTTTCATATGTTTGGAAATGGTTTCAAGAATTACTTGCTCCATTATCTTCCTAGGCATTAAGATGAGTCTGACCAGCCTATAGTTCCTTTTTCCTTGCTCTTCTTGAAGATAGGAGTGATATTTGCTCTCTCCCTGTCCTTAAGTATTTCCCCCGATCACCACAACCTTTCAAGGATATTTGAGATTGGCCTTTAGCTACAACTGGCCAGCTCCCTTAGCACTCATGGGTGACTCCCACCAGGTCCCACAGACTTCTATATGTCTGATTGGTTTAAATGTTCCCTAAACTGATTCTCCTCCAGTAAGAGTAACTCTCTTGCTCCAGACATTGTGATGAGTCTCAGGACCCCTGGGATTGCTGAATGTAGGCCGTACTGGAATGACCAAGACAAGGGTGGCATTGCGTACATCAGCATATTCCATGTCCTTTGTCATCAGATCCCCTTCCCCCTTCAGCAGCAACCCCACAGTTTCCCTTTTCTTGTTGATAAATCTATAGAAGTTCTTCATGCTGTTCTTCACATCTGTCGCCAGATTCAACTACAGGTGAGCTTTGACTTTCTAAACCCCACTCCTGCACACTCCAACATCTCTGTATTCCTCATGGCTGCCTGACCCTGCTTCCACCTCTTCTGTGCTTCTTTTTTGTGTTTGGGTTTTGTCAGGACCTCCTTGTACATCCATGCAGGCTTCCTGATGCCTTTGCTTGATATCCCGTGTGTCCTGTGGGAATGTACTGTCCTTGAGCTTACATCCTTGAAAATTAACCATCTCCTCTGGAACCCTCTTCTTCCCAGGACCATAACCCATGGGATCCTTCTAAGCAGCCATTTGAAAAGGTTAAAGTCTGCTCTTCTGAAGTCCAGAGTTGCAGTCCCACTTTTTTCCCTACTCACTCCACTCAGGATTCTGAATGCGACCATCTCATGGTTGTTTCAGCCAAGGCCACTCCAGCTTTCATATCCCTGACTATTTCTTCCTTGTTTGTGATATGGAAGTCCAGCAGATAATCTCCCTTGTCTCTTCAGTCACATGCATCAGGAGGTTATTGTCAGTATACTCCAGAGATATCCTGTTTGTGCCCTGCTGTGTTGCCCATCCAGCAGAAGTTGGGGTGGTTCAAGTCTCCCCTGAGGATTAGGGCCTGTGAATGTGCACCTTCTTCCAGTTACCTGAATAAATTATTTTTTTTTCTTTTTTTGCTATTTTGGTGAAGTAGCAACTATTTAAACAAGAGTGCTGTGTTAAGAAATTACTTATATTTATTCTGGTTTGCTTTCAATCTATTAATGCAATTTTCCAGATCGTTCACCTTTAGTGTTCAAGTTCTCCAGTAAGGAATGGGTTTGGAAAATTTGAGTAAAAATGGATTACTTATGTTTGAGAATGGAGAACACACACTTCCCCCACCACACAAGTTTATTTGAACCTTTTATTGAGCTGTCTTATGGAGAGGCACCTGAAATTTGGCAAAGAAATGCAATACCCAGAGAAGATGCATTTTTCAGTACGCCAGTAAGAGTCCAGTTGTGTGCCCACCAGCAAGCCACTTGTCCCTATTTTTTACCCACTTTACTGCAGCATCATTCACATTCACACTCACTTTGCTGTGTGGGTGATGGATGCAGATCTTAGGACGTGGCCAGTAAACCAGCTGTGTCTCTCAAGGTTTTCCGTTTCTCTGCTTGCTGAAGTCACTGCTCATTTGCTTGAGGCCTTGCTTCAGACTAGGAATGCACTGATCAGCCTAACTTGATGTCAGTTCATGACTTCGTTCTTCCACGTCTCCTGTCTTCTCCTCCCCAGTACCTCTCAGTGGCATTTTTCCCGTTCATCCCCATGCTCCCCCTTGCACTCTGAGGTGTTTAGTGACCGGTGCCCAGGAGAGGCAGGTGACCATCGTGGTGGCATTGGGAAGAAGAAAGTGAATTCAGCCAGGCAGGGCCGGCCCTGCAGCACCCAACTTCCTTCTGCTTCCCAAATCCACTGAATCCCTTCTTCAATGTAGTATAGCAGGACAAGGAAATTTTTTGGTAAGCTGTCTAGCCCTGGACCTATATGTTGCACGTGCAGCAAAATGTGTACAAGGGAGGTGGGGAGTCTGTTGGATAACCACACAAAAAAGAATTTTAGAGCACTGATGTGCATGGACAACTTAACCATACATGTAAAATAAAGAGTGTATGTAAAAGGTAAGTGCTGGCTGAAAAAGAAAATTTTTATACAAGAGATTGAGTGTCAAGTGGTTTGTCAGAGGGAAAAGCCTGTGGCTGTCTGTGAATGGCCAAATGCTTTTACAGGACAAGTGGCAAGGAGCCAGTAGAAGTGAGAAGTGCCTGTGGTGTTTGACCAAAAGGACCACCCACATGAGCTTTGGGCCAAGTGCTGCTTTGCAAACAGGGTGGAGGCAGTAAAATGAGTTACATAAACCATGTACCATTCATGTACCAAAAAGCAGTGATTCTGAATGTCAGCTGTCAGTCATCTTGTGGGGCTGTGGGTTCATTATGTCTGGCAGGGTTCGGTGTGCTTTCTGGGGCATCTGTAGTCTCATTTAAGCTATCCTTTTCCCAAGAAAGCAATGGAGAGTGCAGCCAGTGGAGACTGTGTTTCACAGCCACTTGCTCTGTTACAGGGACATTCCTGGTGCCCTTCTGACCACAGTCTCGTCAGTAAAGTGGGGAGCATCCCAGGGAACCTGGTAACCATGGGCCTTGATGAGAACAAAAATTGTAGTGGTAGTGCCATTATGAATAGGGTTGCTGCCATCTGTTGGTTGAAATCTCATGGGGAGCTGGAAGAATCCTTGATCTGATTATGCCATCTAAGGTTTAGATATACTGAGAAAGGATTATTTTTTACTTTAATGACAAGTATGATGTGCTCATGTTTTAAAAATTGGAATGGGGGGGACAAAACTATTTGTCTGCATTATTACATTACCTGGTTGCTAACCTGTATATCAGTTTAAGTCCTTTGCTGAAGTACTGACCAAAGTTTTAACTTTTCAAGCTATGGGTCTACAAACATTTCTCCTTGCACCACTGCCAGCTTCAGCAGCTTGTGCTGCTAATTGCTCATGGTCATTCCACAGCTGAATATTTATTAACTACCATTTCTGGGCCAGCACTAACAGACCAAACAAGCAAAGTAATATGGACCAGGAATAACCCTATAACACTCTCTTGGTTTTTTTTTGGTTTTGTTTTTTGGTTTTTTGTTTGTTTTTTTTTTTAAGTAAGCTGGATAAGTTTCCAGGACCTATCTGTACATCATCCCATGAATACAGCACAGCTGGGGAGGAGGGCACCCACTGAGGCAGCTGAAATCTGCCCTGCTGCTGTGAGAAATTCCTGCCTGTGTCATCAGGGCTTTCAGCAGAACAGAAGTCTGTAGCCACTACCCAGATATGTAAAAGTTTGGGACCGGGCTCTGAAATGGCTGTATCTCCAAAGGCTGCAACTATCCAGATTTCTGCCTCTCTTTCTCCCAAGCCCAGAGCAGCTCAGTATTCACATTCACTGCCCAAAGCTCTGCCTTACTGTCTGCCTGTTAAAAGTAAATCCTACAGAATGAGCAGCCCTGAGACATGATAAAGGTTCACTCTTCAGCTTTCTCCACAGCTTTGTTAAACAAATCTACATGCACCCAACATTTCCAGACTGAAGGGTTTCCACATTAAGTTAAATTAACCTGTAGTCTCCTGTGTCCCAAGTGATCTGGGCATTAGATGTTAACCCTCACATCGGTACAGCAATTTCTTGCTGTGTCCGCTGGGCTCTTTTCATGTTTGCCTTCTCCCCTCTGAGTTCTGCCAGGCTCCATTTCCAGATCCATGCACCCTGCCTAGTAGTTCAACACCAACAAATTTCTTACAAAGTGCAGGAATAGCTACTAGCATACTGAAAAGGCAGGATACTTACACTGGGATGTTTCTTGACCTTTAATTGGAAATGTGCATGGGTAGAAGCACCCAAATTTCTAGCTAATAAACATGTTTCCTTCAGGCTTGCCAAAGTTTGTGTTTGACCTAGAGTGGTGGGTGGTTTGGCAAATTCCAGATTTCTTTCCATGTAGGTTATGAAGTACCCAAACCTCTCTTCATGGTTCCCACTAGCTTGGGTGGATAAGGAATTCTTCCTCACACATGATCTAGCAGTTGTTGCACCTCACATTGCTCAAGTTACGTTGCAGCTAGAGGTCCAGTTTCTTTTACTGTCCACCTGGTAGGTTATTGCACTAATGTTTCCCACTAACTGCCATTGGCTGCTTCATATTTTGAAACTTTAGGAAGTTCATTTCAATTTTTGTGTGATCTTTGCAGAACTGGTGGAAATAAGATGGAGGATGGCCAGCTTCCCTCAGTAATTTAGAACTCTAGATGAAATCTTGTTCAAATTATAGGAAATACTGAAGAAAGACTCACATTTTGGAAGCCTGCCTGTGCCTTTCAGCAGGGATTTAAGGGAGAATTAGCTGGTTAGGTTAAACAGCACCTTACTCATTCTTGCAAATCACAGCTCTTAATTCTTATTTTGCTTTTTGTGCAAGAATTACAGGCTAAGGATGTGTTCTTGTAATAAGCAAATACATGAGTACCTACAAGGCTCATATAAAAATTATCGATGAATATACACTAGCGTCATGTACACAATGGTTATGATGACATTGATAAATGAAAGAAGAGATAATGGACCCTGACCTTCCTTGACCAGTCCAATGCTCTGTTTCTGGCTCATTCCTTCATTCAGTTTTGCATGTGGTCCATCCAGCTCTTTCCATGACAAAGCTCAGGTAGGGCCCTGAGGAGGTTTCACTACCCTAAATGTGTAGAAGCACTTTTATCTGTCTTAGACTAATCTACCACTAGTTTGATCATGCTTTCCCAAGTTCTAGTAATGAATAACCATTCTGCATTCACCTCATCCACTGCCTTCGTGATTTTGCAAATGTCAGTCATAACCCCCAGCCTCCTCCTCCTCCTCAGAGCCTTTAGTCTCTCCTTAGAAGTTGTTTCATTCCCTTTATCATTTTAGTTGTCCTCTCTGCCCTTTCTCTAACTTTGTCACATCCTGGAGAGGACATAGTTCAACATCGGTAGGAACGCCTTCTGTGTGGGTTATGCAGTGAAATTCCATAATTCCGGACATAATAGTACCCTAAGGAATGTGCTTCAGCCTTTCAGTCCCACAGGTCACCTCATCAGGGAAGTGCTTGGCTGTTCGACCATGTTGCCCTGACCAGCATGGACCCCAGTCAGAAAGTCCTTCTAATTATGTGAAAGTTTCTGATAAACATGGGTGAGTTCATCCCCCTCACTTTCTTCCACATACAGCGTGAAGGCACACAAACGGTGTAAGGCCATCCAGTGGTATAAAGAATAGACTGACTTTTTTACGATGCCACTGCCCTTCTAAGAGGACAGACGAGTGCAGGGCAGTGTCAGTGGTGTCTGGATGCTCTTTGGGGGATGCTTCTCTAAGGGTTGTGCAGCAGTGGAGAAGCCATGCTGCAGCCACAGGACTGTGGGGACAGCTGTTTGGTTTGCAAGGCAGATGACGGGTTCAGCTGCTAAGGAGAAAAGTTCTCTGGGGTGTTTCACAGAATCATAGAATCATTTAGTTTCACAAGGTAATAGCAAAACCAAAGCTCTACAGGCCAAAGAAATGGGAAAAATACAAAACAAAACAAAACAAAACAAACCCTCATAGGAGCAGGAGAGCACTTGGTGGTTGCTGAAGATTTTTCTAGTAAATAGAATGACTAATGTCTTTCCTGAAACTCCTGGACCCCTTCCAGCAGCCAGTGAACTACCATCACCACTTGACAGCCCTGCTTTAGCTCTGGGGGGCGGTGGCTGCTCCGAGTGCACCTCAAAAAAAGCCAAAAGCCAGGGACAAGTAACCCTCCTGCCAGCCAGCAACATTAAAACCTTCCATTTTGCAGAGTACTCTGGGCTCCTCTCAACCCCTGCATGGGGTATGAGTGAAACATGTGCAGGGAGCAACTGGCCTGGATCTCAGCAATGTGAGCCCATGCCAAGGAGGTTTCCCAAAGTGTGGGGATAAAGCCCAGTGTGTAGCTGGGATGCTGGGAAGGGGGAGGTGTGTGGCCAAGCCTGGCTCACTGGCTCCAGAAGTCTTCCACTTTCTGTGGAATTCCGGCAGAATCATATCCTATGCATTTGTAAAAGTGTTTCTATGGCCCTTGATGCAAGACTTGGACCCAATGGAGTAAAGAAAAATGTGGTTACAAGGAAATATTAATGAGTTCTTGCAGATTGCCTTTGTCTGACTCAACACATTAGAACTGGGGTTTTACAACTGAGTGATGCAAAATACGCCCATCCTTAGAATACACATGGAAAAAGCAGTGCTTATCTACCTGCTTTAGTAGGGGTACTTGCTGGTGTTCCACTAAAGGTCTTCAGGAGGACAAAAAGAAATTAGTGTCATTAAAAAATAAGTCTTACATATAATCTGTCACCCTTGCCCAGGGTCAGAACTGAGGCATGAGATGATGGGCCAGAAGCCAGTGTCTTTACTTATTCTTGTACCCCAGTGTGACCATGAAATCAAGTTTATTGACACAAAAGTGAGTCCAGTTTTCACTAGAGATGTCAGGTGGACTGCCTATAACCAATCTTTGCTGTGGGATTCAGTAATGGTCATGTCTTCCCTGCCCCGCCTGCTGCAGATCCATTGCCTTTAGCTCACAACAGCAGCCAGCTGGCATACAGTGGGAAGAGAATCAAGTGTAGAGAAAACACGGGCCTCTGGGTCTTCTGGATCTTCTGATTTACATTTCTGTTTGTATAAGAGTCAGTCTGCTCCCAAATAGCTTTTGCCTTGCTTGCTTCCTGTAGCACTTCCCCTAAGGAGACGCTAATTCCTATGGGCTGCAAACAACGTCCCCTAAATTGAAAGAGAGATTTCAGCAACTCGGGAGAAGAGTGAAGATGGGGGGGGGGGGGAAATAGAGTTGCATGAGAGATTGACAGTGGAGGAAATTAAAATGGGGCCAGATATGGCTGCAGTAGTGATGAGGGGCAGCAGAGCCCCACTGACACGTGCCATACTAGGCTTCAGTGATGGGGCTAGGCAGGAGGGGGAAGAGCAACAACCTCGTTAGCCTCCCATATCCTCCTTCCCATAAGTCTGCCTCCAGCTGATGAAAGGAGATGTGCTCATCTATTTCCAGTGCTGAGGGTGCCTGTCCTTTCGTAAATCTAACCTGATATGTATTTTCCTGTCCTTGACTGTATACGGCTGTGCAACATTTGGGCATACCAAGAGTGAAATGGGAGCACTGTAGAATTCTGAGAAGTCAATAATATTGCTAATGCTGCTCTTTGTGTTTTCATTATCCCTCTCTTTCTTAGATGCTTAATATATATGCCTGCTAACACCAGGTCCCATGACAGTACAGCGCTGCAATAGCTGTCTCTGCCTTTCTATAGGGACATTCTAGACATTAACTAACATTTCCTCTGCAAGGTTTGAGCTTGTTGTTTGTTGCCCTTCCTTCAGAATGCTTCTTCAGTAGGACAACATGGTCTGCCATAGCTCTGCCATATCTGAGCATTCACTCAAGGCAGTCAGAAGCAATTTAGAATGGCTCCATCATTTCACGATGAGTTTCTGCCTCGTGCTGATCCACTTCTCTGTTATTCTTTGTGTACATGTGTTTTTGCCCTGGTTTTGTCAGGGATAGGGTTCGTTTTCTTCTTAGTAGCTGCTACAGCACTGTGATTTCTATTCAGCATGGGAATAATGTTGGTAATACGCTGATGTTTTGGTTGTTGCTAAGTAGTACTTATCCTAAGTCAAGGACTTTTCAGTTTCCCATGCTCTGTCAGCAAGGAGCAGCACAAGAAGCCAGGACATAGCATGGCCAGACAGCTGACCTGAACTGGCCCAAGGGGTATTCCATACCATAGAATGTCATCCTCAGTATATAAGGATGGAGGATGTTGACTGGGGGATAGAGTGATAGCTATTCAAGGATAGGCAGGGCATCAGTCAGCAGGCGATGAGCAATTGCATTGTGCATCACATATTTGTTGGTTTCTTCCCCCTTGAGTTTTACGGGGCTTTTTCCATTATTATTACATTTTACTTTGTTTCAATTATTAACTGTCCTTATCTCAGCCCACAGGGTTTTTTTTTCCCCTTCTCTAATTCTCCTCCCCATCCCATGTGGGTGGGGGGAACTGAGTGAGCAGCTGCATGGCATTTGGTTGCTGGCTGGGGTTAAACCACAGCAGTTTGTGTAAGTGAACCATCTCCAGTATAGTGATATACACCTATACAGATGGAATAGAAGTATTTTCTATGAAAGACAGGTCTGATAATTGCACAAATAAAGTACAGATAATGGAAATAAAATCAATGTACCCAGACAGGAAATAAGTGAGTCACCAATATGAAATGCACATTACACTACCGACAGGTGTTTTAATATAGCTTGTGAATAAGGGATTTATTTATAAGAAAAAAGCTAAGACAAAGCCTCAGAGTCTAATTATTTATCCAGCTCTGCAATTATTAGTTATAAATCTCTAGAATGGCTGAGAAAATGTTTGGGAAAATGCCAAGTCTGGCTCAGTGTGAATTGCTATTGCTAGGAACTGTGTTATTCCTAGTGATATATTATGGCCAAAGACACCAGAGACTTTACATTTTCTGGGAGTTCTGCCTTTTTGCAGCAAAAAACTGTGCTTTCAGTGATGGCTTTAATATCATGTTACAGGCTTCAGCCACACAGGGGAGGAGGAATGGAGGTAGTTGGGACTTTCTGGATTAAAAGTCTATTATATGGTTGCAAGGGATGACAGGGGACTGGGTTTAATGGCCCAGGTGGTCCCTTCATATTCTGTACTCACATCCTCCACTATTCAAATGGTTCCTCAGGGATCTCTGCCTGATCAAATATGAACTGCACTAAATCCTGAGACCTGTTGGAAGAGCATTGACCTAAGTGATATGTGCTGAGGCAAAAGAGGAGTGTGTGAGTTAGCACGATTCAGTTTGTCCTATCCTAGCCCTGAGACTACAGTATTTGAGGCATCAGATAGTGACAGACGTTCAGGAGCAGGGAACACAGTTCTGCTTCCATCCTGGCTACTGCACAGAGAGGTTCTTTGCTAGAAGCTGATACTGACTCCAGTGCTCTCTGCACCTTCTATCCAAGGCACACCTAATCCTGGAAGGCTCATTGTACCCAGAATCACTAGATACTTGCCAGTGGTAAAGTAATAAACTCTATCATGAAGTCAGAAGGGTCTTCTGGCATAATGAGCACAGTATCAGTGCAAGAGCTTTGGATATATGTCATAATTTTATCTTTACCCGCATAGATAATTAATGTAGAGAGTGAGTTACATACCCTTGTATAGTTTCCACAGTGCTATACCACAACTGTACAATTATGGTAGGGGTATCTTAAGCATACCTCCCACAAATTTCTACTGCAATTTATAAGGAAAGATCAAGAAACTGGACCAACAATCAACTTTAGATACCTTGTTAGTGTAAAACATATTACATTAGTCAAGTATTGGAAAAGGACAATTTGCCATCTGGGTTAGAAACCCCCACACAGCAACAGTAAAATCACTGCCTTGTTTGGAATGAAACTTTCATGAAATGTTGCCCAGATGACACTTGCCAAGGCCCTAGGTTTAGGAAGCTGTCCATATGCAGAGGCTTCCTGGGATGTGTAGCTTTCCTAGACTTGCTACACCTCTACTATAAAACAAAGAGCTGGAACACAGGCTGTGCTGAGGAAATGACTGCTACATTACCCTCGGTGTTCTCTCAGCCCAGAAGGGAGAGAGGGAAGCATTAAGGATCATGCCAAATGTTGTCCCAAGCCACACTTTCACAGCTGCTGGTACTGGATTTGTTCTGGCTCTTCTGGAGGCATACACCTGGGTCTGCCCTGAGCCTGCCTGCATTTGGTGGCATTTTTGCTGAAGGAGGCTGAGCACAGGATGCAGGGGGTGTGGCAGTCCAGGCTACCAGTGCTTTGGGGGGCACTGCAGGATGCATGCACCCTGTATTTCATGCCTTCTGCATGGCTCTCTCGGGGCTGCTCCTGCCATACGTGTATGAAAGAACCCTGGTTGAAGGCAGCACATCAGTCCCAGGATGCCAGTTCTTCCATAAATTGGGGTTCCATGCTGCCATCCTGCCACACACTCGGTGTCTTGTGCAAGCTGCCATGGGACCAGTAGTGTGGCTGTCACATGCCACTGGTCCTGCAAGTGGCAGTTCAGACATGACTTGCTTCCTACTCACTCCAGCTTCCTGTAACCACAGACTCAGAGCAGAGCTGCTGTCTATGGCTGCACTGCAAATTTTCTCATTGACAACAAAGACCTAGGGGGGCAGCACCATGTCTCATGGGGTCTAACTCCAGGAAAGCGGTGCTGAGCACCACCAGTGACATGCAGCAGCAGTGGAGGGACCTCAGGATGGGAGCAGTGGTGTTTCCTGTGTGTGATCACCTTTCTGTGCCACAGGGAGCAGAGTGATGGGAGGACTGTCGATGGAAGATGGCAACCTCTGACAGCAGGGTGACTTAGGACATGGGGAGATGCATCCCGGAGGTTTTGTCTCATATTGCTTTCAGGTAACAGCAATACAGGAGATGAGGGCAGCTTTTGCTTGCGTGAGCTTCCCCAGGTAGACTGGGGATGCGGATGCCAATGGAATGTTTACTCAGTGGGCTGCTGCTTGGCATCACCAGGAGTCCCAGGACATGTCTCCTCACTCAAGCCTCACAGAGAGTGTTCACACCCACCTGGATGCTGCTACAGACCTTGGGGGTGGGGCTGTGCAGAGCTCCAGCACAAGAACCATGCCATGCCCCAAGTCAGCAGAGAGGTCTCCTCCCCTCTGAAATGTTAGGAGGAGGCTACTGCTCCATCGTAAGCCTTGGAGCAGGTTGGTGCCACCCAGGCTTGAGATTTGTGTGTGACTGATAGTCATCAGATGGTGGAGGGAGAGAACAAGCCCTGCCCAACTATGGTCTTGAGGGCCTGTGGACTAATCTTTCTTTCATTTACACTGCTGAATTTTTCATGCTACACTAATAAAACCCATTTGTACCATCCTGTAGTTATTTTCTGAATCTTTTGACAAAGGAATAAAGTTGGTAGCGTGTCTCTTAATCGAATTGCGTCATGCATCACTGCTCTGTTCTCCTCACCTTGCTGGACAGCCATGGTGTGCTCTGCAAAATTAGCTGCGAGCAGCAATTCATGAAAACATAAGATCAGCTATACTGAGTCAACCCAAAAAATGCATGTTGACATGATCCTACCTCTGATGGTGGTTTAGAGCAGATTCCTGCGAAGATATAACCACAGGGCAAGCACAATGACACTTCCCAAGCCTCCTATTAGAAACTGGTTGCATTTAAAAGCAGCAATTGAGCCTGCAAAGGATGAGCCTGCATTGGTCTCAAGTTCAACACCATAACTACCCGGGCATCTTCAAGTGCAACTTCAGCTGCACCAAGCTGAACACACCTCACAGATAGAGACAAACACAACTTCCCGCACTGCATTTAATCTTGCAGAAGATCTGGCTTCTCAGACTCTTTCTGCAGATAGCTGTAACCTGCAGAAATGAGTGGTCTTCTAATATTTGAGGGTGTGGAGTGGCTCAGGGAAAGGTTTGCTGAGTGCTGAGAGCTGAACCAAAGGTGGTGATGAGACCAGGACCAGGACTGGGAAAGCAAGGGGTGGAAAAAGCACACGAAGCTTTGAAACATCTCCTTCTAGTGCCTGCAAGGTATCAAATGTGCTCAGTGGTGTGTGAAGCCACAGCCTTGCCATGTGATGTGCACAATCAGTCTTCACTTGTCACTCATTATTTCCATGGTGTCAGCACCTGGGAGATCCAACCAGACCAGGTCACACCCACTCAGTGGGTGTAACCCAAAAGCTTATCCTGGGGCAGCTGGGCACATCACACAGCTGGGTCTGGAATGCCCATGGATACATGGATGAACGTTGTGCCCAGTGTCTGATGAGCCCTAGGAACATGGCCGTGGTGGGATCCTGCTGCTTTAAACTAGCACGTTGAGTATGCTGTCATCTGGAAGCTCCTCAGACCACACAGTGCAGCCAAAAACCAGAATGTGTCACAGGGGATCTGCGAGGGCAGAGGGAAGAGAGGCAATGGGTGATTCAGCCTGTTGGATGAGCCCACCAAGGAGCAAGTGGTGATGCAGGAGGCCAGGGCAGCCTCTTCCAAACACATTTTACAATTAAATACTGCAGCTAGGTGTCACTGAGGTGCAAACGTGATAAGGTTTGAGCTCTGGGCTTGCAGCATCTGAGAACTGTCAGGCTCAGGGAGTTGTATGCAATCCCATAGGGTTGTGCTGCTTCCAGCGGGATGGGGACTTGTTGGCATCTCATGGGAGCAAACACCTTGCTGGGGGAGGCTGGGCTGTGAACTGGTAGGGGTGTATCACTTTTATCCACCTTTCTGCTTTTCATTTCTGCCATAACAGACTGTTTCCAAGGCAGTGTGAATTGTGTGTGAACAGGAAAAATTACTTTTGCCAGGAAGTTGGAGCTAATGTGTTCTTAGCAACCTCTTTAAATTTGAGCTGAGTCTGTGCTGCTGCCAGCCTTGTCAGAAGGGCTACATCCTCCTATTTCAGTCAGAAGGAAACCCCCACAAACTAAAGCCTCTGTTTGGGAAATGAAAGTACTTTTCTGAAATACAGCCACCCAGGAACCAAGCCAACTGTCAGTGGGACGAGCAATGACCAGCAGGGTTTTTGGTCCCCGTAACATGCTTGGACAGAGTTTCCTGCTGCTATTTCTCATTTGTGAGCAGTGTCACTGGTATGTCATGGGTAGGGTCTGTGCTGTCAGAGATCTGCAGCAGAGGTTGCAAGCTGGGCAGAACTCAGGTACAATCATGTTTTCTGTGCTACATGGGATGCCATGTCAATCCTATGGACAGTATGAGGTGAGAGAAGGGGAGGTTGGCCTCCAGGTGACTCTGTGATAACTTGGTGTGAACTAGGGGAGGGAGACCTCAGCCTTGCAGGTGTGCCTCAAGACCAACATATCAGCATAGCATTGACATCATGCAGAGGGGGAAACTGCAAACCTCACAAGTGTTTCTGTTAGGGTTCCCACCTACAGCAACGGGGATCAGGGAGTTAAAAACAAGCTAATAAAGGGGAGGGAAAGGGTTGTTTTCAGCCAGATCAGGTCCCTGTACCAGTTCACCGGGTTGCTCTACCAGTATGTATATTGTTTGTAAGGAGAGATGTAAATGTGACAATAAACATGGAGAGGGACAAAAGCGTGAGGCTGGCACTAAAGGGAATGCTTGGGAAGCATCCTGATGGGAGCAGGGAGAGGGGGCACATGGGATTTGGGGAATGAGGTCAGAGTCAAGCTGAGCAGTGGGGTCATGCCATGAAAGCTATTATTTTCTGCTCTTCAGCATTGCCTCTGCTGAAGACAAGTGGAGCAAGATCTGCTCCAAGAAATCTCACTATTGTTAACCATAGCTCAGAACTGAGCTGCAACTTTGGTCAACTGTGATAAATGACTGTCTGCTTTGATTTATGGCTGAAGCTGCCTAGTTTGAGAGATGGAAATAAATCTGTCCACCAGCATCTGTTCACCAGCAAAGGTGCATGATCTCCACAGAAGCAGGAGAACACAGGGACACAGCAGCCAGCAGGGCCACAGCCCCACAGCTGCTGGCAGGGATGTGCACCAACCCCTCCCCTCTGCTGAGGGCAGTGGGAAGGCTGGCACTGCTTCTTGAAAAGAAATTCCTTTGCTGCAGAAAAACGAATAGGAAGAAGCAGCTGGCCAGGAGACATCATGCTGTTCTGTTTAATCCCAGAGCACCAAGGGGGCTCTTGCTGGATCAGGCTGACGCCCTCTGAAGTGCTGTGCCAAAAGCACAGAAAACATTGTTTGGGGATGAAGGCAGCAGTGGCATTCCTTTGGGAAAACACAGGAACAATGAATCAATCCTATGCTTGTACCAGTGGTGGCAAATAGCAGCACAGCAGGCAGCAACCCCTCTCCAAAGCCTTCCAAAATCATCTCCTGGCCTTGTAAGAGGTCATTGCACACAAGCAATCCCTGCCAGTTCCCATGTGCCATAACTGTCAGTTTAACTCCACTGCAATGCCATCACATCTTTACTTCTTTAGGTAAAAAACACACCTCATTTTCTCTCTGCGCCCCACATCACTGCTGTCCCTTTGGTGTCTGGTTCCCTTCCCCAAGGATGAGCAGGAGAATGGCATCTGAGCAGTTCAGGAGGCAGCCAGCACCAAGCCCCGGGAGCTCCTCTGTCTGATGAAATCATCTCATAGTGTGAAGATCCTCACAGCTGAAATTAAAAAGTTATTTATTTCTCCTCTAAAGGGGAAAAACATCTCACTGTGGAGGCTCTTTGTCCTTTGGGGCAGTAATCTCACTTTTGCCAGCTTCTGTGTCTTTACATGCTGGCTTGGGGCAGTGAGATGCTCTGGCAGGCAGGCAGGACAGAGCAGTGCTGATGCTCTCCTGCCCACAGCCTCCCTCTGCCAGGTCAGGTACACTGAGGGGCAGAGGTCAGGCACCAGCTTGAGCTGTTCCTCTCCATGGGATATTTTCCTGGGGATGACAACAGCGCTGCTAAGACCACCTCTTTCTCCACAGCAGCCAGTCAGCGATGCAGAGGCTGCTTCTCCATCCTTACCCCTTGGGTCACCGAACTGCTCTGACAGAAGCCACAGCTGAGATGTCCTGCACACTCCCTGGAGGCTCCAGGGACAGCTGTCTTCATTACCCAAAGGGACTGTGAAGCTTGTACCTGTCCCACAGGTGCTCCAAAGAGACATCATGGCATCCAAGGTCCTTTCAACTCTCAGGAGTCAGCATGTCCTCTGCAAGGGTGCTGGTAGATTCTGCTGGGCTCTGCAGACCCCTCACTGAGGGGCTTTTCCATGGGAATGCTCATCCTGTTCACTCCATCTGGGATTGTCCAGCTGGGACATGAGAGGGAATGAATCACACAAGGAATGGTTTTACCACTATTCTCATTTGTACTGCCCTTTCACTTATCAAGGGTGGACTATTTCCAAGCACAGACTAATCCTGCTCCCACTGCCATCTGCAAGAGGCACACCTCTGCGTTGGGGCAGTACTCAGTGCCTTGTATTATCCCATGCCAACAGAGCATTGGAAAGGTTTCTGTGGATGTTAGACCAGCTACACTGGTAGAAGAAAGTAACCTCAGAGCAGGTGAGAGTTGAAGAAGCTGCCCAGGGCCAGGGCCAGTTTTTGTTCCAGCAGAATCCTTTTCCCAGTCCTCAGACTCATTCGGAAACTCGACTTGGCAGAGATGTGACTTAGACCAAGATGATGCTGCACAGGATTATTTTGCAAGCTCTGGGAAACTGGGGATCAGTGAAATATTGCAGGAAACTCTTGTGGGTGGTGCACACAGACTTCTTATCCCACTCGGGTATTACCTACTTGCTAAGCAGAACTGCTTGCTTCTGCATGAGTAGGTTAGGGGTCCTGCTTCAGAACTGAGCCTCCTATATGCTAGAATAATAAAAAAAAAATCATTCAGTAGCAACAATGCATCTATTCAGAAATGTGGGTGCTGTCGTGTCACTGTCAGGCTTCAAACCTTGAAGGAACGGCTCATTCCATGGCCAGCAGCACTGGTGTGCCGATAGGGCTGAGTTTCCACTAGAGGGTTGTAGTGCTGTATGGAAGCAGATGCGGTTACTGTGGCAGAAATATTTATGTACTCCAGGCCTTTGTCAGCAGATCAGAAGCATCCTGCGATATCCTGGCTTCCAGCAGTCTCCGCAGTCTCTGATGTACACAGCCTGCAAGCTGCAAGAGGGCTGGTGCCTGAGCAGCCTGCTTCCCTGCCTTCCCCGAACAGCCTCCAGCATTCACATGACTCAGCACCCACAATACATATATATACACATAGATAGATACAGATACAGTAAGTAAACACACTGTGCCTATGCATATACACACACAGATAGAATGTTTATTTTTGTACCTTGGATTCCAGTGCACGAACAGCCACAAGCACGGCAGTGACACAGCACGGCAATGAGCCAGGCACCACCGGTGAAGCAAAGCCCACAGCCTGGCAACACAGCAAATGGGCCAATTAGCAACATCAACACAATGATAGAATCATAGAATCATTTAGGTTTGAAAAACCTTTTAGGTCATTCAGTCCAGCCATTAACCCAGCACTGCCAAGGCCACCATTAAACCATGTGCCTCAGTGCCACATCTACAACGTTTTAAATACCTTCAGGGTTGATGACTCCACCACATGTCTGGCCAGCCTGTTCCGATGTTTGACAACCCCTTCAGTGAAGAAATTTTACTTAATATCCAATCTAAACCTCCCCTGGTGCAACTTGGGGCCATTTCCTCTTGTCCTAGTGCGTGCTACTTGACAGAAGAGGCTACAACCTCCTTCCAGGTAGTTTTAGAGAGTGATAAGGTCTCCAGTGCTGAGCAGAGGGCGATGACCAGTTCACTGATCCTGCTGGCCATGCTGTTGCTCATTAGCAGAACTGGGAAACATTAGCTGTTTATATACAGCTCCAGGTCAGGAGCTGCCATGCCCTGCATTGCACCAAACATGGGTGCTGTTTCCTGCAGCTTGCAAGCCAGCCTTAAGCAAGAACCATCAGAAGGGACTGCCACTTCTGCCACCAACCATGTCCCCATGTCCACTGCAGCTCTGTAGGTCCTCATAGGTTCACGTGTATGTGACCCCAGCATGCGTCCATACATCTCTTCTAGTGGTGGTCGTATTATTGCACGTGGATCTATAGAATCATAGAATCACAGAATGGTTTGGGTTGGAAGTGACCTTTAAAGGTCATTTAGTCCAACCCCCCTGCAATGAGCCAGTGCATGCAGCTTTCTGAGTAGCCGGTATGCTAAGTGCTGGAAACTGTACCAACAAGATCAGGGTGGTTTTGCTGCTGCAAACAAAAAATGGAGCGGTCTAGCACAGTGGGGAAAGCCCAAATATTATTGGCATTGCCTTCTTTCACAGAAAGAGTAGGAAGGCAAATGCAACCACAAGGATTGTCTGTAACATGGAAAACACAGTGTGACTTTCACCAAAAATTTGCATAGTGATCAATTTATGTACCACCTGTTTGTCTGATACTATCACTATTTCCATTTACAGCTGGATGGAAAATAAATTTTGCCTACATTTTAATCCCTTTTGTTATCAGAAAGGCTTTCAGGAAGCAAGTAGGAGATATTCTTGCATAAATTATTACAGCAAAAGATAGGCCTTAGTTCCCCTCGAAGATGACCTAATTCAGATGTGTAAAAACCAACCATCCTGTCAACAGAGAATCACACAATATCCTGACTTGTAAGGGACCCACAATGATCATCAAGTCCAACAGCCAGACCATATAGTGCTGGAATAGATTATCTGACCCAAAACAGACATTTGAATCCTCTGCCCTTTATAGCTGGCTTGGGGAGTGCCTCTTCTCATGTTAGTGGTGAAAAAGAAGGAGGTCAAGTGAGCTTCTTCTTGATATAGAGGATAAAAAGGCTCCAGGGGAAACTCAACCATAACTGCAAGGTGGACACACAGGGTTGGAAGAGTCACCTCCCACAAGTGACAGTTTCCATAAAGAAGTTTCAGACCCCATGGAGACCAGACAGGCTGCAGAGCAGGGACTGGTGCTGGTGAAACTTCTCTTCCTCTGAACTGGGTAAAGGTGGTGGCAGCATGAGCTTTTGCTGATAGCAGCAATGCAGAAGAGCTCTATAACTCCAGGCCATGGGGATTACCCCTTTCCTCCTGGGTGCCGCCATCCCTTGGTGAGCTGACCCCATGGGGCAAACGGGTGGCGGATGGGCAAGGATGGGCAGCTGGTGATGAGCTATGGAGAGAGCTATGGCAGAAAATCATGGTGTGAAGGAGGGTTTGGAGTGTGTTATGGTCAACTGAGAAGAAGGGGAAGGAAGGAACGTAAGGAATAAGGTGTCTCAGCACTTATAGGCTAGAAGGGTCGATTATGTTTTTTGAATTGCCTATTCTAACCAGTGAGGACATTTATAATCATCACGCAATGAATGTGTTTATTACTAATCTTTCACATCTAAAATTTCTTGTAGAAGATAAAAAAAAAAAAAAGTTGCATGCTATTTGGGCATTGTGAATGGTCAGGTGCAGAGGAGGGCAGCTGTGCACAAGCACCTCTGCCCCACCAGACAGCAGCAAAACCCTCCAGTCTTGGTGTGATACAAAGGCAGGCAGCTTTCTGCACCTGCTTTTGTGAACAGCTCTGCAAACTCTCTTCTCACATAGCGAGGAGTCTCATTCCCTCCCGAAGGAGTCATAAAATACAGCTACATCCATCCTGCATGCGGCAATCAGACAGGCTTAAGAGCTTAAGCACTTGTAGGGTAGCAATGTTTTAAAAGATTGCACCGACCTGTTTGCCTACCTCATACCGCATCACTACTCAAACCACTCCTCAGTACGGACTTTTGGGGCACGTTGTTAGTGATGGAGGCAGAACACTGAACTTGCTAATAGAGGGGGAGTTCTTAAGCTCAAGTTCTTTTCAGGAGGCCGTGCCCAGGCGATTAGCATCTCACACAAAGAGCCCAGAGCTACTCCCCTTGCTTTGCTCACCAGCCAGCTGCTGAGCCATGAAGCTTTGGGATCATGAACCAGCCAAAGAAGATGGCAGCAAACAGATTTAATCAGTTTAGGTTGTTTATTAAACAAAGCCAATCAAAACCAAACCAACCCCACCAGCAATACACCATCTCCTCATTTACACAAGACTCCTTTCCCCAGCACTGGGAGAACAAAAAGGCTGAAGTATGAGATCAGTGTGGTGAGTGTTACACACATGAATATTTATCAAGGAAGACAGGAGAGGGGCCAATTTGCCGACCTCCTGCAATAACAGGAGCTCTGTCATCAACAAGTGGGAGGGAAAGGGTAGGTGAAGAGGCTGGTCCATGCCTTTGTGCATGGATGTGAGATGTTGGCGAAGGTCTATGCTTGCATGTGAGGATAACTGTAGGAGCCATCAGTCAGGAAAGACACTGAGAGGATCCTGGGTTTTGGGACAAAAGCTCAGTACAACAAAGATATGAAGCAAGCATAAAATGTCCCTTCCAGTCATGCAATCAGCTCGCAAGCAGCACTATTGGGAAAAAACCTCTAAAGAATTAATAGAAAGTTGTTGCCATTCCTTGGACGTGCCAAATGTTCATGAGAAATCTTTTTCTGAAGAAAAAAGCAAGGTTAAATCAAACTACAAAGCCCATCAAGCACAAGATTTACAGCAATCTAACTGGGTTATAGGCTCATTTCTTAAACAGTTGAATTACGGAAGCTTCTGGGTACGGATATATTAAGTGTGCTGACCCCCTCAGCGCTGCAGGGGGTTACGGTATGAGCAGCAATGGAGAGATCGCGCTGGTTATCGTTTTAATGTGTATTTCAAAGTCACTTCCAAAAAAGAAGATGAGGTAGTAGTTGAGTATTCCAGCCACAGACATGAGAAACAGGAACAAGATGATGCGCTTTCCAAACAAGTAGCCTGGAGTGCTGAAGAAACAAAAATGGGGTAAAGCAATTCGTTAATTTGTTTCACGTCACGTGAGAACTCTCTGACTTTGGACTCTGCTGTTGAAATCAGCTGAAAGACCTCAGAGGCTGAGACAGAGGGGTCAAATTTCTGTTCTGTCTTGCATAAAGTGTAATTTTCAGGGTGCATTTGGGTCTGGATTTGGCCTCCTATTCTCAGTGTAGGCTGCTGCTTACAAAAGTCTCTATTCAGAGAGACTTTGATGTATTCTCAGCCATCAAAGGCTGTGGGACAATTTCATTCCACACGTGCATAATAGGCTTTATTAATATAAAATGACAATCTTGTGCAACTAGTGGCACAAACATGCAAACGTGCGTTTGCAGAGGCTGTGAGCAGGAACTGCAGCCCCCCCGACCCCGGTGCAATTGCATCTCCAATGTCTTCCACAGCTACTCCCATTCTTCCAAAAGAGAGGGGCTTTCCTGTGCCACCCAATGCCAGCAGCTGTTGCAGGCAGCACCACAAGCCAGCAGCTGTGTCTGTGGAAGTGGCAGCATCCAGCTGCCACATTTGTAAAATGGCTCTGCAAGTCCTTACCTCTGAGTCCTCTCCCCGAGGTAGCCCACAAAGTACTTCTGCCGCACAAACAAGTACATCAGGCCAGCAAAGGCAGCAGGAGCTGGGTAAAGGAAACAAGGCAAGACAAGGTAAAACACACACCGGCTCAGGTCTCACTGTATCTCTGTTCTCATCTGCTGCCTGGGCTGGACTGGGAAATGGGAATCTGCAGTCTTGGGCTGTGGGACAAGTGCTGGAACTGGGACTGAGACCTGTGAAACTGAATACTTGTCTTGCCCTTGCTCCAGCTTTTCTGAAGACTTTGTGGGTGTAATCCTGCCCACAACTGTGCCCACTGTAGAGCACACACTTATCACCTTCATTCCAGTACCTAAAAGGAGCTTACGAGAAATCTGGAGAGTGAATTTTTACAAGGGCATGAAGTGATAGGACAAGGGAGATTGGCATTAACTTGAAAGAGGGCAGGTTTAGATTATATATAAGGAAGAAGTTCTTCACTATGAGTGTGGTGAGGCACTGGCACAGGTTTCACAGAGAGGTTGTGGATGCCCCATCCTTGGAAGTGTTCAAGGCCAGGCTGGATAGGGCTTTGAGCAACCTGCTCTAGTGGAAGGTGTCCCTACCCCCGGCAAGGGAGCTGGAACGAGACGATATTTAAGATCTTTCCAACTCAAACCATTCAATGATTCTGTGAAACACAGTGTGGGTGACACCAGGCTCAGGAAACAGGGTGCCAACTCAGACACTGTCCTCACCAGAAATAAAAGGCATTTCACTAGATGCATTTCAGTAGGAGCAGGTGGAGGACTATACTATGGTCCAATACTAATTTCTGAGCTCATAAAAAGGGGCTTTCCCCCATAATTCTACCTTTCTCCACAACTGCAGGCAAAAGCCCCTCTTCTCCTGGTTGTGAAACCTTTTTCTTTTCCAGAAAGAATAGCCAGGGACCCCAGACAAGTACTCAACTTTACGTAAACTCACATTGTATTGAATATTGTATTGAACCATATTTAGAAATGCAGGTAAAGACTCCGGAGCTGCCCTCAGCAGTGGGGAGGGCTGGCAGTTCTGGCAAGTTAATAAAATGAGCCCATTTGCAGTACCAAAAGCGAATAGTGTGGCATCCAGCAACCAAGTACTCAATCCTTCACCCCAAACAAAGGGAACTCATCCATAATGCCAGTAAGGGAAATGTCCCTGGCCTGGAATACCTTGAATCATGTCTGACAAACACACCTATTGGCATAAGCCATGCCATGAGTGTGCTGCTACTCAAACAACAGGACAGGAGGGTGAGATGTGTTCCCCTGCTACTGGAGGGTTGGTTCCTGGAAGTGTAACTTCCGAAGCACTCACCACCTCTTCCTGGAAGTGGTGCAAGTTTGAAAGGACGTACAAAATAGCCCCCAGTGTTACCTTGGCTGCAGAGAAGGCCAGCACACCAAAGCACAGCGAGAAACGTAGGGTACGCATGTCCACAGTTCTGGCTAGAATGGAAATTACAGGAAAGAAATCAGAACACAGGGAAACAGAAACAAAATCAACGTGTTTCACCAGCAGAAAATAGTGTGGTGTGAATTTGTGTTGCACTAATGCCATTGGGGTTAGTCTTTTACCCCAGAGCAGTGGGAGGCCCCCGACGTGCCAGGAGCTGCTTGGTGTATTTGTGTCTGAACATGGTGGCTCTTCATCCACATGTCCGCTTCCCTGTTTCCTCTCATAGATAATGGATGCGTTTGTCCTGCCTGATGAGGAAAACAAACCATCCCATGCACGAGTCTGGCACCTACAGAAGCCACTTTCTCTCTAAGCTGTTTGATCATGACATATGTATAAGACATGCTGTGTGCTTTATTGGCTTAAAATCCTCATCATTGAGTCATATTAGTCAAGCTACTGAATGAAACCTACAAAAGTAGAATTGCACCACATATAAGAGTGTCCCACAGAGTTAACATTTGTCTTTGCAAGGGAACAGGAATACTTTCCAGCTGCCTCCTTCAGCTAGGAATGTTTTCTGAGGGGGAAGCACTCTGCCCTTGGCAGAGGTTGCACACTTGTGAAGGGCAGCACTTGGACATCCCATTCAATTTCAAGCTTGTTGACAATACTTCAGAGGTAATAAAAAATATATTATGTTCTTTTCTGATTTAGAATTAATTTTTCCTCTGAACTATTTGAAGAGATCTCAAAGACAAGAGGTATGAAGGTATACTGGAATGGGTTGACCAAAGATGCCCCATCCTTCGAAGCATTCAGAAACATTCAAGATCAGATAGTACAGAACTCTGAACAACCATCAGTTGAAGATATGCCTGGTAATGGAAGGGTTGAAGTAGATGAGTGTTAAATGTCCCTTTCAACCCAAAGTACTCTATGACTCTATGTGGCAGAGAAGTGGAGAAGTGGACATCTGTGTGCCAAGGGAGGTACCTGGAACCAAAGAGTTTATACAAGCTTTGCCACCTACCTGCTCCTCAGCAAGCTGGTGTCTCTCTGCTGGCTCTTTCCTTTTGAACCACAGTGCCCTTGGGCCTCTGGCTGTGCTTGTCACACTTCCAGCACAGAAGGGTGGACTGGTTCCCAAATGAAGGGACATGATACTGGTGATGGCTGCAAGACCTATATAGATGCAGCACATGGAGTCCAGAAGGGTGCTGGGTTCACCCAGCAAACATATTGGAGAACCACATGTCTGAACACTGTCACAACGTGCACAGCAAAGGATTATGTACAAAGCCTTCAACTGAGGGCATTTGAAACCCACCTCTGGCCCCCAAAAGGGTTTGGATTAAACCCTAATGAAGAATACAATGAACCCCACTCTGCCCTCACCACTCCTCGGCTCTTGTCTACTCACTTGGCAGTGTAGACGCGGTCGAAGTAGGATGACCCCTGCCGTTGGAGCCCCTTGCCATTGCAGTGTTTGCTTTCATGCTCCAGTTTGTTAGCAAAATAAGCTGTTAAAAAACCACAAAGTATTCAATCTGAGATATAATTTGGAGGTACTGCAGAAGCTGGGATTTGTGAGCTCAGCTCTATTTTCATAAGCATCCAGGCTGGACAGGTGGCAGAAGAAAACATGGGTGCATGGAGGGGCAAGATGTGGCCACAGCGAACTTGCTCTTGTGGCCAGCGACTTGTGCCCAGTCACCCAGAGGTTAATCCGACCCTCTGTGCAAGAGTGCAGTGCAATGCAACTTCAGGCATCTGCACGTCCTTATGTGACCGGTAGCAAGCTCTCACCTCTGTGCCCTGCTTCATCCCCATGTTGCACTTCTGGCAGCCTGCACCTCTTCTGCAGAAGCACTCCCCTGACCCGGTCCTTTAAGCCCCCAGTGGGAAAAGAGCTTTCCAGTCAGAGCTGCCAACACCAAATCTTGCTTTCAGACAGAGCAGAGAGACAAGGAAGTCTATTCTCTTTTAGTGAAATCCATCTGCCAAACCAGGGACATCCTGCAGGGCTGATTCTTTTCTCAGAAGGGCCCATTGTAAACCTCGTCCTGATAGCTGATCTTTACGTGTCCATCTTGTGTGCATCCTCCTTTTAAGCAACAGCATTTTGTCAGAGTGTTAGCTGCTGCAAAAATGCAGTACCTCAAGATAATGTATCATGTGCTTGACAAACACTTTTTATCTGATGGCACTAAACCAGAGACCGTCAATCATGTGTCTAAATACACCAGAGAAACCCTGGCAGGCTACAAGCTGCAAACATTGTCTTGTTGTGCACCCCATCTCAGTGCATCCAAATCACGCTAAGGCTTAGAATATTAGCCAAACATACACATAAAAGATAACCCATCAGGAATATATTATTGTAACAATAGAAGCGTAAATAGATAAACTACAGGATTTCATCCCTGCAATATGAAGAGCTGCCCCTTTTTTCCTCCTCATTGATGGTGTAAATAAGTCTTCTGTACTTCCATTGTCTTCACTAAAAGCTACTGAGTTTTTCACTTTCCAGTATTGTGTGATTCCCTGGGCACATACAGCCCTTCCCCAGAAAAACCCACAGCGCTTTAAGCCAGCATCCCTAAACTGAGCCAGTCTGCAGACCCTCCCACTGCCTCCAGCACAGTGCACTGGCCACTTCCGAAGGACCCAGACCAGATACCATCTGGTGTCACAGCCAACAGCATCTCCATCCACCCACCAGCCCAGCCTTTGGCAAGAGGCTATTTACCTGCCTACAGTAACTAAGAGGACATAAAATTGAAGAGGACTAGGTTGATCAGCATTTTTTTGTCCAGTGCAAAGCTGCAGTAATGGGAAACCAGTTCTTACAGGTCTGGGACTGTGTGGGCTCACTGGTAGCACACATCCTTCTTTCCTTTTAGCATGTGTGTGAAATCACTAGAACATACCCTAGCTTCCAAACAAGCCAAATAAGCTATTTCTCTCCCTCTCCACTGCTGTAGGCACTGCCACTTCCCAAATGTCAGCATGCTGCCCCAGAGAGGCTTCACAATGCCCAGAGGCAAGAGGGTGGTTTCACAAGCCAGAATGAGATGAGTGAATGGAGCAAGACTGGAACAGAGAGGTTTAATTCAGCTTAGCTGTTCCAGGAGATAATGCCCTGAGGCTCCATGGCTGTACAGACTGCCCAGAGCCTGAACTGTGGCTATCCCACTCTGGTCAATTTAACGTGCAAGAATTCAGTGTAAGCCTGGTTGTTTCACAAGTCTATGCCAGCAGAAACCATGAGCTGAAGATCCAACCTAGCTAGCACTGGCAAGCGTGCCCCTTCTTTCTCTCAACGTCACTTTGCTTCCTCCATCCCAATCTTCTCAGCAATGACCACTGATTTTTATCCTGAAAGCTGCTGGATTGCAACATCTCTCTGACAAAAGAACAAAACTTAGAGCTGCATGTGTGACTCAGTGGTATCTGGCCACACGAGTCATTCTGTGGCATATGGAGATTTCCAGCATGAACATCATGTAAATGTAAATGGACATGAGACAGGGGCAGCACCACCTCTATCTTTAGGAAATAACAGCATTCACCCAAGATGTTCTCTAATCCCACACTGGATGCAGAAAAGCACATAATCGCAAATTTACATGATACTGACTTCATGTACTTAGAGGCAGTTAAGCAGATGCCTGAGTGCTTTGCTGAGTGAAAGCCACAACAAGAGTGCACTATAACTGATAGCCCTTGACAAGAATTTCTGCTGCCTTAATTATTGTGTTCCTTGCAAGACTTTATATCAGGTCTGGTCTTTCTAGACAGAAGAAGAGGAAATCAGGCAATGTAAGGCTTGAAATCATAGTTTAGGGCTGTCTGACTCACATGCTTGGCACACTAAGTCTTCTGCCAAGTGTCCTTCTTCCCCTTTGTGGCAGTTGGGTCAATAATCTCACAGACAGATTTCCATGAGATAGAAGTGAATGTCAGAATGGAAAGCTGACAAGTTCCAAGTGAGAAGAAAAATCCCTGTGTATAAAGTCATATGATTAATATTTTCTTAATGATGGTATGTGCTCTGATCTCAGCATGCCATATTCTGGTGATGTCACACTCATCTACCGGAAAACAACATTGGGTTAAATGATGTGGTATTTAGTGCCTATGTTGAAACTAAACCAGTCTGCATCTCCTTTTTTTTTTTTTTCCTCTCTAGCAGCTGGGCTCCCACCACTTCCCCTCTCTGAAGCAGCCCAAGAATAGCCCATTTCCTAGGACTGAATGTAGGACTGAACGTGGAGTTTGTGCTCAGAGGGAATCTCCTAGTCATAACAAGAAGCCTTCACTAAAGATTTCTGGAATTTGCACCAGCCCCCCATCCCATTGCTGACTCTCCTTGAATCTGGGCAAACTCAGTGCAGCTGGGGCAAAACTCATTCCTTTCTTTGTATTCTGGGTAGAATTTCCTGCTAAAATGATTAAGTATTTGTAAAAGATGAGGATCACATTAAAATCAAATTTGCACAGGAGACAAACTTGATTTATTTAAAAAATCCCAAAGAATAGTAGTGATTATAGGAAGTCTGAATAAGTGCTAGAAGAGGAAACTTCACCATCACAGGAAATGCGCAGTGTTCTCGGGAGCACAGTTAATTGATATTACTTATACTGTAGGACTTGGAGATGCAGGAAAGCAGGAGAACTATCTGACCACAAATAGCCCACACAGACTCCTCCAATGAGGCAGTGCAGCTCTCTCCCCTTCACCCAGCTCCATGCAAAGTCTGACCCACTGCACCCTCCCGGGGACCCGTCCCTGCCCACGGCAGCAGCTGCATGAGAGCAGCCCTGGCTGACCACGGCAGGGACCTGGGCCAGGAAAGGAGACCTCAGTCACAATTCAAAATGCATGTTGCCACAGGGTATCCCAGCATATTGGTCCTTTCACTAGCTGACACATGTATAACAAACTCATTCTAGAGTATCACAGAGTAGGACCATGCAACTGCCAGGATACTGCCACAATGGCACACAAAATGCTATGCTTCAAAGACCATTTCTAAAGCTAAAGCCATGCCTAAGCACTAATCACACATGCACTTATAACCAGAGATTATCTATCCAAAGATCAGCTGAGCATACATCATTCTGAGCTTTCCTCAGCTCCCTTTCAGACCTTAAATAAATGCTTATTTTTGTCTTACCATTCTGGACAACACTTATCAAGGTGACAATGGCAAGCAGGACAATGCTTCCCAGGGTCTCCTGGTCCATTTTGTGAGTGGGATGTCAGGGTGAATGGTGCAGCCTCGGTGGTAGCTCAGCCCTACAAGCACAGAAGGAGGAAGTGAAGGTCTTATCTTGAATCATGAAACATTTCCTATGGCTTCATGGGAGAGTGACAGCACCCTGAGCTCCAGTGCATGTCAGACCCACAGTGCAGGCTCACTCACTCATCATATACAAATGAAACCCAGAGAAACAAGAGATTATATGTCTGTGATCTAAGAGGATATACAACGTGGAAAGGTATCTATTGCCCTTCCAACACAGGAGCAAAATAGCAACCTTGATATCTGAAGTATGTTTGAACATTTGGCTAGCTGTGTGGAACAGCAGAAGGCTGGAATAAACCAGCCAGGCTCTCACAGCATTGTCAGCAAGAGTCTGACCACCCCACGAGTAGCTGGGAGGAGAAATAATGTTGGTGAGCCTCAGTAATGCTGCTGCTCTCAGGCAAGTGCCCTCCCTGGTCACATCTCCATCAGCCTCACCAGTGAGGAGACCCCAGTTCTACAGGTCACAAGCAAAAGCTCCTGATCCACCTGGCATATTGGATGGCAGTATATTAATGCTGTGAGCGTTGCAGGTGAGCACAAAAATAGATCTTTCGTTACCAGGCATGGGTCCGGTGTCCTTCCCCCTACAAATAACTCCCGAGAAGTCAGTGACAGCTGTGAGCACCTGGTATTTTACAGGCCCAGACTTCACAGTTGTAACCCCAGTTTTAGTACTCGAAGCCCAGTAGGGCTGAATACAATTGCTGCAGCATGTTCACAGCTTGGCTCTGACCCCCTGATGAAGATGATAGAGAAGCACAGGCTGTGGTGTCAGAAGTGTGGTGGGTTGACCTTGGCTGAACATTGGGTGCCCCCAAAAGTCGCTCCATCTCTGCCCTCCTCACTCGGACAGGGGAGAAAAAAAGTAACAAAAGGCTCAGGGGTTGAAATAAGAACAGGGAGAGATCATTCCCCAGTTACTGTCATAGGCAAAGATACTCAACTTGGGGAAATTAATTGAATTTATTGCCAATGAAATAAGAGCAGGATAATTAGAAGCAAAACTATACTTTTGAATGCCTCTGCCCCCACCTCCCTTCTCCCCAGGTTTAACTTAATTTGCAATTTCTCTCCCTCCTTCCCCAGCAGCAGAGGGAAATGAGGAACAGGGGTTACAGTCAGTTCATCACGCATTGTCTCTGCCACACCTTCCTCTTCAGAAGCAACATTCCTCACCCTCTTCCGCTGCTCCAGCGTGGGGTCCCTCCCACAGGAGACACTCCATGAACTTATCTAACAAGAATGGTTTCCAGGGGCTGCAGGTTCTTTATGAACTTCTCCAGCATGGGTCTCCCATGGGGTCACAGGTCCTGCCAGCAAACCTGCTCCATTGTGGGCTCCTCTGTCCACAGGGCCACAGGTCCTGCCAGGAGCCTGCTTCAGTTAGGTCTTCCCATGGAGTCACAGCCTCCTTTGGGCATCCACCTCCTCTGGCACTCTGAGCATCTCCTCTCACTCTTTCTCCACTGACCTCCACTGTCTGCAGAGCTGTTGCTATCACATAGTCTCGCTCCTCCCTCCAGATGCAATTTTCTTACATGCAGTGACTTTCTCCCCCTCTTAAATCCTATCCCAGAGGTGCTACCCTCATCACTGATGGGCTTGGCTTTGATCAGCAGTGCATTTGCTTGGAGCCAGCTGGCATTAGCTCTGTCGGACATAGGGGAAGCTCCTGACAGATTCTCACAGAAGCCACCCCTATAGTCCTCCACTACCAAAACCTTGCCAAGCAAACTAAATGCAGACAGCTGCAGAAAGTCTCACAGTTTCTGTCAGATTGCTGGAAAGCATCCTCATCCAAAATGCACATCGCTCGCTGACCCTAACTACTCTGTTCCCTTTTGCCCATATTCTGATTGGAAAAAGTCTCATGAAAAAACGCTTACCTTTAGTAGGAATTTAACACTAATAAAAAGTAATGTTTCCACTGGACTTAGCCCTGTACAACTTTTGACACATCTCTCTGTCTCTACTCCACTGAGTGCTACAAGAGGTCTGAGTGCTGCCTAGCATCCAAAATGTGGCAAGACAACTGCCTCTCTCTGGATGGGACACAGGTACATAGGAATTCCAAGCGGCAGCCAAGCTGCAAAATCCATCTTGCTCAATGGGGATACATTTATTTACAATGGTGCTTTTATCCAGTCTCTGTATCATGCAAATTTTATAATCTGTACTATTAGATATGGAAAACTCTCAGGTACTTTGAGTACAAGCAAATATTATAGGAATGAACTGGCTGACAGGTAGGTGATTAACACTGTGAGCTGTGACCTACTGTTACCCTAATAGGAAAAGGTTGTATTTTTGGGAGACCTTCCCTACAGTCCACACAGACACGACTGTGTGAGAAGCAAGGCCGTCGTGATCACCTAGGTTTAGATTTGGCCTGTGATATTTTTTTCAGATTTTTAACTCTTGGCTAATTTACTTGAGGAAAAAAACCAAATCCAAGAACAAAAAGAGAAACACAATAAGTCTTTGACAATGCTTTTATTCAGGCTTGAGTTCTCTTTTTCCTCAGAAAATTATCTTTTCCTATTGAACATCAAAGTTCATGTTTTGTGGTCTGCTGAGCACAGGAATGGAGTTGGTATTTAGAGACAATATTTAATGCTAAGCATCTCCTAATCTTCTGAGAAGAAAACCCGATCAACTAAAAGAGGTTATGGAATTAAGTAAAAAAATATTGTCTGAGCAGAGATCAACGTTATGACTGTAAAGAGAGGCGCAGGGTGGGGGGAAGCGGGTGTGGTGGGAGGAGGGAGCTGCAAACAGAAGAAGGCAAAGAGGACAGCACAGGTCCTCAGGGCATCTGTGACAGGACAACTCCCAGTCATCCTTCCACAGCAGGCACTGAGCTTTCTCTTTCTTCTGCCTGTTTTATGCTGGTGCAAACCTACCAGGCAGCTTGCAGCTTGCTTTTGATTTACAAGTGGCAGTACAAGCACATGAGCCTGCTCCAACTTGCCAAGAAAATACACACACTTCCCTACTATCAAAGACTTCCCAAAGGTGGCTTCTATTCAGCAGAAGTGTCACATAAAAGGGGGTATGAATCAGGCTGCTGAGCTTTGAAGTTGCCATAAGGCCAAAAAACACAGAACATACCATGTGTTTATGCCTTTCCAGCTGTCTGACCCAAGCTCCCAGCCCTCACCCTGTGGGATGGCCAGGTCGCAAGAGTTGGGCTGTTGATGCCTTTGCTTTCTCCTTGTCTCACACTTTGTTTTCCAGCTCTTTGCTTTGCTGCCTTTCAGTGCCTCTCACCACAGCCTCATGACCACTTTGCTCTTCTGCTCTGCCCCCTTCCGATTTCCACCTGTCCCCTGGCACCTCTTGGCATCACAGGATGCTCTGGCCTTTTGGCGCTTGGCATTCCTGGCACTTTGCTGGAAATGCAGCCTATTACCTCCTCTTGCCAAGGTTTCCTCCAAAGCCATCCCACATGTATATGTGGAGGAAAACAGGGTTTCACAGTCCTTCCTGCAATAAAAAAACTATGACATCAATTTCAAGATGATTTCTGTGCGTGCAGGGAAAAAAAATCTTTGCCAACAAGAATCTGTTTGGTATGGCTGCCTTAAAATATGAACTGCAGGGGGTTGGTTTTGTTGTTTGTTTGTTTGTTTTTTTTTTTAAGTGCAACATCACTCTGAGGGCTCTGCTTGAGGAAAAGCCAAGGAAATCAAGATGGTATGAGAGACGTCAAAGAAGTCCTGTCCCTTTACTGTGTCAAGTCCATTGTATAGTCAAGTAGAGCAGAAACACCTTGTGGGGAGCAATATTACTTTTTCATACCCCTTAGCACTGGAATAGCTGCAGGATAGAAGGAGGTTCTGGCAACTTTTTTCCAGTTTGGGGAATTGCCTTGGAAAGGGAGAGCTAAGATGGGGCTAAAAATGACTCTGCAAACAGATTCTGCACATTAAGTGGTTCCTTCTCCCTGAGACCTTAACATATATACAGGATCACTGTCTGGTTCAAGCAAAGTGGCACCACTGGAAAACCCTGTCCAGCTGGGAAAAAGATCAGTGCAAGACCCTCCATCATATCTCAGTTGGCCATTTGAAATAGGGGATTTTCTCAAGTAGGCAAAATTAAAAAGGGGGGAGGGGGGAGGGATACACACCTTGGGGAACAGCGCCTGCACCCTCTATAACCCCCAGCTGTGGTCAGACCTCTTCAGGTGCAGGTAATTCTGTGCTTCAGCAGCTGCTGTCAGACCCCAGCCCTTTTGCTTGCTGCATTGCTGTTTGACATCCACATCGTCCTGTCTGAGGAAGATAACCTTGACACAGCGAGCCATGAAGCTCACGAAAATGTGCAAAGCCAGCGAGCTTTTTCAGTTGCGCTGTGAGGCTTCCAGCACATTAATCTCCTCCTCTGAAATCTTGAACAGCCAGTCAAAATAATCCTTTTGTAGAATTGCTTTCACAGTGAAGAGGAAAGGACTGGGAACACAGATCTATAAATATCTTTTGGGTTGTTCATCTCTCCTCTCCTCTCATGCACTCTGATCAGCACTCAGCTGCGAGGACTCCAATGAAAGTGTGTCTCTTGATAAAATAAAAGCTCCTCATATGAAACTCCTCTGTATAAATGCCAGGTGATACACAGCCATCATGCTTTATCATAAATGCAACGAGACACAAGCCCCTCAGACTGGCTGGTTAATATTAGCACTGTGCTTTGCAAACTTAAAGTGCCACAGCACCATCAAATATAGTACATACACACACGTGTGGGTGACTACCTGCCATCACTTAGTCTGCTTCAGCATTGCATCCTTGTTGAAGCCTGACAAAACCCCAGTGGTGCATGAACAGAGCAGGAAATGTGAAGAGCAACATGAAGAAAGGGGCAACGCTGCAGCTTTTAAAATGCTGTCTTCATTTTGCACAGGCAAGAAAATGACGCTGTGGGAGCAGCCAGAGCACCACCTCAGAAACACCTCCTTCTCTACATTTTCCAGGCTTTTTCCTTTCACTTGCTGTCTTTATACTCAATTTGCACAAATTCAGCTTGAAATACAGAGCTGGAAGACAGAGCTCGTAGTCCCTCTGGGCCCTCTGGCACAGCTTTCTCCTCCTCACCCTCTGTGTCTCGTTATCATTTAACCCCAGTCAGCAACTCAGCCCCATGCAGCCACTCGCTTGCTCCCCACCACAGGGATGGGGGAAGAGAATCAGAAGGGTAAAAGTGAGACAAAGGAAAGCAAAAGCCATGCATGCAA
>JAWWES010000001.1:46904667-46966177 GCA_035583135.1 Lophotriccus pileatus | reverse complement strand
TCACAGCAGGTGTGTGCCCAAAACCCCCTTCCTCTGCTGTTAATCTCATTATAATCCTTACCACCAGGACTTTCTCACCCTCTGTCAGGGTGTTTTCCTCCTGTTGCCCTATGCATTCTGTATCGCCAACCCCAGGCTTGCTGCTTTACTCACCCCTGGGTCTGTGTCATGTCCTGAGCCAGTGGTGAAGGAGCTCCCACAGCACAGCTGCAGGTCGCTGCAACCCCGTCAGTCCCTGATGGTGCCAACGCTTGAAGGCAGCTCCCCACTGCTCCAGGACAAGCAGTTGGGGCTGGGAAAGACGCTGCCTTTTAGTGGTTTGCATACATCTGCTTGGAAAACTCCACACGGAAATGCCATCACCTTCCTCAAGTCTTGCAGAGGCACCTATTTTATTACCATAAAAATCAAACTCTAATTTTGGTCAGCTTTTTTTTGATCAGGGAATTCACAAACAGGCAAACATTTCACCAACAGTGCACCGGCACTTAACATTCAGAATTCATTGATTTGTTTTCTATTGTAACATTACCAATTACACTATTTAAAACAAAGAAGGAGCTCAAGTTCTTCACAGACTTGTATTTCAAGAATGAAACCATTCACTGCCTGAAGTACCAGTTTGATTACAATGTACACAACGGCAGCAGAAATAACTTGACGCAGCGAGTTTAGGGCCACTGACAGTTTTTTCAAACACTTTTTGAACCCAGTTCAAACAATCTAAGACCATTAAAATCTGCAGCCATGCCTTGTGATAACAATTATATTCAACTGCACCTACTGGAAAAGTAAGACTGAGGACTTAATGTTTTGAACTTGGAATCTAAAACAATGAAAAAATGCAGAACACCTGTAAAAATGGCTGATACAAAGACGTGCTGATCAAATCTTTATTATTTCTGAGAACCAGATAAATGTTCAGCTACTTTAACTTGGCATGTAATACCCTCAGCTCTGTGTCTATGCATTTAAAATACTCCCATCTAGCAAAACCAAATCTATACAAATCCAGAAACACCAAGGTGTGAATCCCTCTGCTTTGTCACTGCTGTTTTGCTACATTTTCCCATTACTTTCTTCCCACTGACCTCGCCTCTCCTTGGCACTCTCACATATGGACACGGGTGCACTGCTCTAGTCATGACAAAATCCTAGAGACAACGGTTATAGGCATTAACCTGCAGTTAAATTAATTCTTAGAAATCTGTTTTATTAATGATTTTGCAGCTATGAACAACTAAAAGGTACATCTGTTATTCTTTCTTAGAGATGTAAACTCTGGACTGAATGTTACTAATTTTACCTAAAAAAGTAACCTGGCTCAGAATCATATTCTGCCAGATTACATTCGAAGTTACCCAGGATGAAATCTCAGTAGGTGATGTAACTTTAAATAGGAAAATTTCTACCATGTATCCATCTTTCCTTGGATCCAAGGGGTACATACATCACCATGAGCTTGTAGAACAGTAATTCTGTAAAGAGCTGAATGCCAGCCTAACAGAATGCCAGCTTCCAGTTTAGAATGTTACAAACAGTCTTCATATCAAAGGATCCAAAATTCCCTGACTACAGAAGGTATTTAAATTCTTTTTAATGTCGGATATTCAGAAGTTATCCTGTAAAATAAATCACTACTACATAAATAATATTTCTTACAACATTGCATCATTAAGACTACTGAAGTTTAATATTTCTCAAACTCACTAGTGTATGGATGTTTTCCATATTAAAAGCAGCAAAAATTAAGACTCATAGGAGCTTCTAATTAAAAATCATCATATCTGACAGCTAAAATAACTGCTTCTCAGAACAATAAAATTCATTAAAACTTGATTTGTTGTTACAATAAAATTTTGAGAAAAAATACCTCAAATGTAAATTGTTCAAGTACAGCCAGTGTGCAATTAATTAGAAAATATAACTTAGTAGTGCTTTGTTTCAAAATATACATAATACTGAAAAAAAAACACTTAAAAGCAAGAAACCGAATATTTACCAAGTTTCAAACAGGGTTTCATCAAAATGAGGTAAATCTATGTCACCTGCCATTGAGCTTGGTGCTGAAATGGAGAACAGGTCTTCAAGGATATCTTCCCTTGTAGGACTTTCAAAAGCAAGTTTTTTCCCACTGGGTTTGTTTATTGCATCAAGTTCCAAATTAGTGTCCTTTACAGGACTGTAGTAATTGTGGTCCTCACTTGTCACTGCTGCATGTGGCACACTGGTCTTCTCACCAGACCCTGTTGTTGCAACGCTGCTATCCACCATCTCCATATACATACATTCATCCTCACTTTTTAGAGCCTCTAAGGAAGCAACAGTTGAAGCAGGGGACAGTAACTCTGCCAGTATTTCATCAGTGTTACTATGGGTACTGCACCCTGACACAGAGTTTGCATTAAATTCAGACTCATTATTTGTGGCATCAATCTGATACTGCAGTTCCCTTAAAAAACTCTGCAATATTTCACTGTCATTTTGAGATTCAATCTGTGATGGGGTGCTTATGTCTGCACTCACAGGTTTTTCCTGTTTCTTCTGTTCCACTGCTAGTCTATCCAGTGAAGCCAACTTCTTCTTTTTAGCATTCAGTTTTTTTAACAGTTTCAGGCGAAGTTTTTTTGTTTTGTCACTATCTGACTCTTCTGCCTTCCCTGAGTTACAGTCAAGTGAATGGCACTGAGTAACTTTACCTGAGGTACCCAATGTACTTCCTGACTTACTCCAAGTTGGACCTGCAGTAGTGCTATGCCTTGCTGTTGGAAGACGAGTGCTTTGAGAAAATCCTTTGTAATTTGATAAAGGATGACTATTATTCCTCTGAGGAGCCAGTGACTTTGGGGTCTCAGTTGTTTTGTTTGTACCTCTGCTTTGAAATCCACCAAAGTTACTCGCACCCTTAACTGGCAGCCGCACTTCACTTACTTTTTGCATTGAGGGAGTTTTGCAACTTCTCTCATTCTTGAGAGCTGAGGCACTTGAAGGCATAAAGGAAGTATTCTTGCTTAATAATTTCTTTACCCAGCTTCCTACAAATCCTCTTTTTTGGTCTTTGTGTGAAGGCTGAACAGAATCATTCGCAGCAGAACTGCCAACTTCAGAATTAATGAGAGTTTTGCTTGCATATCTCAAGTCAGGTGATTTTTGTATAGTATTCTCTACTGATGACAATTTCTTGTTTAGCTGTAGTTTTGAATTTAATCCATGTTCTCTGTTAGCTAAATTAGTTCTGTCATCTGTTCTTTGAGCAAGTGGTAAGTCAGATGAGTCAGGGTCATGTTTTTTGGGAACAGGAGGAGTAATATTTGCTGGGTTCGACTCTTCTAGAGGTAAGCAAATGTTGGAATTTTCATATAACATGCATTTATTGTTCATAGCTGGATTGGTTCCAGCAAACTCTCCTGTATATGGAGTGTTAAGTGAGAAAGCTGACTCCTGCTGTTGCAGTGTGCCCATTTCAACAATAAGGTTATTTCCCACCAGCTGTCCATTTGGCAGCGATTTACCTTCTGAGTCAATTTGAACTTCTTCAAGCATCAGTGTTACGAGATCATTGTGTGCCAGATTTTCTAAACCATGATGAGCAATACTTTCATCCTCAGCTACTCGCTGCTGTTTCTTCTCTGGGGTTCTCGGAGAATCCTCTTTGCAGTGTTCTGCAGATGTTTTGCCTATATCAAAACCATAGTGCAACACCATGGAATTTGACTGTATGTTATTAAGAGGAAAATCTTCAATATTTTTACTCTGGAACTGTGAATTCAGTTCTTCTGGCACATGGGATGTTTTCTTTTCCCAGATAGCAATATGAATCTCTGAAGAAGGAACTTCAAATCTTTTATGTCTCTTGCAATATGGCCCCTTTAAATCATCACATTCAAGCCAAGTTCCTGAAAAATAAACAGCAACCAGTGCAGAGACTCAGAGACTTTTAAAGTTGAAGTCACTATCCTCACACTTGTCAAGTACTTTTATTAACCCATTCCCCTGACAAGCAAAAAATGGAGGGTTTTTCTAAAGAGAAAACTGGGAGACTTCCACTGTAAAAAGATCAAACACAAGCAGAACTTGCAGCAGTATTATTAGAAGTCAGAGTAGGTCAAACATAAAACAAAGCTAAGGGATTTTTGGCTGAGACATCTTGTCTGAAAATACCCTCACAGGTCTGAGGTAAGAACCACCTCTCAAATTAAGTTCCTCTGTAGACCTTTACATTGCCTGGGTGGGAAGCATGGGGGTTTAAGAGAAACTGCTCATTTTAATACTCTTGTCTCATCATCTGCAAATTGTTCATGGATCATGAACAAATCTTTTACAGCGTTAAGAATTTAAAAATAGATATATATGATGTATAGGAAGCTCTTAACTATGCATTTCCCAGCTGCTTCCTCTTCTATTTCTTAAACTCTGGCAGTATGATTTAGACAATTTTCATGTTGTCATTCTGTACTCCATTCTCTCTACAGAAGCAGGAGTATCAAAACATCAACTTTTCACCTTCTCTGATTATGGACCTTTCATCCATCTTACCATTAGTAAAGTTTCTAACACGGATTTGTGCCTCCCACTCCTCAGGTGCCATAAAGTTCAGAAATAAAAGGAAACTTCATTAATGCTCATAGTTCCATAGCTTCCCTCACTTCCAGCCAAGAATGGATGAATCTCTGGTTTCAAAATAACCAATACTATTTGCCACGCTCAGACTGAATCTTTTAACTTTTACAAAGTTATGAGCGGAAAAAACCCTAGCCAAATTACTTTTTCCAGTGAGTGCATTGTAGGGCAGAACAGTGCTGAACAAATCTTCACTTTCAGTAACAAGCTCTCCCAATTATTCACATTTAAATATGAAGTTTAGAATGCAGACAAAAGAAATCTTTGTTATTATATATCAACTGTTGAGACTACTGCAGTAACCCATACAACAGTACTGCATGTAGATTTATGAAGTATTATGAAGATAAGAACTATAAACTCTACCTGCCTATCTCTTACGAGGAAAGGCTGAGCCAGCTGGGCCTGTTCAGCCTCGAGGAGATGACTGACAGGGGAGATGACTTATAGACATCTATATCTATAAGTATCTGAAGGGAGAGTATCAAGGAGGACAGAGCCAGGCTCTCCTCAGTGGTGCCAAGCAATAGGACAAGAGGCAAAGGGCAGCAACCGATGCAGAGGAAGTTCCACCTGAGTACGAGGCAGAACTTCTTTACTGTGCAGGTGACCGAACACTGGAACAGGTTGCCCATAAAGGTTGTGCAGCCTCCCTCACTGGAGATATTCAATAACCTCACTGGAGATATTTAATAACCTCACTGGAGATATTCAGTAACCATCTGGGCACAAGTCCATGCTATGTGCTCTGTGATGGCCCTGCTTGAGCAGGGAGGTTGGACCAGATGACCCACTGTGGTCCCTTCCAACCTTACCCATTCTGTGATTCTTACCATCAGGATTCAAACACCAGGCTATGAAGTGCTTCTTATCTGTCTGATATTGAATAATAGATGTTATTTCGTAAGTGTCTTCCTCAAATTGAAATGAGTATTTCTTCAAGTTGTTATGTGGCAAGCCTTCCACGAAATGTAACATTAATATTGAAGGTACTCTGACAAAGAAACAATAAAGAACAAGTTTATTACAATAAAACAGTGGTAAAAGTTCATAATGAAAAAGTAAGGCATCTCTAAGAGTGTGTGGTTCTGCCTTTATTATTCTACTTCCTCACAGGACTCTTCAGACTGCACAGTAGTCAAGGGAAAGAACCCAACCAAAATATTCCAACCCAACCAAATATTCCATTTTGTTATAGATTAGGGGGAAAAGACACTACCAAATAAGGGATCTGGGGAGTAAAAAAAATTGGGGGGAGGGGAACAAAAAAAAAGGAGAAAACTGTGCCATAATCTCAGTAGGAAAGGATATTGTTCCCAAGTCAAACTAGTAAGCAAATGATCAAACAACAGTTTTATTCACCAGTGGCAGGGGCTATGGAAAGGCTGACACCTGATATCATTTTTCTGTGTATGCTGCTTGATATAAGTATTTATGACCTGGATCAAAAAAACACATGTGCTGGTCAGCATGTTAAACACTGTTCTATGTTTTGTGTTTATTAAACACTATTTGCCATTTCAGCATTTAAGAATGGTCTAAAATATTAAAAAGTATTTATCAGATTTTAAAGTTTAGTATCTCTGTAAACCCAAATAACAGTTTCATTTTGAAAGTCATACGTTCAATAAGTGAAGTTTCAGAATTGTATGTATTTTATTTTCAAGTTCACATATTCAAACTTACTTTTCCAAAATCATCTGTCGTCTTTGAGATCTATCACCACAGTTATTACATGGTCCAATATGAACAGCGTTAAGTGGATGCCAATCAGGGATTGTATTTGCAAATGTTGTTAGTGTTTTCTCAAATCTGGACATACAAAAAGAAATAGAGTAAGCTGAGCTGCAGATCAGAAAACAATAAACATACATGCTTTATCAGGAGAAAAAAGATATAAAAACAAATTCTACATAAAAGCCAAATTCTATTCATGTTCAGGCCATTTTTGTGAAATTCACTGTGACTGCATCACATCCAAGTCAGCACTGAATTCAGTTCTCTCACACAGTATGTCACAATTTCTTTTCAGCAGCTCTGTGGCCTTCAGTTTCACATTATTTGATTATCTGCTCTTTTTGCCTTTTCATGTTATCTTTGTTTCCTTTCCAGCATAGGACAGAGCTTGTACCAGGATCCACATAATTTACTAGCTAATATGGAATCTCAAGAAGAGAAGAAAGCGGCAACAAATTACCTCAGAATCCATGTTATACAAGGTCTTGTTTTTAAAAAACAGCACATTCATAGCAGAGATTACACAGAGGTTGTATTGTACATAAATACAATGTAGGGGATATTAAAGTGCAGTAACATAGTGTATTCATTCATTAGCCACAGAAAGGACTTCCATTATATTCAACCTAACCTAAATTTTTCAACTTTTGAAAAAGCACGGTATGTAACCAAGGCTATTGAACACATCCTATTAACCAGGGCTACCTATTAACTGTCAGAGGAACAGACAGCATTACTCTCATTTCACTTGGGAATCTAGAATTTTATTGTATAAACCTAAGACAGTGGAGAGAAACAGATGTTTTTCAAATAAAGTGAGCTGTCTCTATGCTTCTGCTGACTCCAAAAGGAGCCCAAATTACTAGCTTGTACCTGCAGCTACACAGAAGTAAATCAATTTTCAAAAAATTACTTCCCTGTAATACTATTTTAAAATAGATAAATTATGTTAGAGAATCTCTGATTCTTTGTAATCCAAATTGATATTACATGTATTCTTCAATAGGAAAAGTGTATTAGGCATATATTTTTTCGAACCACAACAACTTGAATACTCTCAGCAAAATACCAGAGCAAGTGTGGACACGGACTCGTGGTGTTACCTATTATTTCTTTCTTAATTGATAACATGGTTTCTTAAGACACAAAATAGCAGTAAACTATTTGCAAATGCTAACCTAAAAAAGTGGATCACATACAACTCCACCAACAAGCAAAAGCTTTATAAAACCTGCAAATCTGAAGAAAGCCAACTATCATATACGGATTTTAAAAGGTGGGGTAGAACAGCTATATAGAAGCTACTTAAAAATCTCACCGGTTCTGGTATTTGTAGCCACAATACACACATTCAAACTTCCACGAAAATGAATGCAAGAATAATTTCTCAGCTTGTTGATCCAACTGTAAGAGTAGGTGGAGTGCAAACACTGGATTCTCCATATCACCTTCAAAGATGGGGCAGAAAAAACAGTCATTGACTATTTGAAATCACCTTTCAGTACTTCAAAAAGGAAGGAGATAAGCTTATTGCTAGGATTTAAACTTCAGTTATCATTTCAAGGCTCTGTTTCTAATCCTCACAGCAAAGGGACTGATCCATGTTATTATGTTGTTATCATTGACAATTTCATGACTACAGCATAATTACAAATACAGGAATATGCTCTCTAAAACATCAAAACAGGCAAGGGACAAAACAGCTGATCATACTCTAATGTATGTGTATGTTGCCAATTCAAGCAAATGTATTTCCAGACTGTCTTGCATGCACAGGTATACACACACTTTTACATACTGACATAAAAGGCTTTACATAGGGAGTTTCCTGAAAGTAAGTACTGAGAAGCTGCACTAAGTACTTACCCAATTCACACCTAAGTCGAGGCTGAAGCTGTGTAAACATGACGTTTCTGACTTCATTGAGATGAGATTCTGCTTTTGGAAGAACATCTACAGAAAAAAATATGGCTTTGTGTATTTATGTGTGACACTCCCACCTTTTCACACACATATGTAACCCCTGATATGCACTCTCTCTCTGCAAACTGATGCCTTTCATATTGACCCATGCTTGCCTGAAACCGTGACCACATGTTACAAATCCTGCAGATTCAGAGATTAAGAGCAAACTTTAAAACCTAAACATTAAGACCAAAAGCAGGAAAATTTACTTGCATGCTTTCTAATGTTATACAATAATAAAACATTTAAATGTACTGTTTTCAGATTAAATACTAACTTCCTAAATGAGCCTTTAAAACAGTAAAATACTTAAAAATATAAAAACCCTATAAAAATATAAAAAAACCCCACTTAAAATAATTTTTTGTCATGTATCTTACGTATTTAATTTTGCAAGTTACGTTGTTTCCACACAAACATGCTTTTTAAGCACAAGCAAGAACATAACTTTTACTACACGATCATGATCATAACCTGCAGAAATTAAAGGATGTATTTAGAATAGCTGTTGAAACTGTTTATTACATACAAACTCCGTGCACAGAAAAAAGGAAAAGTTTCTTGCAGCTATATTGCTTTCTATTGTTTTTAAAAGCAGCTGTATGAAAGAGATGCTGAAAAACTATGCAGAAAAGCAGAAAAAATTCTACACCTCTCCTCCACAACAATACTCTTCATCCAATCTCCTCTCCTCTTTTACACAAACATAGTTTTGGAGCAATTCCTAGAAATGAAAAGGTTTATGTTCTCTCAAACAACACTATATTCCAACAGTTAGCATCCCCATTTAAAGGTTATTGCACACCAGAGCTCCTTTGCAAACACAGCCCATCAAAAGGGAAGGACAAACATCTCAGACAGGTTCTATGAAGGTAGAGGGCTTCCCAGTAACAGCTGAAAACCTAAACTCAAGCACCCTGACTTGGGTCAAGCAGAATATATGAACTACTTCAGAATATTTTGGGTCATGTATGTCGCCCCCCCCCACCCCCCAACATGAATTAAACCACTTTTGATACACCTCTGATTTTTTCCCCGAAAGACATGACATTCTTCAGGTTACCTAAGGCTGTTCTGGGACTACAGTCTCTATGTTCAAACACAGATATTCCAATGGGATGTCTATGGAAATTCATGAAAGATACTGCCTACCCAGCGAGCTCTTTAATTATCTAACAGATCATGCTTTAGAAGTTTAGATTTATGACAGCAGTGGTCCAGTTCAAGAGGACTGAAAAACCCATGATCTTAGTTTTAGAATTTTAAACCGAATCCACAGAACAGAAAATGATCAGAGAACACACCAGCAGATTACAGTGACACATCCTCCTCTGAGTTCAGCTGTGCTGCTGGAAGGTTGCCCTGAGCTGCCCATCACAGCCCCTGTGCTCAGAGGTTACAGTCCTCAAACCTGACCCATAACCCCCTGTTAACCTTCCCAGACCACATGAACGAGGTTAATGTGTTTGACTGCTTTTGACTGAGACAGGTTAGGAAGCCCTGTCATCTACACTGCAGCCTGCAGACCCCAGGGGAAGCATTCCTTCAATGAGCACAGCTGGAGACATGAAAGAACATATGTTCCCAGTCTTACTATTTTGGTTTCATAAGGCAACTACTGCCTATTTAAACAAGGACACAAACCACAACAGAAATTAATTTGAAGATTAATAGTAGAACAGCATCCTAACATGTTAACCAACAAGGGGGAGGGAAACAAAATAAGGCTCAATTATATAAATAATTCACAAATTCTTCCTGTGACGTGACAAAACAATTCAAGAGATGCTCAGTGTTTGATGCCTTCAAAGACTGCACGTTTGCCCCAAGAAAAACAATTTCAGGAGTTACTAGGATTCTGCTATATAAAGCACACTACTCTGCAAATTTATGGTAATGAATTGTAACTCATTCTTTTGTGATCTTGAAATAGAATGGAGGCATATTTAAGTGCACTGTACTAAATTCCACATATTTGTGGCCAGAAGAAACAGCAGCTAAATTTACTCACCTTTTACTTTACTCCTTTTACAGGTATTCAGAAGCATAGTTGCTTGACTATATTTTGTTAGGAGTTTCTGGAGTAAACATTTTCCATTGCTACATTCTTCTGCTAGGGCAAGTTTTAATGTTTCTAGGTGTACCAGTGCTGACAAAATGCAATCTAACCAACAAAGATTATGTATGTTTCTCCACTGAAGACACAAATCTGCGTTATTAGTGGAACCTTCATCCTCTTTCAGCGAAATTTCAGATGTTGTTGATAAAAGTTCAGAATTTGGCAAGAGTTGCGTTCTGGGACTAGAAGTCTTAGGTGGACTTTCTTGATAGTTGTCGGTCTTGGTGGTTGTTTCAAAATCCACCTTCTGCATGCAAGACTCCACATTGTTACTAGGTTTCTGCTTGTCATTTTGTAATACATCATGTAGGTTTGACTTAGGAACACAGAAGCTGTTCTGATAGCATTTCACAATAGGGTCTGTATTAATAGCGTGCTCAGCATTTACCAGATGATTAGTTCTTGCTCTTTTTGGATCTGATTCAACAGGAGAAAAGTCACTGGTATCACACAATTTTCTTTTCTTATGAGTAGATGGAGCTTGATGATTTTCTGAACCAGCAGAAGTAATTATGCTGTCTAATGGTTTATAACCAAGTGGGTAGATACACTAAAGGAAAGAAAGTAAGTTACAATGAAATCTACAAAGCAATTTCAGGAGAACAAGAGCTAAAAATAGGTACAAAACATAATGTTAAAATGGAATGTAGAATCACAGAATGGCTCGGGTGCAAAGGGACCCTACAAACTATCTAGTTCTAACCCCCTTGCCATGGGCAGGGTCACCTTTCACAAGACCAGGTTGCTCAGAGCTCCATCCAACCTGGCCTTAAGACCTTCTGTAAAGTGATACTGTAATTAAGTCAATACATATATTCAATGTATATATGACAGGAAGTGTCTTTTACTCAACCACTGTCTTATAAGCAATTGTGAAGCGAATGTATAAGTAGTCATAATTCAACACTACTTTTCCAGTAAATTCTTTCATCTGCTGAAAACAACCTCATTTTGCTAAGGATTGTCTTCTTGTCTTATTTTCCGCTAAATGCATGCCTTTAGGGTACAGATTTGGCATCATCATCTCATGCCTGAGAGACTTCTAGTGCCCAAACTGGCAGGGTATCCTCTCAGGCTATCCCAGTGCCTTAGACCAGGTGTTGGTAAGGTCATATATAGATACAGCTATTCTGTGACCAGAATACAGACCTTACCAATCTCCAGAACTATACTATAATTAGTTAAAAGCAGAAAGGGATGGGAAAAGCCTCTCAGAAAGCGATGTCTAGTCTAGTCCCTACTAATTTGAGGGCACCAGTCCATTTGGGATTGCTGTACCCTCCCCACATATATGAAGCAGTGAAGGGAGACGCAGCAAAATCACACAACTCAAATATCAAGCAGCACAGAAATCCAGCCAAGGTTAAACATACAAAGGAAAGGAAAAAAATAAAACATTGTAATTATAATTATAAATCCATTTGCATTTCCCAGATTTAAAGAAGGAAAAACGGGAAACTCACATCTGCAAGAATCATGAATTAGTTACATGGACCATCAAATTTTCACCTTCTATTCTAACTCGTACAAAGATTCATTTAGTACCACTTGTGTTCCCTTGTTACATAAGCAAATCCCTCCTTTATTCATTTTAATGTACTCTTTTAATTCTTTAGAGTAAGTACCTATGCCTAAACACTGTACAAAGGTTAATTATGGAGTTTTTTCTATATACAGGCAAATATCTTCAAGTATATAGACCGAAAGGGGTCCTATTTCAATAGTCTGCTTACCACCAGTAAAATCATGAATTTAGAGATATGTAACCACTGAAGGTAAAGGCCTCTGCACTGCCAAATAAAACTGTTTATTAGTGTAATACCTGAGGATTTTCACAAAGAAAAATGGACTCTTGAAAATTAATGCGGTAAGTGCGTAAAGCTTGGATCTGACCCTTCTCTTTGCAGACCGGACAATATTCATGGGCAGTTGTTTCCACAGGATTACAGTTCTAAAATAAAGATAAACCAAGAAAGATAAAGCAGCATAAATTTACGCATTTCTTATATTCTCCAAAAGTAAGACACACATATCAGGATAAAAAATATGCAGTTTCTAAATATAATACCATACAATATAAAAAGTAAACTATGTTGGTTTCTTTTTTAGTATTTATATATTTGTATGGTAGCATGTTCTAAATAAATTTATATTTTTATTTAAATATTAAAATAAGGCATCTTTAACAACACAGTTATGCACATTTTATTCTACTTGAACTAAACCACAGGGCACTTATTGCCAGAGAACACAAGCTCAGCTCTTTTTAAGACACATCAGTTTTCATAAGAATGCAAACAATTCTAAAAACAGTGCCAGTAAAAAAAATTAGAGGCACTAATTTACTTAGAATAATCTTTCGCCATTGTTATAGATTTCCGTGGAAAATAATTTAGGGATTTTTTTTTTTTGTAAAATTAAGGCCAATTAAAAATCTCTCAAAACAGAGAAAAATATGAACTTTGCACATATGTAAAACAAGTTTCAACTGACTTTTCCCAAATACCCCACCATGGGGAGTGTCGATTTCCCTATACCAGTCCCTTCTCCAATCACTTGCAAACCATTTGTAGTCTTCTGGGTATCCATCATTCTGAGCCACTGGCTAACTTATGTCACTTGTAACAATGTCATGACCACTAAGGATTTTTCAAAGACTCCTGAAAAATAAGAAGTAAATAAAACAATTAAAGCAAAATTAGGCTGAAGTTTGGGAAGAAGAAAAAATACCAACAATAATGCAGCTTGTATAATTTGTGGAAATTAACTCAGAAGAGAATTTACTTAACGGAAAATACTTTTTTTCCAGTGCTATTATGAACTCAAAACTTTAAATTAAGTCACATAATAGATTTAACAGCTTTAAGTCCTGAATTTGCAAGCTTATCTATTCTTTGCACTGCAAGGTCTCACATATTTTCCAAGTGCAGAAATGTAGATGTCTTATACTCTGCAGAAATGCAGAAGTCTTGCTGGGCATCTCACCTTACTGGATCTAACCCTCAGAAAGAATGAACTTTAAAAATGGCCACAGTAAGATCCCATGGGGCTATAGTTTGATGCTGAAGAACATTAAATAAACCACCAACCAAAAAAACTTCACGGTTGCATCTTTCAAAACACTGAATTTACTGCATAATAAACTGTTAGAAGTTTGCCCTGCAAACATAACAATTTTTAACTACAGAAGGGCATTATTCTGCTTTTGCCACTTTTGGAAATTTCTCCTAATGTTAATTTAACAAGGTTATAGACTTCCTAGCAAACTAAAGCTCTTCCACAGTTATCATTACTAAGTTACTCCATTGCATATTTTACAAGAGACACTGAATATCCTATTTCAAACGACTCTCAAATTCAGAGTCAAAATTTTCTTTTCTCACCTATCACACATACACAGACTCAGTTGTGGAGCACCGCTTCACTACGACCCAGGTGCACATCAGAAGGCAACTCCTGAAGTCCATTCTGTCACTGGCACTGGGGTTAACTACACCTTGAATTAGCCAGCAAAACAGGGGGGTAGAACTACAGGGATCCAATTCTGTTCCTGCTGACTTCCAGTGGAACTAACTAGAATAAATACGTATCTCTTCAAAATGCATGAGGAAATTAAGGTAAGCTGAATTGCAAAGTCATCAATATAATATCTTTCCTTCAGCCACAACTGTTCCCTTTTCAATACTTCCACTGAAGAGCATCCTCTCTCACACCATGATGTCCTTTCAACCCTTTCATACAGTACAGCACCAACTCAGATTCTAGTTCCTTCCAGAAAGGGAAATTTCTCAAGGCATTCTTTGAGACCAGTGCCAATACCAGTTCAACCTAAACGCATTTATAATATTTGGCAAGGAGAGACCCTACAGAACTGGACAGAATGCTAAAAAACAACAGAGCATGAATTAAAAATAGCACAGTAGAGCAACACAACCACTCATTTCAAATCAGACCCCAGTGGCAACTTAAGAGCAGGTCAAAATGAGATGATGGTGTGTCACACCAACACTTTCAGTGTGTTCAGCAGCACTTCTCAGAATTACCAGGCTGCAGCATGTAGAGACAGTATACCCTGACTTATAAAACTAATGGCTGTAATAGAAGGCAAGAGCATAAAAATATCAACCCACATGCCTTAGAGCACATGTTTAGCTTTCAAAGTAATGCTAGAAGGAGCACAAGAAAAAGTATGGTCCTGGGCTCACGCAAGGTGAAAATTAATGAATTAGGTAAAAGTATGCAAGCTTGTTGGACTACAAACGAAAAGCTAACACTCCCAGTTTTTCACCCAGTGGCAATAGCACTATCACACTGCAACTCAACTATATTATCGTATATTTAGTCTAGCCAGGAAACGGATCTTTTTTATACAAGTTGTACAAACATCAACCTGTATCACAGGTTATATCAGGTAACACCTTAAAACACATAACTTTACTCTTCAAGGGACTTTTAGTCAATTCCTTGGCCTGAAGCAGTTTCAGCTCTCCATTTTAAATAAAAAACACAGCTCACATGATAGGAATTCTCTGAGAAATTTCTCACCACATAAATAAAACACACAGTTAAAAGGTTAGTAACACTAATAAGCTGCAGGTTTTTCCTTCTAATTCCTTTGCAAGTCCCTGTTTTTCCTATCAGCCCCCTCAAAAGGAAAGCAAGTTGGTTTGTTTGGTTTTTTTTGGTTATGTTCAGTCTCTGTTACTTCTGCTCTTCTTTTTAAAGCTTAAATATTGTTCTGAGATGTACAATACCTCCCCCCAGCTATAATCACCCAGCAATAGTAATACAATACTGGAGTAAAGACTTTTATTCCTCTTGTGAATATAGTAATTTAAATAAAATTAATTACCCTTTCAGTTCAAACACAGAAACACAAAAAGAAAATAAAACAGGTCTGCTAGTACTAGATGTGTAGAGTGGTACTAAGTGGCCTGCCTATCTTTTTCAAAGAGCTTGTAACATTGCAGGAAGTTATTGGTGATCTTTGCACGATGTCTGAAAATTTGCCAGCAGATCAACAAAGCTGCCAAAAAAACCAACAAAGTAAAAGACTGCTGCACCAAGTACTGAAACAACCCATTGCAGCCATGTGCAGTAACTGCATTACAGATGGGAAAGTACACAGGAATGCACTTTCAAACTTACTGGGTCGCGTTCTAAAGCATTTATGCTACTTTCCTTCTTTTAGTCTGAATACTGAAAAATGTAATGCAAAATATGCTATGGACATGGCATAATTATGTAATTATAATTATGCTATGGTTATGCTTCCTTGATGATCTAACAGTTCACTGCAGAACGGGGGGGGTCCTCTCTTCTATTTCTCTCCCCCCACCTTCCCTGATACCTCACATACTCATCAGACTTTCCACAAGCTAACTGAACTCACAGGAAAGCCGAAAATTCAGTAAAGCACAAGTTTTTCTGCTATTCCAATCAGTTAAACTGGCCTATGAAAACTCCAAGGACCTACAAAGCTGACAAGACAGAAGACAGAAAACAAGGAGAAAGTGAAGGATTGGAGGGAGAGATGTCTTGATAGATAAACGGTTAGATGGCTAAGGAATTGGCTGGATGGCCACATCCAAAGAGCTGAATCTCTATGCCCTAAGCAAAAACCAGTCATGAGTGGTATCCCTCAAGGGCCTGTATCGGGACCAATACTATTTACAGTCTTCAGCAATGGGACAGTGGGATTGGGTGCTCCCTCAGTGAGTTTGTGGATGACCCCAAGGCAAGTGGTGCGACTGATGGTGTCAGGGCTGGATGGAGGAGGTGACATACAGAGGGAGCTGAAAGCAACTCTCTCTACGTCACAGCCTATAAGTGCTGGGCAGAATTGCAAATCTCCATGGTGGGGGAGCAAACACAAATTTCTTTCCTGAAAGAAGCCTAACACAGACTAAGCAAATTAAGATAAAACTGAAGTTTCAAAATAAACTAGGGTGCAAGTTCAGAAACTTCCAAAAGTTTCTTCTTCAGTCAGACTTGTCTTAAACATCATCATACTAAACGCTTTTATGGGTGTATGACAAGTGACAGAGGCTATGTGTTTTGATGACAAAACATTCCGTTTTTCTGAATAAAAAAGTCAGTGGTTTAATATAGTTTAAACTAATGGCGTTTATTAGAGCTGCAGCTAAGAGATGCAAGACTTCGGGAAGGGACTTGGTGCAGGCAGAGCCCTAATCTCTGGCCCACGGCAGTGGAAATGAGGGGCCAAGGGTGGATAGATGGATGGATGGATGGCAGGCAGCTGGTCCAGCCCAGTGCGCGGATCCTGCCCTTCCACACCGCAACGTGCCCAGCTCTTTCAGAAAAATCTATGGTTAAACTGCCTCCTCAGTTCTTATTCCACATCCAGAGTGGTCCATACGCTATGGAAAGACTGCAGAGGGAAAAAGCGTTTGTAGAGTTAATCGCTGGAACACGAGAAGCCGTGCAAGGGGCGGGTGTGCCCGGACACACACACACGGCACCGCACCGAGCGCGTCCCTGGCTAACGGGGAGCGGAGGGGCCGCGCCCCTTCCCCGGGCAGCTACTGACATGAAATACTCAGTCGGCATTTCGGAACCCGCGACACCTCCCCGCTCTCCGCCGCGCCCGCACCGAAGGGCCTGGGACAGGCCGGGGCCGCCACTCTCCGCCGGCCGCAGCCCCCACCCGGCCCGTGGTGGCCACGGCTCCAGCCCCGCTCTCACCTGCCGGCTCCCGCCGCTCCCGTTTCCTGGCTCCCGGCTCCCCGCGCAGCCCCGGCCCCCGTCGCGCGTGGCCGCCTCAGCCCGCCCGGCTCCCGCTGCCGCTGCGCAGCTTCCGGCGCGCTCCCGCCGCCATGCGGGCCGCCCGCCCCGCTCCCGGCAGCCCGCGGGGGCGGAGCCGCCTCTGGGCGGGCGGGCGGGGTCGGGGCTGCGCCGCGGCCCTGCCAGCGGCCCCGAGGTATTTTCCGCTCCCTCCCGCCGCGCTCCATCACTCAGGCGGAACGGTGGGAGGGACGGCCGCGGGGGGCCGCTCCTCCGCCTCCTCCCCGGGCGCCGGAGCGGGGAGGGTCCCGCACCTGCTCCCCCCGCCCGCCCCTCGGCCCGGGGGGAGACGCGGCAGCCGCAGCTCCCGGGCGGGAGGGGCGGTACCCGGTAACGGGAGAGACGGCGCTGCCGCCGCCCGCCCCTTGCTCGGGGCACGGAGTTGATGATTAACCTGCCGTTCATTGAATACCTACCCGGCTAAAGTGGCGCCCAGGGTGTGGTATAACCTTGTCCGAGGTTTCGGTACCTCGGGCTCTGCTTTTCTGCCCGAGACCCTGGTGCTGCCAGTTCTGCTGCTACCGGAGCGCTGCGGGGATGTGCAGCGCCCCGTTGAAAATCTCTGCTCTTAATCTGAGCCTTGACTTCGCTTTACAGTCGTTTTTGGAGGTTTGAGGCTCCAGAGGTCGAGGTGATGTGGGGCTCTCGGTCTCGGCGAGTATTTTTGCAGCAGCAGCAGCAGCCTCGGGCTGCAGTAGCTGGCACTTGAATCCATGTTGGCCCCTTTTCCTCGGGCGTGAGCTGCAAGGAGCTCAGCAGCTTCGGCATTTAGGTCAGTGCTCTGCTTCTCTTACGTCAAGAAAGCTGTCAGTGTGGACCAAGCCAGCCTGCTCCCCGGGGCTGGAGGGAGTGAGTCAGGGAATGGTTCTGGTGGTAGCACAAAAAATACCTTCTCTCTTACTGCCTGCCTCTGCTTTCCGGCCTCTGCTTTCCTGACACGTTAACCCTGGTTGCCTTTTTAAAAAGCGTTTAGCACTGTGTGATTTACATCGTGAAATGATATGTTAGTATGATGGGTCCGTTGTAACATGCATAATCTAACTTTCTGCTGTAGTTATTCCTGTAATTTTTACAGCAGTGTTTTGAAGATTGAATTAATGTTTGAGGGTATTTTGCTCTATTCGAGGAAGCTGTTTGCCTGACCTGAAAAAGATTGTAATGAAACTTGCTAGTAATTTTGTGAGAAGTCTTTTTTAATATTGCTCTTGTTGTTTGGTTCATTAGTGTTTTCCTAATGCTTGCTCCATTAGTGCTTTCATCAGGAGTGCAAAGCACTTTTGGGTATGTTGAGTAGGAGAAGGAACTAATTCGCTATACAGCCATTGAGATGGGAGTTTCTACAGACACACACTGCATTTGATAAGTATTTAATCTCTTTTTACAGTGGCTCTATTTAACTGTTAAAACCGATCAAATAATGCAATGCACTGAATAATGTTGTTTAATAGTTTCATTAGGTAGTTGTATGTATGCAGTAATTTTTCTCATGGCATTTTAGGACTCTCAGAGTATTGTGGGTTCAGCCCTAGTAATACTTATGGTTTAGTTTCTTATTGTAGTGTAATTTTTTAGTTTTCCTAGGGGTGTCTAGGGTTCATTGCTAACTTAACTTACATTTGGGGACAGACTTTTTAACGGGGTCTATGGCAATAGCACATGGAGCAGTGGTTTTAATCTAAAAGGGTGTGTGTTCAAACTAGATATAAGGAAGAAATACTTCGCAGTGAGGGTGGTGAAACATTGGCACAGGTTGCCCAGAGAGGTGTTGGATGCCCTGTCCCTGGAAACATTCGAGGTCATTTTGGTGAGGGCTCTGAGCAACCTGATCTCTCATTGAACATGTCCCTGCTTGTTGAAGGATAGTTGGACTAGATGACCTTTAAAGGTCCCTTCCAACCCAAACTATTCTATGATTTCAGTTATTTTTCTATATACTGTTAAGTACCACAGTAGGATTTAGTGATATAATTTCTTTTTTCCTCCCTGATATTCAAGTTGGATAAAGAAAAACCTTGTGCCAAAGAAAGAATCCAGACCTGAGTTTTTCCATATGCTTGAGGAAGAGAATTTGTGTTGGCAAAGAAAAGAAAGTGACGTTTTTCATCTCACCATACAATAGAAATTCAGTTGTCCCAAACAAAACAGTCCTACAGTAATAATTACTACATTATGCCAATGCTGCAGTCACCAGGAATTGATTTGAGTGTTCCAGATGTGGACTGGTAATGACTTTGGCATCTAGTTAAACTGCTGTTTGCTTAAATGTAGTTTTCTCTAGCATGTTGTGTAAATTTGATTAGATTTGATTTAGATTTAACTAACAATGTATGAGCACATGGCTTATTTTTCATTTTACTGATTTCTGTCTTTACCTTTTGAAACTATTTTTTCTTAATATAGAGTAGAAGAGTTTTAAGATACAATTTTTGAAAATGCTTTGACTCAGGCAAGTGAACGAAGATACATACCTGATTTAACTTTCTGAGTCAGGGTATCATCCTCTTGTTGCACTCTGTTCAAGCATAATTTGCCCACTTTGTCATTACATTGACAATAAAGACTCATAGAGGCTCCTCGCAGGCCCCCCCAAGGTGAACTCTGAAATTAGTTTAGTGAGGTTAATTTGTTTAAGGCTTGATATATATATATTTCTTTCAAAGAGCAACATACCTGTGCAAGAAACCATTGTCTAGAACATACTTAGGAATATTGGGGAAATAACATTCAGGGCATATATTTGGAAAATTGTACTCAGGCTGAAAACATATGCTATTAGTGTGTGTGAAATATTTTCACATGCAAATTACACACCGGTTGGCTGCTTACTTCTAACCAGATTGTTGCCGCATGATGGTCCCTAAGAAACTGAATATGGAGTAGGAGGTGTCAGCTGAAAACTTTTGCTCTCAAGCTTTTGTTTCTTGGGTTTTACGCTTGCTTGATTTTCCTTCCTCATTTTCCAAAAACTAACATAAGAACATTAAAATTTAAACTTGCCAAGTGCCATTTTTGAAAGGTAAGAGTAATAAAGTAACTGATTACACGTATATCTCTTTTTTCCTGTTTAATGCTTAAATATGTTATTGATGTTGTGTTGTCAAATATGGATCACAAGAAAGCTTAGTCACCATCATCTTACTTCAATAATTTCTGTGTGTGTAAAGTTAAGGTGACTGTGATTGTGAACTTTCTTGTATTTCATAACTATTTTTAAGCCAACAACCTACTAACGTTACTGATTTTAGTCTGTACACGTAGTATCTTTTGGCTATTACATCGCAGTATTTTAAACAATGGGAGGGACATCTTTTTTGAGACAAAGGTTATAAAATCAGTAGCTAAAATAACAGGCCAGTTTTTTTTTCCTCAACTGCTATCTGTTTAAACCCTTCTCTTTTTTCTGAGCTAAAAACCTCTTATATTTTTACACCTTTTTTCCCCTGTACTTTTGAAAATAAGTGCTACATATTTCATTACTGTGGTATCTGTAGCCTTGCCAAGCCATGAGGAATCTATATATTGCTCTGAGTTAAAGGTAGACTTCTTTTTTCTTCTTGGATCTCATAAGAGTGCTTCTTATTTTGTCATCCTTAACAGGGGCATATTCTTTGCCCTGTAGCAAAGAGAGAAACTGAACACTTTAGACCTGATGTAGTTTTCTCAGAAATCACTGCAAAGATTTCCATTTGGGAGTTTTAGCTGGCCTTCAAAGTACTTTTTCTTAATTTTCATTCTATTATTTAAGTTATTTTATCTCCCTTTCCTACAGCCTGTAGGCTGCTGACCCCATTCCAGTAGGGAACAATAGCCAAGACTTAACTTAGTAGCTCTTGTGTTTTCAGAAATGACTTATTTTCAGGAATATTTCTAGTGGGAAAATACCAATGATGAAATGTTGATGGAAGAAATTGAATGGGACTCAGCATGAGGTAATATAACAACAGTCAAATGAAATTCATGTCGCTGTAATGGCAAAGATATTGGCTAGCTTGATGTTAAGGACTTGAAAAGCTGATGTGGAAATTTGGAGTTGCATTGGTTAAAATTCATACAAAGTAAAAAAGGATTAGAGCAAGACAGGTGTTTTGAAATTAAGTGAACAAATATATGGCATTTATCCAGATATGATATGTTGGTTTCTGGTTTCCTATGTTAATTGGTGTTGCTCTTTTAAGGTGGGTTGTATTTCACTCTCCTTTTTGTTTGGCCTTTATACTGGTTTTCCCTTCCCCTGCATGAAAGTCTGAGATTTCTAAGGTGGTTTCTAGTTTAACTGGCTTACATCAGAATTTAAAGACATGTTATCAGTAAGGTGATTTATTTGTTTTGAGGATCTTTTCAGCAATAGCAGCTGAAGGCAGTGTTTTACAGGACTTAGCACATTTTACACCATCCCAATTTTCTTATCTCTATTTTGTGTGTATTTATAACAGGCAAATTAATGCCAAATTATAGCTATGTAAATAAACAATATTTGGCATAACACATGACGCTTTAAAAAGAATCTTAATTGTTTCATTCTGTTTTCAAAGTAACTTTGAAGGCTATTTGGTTTTCTTGAAAATAACTGGTAATCAAACATAGTAATTAGAGTTGAACCCTTGTGACTCTTGGAAAAAGAAAATCCTAAATATCTTTCCTGCAGAACCTGGTTCCTGTATTTGCAGAACAGAGAATATTAAGTAACACGTTCGCTGTCCAAGAAATCAGACAATTCTTGTTACGCTCCATAACGTGCTTCAAGACATTTTTCACGTATTACAGTACAAAAGGAAGGGGTCTCTTCAAGCAAACTGATTCTAAGTTGGCAAGGTGTTGATCCACACTGAGAAAGAAGAAGGAGCAATGATACATTTTATGAAGTTTTAAAATGACAAATTGTCCATTCTTACCTAGCTAAGTTTATACTGTGCCTACCAATTCCCCTCTGGTACTTACAGCACTTGAGCTAAATTTTACCACTATTGTCTTGTGGTTCTTTTCTTATTTAGTCTTGCATGTTTTTGCTTTCCACAGTCCCATTTGGGGAAACATCTGTCCTGTGTAAGGATGCCCGTACTGTTATAGCCACCGACACTATGCATGGCCAGAGGCTCCAGTTTCTGGCATCTCTTTCTAATAAGTGCTGTGTAAAGGCAAAGAAATGCTAATGCTTATTCTGAAGAGTTTAAAAATACCTGTCCTATGTCCTCTTTCTTGAATTGCCGATATATTGCATACTTACCTGATTTTTCACAGAATTGTGTGAGTCTAAATAGTTCGTTAAACTTGGGGGGACTAATTAATTCTGTGTGAAAACTTAAAGCCCTTGCAAAATCTTTCCAGTTTCTGAATTATCCTTTGATGGGGTTTTTTAATGTCTGAAATTGTAGTATCAGGCTTGGTGTTAATATATTTGTGAATGTATTTGTTAATGTATTTGTGAAACAGCTAGTAAATCCAATGATATGAATAGATTTCTTAGATAGGGATAATGAAAGAAAACCATTTATATTTATGAAGTACAACATAGATGGTTTTATATTTTTGTATTATATGTTATTTTTATGTGACAAGTTTTGCTTTGTGGTGCTGAAACACCACATCATGATTGAGTTTTGTTACGCTAATTGCTGTAAGAATATATGTGGTTCTTCACCCTCAAAAAGCAAGTATTTTGGGCCTGGACACCACTATCCTTCTCTAAATAAATGCTTTTTAAAAATCCTCAAACTATTTTTAGAGCATTTTGCTGTAATTCTTGGATCCTGTGTTGGTGAGAGATGTGGGAAGTGAATGGGGGGGGGAATGATGGTGGTAACAAAAAACTATTACATTTTTCCCTAGAGCCTAACATATCAATAGTTCAACCTCTAGCTGAAACCAGATATTACTAACTTCTTGTTTACTGATGCGAATTTATCACCCCTCGCATTCTCGGGTGTTGCAAGTTATTGGCCTGTTAAATTCATCTAATTGTCCTCTTTCCTGTCAATCTCTCAACCTTCCTTTATGCTTTAAAATTAGAGATAATATTTTCAAAGCTGTCATAATGTTCAGTAATTGTTCTACATAAGGCATAATTTCTACCTCTGCCTTTAAAACAGAAGGGAATGGCTGTAACTCTCCTTTTTGGTCTGATAGTGCTTTTTCCTTATATCAGAAATGGTATTAACTAGCCACACTGGCAATTTTCACATAACCTGTGGTGTGATAATGCAGACCTTTTAGGCTGACATCATTTTCTGTAAGCAATACAATATAATTGTCACTAACAATGCTTTTTTCCTCTTTTTTTTTTTTTCCCTCCTTTTCTTTTTTGCTTGTTTTCTATTGAAAGTCATCAGGAAAGTAGTTTCACACCTTGGCCAAAACTCAAAACCAATCATTTGCTTTTGTATGGCAGCAGCACCTAGCAAGGTGTGGACACATCTCTCTTGGTAGGATGTCATGAGAACATCTCCTTGCAATTTTTTTGTTCTTCCCTCAGACAAGGTGCCAGCACAGTGACTTGTTATATTGTAGTCAAGTACTGAACTTCCTGCCTCAACTAGATTGCCAAACACTATACTTCTATAAAAAGTTGCAAACATGGAAATGCAGTTACTTTTGCCACAAACAACTATTCTCTAGGAAAATTTTCCTGTCTGAAATACAAAAGCAATATAGTTTGGTATTAAAAGGGAACTTAAATGTTTAGTAGAATGGATTATTCAGCTTTGTTAATCAGACAAAATATTAAAGGTTCTTGACACAAGTATAAAATAAGGATACCTAAAGTAGAACTTTGCTGTTGAAGATGCCCCATCAGTTTGGGGATCTGTCTGATCTCTCATTTATGGGTTCAGAATTGCCTGTTTGATTCCTATCTCTTGCTGCTTCCTACGTGCATCTTTCAACCATGTCCCTTTCTTTCGTGGTCCTGTGGTTGATGCATGTGCACCATCACCTGACCTAATTTCTGCCACTTATACGCTGGTGGGAAAGTTTGCTGAGAGGTCTAAATTTAACTCTTTTTGTGTATAGTTAAGAGAAAATTGTTGAAGTACCCTGTACTCTAAGAGCTGGTATATCAGGTAAAATAGGGACAGGCCCTATACAACCTAGAATACAGCAGTGACTGTTAATAAATGCTTGGAGAAGGCATGTAAATAATGTCTGAAACTGTAGAATTGAAAATGTTTTCAGTGTATTTAAAAAATCTCAGAGCCTAGTGTTTTAAAATGCCTCTCTGATAGGCCTAACACCAGGCTTATCAAAGCTGCTAAAGTAAATTTCCTTTTTTCTACGTAACCTCGTGCCTGTTTATTTCTTGTTGCTGTTGTGACCACTTAAATAGTATTTATATGGTTTATAATAAAGTGTCCCCGGTATTAATATTTGCAGTTACTTACAATAGCAGGTAATAAATGTTTAAATAAAATAGTTTTTTAGAAAATAAGGGGTTTTTTTCTCTGTTTAAATTGTGGGGCAGAGTTCATATGTAGCCGCACAGCACAGATAAAATATTTTTTTACCTTTGTATTGTTTGTGATTTATTTTTTTTTTAATTAGTAATGCTGTACCATGTTAAATCGCTTCTTCATGCATGAAACTAAGGTATAAACTTAAAAAGAGATGCAAAGTGGAGATCCTTATCAGAGCAAAACTGAAGCAACAAAACAAAATGGCAGGACTAAAGTAGAGGTTCCCAAACTTAGTCTGCTGAAGTTTGGTCACTGACATTGACAGGACTGTTGGTGCCAGTGATGTTGATTTCTCTGATTTTATAGGTATCCCTCAGAGCAGGACCTCTGTGCTACCTTCATCAACCTGTGATGAAACCAGGACCTATCTCTGTGCTTCTGCCTCACTTGGTGGCTTATTACCACCTACTTCGCTCCATCCTTTTCTCATCTATCAGAATCTACCCCTGTACTGCAGGGCCCCCTTTGAAAATTGCTCTCACAATAGTACCTGCTTAAAAGATGTTTAAAATGAAACGGAAGCACAGTGCTGGAGTTACTAGGAGTACTATAATGTTCCATGCTTAGGAATGAGGTATGGCAAGTTACTGGTCCCACAAACCCTTCTGCAGATAAGTATTGCTATCAGAGGCAATTGAGTGCATTTGATTAAGGATTACATGTGATTAGTGGTCTGCAAGGTTAGGAGCACAACTTGTATCGTTACTGAGTATTCACATATTAATGGTGCTTTGAGCAGGAGGTTGAACTAGATGACCTCTGGTGTCTGTTCCAGTTGGAAGGATTTTTTGATTATCACACTTGTATTACGCAAATAGGTATTTCAATTGTAAAAAAAAAAAATTAACTGAATAAGCTAAGCTCTAGCAAATCATTGCCATTATTTTGCTTACTGCATCATGTTGTAGCATGGAGTTGCAAATTTCACCCAAGTTTAAGATTTAAAACAATAAGAGAAATACACCATGCCTTTTTGTGTATTGCTTCAGATTCCTTGTATACAGTTTTATGTCAGTTTGAATTCCTTGTACGGCTGTTCCTTCCTAGCTTACAGTTGACTTGGTTCCAGTACTGGAACTAGTCCAGAGTAGAGTGCCTGAAAATGATGCTTTATGTGCAATTGAACTGTATGAATGGGCTTAAGCTTATTTTGCCTAATTCAGGTACCACTAGTATCAAGACTACAGTAACAAAGCCATCAGTGCAGGTTAGCAGCCTAAGAAAGGCTTGAGGCCTTCCCAAAGTAAGGGCTCTGAATGTGAGAGGGCATTCCTGTGGGATACCAGGCAGACTTCAGGCCTGAGAAAGCAGTGCTGTTGCTCAGCAAGAGGCCTTATACCACCACCCAGCCTAGAGACAGTCAGAGACCAAAAAGTCCTAGCTAGAGAGCTGTGTTAGGGAAGTGGATGTTGGCAGCATGCCTATATTAAAAAAAAATTTCCAAACCCACAACCTCCTCAAAAATACCCAACAAAACCCACCACTGTTGGAATATACTATGTAGATTCTGAGTGTACATAGATGTTGAGATACAACTGATTGAGTGTAATAAACAATGAATCTTAATTGAATATTAAGATGGATGGTATTTTTATTTAAGAAGTTGTATTTTGATTAACAATAGTATGATCTGTCTTATGTGCAGGGAATTCATATGAATTTCCTTCCTGGTTTTGGATAACATTTGTTTCCATTGATACCTCTTTAACTGTTCTCATTTAGTGTTGTTAATTATTTACTTTTAAGTGGGAAGTTGGTGATAAGAGGGGAAATCTCAAAATTACTGCCTGTATATAGGCAAGTAAAGGGCCAACACATTCACATGCATGTGATCAGAAATGTTTTTATGTAACATTTTAACCCTTTGAAATATATAAATTAATCTTGGTAACAGATATAATTGTCATGTCTTATTGGTAGCAGTGTGGATATAGTTGTCCTGTCTTATTGGTAGCAGTGCATTTCAGGGAAAAATTTGGTTGCATGCTTTTATTTAAAATTACAAGGAGGATGGTAACATGGCAGGTATTGTTTGAAGGACTTGACGTGTCTCTTGGACTTTCAGGGAGTATAGAAAACAATTAAAAGGAGTAAGAGGTGCTAGGAAGGAGTTATTTCTTTATGCTACTCTTCACCACAGAGATGTCATATACATTTCATTCTTTTCAAATAATATTGGTGGGAAGTTATCTGATTATGGGATTAGAGAATCAAAAGACTGAATTCTAGAGTAAAGTGCTAAAGACTTCTAAGTCATAAGGACTTGATGCTGTTCATTCATTTAGTCATTCTGAAGGATGAAGTGGCTGATCTGCTAAGCAGAACGCATCTCGTTAGGATGAGATGCTGTGCCAGAAGACTGGAAGCTATCAAGTGTTGTACAAACCGTACTTTTAAACTGAACACAAGGAGCAAAGCTGGAATTTGCAGACCAAGGACTCTTAATTTACTGGCATTTAAGTAGATTTGAATTCTGCATGGATAGTCAAGTAGTTCTGTGAGCACAAGATCCAGCAGCCACTAGCTTCCAATGTAGTTGTATCTTAGAGGGAATGAAAAATACCAGCTGCAGCTGGGGTAGTTGTAAGGTGTGTCTCTTACCTCTGTGCTTGTTCCCTAAGAGCATGGGCATATGCTCCAATCTGTACTTCAGTTTGGTCAGTGTCTGTGTTGGTCTTCTTTGTCCACCTGCCCAGTACTTGGAAATCTGAATTCTTATTAAAATGTAAATGAATTTTCAACTTTTGTCTTTGACAAACTTTGAAATCAGACGGTTAGAAATGGTCTGGCCTAACCTAAGCAGACATGTTAAACAGCAGAAATGTCTTCTGTGATTAGCAATCTAAACAATGATCTAAGTTGCTTCTGTTGTTTGTGGAAAAGACAGAGATGCACCTATGTATTCGTACACTCACACACCGTGTGTAGTTCATCCCACCTTAACCTGGCAAGGGTATGGCCTCTGGCAGGAAACTGTAATGCGAAATCAGTTTTGGTGTGGCCCTACAAGCACTAATTTTTGGTGTCATTGTAGGGAGGATGAACTGTGATGCAGAGATAGAACTGAAATAGGCAAAGCTGTGATTTACCTTGTAATTTACGCTTAGGTGACAACAGTACTTTCTGAAGTGCTGGCATTTGTAGCTGCAATTAGCTATGTGGTCTTGTTTGCTCACTTTCCCTCCAGTTGTATTAGCACAGTCATTTGTGCTGTTGTGCAGTGGCTTGAGTCAGAATATTGATCCTGAGGAGTCTATGGCAAGCAGCAATTTTTAACCCAAGTCAGTTCCTCAATACGGTGTAGCAGGTGGCTCCACCAGCCGATACATCCGCACTAACGTGCTCATGGCACAAGGACGAGAATAAGCGCCATGAGGGTTGTCTCTGTTTGAACTGGCAAATTATGTTCTAAAATCTGTCTTAGATGTGGTTCATCTTGTCCTCAAATAAGCATCCAAAGTAAAATGCTGATGTAAAAAAAACTTTCTTCTGTAAAACAGGAGAAAGTTGTGAGGAACTTGAGGGCAGCCTTCTAAAGCTGGTTATATTAGCATAGCAGTCGTAGGCGTCATTCAGTATTTGAAGTTATAAAATAATTCAAACTGGAAGGAATAACTTGAACTACTTGGAAGATAATTCTGTATTGCAAGTAAACATTCTGCAAAAATACATGTGTCATTTTAGATACCCTTATGAAAACTTCTTTGCAGAGAAGAAATGTGTGAGAGACAGCCCTAAAATTTATTGAAATGGTGCTCTGCAGTAGCATTAAATGGAAGTTCTTTATCTGGGCATTTCTGCTCAAATGAATTGTCCATCTGGTTTCCTTAATTCCTTTATACTTCATTGATCACTGCATATACATACCCTTCCTGTGGTTTTAAATGCTATTGGTAAGCAACAAGTTCTTGAAAACTAACTAAAGCATTTTCAGTAAGTTTACAGAAAATAAAGCTGGTGTATTTCTTCCTTTCAGTTCAATTCCTTCAAATTATCTGTAAATTTTCAATAATGGCAATACATTCTTTCTGCCATTTGGAGGAGCCTGTGCCACAGAATAATGATCTGAAGAAAGCTCACTTATTTGCAAGGAAGAGTCTTCATTTGGGAATTAGCACTGATGCAGCTAAGAGGTGCTTTCACAAGTTCAGGTAAGTTTTCTTAAACTATCCTTATTTGGCTTCGGTATGCTGGCATTTCATTCAAATTAGCATATATGCAGTGTCCTGTCAGACCCTTTGTGTTGGTCATTTGACATGTGAAGTATCTTGAAATGAAAAGGCAGATGCAGTAGCTCACACACTTACGAGATGCATGGAGGGAAATTGTTGTCTGGAAAATAATTTTAGGACCACTGACTATCTCTGGAGTAGCTGTTTATGGAGAGTATGATGATCTTAATGACACAATTCCCTTTTGCTGAAAGTTTTTTCAGAATTTTCTTATGTGTTTGTTGTATGGATTCAGTATTTTGCTAAGCCAGGTGTTGGATCCAAGTGTTAGTTCTTAGGTCTCAAATCATTCAGAGGAAGTAATAAGGAAGTCACAGACAGGTTTTACAACTTGGAAATCTTTCTATTTAAAAAAATCAGCTTTTGAATTTTCTGCCAGTAAATTTTTTTTTTCTAAAATGGATCCTTAAATCCTGGCATTGTAACACTGGATCAGAATTTAATTTTAGATAAATGGTTATGGTATATTATTTTTTTTTTCAAGACAGCCAGTTATTTTTATAACATTAGTGACTTCACAGCAGAAATTGGTTTATGATCATGTTCTGCATGGGAACTCTATGCAATGTATGTTCCATGTGAAGTATTAGAAGTTGATTAATAAAATACTTGTGAATATTTAAACAGGTACTTGAATTTCTTTTTTTTTGTGTTCTCTCACATAAAAAAGATGAGGATTCTCTCATTGAGAGAACTCACTATGGGTTTGGTTTGGTGTTTTAACCAGCAGCCAAACAAGTGATAATCTGGAAAAAACCCAAACAACCAAACACTTCATATCAGAATAGCAGGGTATAGTTTGTCACCCTTTTCAGTGGTGCATAAATCTAGAATGTTTTAATGATACCTGTCTACCTTGTTGCTAAATTACTGGATCACTTGCATCTTTGTAGACACATGTATGATCTCAGAAGCCTTAACAATACCATTTGTCTTGATAAAAATCCTACTGAATTAAAAGTACTTGATTTTTCAAATTTAAATACTGTGATATCTTTGGGGTCTAGAAACTGAGACTCCTGTTCTGTATGTTTTTGTGCACATACTTAACTTCTTATCAGTGCCTTCCTGATGCTAAGAACTTCAGTGACATGGAAAGAACATCACTTCTTTAGTGTAAGCCTTTAATTTAGTTCCCTTATAGTTAAAGAAAACACGAAGATATGCTTTATAAATGTAGTGGATAATTAAAAATCAGAAACTAGTTAAGAAAAGCTTTTGAACCGTTAATGTACTCCAAACAGGAACAGCAACAGTGAAAAGGAGGCTTTTGCTTCAGTGAACTTCTAAAAGTTGAAATGCATTTTCAATAAATCACAAACCACAGAATTCACAAACCAGAATTCATTCTGGAGATAATGCTTAAATTTTCTGGTCTTATTTTACAGTGTGAATGTTATGAATAGTGTCCAGCAGGTACAATTTTAAAATGCTTTTTTATAAGTGCTACAGAGTTATAAAAACTGAGGGCTTTGACTTTATTTTTAATATAGTTGGAGAACAATATATATTCTGAAGCTTATTAGCCTTTCCTTTTGGTGAGAAGGTGTTCTGGCTGTACATGAAGTCAAACTTTTATTGAACACCATTCCACAGAACCCAAAGTAGGACAAGAGCAAAACAGAAACCAAGTTCAGTGTTATTCGTAATATGCTTACAATGTCTATAATATGGATATTGAGAGCAGCAAGGGTATTTTTTTTTACTCTTTCAGCAGAGCTGTTATTGTTTCACCTCTGGTACGTGGACAAAACTGGGTTTTCTTCATAGATCAGGGTTCCTGTACCTGAGGAGTAAGAAGGTAAAGTATTTGAGATTATATTATTTCAGCAAGCTGTTAACAGTAATTTCAGTTACTTGTAATGCACACAAATACAAAAAATACTTGATTTATCATGCATCAAGAACTCTTAAATGTTTTATGTCAATTTCTGGGTTTGGTTGGGTTTTTTTTTCCTTTTTTTATCTGATGCATGGAATTTCTGAAAGTATTCAGCTCAATACTTCTGAAAGTATTCAGCTTTCTAGATGTGTTTTCTGTGAAATCAGTAAGCTGACCTGAGTGGGAATAAAGGTTGGTTTATCTTTAGTGAGACAAAGTTAAGTTGTCAATAACTGATGTTGAAATCCCATCCTTGAAATGCCAGGTCTGTGACATTCAGTGGGATGAGAATCTCAGAACAGACTACTGGGGACTCCTGAGCTACAGTTCAGGTAAATAACTTCTTTGGAGGAGGAAATTAAAGGTTTCTTCTTTTGAAAATTATGATAATTAAGTAGCAAAGGGTGCAACTTAAACTATAAATACTTTCCATTTAACATTTAAAATAGATATGCCTATATTTGTGAGAGGATTTGTTAGTTGCAGTTTGAGCGTTATATAGTTATTTAACATTTCAGCAGTACCATTCCCAAAGAGTACTTCTATACTGACACAGAACATGAATGTCTAGTGCTAATTCTAACCACATTTTTATTTTGTTTCCAACATGTAACTATGAGCGTGTAGCCAGTTTAACTACTGCAGTTTCCATTTTGTAAAGACAGAGATGTCTTTTGGTAATGCATGCATAATTTAGAAGTAACAGCTTTTATATTGGAGATCTGTTCAGATCATGGGATTAACTTGGTTTGTTTCCTGCTCCAGCTGGTCCCCACTTTCTCCAGGGACAGGGACAGGGTAGCTCAGTGGTTTGTGTTGTGACAGCTCAGTATAGTTTGTAACCTAGAGCTATAAAGTCACTTGGAACTTGCAAAGTACAGGGGTGTAGCAGGTACTGCTACCTCAGTAAGGGAGGCAGGAAACACGGAGAGGAGCAATGGCAACAGGACCTATTATGGCCATCTCCAGTAACTTGTCCTAGTGGATCACCCAGGGTCCTCCTTCACTCTCTATTTTTTGGGGGAGACGAGAAGAAAAAAGTAGAAAAATTGTTCTGTAATTGTTAGAGCGATAAATTTTCTGGTTAAGACCCAAAAAGTTCTTCTTACGTGTGATAGTGTTTCAAAGAGAAAACATTAAAGATTTGGGGACTTGTTTTTAAGACTTAGCCAATTTCAACTATAGACTTACTTCCTTGCCTTCTTCAAAATCAGAAAGATAGTATAAAAGATCAGTATTTTGAGATCAAGATCAAGAATAAAAATGGAGAGTATTTTAAGATAAAAGATTACAACAAATCAAAGAAATACATGTATTACCTTTTCATACATTTAACTTCAATGAGCCATTAACATCAATGAGATACATTTTGGATTTCCTATGCTCAGTTTTATAGGCAATACAGAATGAGAGAGAAACAGGTCCATCTGAAGTAGATCATCTGGTTTAAGGAAGCAAATATTCCTGCCAAGCAATTGGTTAAACAAAACTATTAAAATACAAGTGGTTTATAGTAGCTTTCTAATTGAGTGGAGGAAGTATCACATGCTTGTAATAAGTTGCATGTTCCTGATGATGAAAAATACAGATTTTTTTTTCCACCCTATAGAAATCAATAATCCCTGTCATTCTTACCATGAAAGATACTAAATGACTGGGGGCAAATTCACGCACCTCTTGAATTTGAAAAGTTATAGAAAATCTGAGCAACAGTAACTTAAAGAGTTTTTTATAATTTAAAAAAAGTCACATAGCAGACAGCACATTCAATCTTAGAGAAGTGACGTACTTTAAGAGACAGTTCCTATCACTGCAGGTAAGTATACACCATTAGCACTTTAAAATAGAAGTATCTGAGCAATATATAATCTCAGAGCTCTCTCTGTGGCTAACACATGGATGGATTAGTTTTATGGAATACCTTAGTTCCATTCCATTCCTCCTTGGAGCACAGTTAGCTTCCTGCCCCCTCAGAAAGACGTATCTTAACTTGTTCTTGGGACTTGTGTTCCAAGAATGTCTGAGGGAGGACTGGTTGGCTGTGCAAGCTGATGTGTAGGTTACCTTAGGGCTTAACGAGAGTGGCAGGACTGTTAGCAGCACCCAACATGCTATGCTGGTTTTGGTTCCCAGCATCATGACATTCTTTTGAGAGCAGGCCCAGAAATTTGTTATCCTGGTCATCAATATCCATCTTAAATACTCTCTTCTTGGATCACACCATTTTAGTGTTTTATATTGAGCTGGTTGGTTACGTTTGTGAAGGAGGAGACTCTTTTGCCTTATCTGCAATACAGCTGTGGGAGTTCCAAGGTCTTCCAAGAGAAGATATCTCATTCCTGACATGCTCACCAAGAAGAGGTGATGACGTCTGTGTAGTGCCTGGAAGATTAGCTTCATTATCATACTGTGGAATGGGTTATTTTGTATGCATGTTATGGAATACCATCTTACAGGATACAAATACTCTGCTTGTTATCAAATGGGGAGTCCAATCAGTACATCAGAGAGGGAGACTTGAATTCCAGTTTCTGCAGCACTGTGAATACAGTCATTCAGCAGTCATTTAGAGACCTGGCTTTGGGACTCCAGATGCTTCAAAAGGACAGCAGATCATTTTCAGCTACTCTTAAATTAAGAAGGCTAAGTATTTCACCTTGCAGATGGGTGAAGTGCCCTCTGCTTTGGTTGAGTTAAAGACTTGTTAGAGACTTATCTTTTTGCTCATATCTACCCATTATTTTCACAACTACTTCCGAAACTGATTTACTCTCCAGATCATTTTGGCACAGCTTTCTGCTTCCAAACATCGTGTGAGGGTGTTTACTTTAGAGTCTTACCTGTTTCTGCGACTGGTTTTTTCTCTACTCCATTTTTAGAGATATTGTCTTTCATTACAACTTGCTGTGGACTAACTTCCTACTGTATCACTTAGTCCTGGAGCCATCAGTCGTATATGTTCCCACCCTCCAACCTTGTTTATCTGACTATGCTTCACACAATAAAGGGTAATGAATAAATACTTATATTTCTTGGGGCACAACATGGGGCCAGAGGCAAGTACTTTGTGGAGTGACTTTCCTAATCATGTTTTATTCAGCAGAATACATATCCAAGATTAATCTCACCTTAGTAACAACAAAAGCAGGACCTCTGACGATTTGGAAAAAGGATCTCAGTTGAGGGATTTGGGCGGAAAAAAAGCTTTGGAATCTCCAGGAAAAAGAACGATTTTCCTCAGTTTTCCCCCGATGGAATTTTTAAAATTTATATTCTATTCTGTTCTATTCTATTCTGTTCTATCCCACTGTTAGAAAATTCTTCATATGTCAAAAGAGCAGTGAAGTTGATTTATAAGTAATAACTTACAGTATTGCATCCTTCACAATGCTTTCTGCATGTAACAAGTATTTTAGATTAATTTGTTACAGAATTTCATACCATTGAGAAATTCCAGTTTCTGTATATAATGGACTACATTTATTGGCAGGTTTTTAAAGTGCTCTGTTAATTCCTTGCAATGAGATAATTTTTCTAAGGAGAGATATCATGTTTATTTAATAAGATTTTCTATATAAGTATGTCCTTCCTATTTATTTAAAAAGATTTTCTGTATAAGTACGTCCTTCCTATCAATTTATGACAGGATACTGCTATTATAAGGATTGTGATGTTGATTTTTATTTTCCTTTTTTTTTTGTTCTTACTAAGGTTGACCAACTAGCAAACAAAAAACCATGAACTTTAAAGTAACCTCAGTTTGCAACACAGATCCATCTGTGAGACCAAGTTTCAGCTATAAAAAAAAAAAATTACTTATTTTTAATAACTAATATACCTACCATTACATTCTATGTTCTAGCTAGGTTATGGTCAATACAGTTCACTTTTGATAAGGAAGTTACAGTTACATTTGCAGTTGAAGATTCCTGAGAGCAGGGGTCTTATTTTCAGGGGAGATGGAGTTAGGGGGACAAAACCAATGCATGTATGCATTTATCTTGAGTCTGGTTTGGAAGCGCTTGTAAGTAGTCATAAGTAAGGAGGAAAATACATTCTTGTCCTATCAGGTGATTCTGGTGTCTCAGCTCAGTTGTCTGGGAGTTACCATTCATAGTTGTCCCAAGAAGAACACACTTGTTAAAACATTTTTTTTTCTTTTCTTGTTTAAGGAATACTTGGAGAAGTTTGTTCTTTCAGAAGCAAAAAAGATGGCTTGTTTTTAATAGCACAGCCTGAATTTGCAGATGCTGTTTCAAACAACCAAATAAAGGATAGATATTGGTGGAAGTAATATATTGGTAGAAGTAATATTGTGCAGCTGAACTAAAGGGATTTTGCCGGATAACTACTTGCCTGTTATTGTCATTGGCAAGTCTGCCGTAGTCTGGCAGAGGAGGAGTAATTGCTTTTTTGTGTATTTTTCAAGCCAAAACACACACTTTTCTTTTACCAGTGTTTTTACGAAGATTCAAAATTACCACAGCATTGTTGCTGAAAAAAAAACAGTTCATTTACAAAAAAAAAGTATTATGAAAAGAACAGTGACACCTGAGTGGCACACAGAAAACTCTTGTCAGCTGAACTCCTGACAGAATCTGGCAGAAATTCAAACTCTGGTTTGTCTCTAGTAATGCCATTAACATTTCAAAGGTTGATGATGTTCTGGGAATTACACAGGAGGGATTATTTTTTAAGTTAAGAATTAGTACTCCAAAGCTTTGCCTGTGCTAGGAATATTGTTCCTATCTTGCAAGAGGTAAAAGGACTACATCTGAGACACTAAGTTCTCTATCAGACATTTTTCTGCTTTATCTGTACTGCCATAATTAAAGTCTCAGTCACCTTTCCCCGTAGTGTGAATAGAGCTGTATCAGTATAAAACTGTATATACTGGTAGCTTATTTCCGCATAGAAGGAAACAACTTAGGAGGGCTGGCCCAATTCCAGAAATTGTTTTTAATTATGTTGCAGTTGCTATGTTTGTATAAACTATTTGTATTGGAGACCTTATACCAGATGAAAGTGACTTCGTTCTAGTTTATTTGCCCTTATCCATACAACCCAATAAAAATTTACACCACCTCAGTTTTGTAGATTGGATTTGTCTTTGTGGGCAAACTTGCTCTTTACACTGACTTATCTCCATTTATGTGAGAGGATATAAACGGTGAGTGTTTTGACAACAAAAATGCTGTACCTTCCTTTCTGATATAAATCTAATCTGTTCAATTTATACTAGAACAAGTACAGTTTACTGTGAAGGTCAGAATATTTTCATCTGGCTGCATGCACCAGAGTCTATGGAGCAGCTGTCCCCAACCCAAATCCTAAAAACTAGTTATTCAGTATGGAACTGTTACTCAGTATGGAACACAATGTTTTACGTCCTCTTATCAACTTTCAACTACTGTTTTACAGATCAGTGTCTTGCCTCATTTTTCTGCTGTGTAAATGAATCTTGTCCAGTGTGTGTTACCTAAGAAAGAATTAGGAAGGTTGAAGTCAAAATAATCAGAACTCGGATCACATGCGAATGAGACTGATCTGCATGTGCTTGTTCTATAAAGATATTGTTGAGCAGATTCAGATGATCTCTTTTTTAAAGCTACAGATGAGGGAAAGATCTTTGATCCCATATTGAAGGGTGGGGAGGGGATTGTGATGGGGAAAAGACTGAAAATCAGTATAACCCTCTGCTCTGAGCCTGGAAGCAGTAAAGAAAGGACCTTGTCAGAGACTAACTCACAGGAACGGAAAGAGCCAAAAGCCCAGGGACCTTTGACCATTCAGAGAACATTCACTAGCTTTAATTAGCTGCTCTCTGTCCTATGCTTATTGACCGTTTCTTCCACCCTCTTGCTGTCCATTCTACTTCTTTACTTCTGCTTCATTCCTGCTTACTACATACGCTTCCCCTCACCCAATCTGCCCACCTTACCCTGTATCTCCTGTTTTGTTTGCAAGCAAAAGCCACCGACAAAGCAGAGCTACTGTTACATTTACTATGGTGCTGCTGTTTGTGCTCTGTGTGAACTTTTCCCCCTGTTTGGGCTGTTGTTTTTAATATGCTCAGGGACCTTTTGCTGTTCTGTGTATATACACTATCCAGCATAATAAAACTTCAATTTTCATTAATCCTTAGAGGACTTTAACAATGATTAAGAATAATGTTCCTTTATTCTGCTCTTTTATTAAAAAATCATTTATAGGCAAATGACCACCCTTAATGAGGTGAGGTATATGACATTTCATGGGGTAAAAAGAATTTTGCTCTTGCAGTTTTTCTATAGGTGCACTGGTGATTTTAAAGTACAGTGTTACAACTCTGGTTATATTAGTGTCCAGCATAAAATGATGAACATTTCAGAATTAATTTTATATTGACTATGTTTGCACTGCACTTGCAGTGGTTTGCAAATTGCTGTTTGGTTTTCCATGTCTTACAGCTATATAATTTGCTTTCTAGAAACCATTTTGGTAGGTGTGGGTTGCTTGTCAGAAATCTGTTCCGAAGCTAGAGTGTGAAGCAAGCAGGGTACTAAGGATGAATATGAATGGATATCTTAAGGATAACAATGGATATGACATCTTCAAAAGCAGTGGCATTCTGGTAAGAATTAGCGTGTAATTTATTAAACGGTACTTGATAATTCTCAGTAAAACGTGTTTGTGTATCTCTCTGAAGGTTTGTCTGATGAATTTTTCTTCTAAAAAGAAAAGTAGAAGGATTGCTCTATATCACGCCGTATTTTAAATTCTGAAGCAGCGTACAACAACTTTACTTAGCAGTGACTTCTTGCATATAAAAACAGTGAAAGTATCTTTTTAGAAAAGTAAGTTATTTTAGAGAGGCAGTTAGTGGCCATTTATGGCTCACTGTTTGTGAGCCTGTTTCTCTGAATATTTAGAACTGAATATTTTTGAACTGTTATTTAAAAAAGCCCAGCTTTTTCTTTTTTCACTCAGAGTATGTTATAACTAACCCCTGGTGGCATATTTCACCACTACACATGTAACTGTTCTAACAGGCATTGCATCGAACTTTGCAGGAGATATGAAACACGTAATTATTGACAAACTGATCATAGCTGGAAACTTTTAATCCTCATATAGGTTAAAAAACATATAACAGCAGCATGCTACATTACTATGCTGGTACTACTTTGTTGGAAGTTTCACAGTGTTTAAGTAATGTAAACAATTAGAAAATGCAAATAGAAACACCAGTGAAAGTGCTATTGTAACTGTACTGTAGTAGACGTGATTCCTTTTAATTTAGTATTTGAAATAACTTAGGCAAGCAATTCTTTAAGGAAAAATTCTTGTTTTCACCAGAGCCAAGTATATTCCTACCTGTGTATATTGACTTGTTGAAATTCACGAAGAATTTGTGCCTCTTTTTCTTCCTACTCTTTGAATCCCACTGGTGGTTGATATTGCAGTGGAACTGATCTGGTAGCAGCTGGCAGTTCTTAAAGCTTCTCTGTAAGGGTATTTCCATGTGCTGGATATGTATATGCTATGTAGTAAGGAGCAGCACAGACACTGAGCGCTCTTCTGATGAGCTAGTTTCATGTAGCTGGTCCAGCAGAGTGCTACTGCCAGTGACATTGGGGTTTTCACACACCTCAAGAACTCTTAATTTTCTCATGCCATGCAGAAAGAGTGGTGGCTGTGGAGTGGCTCAGGAGTTGATTCACAAGCAGATTAGGCATTAATCGGATAGAGTGTGTTGGTCAGAGGGGTGGTGGTTAATGTCTGAGACTGGTAACAGCATTCGGTCCAGTGTGTTCCTGTCAGAGGCCTTAGCCCTGCTGAGAGGCAAGGTTAAGGAGATCAGATGCATCCTTGTGCCAACACAGATACTTCCCATGGGCACAGAATGAGAGCAGGAAAACGGTAGAATATCCTCGGGGAGAGGGGGGCCAGAGTACCAGCTAAGCTGACAGAGGGCAGCTGTACTGTGCTCAGTTGCACGATATGGAGATTCATCATAACAGGCACCCACCTAAGGCAGCATTAATTAAAACAGAGTATCCTCAATAACGTACCGGGAGAGGAAGTACAGGGAATGCCTGGTGGGTGAGCTCCTGAGAGGTCTGTGCCAGACTCCAAAGGTCTGATATAAGTGCGTAAGTTAGACCTGAAAAGATTAATGTAAGCAGTCTCCTTATTTGAAATGAGGTGGGTATGAAAGGTTACTAATAGTGACTTCTATTTAATATCCCTTTCTGTAACTCTCATCTTTTCATTTTTACTTTCTAGGTGGGAGGGAGATAAAATCTGGCCCTCAAAGTGGTGTTTACTCCTTCCAGTGCCAAAATGCAAAACACGAATCAGCAACTGTAATTTTAGGGCATACTAGGTTCCTTCAGCTGCACTGTGCAAATATACATGTTAGATATATGAATATAAGCTTAGATACCTGTTTCTGTGTATTTATAAATGGGGTTTTTTAACTGCTGTAATTCTGTAGGCTAATGTAGGTAACTTGGGATGAGGAAGTTAGGCTGCTTACAACTTTTTTTTTTCTTTTTTTTTTCTTTTTTGCTGGGCTAATCTTTCACTCAGATTCATTGCACAGCAAGTGTTTGGTAGTTATTTTATCTTTCTACATTTTAAACCAACATCTGGGGGGGGAAGGGCATTATATCTTCTTAAATCCCCTCAAATTCTGAAGGATGATATCAGTGAAGAAAAACCTAGTTTGCAACGTCCATGTCATAGAGCTATCTTACCTTAGTTGCAGTATTTATAAAAGTCAAGTCTGGAGTGTCTTTTTCTGTTGTTCTTTTCTAAGGTGACTGTACTGCCTGGTATTTTTTCAAGTAAAACCAGTTAAGTGATTGACTTGTAAAAGAGTTGAGTGCCATTTACTGCTTAAATCCTCTTTTGCTGAATCATTTCTGTGATATTGACTTAATTTGTGACACTTTAGTAGGTGCAAGCCTGAGGGGGAAAATGTTATAGTTCTTTCACAATTCATTAGTTTGTGGATATTTGTTATGTTGTTTCCACACTAAATGACTCATATGTTAAATGAACATGCCAGCCTCAAGGCATGCCTTCACTATTGCAGCCCATAGTGAAACGTGATGCCATCACACATAAAAATGTGGAAGATGCTCTCATGCCCATTTGAATCCTTGAGAGGTTTTGTGCACTTTGGACATGTGTGGTAGCAGTTACTCAATATACATTCTTTCAAAAAGCTGTGCTTTACCATGTCTGATTGCTCTTTTTCACACAACTTGCTGAGTTTGAAAGCTACATCTGTCATGTGAGCATAAGGTGGAACTGAAAAATAGTGATTTTTTCTTTTTTTTAATAAAGTGGCACAGTTTCAGTGTATTCATTTCTGGACTATTTGATGAGAGACTATAGAAGTAGCTGATTTGCATTGCCACCTCTGTATTTTTAAAGAATTTAGACAGATTCAGAAATTGTTCTATTTGGGAAGTCGATAGCACAGATCTAATGCTCTACACATTGTAAAAACACTAATTAGTATTAGATTGAACCATTTGGCCCCTGGTTATCTTAGCTCTCCTTGAATTTTGGCTTTCTTACCAATTTAATTTTTCGATGTCCTATAAGGATGTGAAAGGCAAACCAGACTTACCTATTGATAACGTCAGATAAATTATCACTTACATTACAGAAGCTTAGCACCAGAATGTTGCAAGAAGGTTCTTTAGTATCTGTAATAGGGAGAGAGATTCACACTCACAGCAATGAGAGGAAAAGTTTTGAAAAGTATGTGAAGTAAAATTTTTCTGATATTGTTTTGAATCCTTAGGACTTTTGGGGGTTTTTCATCTGAATATAATATTAACTCTAAGCTTGACTTGATTCATATATTGAAAATATGTGCATGGCTTCAGAATTTTTGTTCTCTAGGTGACAGAGCTGTGGTTTTGATAAGAGTAAGACATTGCTGTGACAGGATAGATACAACATATCACAAGTCAGGTATTCTGGCTTTTAAATAATGGTCTTGTTCTACCATACATGATATGTAGTGGAGGAGTTTATGCCAAAGTGAACAGATAGGGAAGACCACTGTTTCATATAAATTTTTCACTTTAGACTACTCATGGCTGTACACTGGGTGTGACTTTTTCTGTTTATGTCCCTGTTTATTTTCAGGAGGAGGTTGTGATTGCTCACCTAACTCTACTTGCATTGTCTAGCTTGTCCATCCCATCCCTTGTTAGGTTTAGGCTTTAAGACCATAGGCACATTAATAAAGACTGTATGCAACTGTTCACAGAATTGATCACAATTTCCACAGGAAGCACTGAAAGGTAACAAAACTAACCATTTCAATCCTGTTTCTAATTCTAGCACTCCAGATCAAGTCATTTCGAGTCACTTAAGTGTCTCACTAAAATGGTGTAAAACGTATGAAGATGTAACAAGACTACTGTTTAATCTTAAAGTGATGCTGAAGTATAGTCAAGGAGAGGAAGGAGGTGGCAAAGTGAAAACACCTTAGAAATGACTGGTCTGGCCAGGCTGATGTGTTTGAGAGGATGGAGTGTAGGTGCATAGGGTGGTACCTCTGCCTCCTATATAGCTGTATTTGCTTGTAATAAACCTCAGTAGCAAGAGCAAGCCAGAAAGCACACATGCTGGTACATTCCACATGCACAGGTATAAAAGCTCCCTCACCAGACTGTACTTCTTGCAGTCTTCTCTGTTCTGAATCTTTGGCTTGTCAGGAGCCTTTCTTGGTTTGCTAGAGAGATCCTGGAATCTTGCTTGTGTCTCTATAGCATGTACAGTTTTAGTCCTGCTCTCTCACTTTCCCTCAGAGCGTTTTTTTCTGTTCCTGTACTGTGTGATGAAGATGAGCAGCTTCAAGGCAAAGTTTAGGCGCTGAGTTTTGAGGAACAAATCAGGATTTCTTCCGAGCACAGAGGTGGTGCATCGCAGTCAGGGGCTGCCGGTACCTCTTCCTTTTCCTGCCGAATCCTTCAGCGCTTTTCTCCTGGGGTGCTGTTGTCACCCGTGGCTGTGCTCAGCTCTGCCAGTCTCCGAGCACACGGAGGTTTTGCGCTGGAGCTCATTCAGGGCGTTCTCCGCGAGATCACTGATCGAGCCAGCGTGGTTAGACGCTCTCCCTGGGGATGGTCAGGGCGTCGCTTGGGAGGCTCCTGCCCGGGCTCGGCGGCATTAGGACCCGGCGGCTTCTTCTTCCCTCCTTTCCCTGCCTCCCTGCCGGCGGCCCCGGGGAGCAGCAGCCGCCCGCAGCCGGCCGGGCCCGGGCCGGGGCCGCGGCCGAGGGACCTTTGCCCGCCTGCCCCGCCGGTGTCCGGGCCGGGCGCCGCGCCCGCTCCGCGCTGGCCTCGCGTCGCTTTTCCTTCCTGCGTATGTAGCATAAACTTAAATCTTCCTTTAGTGGTTACACAGTGGCAAGTGTTCGTGTTCAAAAACGTGCCTTGGCTAATATTAAAGTACATCCCGTTTAATGCCTACATGGTGTTAACACTACAAGGCAGGTGTTCTACTTCCACTCCAACTACTGCGTGTCCTGCTGAACTCTTTACAGTATAATATTTAAAACAAGACGTTAAAAATAAGAGTTCTGACCATTGAATTAGAGGTAAAGTGAAGCAGAAGCTGATATATTATCTGATACTTGGCTTCTATAGTGCCTGTCACGAAGTAATGGCTCTCTTAAACTGTACATTAATCATCAGCAAGTTCAGAAATGTCTGTTTCAGTCCAGGAACTTTTATTACCAAATAAATAGCTTTGATACCGTTGGAATAAGCAAAGAAGTGCCCTTAACAAGAAATTCCTTCACACCTAAATGAAATTAGTTTACACCTTCTCCCCCATGAATTTAGTTTATTGCTATTACCCACTGTTCACTTAAAATGGGGAAAAAAAGCTTGGTCCAACTTTGCAGTAAACGTATAGTGAAGTATATTTTAAGTTAGGTACATTCAAAACATTCTATCAAGCATATAATGTCTTTAGAAAAGCAAAATGTTCCCTTTACTTTAGAAAGTGATCAGTATTTCTCAGTGGGGTGTGTTATTAAAATGTTTGCAGGCAAAAGCTATGCAACTGAAAGACAAATCTGCCAAATAACAGTTCTTTCACTCAAATATGCAGCCAGTAAAAACAGCAAAACAGAGTAAGTTACACAAGGAGAATAATTTTTATGTTCCAATATCCTGGTGGTGAATGGTCTGTTGCTTTCAGAACACAGATGGAAAGGTATGTTGCCTTTTGGGTTCAGAAATTTTATATTGCCTTTGTGCAGCCTGTTAGCTTGCTTTTATTTCAGGCAGTTGTTCTGTCATTACAGGCAGTAAGGTCTTCCTAGACTCATAGCTGCCCATAGACTGAAATTCCCTTCTCTGCCAGAACCAGTACCCATGCCTACATTCGAGTATCATCACATGAAATTCATGTAGCTCTTTAAATTTCTCAGTTTCTTGTGTCCTAGTACAAGCTGTATACTCTCTATCCAAGAAAGAGTTCCCAGACAGTCTTTCTTGTTCTGTGTGCTCCATATTATTGATGTTTTGAGTCTTCATTTATACCTTCTACTGTACTGTGTGATGCTTAAGCCATTTACTTCTGCCCTGTTTACCTGCCCTAGCCCCAGCAAGTGCCAACCTCCCATTGACAGTGCTGGCAGCCTCTCCTGTTCCACCACCTTCAGAAAATATAACATTCTCTTCACCTTCCCAGATGCAGGGAAAAATCAAATAAAATATATGAGGCCACATACTTACACCCTCTTTCATTTTACCATGTCTATCCTAGTAAAATTAGGACTCACTGCTCTTTGAGAAAAAAAATGTATTTTTTGTGTGTTTCTGTAATGACTAATATAACAGGGCAGTGTGGTGTTTAGTATGTGCAGTGACAATGTGCATTTCAAACTAAACCAGGATGATCTAATCAAGATAACCAGGCAGTACAGTGGTGGCATACTAAGGATTTAGTGCTTAAGCTAATTCTAGCTGCCTTGTTAATGGGTGATCAGTAAGTAGTCACTTTTGGGTGCTTGTTAGCAAGATCTGTGATGAGAATGCTTGTTTAAAATAATCCTTTAAAAAAGTGGTAAAGGGAAAACTGTTCAATGTCGTGTCTTTGAAGAACAGACAAACTTCTAAGAAACTGGCTGTGATTGTAAATCAGGGAAAATTGCATTTTAGGTAGAACCTGCAGTGAAGGAGAAAATGAGTTCATAGTCGTGCTGTTTTTCATTTTATCATGTATTGCCTTTATTGCTTACATAAAAGCTTAATGTGCCCAAACTTTAGTTGTTTCAAAATCTTCTAGGTATAACTATACTGTTGTTAATGAGCTATTAATAGCATTTAATGCAAACTGTAGAAAACGTTACTGTGACATGAATAAAATTTTAATAATGAAATCAAGTTGCTATTCTTTTTCTTTAATTGATATTTTTACACAGGGGTTACCGTATTTGCTTAAACTGTAATACAGTTTCCTGTTTCACTAGTAAATACATCCTAATGCTTCAGTTGATATTAACTCCAAATAAGTTTCTTCCTGATTTCTTTATGTAGTAACTGATATGATCTATAATATCATCAATAGCGACATTGTATTTAGGTTAATAACTGAATTTCCATGACAGTCAATATGAATGGATTACATATGATGTGAAAAAACATTTCTTCTTGTCAGTTTTGAATTTTCCATACTTTGGATGTTTCTTTGTATTGTTTTCTTGTGTCATAAGATAGCAAGCATAGAAATATCTGATCTGACCTCTTTGCAGCAATGATTATTTTACATGTCCGTGCATAAGACTCCAGATTTTAAACTTCCTAATTTCTCTTCCTGGGAATTTTCCATGTTTATTATTGTCCACATTTGAACCATATCCAGTACCCTTTTGGAGAAGGGGTGACCTGTACCTCATATGGGATTTTCTTTTTCTGGTGAGGTCAGAGCATTGATTTTTATAATCCTATTACACTGGCTTTCTTCTAATTCTCTTCCATTGTTTAAGCTGCCTGTTTTATTACTCTTGTTTTGGTTGTAGTGTGATGTTGAGCAGAGATTTTCACTAAACTGCTGAAGTGGGCCCTGGTTCCTTCCTGACCAAAGCAACTGGTGTACTTTCCCACTGTGGCATAACTGACCTAATGAACAACTTCCATTAAACAGAGGCAATCCTATCACTATACCATAACATAGGACCAAACACATTTTTCTTTAATACACTTCGTAGTTAACGATTTGCTATTAAAGAAATCTATTATAATGAAATCAGTAATTTAATCCAATATTTTCCCCTGTTTAGATTTTGATCAGGTTTTGATCTGTGATTGCCTGTGCCCTCATTTTTTTGTTTGCTTGCTTCAGGATGCATTCTTCTCCTACTTAGGGCTTCGAAAGAACTTTTCTGTTATTTAGATCACTAGATCTGGAGCAAGGACTAGATTATCATCAGTAGTAGTTGTTCTATTCTGTTTCTTTTTTACATGATGCCTAGTATGGCTTTTGCTTATTGTTTGTGTTAGAATTAGATTTCTGAATGTGTGTGGGACTCCTATTTGATTATTCAACTAATTTCTTGAAGCTCATTGTTTCATAATGTTTTATTATCCTTTCCCCAGCAATAAGCATGTTTTTGGAGATCCTGAGAATTTCTTAGCATGTAAGATATGTCAGTGGGATTTGCTTCATTATTTTGGGCTTTAGGGGCCTTCTTATGTTACTGAAATTTTTTTTTTTAATAGGGTAGATTTCAAGTTCAGTAAATTTAACAGGGAGAATTGTACATTGTGGAGCGTGAACTGTTCACGTATATGAAGGGACTCCTTTCATTTCTTACTTTTGCTTTTACCAGTCCTACATTTTACCATTTTCTCATCAATTGTTTCACAAAATACCTTATGATATCTGTCACGCGCATGACAAGGGTTTCCGTAGTTTGTTTCCTCCACTCTGCTTTTTCTGCCAAAAAATTCTATATGTGTCCTGGATCCACCTATACCTTCCCATCACTCTTATTCTCCCTTCTCTTCTTTTGCTGTGTCAAATTGTCTTGAGGATTTGTCCATTATTCACACAGGGTAGAAAATAGCTGGTGCCAGCCATGAACACATTCCAGCACTTGGTTATAGGATTGAGGAATTTAGGAAATACCAAAGTTGAAGTTGATGCACGTAGCTGTGCATCATCTACCAGGTGTGTGTGTGTAATTCTATGATAATTACATGATCGGGTACTGTTTAATAAAATACTGGTTTGTGTAATTGTAAATTATTAGTTCCTATGATTTTAGGTACCACACAGACATTGGCTGAAAAGATGATCTGCAATTCTAAGTGCTGGCAATGTAAATATAGTACAGTTGAAAATAGAAAATATACACTAATAAAAATGATAATAAAACATATAAAATATAGATGAGAAAGGAAATGCTAGTAGTTGGGGGGAACATTCACACTTTAGGGATCCAACCTAAATCAAAAGACTGATCTGCCTAGGATATTTCCACAGCTTATACAGAGACTTATACAGTTTGGAATGTTTCAGGAGTTCTTGCAACCAAATCACTCTCAACAGGAGCCTCTCCATTTACTGTATAGTAGGATACATCTCCTACATCTCACTCATGCTTACTTTAGAGACTTACAAATACGTGATGTGTATAACTGCTTATCACACGTTTTGCTTATAGGGGCTGTAGGGTCGTGTTAGTAAGCTGAATTTCAGAGAAAGCTTTGAACAACAGCAGTGCAATATTTAAGGGAGTTACCATAAAATGTAAGGTATAAAACAGAAAAAGGCACATGAAGTTTGTGTGAAAATACAACGTGTGGGTGAGAGAGGAGCTGGAAACTGGAGTCCTGGTGCAAGAAGCATCTCTGAGTTTTATTTTTTTACCAGTAAAAAGTGGAGGGTTTTGAAAGTGTTTTAGCCCAACACAAAATAATAATCAAATTAGACTGTATGATCTAATGGTCTTTTAAGTTTTATGTTTCATGAAAATTGTCCCAGCTTCAAATGGGAGCAAACCACAGCTGTCTTCCTGACAATGATTAAGGAGCAATAGATGTGGTGGTGATAAGCAAGGATGGGCCTTGAAACTGAAGACAAGCAATAGATATTGCAGAAGTAGCCAGTGAGAGCTGTGGAGACTGATGTGTTCTCCAAGCAATCAACTAGGAAAACAGTCTTTGCAGCAGCTTTCTGAGTGAATGCATGCAATATTAGGCTGTGTTTCTCAAAGGCAGAGAGAAAAAATGTTGCTGAATCAAACGATGATGATGATTAACCTGATTGAATACTTTAGCTCTTTGGAAAAGTTAAAAAAAATACCATCTTAGAAATATTGCACTGAAAGTACCTGCAAATTATGTATATGAATCTTGGGATTTGGAGTATATTTGGGATCTAAGGAGATGCTAGAGTTATATGTCTGAGCAATAGACAGGATGGTGTGTCTGTGCAGCTTTGTGTGTGTCACCACCAATTAAGTCATTCATATGGAAACTACAGATCTGTCCTCAAATGTAATTGAATTATTTATTAGTAAATTCTTCACTCCTACAGTTGCTTCCCACATAATATTGCTTAGAATATTTCCCTACCTGCTACAAAGGGTTGGACGTTAATTGTTGAGTTTGATTTGTAATGTCATGGTGGGGTGCCTAGAATGAAAAGATGTGTTTTGCATTTGCTGGGAATGCACTGATCTTTTCATTTGGTTTATAGTAATAGTGAACGCTGGATACAGTAATTTCTTTACAATTAAATTATGAAGTTAAGTCTTCTAATAACTATGCTCTGTAGTATTTCATTAATAGGTAATTGATTCTTTTCCTTATCCTGATACTGTCTGATGACGTAAGAATTCTCCCCAAGAGTTTCAGTTTTCTTGAAGCTTTTATAGTCAGGTTCCATACCAGCCACAGTCATCTTTTGTTTCCCCCTTTAGCACGTCCCAGAACTCATAGGTTGAGAAAGGACAGAGGAAATAACATCTGCTCTTGGCTAATTTTCCACTGGCATGCAGTCATATGGGCATGGCAGAAAACAGGTATGAATTAGATTGCTTCTAGGTATTTTTCACTTAAACCAGAGATGAGGCAACTTTAGTATCAAGGAGGCATAATCTGAAGAAAAAAAAATCAAACAGCTTTTTTTTTTTTTTTAATTTTTATAATAGATACATTTCCACCAGGTGTAGAAATCTAAACTGTTAATGCACTTTTTCAAGAGCAAGAAGAAAGGTTGTCTTAGGCATCTAGTTGTTAGGTGTCCAGATTATAAAGTTAAAACTTGTAGTATGCTCAGGGAAGAGACATTAAAAATTGCCTTTCCTCAGAAATGTAACTATGGGAAGGAATTTGATAAATACCCCATCAACAGTTTCAGGTTATTCAGAGAAAGAGTAGTGATAGCCAGGTAAGGCAGTAAATGACTCTTGGCTGGCTAAAAATTTGTGAAATCGTGAATTTGTGAGCAAATGGGCCCTGCTGGCATGGTCAGCTCCCCAGCTGTGGTCTGCTTACAAAGCAACAGGCAGGTTTGAGTCTGTAACTGTTTTGAGATAAAATAACCAAAATCTGGTGCTATTAGCACAGTGTTATAGGTGCTTTACCATGTACCAGTTTCGGACATGCATGTGGTATGTAAGTGGGAATTCAACATTAAAATGGAAATAAAGATTTTGATATCTATCCTGAGCTAGCACCAACTCTAAGAACACAAAACCGTTACCTTTCTTCACAAATTTTGGAAATCTCATCTGCCTTGCATATCTTTGAGTTTCCTTATACATAAATACTTTCAGTAAGGTCAGTTTCTCATCTTGGCAAAAGGGGCTTCTAAATGTCCATTAGAAATAATAGCATTTTGGTCCTTACCTCGCCCTCAGTGCTACAGGCAAACTGTAGCAAACAAAAAGTCTCATCGAATTTCATATGTTCATGCCCTCATGTATCTTGAGATGATTTTTATACTTATTAATTTATTTTATACAAATGACCTTGCTGCATCTTAAGCCATCCTGTAGGAGAAACAAAAGCAATCAGAGATAGCTGATAGTCTTGAATGTTTTTTTCTATGTAGAAAGTGTGTTCATACTGATTTATCTGGTTACATGCTGGTCTCTGAAGGCATAACTCTACTATAGTAATGGGAAGAATGGTATCATACTCCTGGACCTCATTCTGTCTTTGGTCTGGCTGTCTCAAAGAGGTTGTACCAGTGAAGGTGCAAGGTGCAGCAACATTTACAGGCATGGTGAATTTGCTGTTACCCCCTCCTGAGCTGACAGATAGCCACAGGAAGGTCATAGCTAGAGAGAAAGCATGGACCCTTTCCTGGGATGGTTCAAGAGCCGATGTTAACATTTGGATGACGTGATGCTCCTCAGTGTAACCTGTGAGTCTGTGTGCTTGATGCACCATAAACCTCATATTCCTGCAGTGTCTTCGCTGCTGCTGTCACACCCTCCTGTTGTACTAAAGTCTGTATTTCAGTGGGCAAACCTCATTATAAGGGAGGCATTTTTTTGAGACAATATGTTTTTTCATTGGCAATTGTATGATACTAGGTGCATTGGAATGTTAGGGAGAAACACTGCCAAGCTAGAACTTCTCACAGCCTTCAGATGGGCATAACTTTTTATAGAAATATTATTACTTTCTGTCAGTTCTACAGTGTTTTAAAATATGGGGAGATTATCTAGTTTTTGCTACCGTGTTACTAAGAGGCTGAAAATCTACATGTCTGGAAATGAATTGATGAAGACAAATATATCACCTTTATTGATTTTAGGCAACACTCTTTTATGAAAAATAATAAAACAAATTATATATAACTATGACAAAGCAGCAGCACACAGGAAGTAGAGCAAACACACTGCAGGTACTGATGTTTGCCTGAAGGGAAATACACTGTGACCAATTAATGCCGTAGAAGCCTCTTGTTGTAAGATATCACTGTAGCCTTTCTTGTAGCTGCAGCATTTTATAGTAAAAATGTAGATCTTGTCATGGTCTAGGCACTCAGGTTATTTTTCTGTGACTGGTTTGATGTCTGTTTAATTAGAGCTTTGCACAGTGTTACCTGATTTCATCCTTTTTCTGTTTACATATTTAGGCCCTAATCCTGCCACTGGATTTGTTCAAATGGACCTTGCTAGCCATGGGGCCTGAGTGAGTTGATGGGACTCCTGGATGACTGCGAGTTCCTACTCTGAAGATCTGACTGTAGGCCTGAACCTAAATTTTTATTTCCTTCCCCTGTCTATTTGCTTCTAATTGATGAAAATTATCCAGGAAACAGTATTGTCTTTGAATCTTATGCACATCACTTTAGTAGCACTCAGATGCTGTGTGTTTGGGATGTTGTCAGACATTGCTAAAATATTTGTGTTCTGTCATGTACCAATATCTCATGATTGCTCTGATTATTGTGTTATATTTTTACATTTAGTATATTCGTATCTAAAATGGAGTTCATCACCTGTGTTTTCAGTCATTGTGGTATTTCTCTTAACTCAGATTTTTTAGTCAGAGTAACTGTTGAAACTATTTAGAACTTTTTTCAAGATGTGAGTAGATTTGTTTTTTCTTTGGTGGACAGAGTATATCTATTTTATTTTATTTTGCAAACTTAGTAGCCTACTATTACTGAAAGTTTTCAATATGATGATACTCTAATGCAGATCAATAAAATAAATAGGAAAAGGCATAAACTTTTACTAGATCTCCTATTGCTTTTCTATTTCCGTGGCTGTGATTACATGATGTACAGCTGAGAGTGAGGATATTTTTATTTTTTTGTGAGCCAGTGAATATCTTTTGATTACACCGAGTGCTGTTCCCTGTCTATTCCATATGACCGTGTTGCAGTTTCACTGAGTACTAAACTTATAGCCCTGACAGAAGCTGGAAAGGACTTTGCAAAATCACATTAAAAGAGTTTGAGAGGGAAAACAGAACTATTTCATCTCTAGGCGTGTTAGTATTTATTTTGTATATACTTTTAAAAGCAAATATGTAGCAATATATGATGATTAACATATTAAAGGATCAAAACTTTCTCTGTATATAGAGTATGAGAAAAACCTTCTTTGTTTTGTTGGTTTATTACAGTGCTTACAGAAGCACTGTAAGCTAAGATCTTCACAGTATTTGATGAATTTTTGCATATTCCCAGAACAACAGAAAAGCACTGCTCTCCTGTTTGACCAAGGAGAAAACTGAGCCAGTTGTTCAGTCAGTAGTAAAGTCAATGTTATTAATTGGATTCTCCTGCCTTTTAACCATTTGCCTCTGGCTCTATTTCTCCCTCAAGAGCCAAACCTTCCATTATCATCATCTGTTTTGCATTTCTGTGTGAAAGGCCTAAGGTGTTTCGGTTTGGACTCCCAGAAAATGAGGAAGACAAGGTTGGTGGCCATCTGCCAAGGTGCTTGGTCTGACTTGCTCCTTGCTCACAGAAGCCGATGGCAAAGGCAGAACTGAGTGTTCCTGTGTGGCATTCAACTGCCTTAACCACATGCCCATCGCTCTCTTCCTGTAGTTGTCTGTCTTGTTCTCTGCATAACTCCTAGAGCAAACACATATACCAACCTATAAATAATCTAATTCGATACACAACCCTGATTCATTTCCTGAGCTGCATGTCCTGCACACACAGGGCGGCCGCGATCCTGTGGAAAAATTCAGCAGAGCGCATGAGGCCGAATGCTAAGGCTGTTAAGTGTTTAAACTTTGCAATGAAATGGGGTTCCTTTAATGTAGCTTATTATAGATGTAGCTTGAAGTATTTTTAACAAGGAACAAGAGGAAAAATGAAGGCTTTTAGAACTGGTTGTAACAGTTTCCCTGCCTGGCACGTGGATGTGAATATCCAGCTCAGTGAATTACAGAACATCAGCCGGTGGGAGGAGGCTGGCCACCTCCAGGGAGGAAGGGAAGGAAGAAGGCTGGGTAGTAAATGCTACGGGTATACTCAGTTTGCTTTTGAGTCTCAGGGAATATTTGTGTGGCATCGACTCTAGCTTTTTAGCTTTTGTTTTCTCTTCAGCATTCCCAGCTAAAGAAACTGGCTCCTTCAGAATTGCTCAGTGCTGTAGACATTGGGGGTGTTCCTGCAGTCTGCTAATAATTTAAATGAAGAAACAGAAATCAAAGGTGGGCTTTTCTTCTGTGTTCTTCTGTTGGAAAATAAGAGATGCTCCCAGAGTCTCCCAGTTCTCCCCCCAGTGAATTTCAGGGGCGATCCATGTGATCCTTGATTTCACAAATAGATAGCAAAAACTTTACTAATAGAAAATACTGCTCTCGACTTGCCCTTTTAGTCTTCTTCCCAGTCAAAATGTAGTGGCCTGCTGTGTTTTTAAGCTACCAAGGTGTGTAGGCTCCAGTGGCAGAGGTCTTATTGGAATCACAAGTTCATCTCTCTATCTTTTATGTTAGACTTCATTAGGATGATAGGTTTTTTTCAGAGAAATCTTGCCAGACCATGGGCTAGGTTTCAGGTTTTGTTAATGTCTACCTTACCTGTGGAGGGCACTTGAGATTTGGTCACTAAGCTAGTGATTTGCTATGAGGAAAACAGAACAATCTCATACTTGGCTTTTGCATGCTTTTCCCTAGTATATGCAGTCTTTCCCCTCAGCAAATTCAAATGTCCTGTAAACAGCTCAGGTGGGGATCCTGTTAGGGAAAATAGGGAAAATTTGTTCAACCCATTCACTGAAATTCGTGAAAATCAAAATGCTTGCAAAAGTGTATCAGTTCCACTGTCATTTTGTTGCAAAGAAAAAATGAAACCCCTGCTTTTAACACTGTGGGTTTTTTAATAAGTGTCAGTTTTCATCATTTCACATCTATATAGAAATTGTGAGAGCAGGATGAAACAGTCTTGATAGAACAGAATCACCTTAAGCAAGTATCTCAAGTCAACACTTTGTATCGTGAAACCATGGCCTGAAACTACTGCCTGTCATATCAGATAATGTAATCATTGATTTATTATGTTACTTAATTTTACATATTTTTATAACCTTTTAGCAGTGATGGGGTTTTTTTCTATTTTGTTTTTTTTTTCCTCTTGGTTTTGGTATTGGGGGTCTTTTTTGGAGAGGAGTGGGTGGGTTTGTTTTTTTTTTTTACCAGCACCTACTAGAACCCTGATCCATAACTTGGCTTCCAGGTACTAGGATAATACAAGTAGTAATCATACCTGCTGCTAAAAATTTTCTACATTATTTCATTTGCATTTGTTTGCCTTCAGCTTCCAGTCATTGATTCATGTTATGCCTTCTCTGATGGATTAAAGAGCTCTTTAGGACTCACTATTTTCTCCCCAGGAAGATGCTTTTACCCTGTAATCAAGTTACTTCTCTTTTTTTATTTTTTTTTAAGAAAAAGCTAAACAGATTGAGGGCTTTATGGTTCTTAATATTTTTTTTCTCATTCTCAGATGATTTTTGTGGCTCTTTTCTATCCATTCTCTATTTTTTCTTTTGAAAAAGGAGACATAAAACTGTATTTTAACTAGTCACATACACAGAAGTAAAATTACTTCTCTGGTTACTCTTGTGTTAGTATGGTTAGAAATTGATGGTTTGCAAGGTCAGATAAAATAACTACCTGATGTGACTTCTACATGTCTAGGTGTAATTATTAGAGGGCAGAAAGGATGGATTGGTTTAAAAACATTTAAATGTTTTTCAGTATTTTAAAATGATGCAAAAATCAGCAAGAGCGGATGTGCAGGAGGGGTTGCAAAAATATTTGTGAGAGGTTTTTAAGGAGATAGAAGTGAAATAAAAATAATAATTGTAAAGCAACTGTAATACATCAAAACTTAATTGCTATGTTTAAGACAGCGATACGTACTTGCTGAAATTTTATAGGACTGAATGAAAAACATTTTTTAGTAACAGACTGTTGCAGGCCACTGGAAATAGAGACAGAATGGATGTCCTTTACATCCTTTACATCCCATAAGTAGCTACTTGCTTATATTTGGAAACCCAAGAACAGTTATGTGGTCTGTTATGCTGTAATAGAAGAAATAACATAGTATTGAGAATTTCTTTTGTTACAAAAGCTGTCACCATTAAGTTATATAAGAGTTCAAACAGTCAAAATCCACAGCTTCAAAGAGGCTCTTGAAAGTTTTACTGCTTCAGTACTTCTTTCCAAAGGAGTGGCTATTCATTTTTATTTTTATTCATACTTGGAGACAAAGTTGAGTTAAATTTACCTGAAGGAGACTAATCAGATGCCTTCCTGGTCAATGCATCTCAGCTTACCCAATAACTTTTATGTGTATCGTGCATATCAGCATCTGAATTAAACCTGCACTCCCAGCCCCACACTTATTCCTCCTGGAAACTATCAGATTTTCATTAAATTGAACTGCAGACTGTTTAAACTCTCAGTGCTACTCATCAGCTTAATGCAAGTTTGTCTGATGTTGTGTCTCACAAAAATTGGAGGTCTTTCTGTCTGAACTGACTTGCTTTTTGATTTCAAAGGGAGCATGTCTTTCTGTTATGGCAACATCCCTTCCCTCCGTAAAACTTGGGGCATATTCAATAAAGGACTTCATTTAGTACAGCAAAATGAAAGTTCATGGAAACATGGTAAATGAGGAAAAAAATGAGAATTAGAACGAGGTAAAACACTCAAAATCTTCTAAAAATCCTGGAAAAGAAGTAAAGGTGAGTAAGGACTGAATAGAAAGGCAAATGGCCTCTAGTTTAAAAAGTGCTGAGATAAATAGATTTAGACTACAAGTTTATGTATGTGAGTTAATAAAAAAGTTACTACGCAGATTTCAGTAGCACTGGGTAGAAGTTGCCCTGTGCAATGATGAACTTATAGAGCCCTTTGAAAACACCTATTTGCTGTTGGAAAAAGATGAGGGAAGTGGGCATTCCCTTGAGCGCCTTCTGGTGTCACAGGCTTAGTCAATATAAAGTATGTAATTTCTTACATCCTAGGTTGCCTCAGTTTCTTCTCCTGAGTTTCCCAAATCCTGGAATAGAACCATTAAATAAAGGGAGATGACAGCTCTGGGAAAGAAGGTAGTAAAAGAAACAGGATTGATTATGATAAAAGCTGGAGAGAGTCTTTGTGAGAATACTAGTGTGACTTCATTTCTCTGAACAGCCATTTAAGAGGTGATCCTCCTTCCTAAACCAGTAATAAATTGGGATGGCTGCGTATAGTGGTAGGTATTTGACCAGTGCAGCACCCAATGCAGTGCAGTATATACTGGATAACTATTCTGGGAGTGGGGGGAGAGGGGTTGTAGCTAGAAATTACTTTTCCATTAAATAATGTTACTAAGGAGTATTCAGTGAGCAGGTACACCTGCCACAGTACACTTTTCAGCTTATATTTGCACAGGAATGTGGAGAAGAGGAGAGAAAGGAGGGAGATGGAAAAAGGATAACAGCTTTTTGAGGCTTCTTGTGCTCTTCCAGGATATGTTCCTTGCTGTCCCTAAGTGGTTCTCCGATAACTTGTAGTACTTGTAATCTTCCTGGAGCACCATGTCTCATTGGGAAGTTAGCAAGTTCATTAAGTTTCTCAGTATGTGGACAATCCCTTGGCTGAATGAGAAACACTCCATTATGTAGCGCTCCTTGTGAGGGATGAGGCAGACACTACTTATTGACAGCCACGTACACTTGGCCGTACTCAGCAAAAGGGTAAGACTGTCCTGTCAAACTATGCAAGTTCCTTTTTTTGAAGCTGTTAACAAATGGTTGTTTCCTCCAGCAGTTCCTGTAACTGTGTGCAGTCTACATCACAGTAGATGCTGGGTAGATACTAAGTAGTAATGTGTGCTGCATCCCCTGTTTTTCTGGATATCAACATCCCGTAAGTTCACATTATTTTCCTGTTTTGTGGAGATAAGTCTGTGGTAGGCTTTCTAATATGTTGGTGTTGAGGTGTCATCTTCATATTCAGAAGCAGATGGTTTAGCCTGTGTTGCAGAAAGAGATAGAGTCTCGTATAAAGGATCAGAGTAGAGGTCAGGTGATGTTTGTATATTGTGTATTTTCAGAAAACACATAGATAAGGGAATAGTAGCTCTGTCCCAGCACTATACGTGGCTCAACAAATCTTTCCAATTTGACATGTAGCACTGAGGTCTATCTAAAGGAGTCCTGGATGTGAGAGAACATATCTTGTTGAATCTTTTGGGCTGGATAAAGTAGGAAGGAAGGGATTCCCAGGTATTTTTCATCTCCTTAGGCCTGGTTGGATCCTGCTTGTTCAGATGTAGAAGTCTAATAGTGGTGTCAGCATCAGAAGCTTAATTGTCTCTAGACTGGAGTGAGGGAGACTGAGTACTGACACCTTTAGAGGAGTGTTTATGAAGGTGGACAGTAGCATTTTGGGTTTATTAGAAGCAGCTGTTAACTCTTATCTCAGTGGTAGGCTTGAGTGTACAATACATAAATGATCCGGATATTTTGGAGGGAATTGAATATTTGATGCCATGTTTCCAGAAAGTTGAAGAGATAAGTGAATGTTGCACTGCATGTTGTGCTCTCAGCAAAGCAAACATCTCAGCAGGTCAGCGATTTCAGAAATAGTGCAGTCCTGAAAGAACATTTTTAAACTCCTTTCTGCTGTTGAAGCTGAACAGAGTTCCCATCTGTCTGAAACTCCACATCAGGAGCTTCACAGAAGCACTTAAAGAAGTGATGTACTTATGCATAAGCAATAAGATGCTAAAGGACTCATATTTCATAGTAGTAAAGCTCTTAACCTTACCATGAAATCATTACTTTCTATACACATATTCACTGTAAAAAATGCTCGTGATAATACTGATGACCAGAAGAAAAGTCCATACTGATGTATCTTCATCATTTTTGCCCACTTCCTGAGGTGAAAAGTGTGAGTATACACTTTTGCTGTGAAAATCTGTTTACTTGGACACTTTACTGTATATCTGTTAATTCCTTAAGAAGCATGCAAATTTTCATGTTACCCATTTCGTGGATAAAAGCACTGTGTAACTACTGACCCTGATTTAAGAATGTATCAGCTCTAGAAACGATGGAATTGTCTGCAGGGCTCACATGTCAACAAAAATCAGCTGGTTCACACATGAAGCTTGGCGAGGAAATCACTGCAGCGGCACCAGTGCCATCCCTGCTCCCTGCCTGCCTCTCCCAGACCGCTTCCTTGAGTCAGCCGAGGTTACCTTGTGTGCCTGCCACTCCTCCAGTTACCACTCACTTGCACACCACTAGCCAGCCACTCATCTGCAGTGGGTGGACAAATGGCCTTCTGAAACCCTGTTGGTTAATAGAGAGAGACAGTTATATATACAGGTTACCTGACACAATGTGAGCAAATCCAGACAGAAAGGTAAACCAAAGCAGTTTCCATACATTGTTACTATTTGCAGACACTCCAAGTCTCATTTCTTTTAATGGAGTCTTTCTCTTTAGAAATGATTTTAAGGAAATATTTAAAGTATCTCACAAAAATTTCAAATAAGACACCAGAGGAAAAAGATTGGCTGTAAGTCTGCATCTAATAAGCAAGTGAGAACTGTGTTTATTTGGGCTGTCTACAGGCTGGCACTGCAGCCTCAGGAAAAGGGCAAATATGGCCAGTGCTTTTCTTCAAATATGCTGTGAACAACCTATCAACTGTGTGGCTGGAAGTGTTTGGAGGCAGCAGTGACAACCAAAATTACCAGCAGCTCCATCATAAATACGTGTGCCCGGGTGCCCTGACTCTGCAGATGTTTTGCTCCCACTTTGAGCTGAAAAATGTAACATTTTTATTGAAAAAGGCTTTCAGATCTCGTTAAAAATAGCCTAATGGGAGCTTTGGATTTGACTGACAAGCTAGTTGTTATTGTGACATTTTGCCTGTAACAGCCTCTTAATTTTGACCCAAAGAAACAATGATCTCATTCCTTGGGAGGGAGGACGGAGTGACAAAATCTGGAGGTCCCGTGACGACACTGAATCTCTTCATTATCAAAGCAAGTTATGAAATCATCTGCCTTTCAGCCAAAACCACTGGGGAGTAAACAGAGTCCTTCACAGAAGGCACAATTTGCAAGAGAAGGTGGGGGACAGGGGAGGTGTGCTGCCCCGCATCCTGTGTCTCCCAGAATTGATGCAAGTGCATTTCCCCACCTCTGTCAGCAATCACAGCACTAAAGTGGGCAGAAATTTTTAAGATTCTTTATATACTGTGACTTCCTCAAAAATTCTGCTGGAGCAGTCTCACCGAGGTGTTTCATGGTTATTTTGCAAGCAGGGAAGAATGAGATTCCCACTCTGCATCTCTCTGGATCAGGCTTTACTGCCAGCCAGGTAGTCTGTACTTCTTGGGATTCTGCATCCTCATTTGTCTTTGCTGAGAGCTACATGGGGGATGATCTGAAGTGAGAGGATAATTTTAATAAAATAAAACTGTTTTCATCATTTGGTTGGAACTTTTCTGTTCCTACTCAGCAATACATTGTTAAGAAGAACAGTTCTGTCTTTAGAGAGGCCTTTCTCTGTTAATTCTTAAGAAAAATGGAAAACAAAAAGATGCTTTAAGAAAAGGATGAGAGTGTAGCTGATGTTTCCATCCAAGTTCAGCTTGCCTTGAATGGAAAATGAGTTGAACCAAAAGGCTCCTTACTGATATTTCCACTAGTTTCCAAGTGAGTAGCTACAAAGGATATCGTAAAACCTGAAGTATTTTAAAACATTTATCTAAATTGAGATCATAATCTTATTCCTGCTTTGCAATATGACATCCAATCCGTGTGACTTTTCCCAAAGTATACTCTAGTTTGCAAAACACAAAAATTACTAAATAGAGGTTTTGAAACTTCCTGTGCAGATGCGTACTTTTTTTTCCTGGAGCAGTTGTACTGGGCTGTTATACCCAAATATTCTGTGGGCAAAGCCTTTGTGCATGGAGTCAAAGGTGTCTTGTGTTATCCAGGTGATCTCAGTGACTGCTCCTATCTTGTGAAGTGTAATTTGAAACAGATTTGAACTTCAGTGAGGTTTGCAGAAGAAGGCATGTTTGCAAAGTATCAGAAGGGATGTGGCACAGCATGAACAAGAGAAGAAACATATACTGCTTCCGTAAAACTGCTACTGTCTGCAACCAATGAGTAAATTCTTTTTTTTGGTGTGTGTCATCAAGGGCTGCAGATGAAACCCACCAAGATATGCAAACCTGTACGGGCCTTAGCATATAACCAGCAGAGATGAAGGAAAACCTTTACAGGAGTATGTCATGTAATCAAAACCTCCTCATCGCTTGCCTTTTACTAAAGTTTTCTCTATAGACCAGCTGGGAATAAAAGCATTTCTTTGCCTTCCTTTCAGGTTTGGTTTTCACAGAGGAAGCTTTAAAGAAGTTCAGTATGTGCAAAGCTATCAGCTTCTGCATGCTAGGCTATTTAAGTGCTAGTTATTTTTACAATTTTCTTCTGCTTCATATTCTGTATAAAGGTTTAAACTTCAAGACACAAATCAGAAAAAAAAACCCTCAAACAAAACTGAAACACCTAAACCCTTTCCTTTAGACAAACATTAGTGTTCCTTACTGATCATGTATTTTTGCAGGATTTCAGATAGCAGAACTACTGTCTTTCTATCTCCACTGGCACTTCACAAATGAGGCAGTTTAGAATTAGGGTCATTACTGGTGCACCATTCCATGAAGCACCATGCCTTGCCAAATGATTGATAATTGCGATAGAAGATTTGAAATTTGTTTGCCTTCTCACCAGCAGTATCTTGAAAGAAGTGTCAGCTCATGGAGAAGAAAGGTGGGGTTGGGCCCTGGATCTAGAACAGAAATTACTGGACTTCAGAATATATCTTAAAAAATATTCTTATGTTGAAACTGTTTTTACACTGTCAGTATGAGTAACAGGTGACATTAAGAGGTGGTCTGTATGATCCTTAAGTCTTTCAGGCCACCTAAACATGAAAATAGGACAAATCTTTGTATGTCAAATCACAGCCTCTTCCAAAAGTTCATAGATAGAAGATTTTGAGAGAGTGTGATAATTAAGTAGATTATTGAAATCAACTCTTTAGACATGAGTATTTGTGACCAAGGTACACCTCTTTTCACTCGAGTTTCTGATACCACAGTAAGAGTTTGAAAATGCCTTTCGGGGCAGAGCAGTGGATTTGGGTTTTTCACAACAGCGCTCCTCCCAGGCTTGTTTGCATCAATAAAGCAGATGTAAACAGCGAAGCTCAGGTAAAGGGGTATTTCTCCTGTTCACTTGTCCTCTACAGATGACTTGTGCGGTGCAAGTGACAGTAAAAAAGCAGGGAGAAGAGCGGCAGCGAAGGACAGGTGAGATATGGCTCAGCTCGGCCCTGCAGCGGGATGCTCGGGAACCATCTCTGCGGGATCGCTGAGAACTTGGGGCCGGGGGAGGTGGGGGGCGCTACCTGGCCTTTCCAGCGTGTTCCTTGTCACACAGGGGCGAAAAAAAGCAAACCCAGTACCTGCCGGTTCTTGCTCTTACAGGTGAGTTACCCATTTCTAGGAAAAAAAAAAAAAAAAGAAAGAAAAGAAATCGGATAAACTCCCAAACAACAAAACAAAACATACTCCCCTCCCAAGGTCGAGGAGGGGGCAGCGCCGCGGACGCCGCCGCGGCAGCGCAGGACAGCGCCGTGCGCCGTCTGGAGCCGGGCGAGAGGAGCAGGAGCACGCGGGCTCGGCGCGGCTCCCGGGCCCCGGCTGTGCCGCGGTTTCCGCGGCTGGGCGGCGCGGGAGCGCCCACGGCGGCGGTGCCTCGCTCCCCCCGGCGGGGCGGGCGCGGGGTCCGCCCGGGGCTGCGGGGGGCGGGCGCGGGTGCGGCGGGCCCCGCGGCCCTGGGAGCTGGCAGTGCCGCGCTCGGGCCCCGCCGCCGCCCGGCTCCCTGCGCTCACTTTTATATTTGCGCGCCCTTTCCCTGCTCGGTGACGTGTCCCGCGCCGCGCCCAACCCGCGCCGCGCTCTGGTCAGGACAATGGGAGCGCCTCGGCCAATGGGCGCGGCGCTCGGCTTGGCGGCGGCCAATGGGCGCGGGGCTGTGCTGAGAGTAATGTTACCAGCGCCGCGAGTGTGAGGAGGCTGCGTATCGATCCCGCGCTCAGCCATTGCGGTGCACCGGGCTGCACAGCGACCCAGCCAGCGCTGGGGCCGGGCGGGCGGCCGCGGGAGCGTCTCTGGGGCTCGGGGCCGAGCTAGGGCTGCGTGCCGACTCTGTCTGACACGGGTGAGTACGCGCTGGGGGCCGCCGGGCCGGCCGGGCGCGCTCGCCCGCCCGCTCGCAGCCGGGCGGTGAGCCGGAGCTGGCCGTCGTGCCTCCGCCGCCGCCGCCGCCGCCTGACCGCGGAGCGCGGGGCAGCGCCGGCTCGGGCGTCCGCACACAAAGGCGAGCGGGGCTGTGCCCGGGAGACCCTTTCCTGGGCGGCGAGCCCCCCGGCCGGGGCGGGGCGGGGGCGGCGGGCGACTTCGGGAGAGCGGGGCGGCGGGAGGCAGGGAGCGAGAGGGGGAGAGAGACGGGCGAAGGGAACCGGGCGAGTGACCGGGGGTCGCCCGCCGCGGGGGGCGAGGGCCGCGCCGTGCCCCGCCGTAAGCCGCTTACACGGTGCCTCGCCGTAGCCATCGCCGCGGCGGCGGAGCAGGCGGCAGGGCGGCGGGGGCTCCGGGCGGGC
>JAWWES010000001.1:46882964-46899920 GCA_035583135.1 Lophotriccus pileatus | reverse complement strand
CTGACCGGGAATCGAACCCGCGGTCTCAAGGGTACCAGCCCTGCGTCTTAACCACTAGACCACCGGGGGCTCCCCCCTGAACATTACGATAATTGATACACACAGATGCGTTTTAAAATTTATTCTTGGGATAATGACAAAACAGTAAGGAGATGCTAGTTTTAGACGTGTTTTTCCTAGACCTACTTTGTGTCCATCTCCTTTCTAGTAATAAACTTAGTTAATTATACATATAAAGCAGCTTGTCATACAGTTTTTTTAATTATTAAAGCTAAATCCCGTTGTCATATAATTGGAGCTTCAGAATTCTGTTGTGCACACAGGGTTTGCTGCGCGTGGTTGTATTTCTAGAGGCAGATTCCCATCCCAAGGATGTGGGAGCCAAGGGAGGAGGGCATGCGCATTAGAATCCCCCGATGATGCTTTACAGTGGGTCAGTGACCACCTATAGCTAATGTGTAGCACATACGTCTGTCCATGTGCCATGGCCTTCCTCTGGGTATTGCTTCTGCTGGCAAACAAATCCATTTTAAAATCTCGGCACTGTAGTGAGCAAGGTGGAACCTTTGAGCCCTGATAACGTGCTGGAGAGGAGTTTGTGTACAGTATCATGGTAATTGTACATACAGCTGAGGCAATTCATAAGACATTTTCTTTAAATGATAGAATTATTAGTCTTCATACAGAGATCCTTTAATTTTCACTAGTATTGTCTTTATTTCTTACACTTACAAGTGGGTTTTTAGGGTGGAGTTATCTCAGTATAAGGACACTGCTTGGCCTTTGACTTCGTGGCTATTGTATCTTCTCAAAATTTCATGCTGAGCTTCAAGGGAGTCCAAGGGACCTGTAATATTAGTGGTGTGGTGTTTATTAGGTGGCAGCTATTTAAAGATTTGTACCATCAGCATAGACTTGTTGACATTGCTCTGTAGCTGGTGTGTTTAGGTCTCGTAGGTCAATTCTCTTACCTAATTTTTCTTACTATTGTGGCACAAAGTTGGGAAGTCTTAACTGCTTTTCTGACTTGGCCTTCCAGGTACGGTTCTGACTTCCCTGTAACAGGAACTGAGTTTTGTGCATTACAAACTACTAGAATAAATTTACTGTGTGCAGAAGGTGGCACTGTCTACCCTTTAATCAAGCTCTTATACCTTTTATTTTGTATATTTCAGGCAGAATTCTGTGTAACTGCTCTTCGCTGAGGCGTAACGTTGGAACTGTTAGGCTGGGTCATTCTGTGTGTTCTGGGGGGATAATCACAGTTTTCTGCCTGAAACAAGGGTTTTCCTGTGCATTTCTTTAGGCATTGTAGAAGGTAGGGCTAGAAAGGGACCTTAAGAGGTCTCCCTACTTCATTTCCTTGTGGGATAGTGGACTCAGCTGTGCCTTTATCATCAGAGGCAGCAACTTTTCCATCCTGTTCACAGAAGCCTAACAGTGGAGATTCCTTAGCAGTCGTAAGCAGTGTGTTCTGTTGTGCAAGTATTCTTTTTGTGTCAGAGGGTTTCCCTTTCTTCAGCATTGGGCTTCAGTTCACCTTGCAACTGAAGCTGCAGCTCCCAGTCCTACCCCAGTGGATGTGGAGAAGGGGCAGATACTTGGCTTGCTCTGGTTTCACAAGTAATGTTTGGAAGTGGCTCAGACTGCTTGGTTGGTTAAATCTTTGAGATTCTTCCTGCTTTTTTTCTCCAAGGATATTGCTGCATACCGGGCCAAAGGGAAGGTTGATGGAGGCAAAAAAGTAGTTGCCAAGGCTGAGAAGAGCAAGAAGAAGAAGGAGGAGGAGGAAGATGAGGATGAAGATGAAGAGGATGAAGATGATGAAGAGGAGGAGGAAGAGGAGGATGAAGATGATGATGATGATGAATAAGTCTCTTTTAGAGCAATTTCTTTCTTGTCTATAAAGCATTTAACCCCCCTGTACACAACTCACTCCTTTTAAAGAAAACAAAATTGAAATGTAAGGCTGTGTAAGATTTGTTTTTAAACTGTACAGTGTCTCTTTTTTTGTATAGTTAACACACTACCGAATGTGTCTTTAGATAGCCCTGTCCTTAGTGGTATTTCAATGGCCACTAACCTTGCCTGGTACAGTGTGGGGGTTGTAAATTGGCATGGGAGTTATAAAGCAGGTTCTTGTTGGTGCACAGCACAAATTAGTTATATTCGGGGATGTAGTTCATTTCTCATCTTCAGTTGTCTCTGATGCATCATAAAAATAATTGTTGTTCTGTTAACTGAATACCACTCTGTAATTGCAAAAAGGAAGAAAAAAAAGTTGCAGCTGTTTTGTTGACATTCTGAATGCTTCTAAGTAAATACAATTTTTTTTTTATTAGTATTGTTGTCCTTTTAATAGGTGCCCTTGAGAATCACACTTTTTCTTTTCTCTCTCTTTTTTTTTTTTTTTTTTTTTTGAGGGGAACTCATCTTTTGCTTTATTGAATGCCCATATGGGATCACGGGAATATTACAGTTTTCATCTTTCATATAACCAGCTGATAAACAAAGCTTTGATCTGCATACCCTGCATTATCATGATAGGGTAAGAAAAGAAATATATAGGCATATGATGAAAGAATATACTTCCATAACTGGAAACAAAACAAAAAAATTCAATCTCAGCAAACTGATAACTTGTTCTGATTTTTGTGAAATGTAATATTCTATTGAGTTGCATGAATTTACCAGTCTTGGAGAGTTGAGAAGTACAGAGTTCGATTTTGCAGAAATTAAATACTTTGGGGGGTGGGGAGGGAGGGAATGTTAAATTTTGTCCTAGAAGGACCCATAGGAAGAGTGTATGTCCATCCGGTGTAGAGAAATTTACACGTGTGACTCTGTTACCATGTAATGGAAGTTATATTTGTAAATCTCTGAACACCTGCGAGTGATGAGCGTACCTAAAATGTGTAAAGTTAAAAGCATGAAATGACCATATTATTTTTTGGTGACAGGTCTGGTGATGGCCACGGGCTTTATACCATGAAACTCCTGGTAGCAAATGGCCCACAAGAAATGAATTTTCTTTCTAAGATTTCTATAAATGATACCATTATTATTTGTTAAATCTATGTAAATTCATATTTGTATTCTTGAAATTCTAGTTTTAGCCCTTTAAAAAAAGTTGTATATTGTCTCAAATTGAAAATGAGATAAGATGTATTTTTCCTGTTAGGTTTTATACCGCACTCTTGATGTTTGCCCATTTTTAAGTTAAATATAGTTGTATGGAAAAGTACATTTTATTAAATTTTGCATTAAAAAGTTAAATGTTTATGGTATACCAACAATGTCTAATTTGGTCAAATACAGTTCTCTTCCAAAACCAAAGCTAAGGGGTTTTTTGCATATTTAGTAAAACTTCAAGTGCTGGCAGCTGTAACTATTTTCACATATACCTGCTTACCAGTTTGGGGGACAATTTGGCAATTTTGTGGTTACAAAATTATGGTTCTCTTAAGTGCCAGTGTTTAAAAAAAAAAAAAAAAAGCATTCTTGTAATTTTACACGCTTTTGTGATGGAGTATTGTTTTGTTATACAATTTTGACTTTCAGATTCTTATTTCAATTTGCATTTATGTATAACTTCAGGAGAAATACTGAACATCTGAAATCCTGGATGATACTAATAAACTAATAATTGCAGAGGTTTTAAATACTTAAGTTAAATGGCTCACTTAATATCCTAAGGATTTGGGGGTTTTTTGTGTGTTGGTGTTCTCAGATATGTACATCCCTGCTTTCTGTTTCAAGCAGAAGAATGATGCTATTTGCAAGGTCTCAACATAGAAAGCTTAGGACAGACAGACTTTTTTTCTCCTTAAACTGGATATTACACATTCAAATGCTCGTAACTGATGACAAATAAATTTTCTGTGCTGAAGGGTTTTTTTGTTTCCCTAGGTCATCGGAGGAAAGTAGACACATTTCTTGTTCTTGGAACAAACATACTAAATGAGATCCCTGTAATCTTGTGCCTTTGTTCTCAGTGTTTGATGTTGACAGAAGTAACTTAGAGGATTCAGCTTCACTAAAGAGGCTGATGTTGGGTAGGAGGAGCACCAGCACTTAAATAATCCTCTTGGTCAAAACTCTGATTCTTGACACAGATAGATCAGACTTGACCATTCCAAGATTCCTTGATCTGAGGTCAGTTACTGCTGAGACTTGAGCTTGAATATGCCTCCCCTTGATCTTTAAAAGTGAGTGCTTTCTGGGGAATAATGAGCAGTGAAATTGCAATCGTGTAGGCAGTGGTTCCCTGCAAAGGAAATTGGACAGCACTGGCATCACTGTCAAAACAGTAAAAAAGCGTTTCCTAGGGCTTTAACCTTCACATAAATGCTAAATGCTTGATGTAGAGGAGAAAAAAGGCTTTTTTCTATTCTAAACAACAAAAATGTGTTGGTCTGGAGAGAACTTGAATGTTAATAAGTGGTAGTAATGATACCTTGAATGTCAAATAGAGCCAGAATTATTTTATGGGTATTTATCTCAGGTTGGTCCTGAAAGGAGATACATCTGCAGCCACTTGCTTTCTAGGTATGCTCTGTAACTTTAAACTGCTTTAATTAAACATAGAGGCAGCGTTCATCCTGTCTGCCAAGCTTTTAGCAATCATACCAGCCCTAGTAAAAAGTTTGAGCTAATTTCACAAAAAGTTTCTGTCCAGGCAGATGGGCCCCTGCAAACCTAAACTAACGGGTGTGAAGTGGCTGATTTCTGCAGCCTATTTGGGGTGCTGCTGGCACTGCTGACACTGAGTCTCTTTACAGCTGCTTTTATCAGTGTAACCAGCCCATTGTGAAGGATGAGAAAGGCCAAGGAATAGCTGGGTTTAGGCTTGCTAGAAAGTGGGAAGATGGATTTGAGTGACTCCTCCAGCGAGGAGCCAGGCAGACTGCAGCCACAGCATTAGGTTCTCTAGATGGGTGGCAAGCCGAGATTGGAAAAAACCTCTCCTAATTCTTGCTAGCCTAAGGGTTAGACCTGCTAGTTAGAATAAACATTCCCATTCTGCCTTCCCAGCTATGCCTGACAGGAGATTAAAGGAATAAAGGCAGTGTGCTGTGTTGGGTTATAATGCATTATTCAATAGAGTGTAACAGACGCGGCAAAATACAAAGATAGTATTTAATACAAGAGACGATTAATTTTCACTGTTTCCACACTGTGCCATTAGCAGCTGACTAGCTACAGGCTTTTAGGACTCAAAATGTACCAACTGTTTCATTAATAACAGCAAGATGCCAAATACTGTCAAACAACATTGCTTTATGATATTCTTTAGCTTTACAGGTCTGCCCTTGACTACAGATCACATCTTTTTGGGGCTGCTTTAGAAGAAAATAACTGTGTGCCATTTTCCTTTGTCAGGCTGCAGTGGACATTATTTTAGCACCTGAAATACATTTAAGGGACGTTTTACAAATGTGTCAGTCCAATGTGGTACCTAAATGTGTGTGTGTGTTTTCCCCAGATTTTGCTACGGGATTGCACCCTGCATCTGAAAACCCCTTTTGAGATGGTATTAGTCTGGAATAGATTCACTTTAAATTAACACCAGCCTTTATTCCAAAATAATGTACTTGTAGATAAGCTGTCAGATTTTCTTCCAATATTGGAATAAGAAAAAAACAGGAAAAGTAAATCTCTTGAGGGTTTTTATCATTTTTCTGAAGTTGTCTTGTATTTTTTATTTTGTATATGTCGTGCTCTGGCTTTTCTCTTGACAGTACTTCAAGCTGAAAAACAAAGATGGATTTTTTTTTTTCCCAATGAATTTATTATGAAGAATGAAGGTCAGATTGCTCTTACGGCTGCTTTGTGCTCCTGAAAAATACAGCGTGGCTCCTGCTTCGAGAGCACCTAATTTTGAAATCCATCTTGCTGAAGCAATTGCTATTAGAGGTGACCCGCAAGAGAGAAGAGCCATCCCTTTTCCCACTTTATGATGGAATAAAAGACTTAAGCGATAAATTAGCTTAGTCTACCTGTTTGCCACATCAGAAGCTCAAGCCTTCCCTGCAGCAGGAGTGCTCAAGATCAAGCCAAGCAGCAAGACGGCACAGCAGCACAGAGCAAGGAGGACAAGCAAATGTGGGGGGTTTTAGCTACACCTTTTAAAATCTTGCTTCTGTTGTTAAAAAGTGTTTGACTTAAATGACGGTCATTTGGCACAAAGGAAGTTCATCCGTGTGCTTCCAGCAGCCTTTCACCTGTTAAGGCAGCAAAACCTCAATTCCTATATTTCTGACCTCCCAAAAGGTTCCTGGTAAAAACAGGAAAGACCAAGCACTGCAGCTTGAATGCCTGGAAAGGACCCATCTCCCTGCGTATCTTACAGCAGCAAGAGGTCACCATTTAAATGCTTTTTGCAAGATGCCATTCAAAAAATTAGGGGAACCAAGGACGTGTGCTGCGATGTTTGTCAAGTGCATTTGTTACCAAGGATTAAAAACCATCCCAGCCCAGGGGGAAAATGCCTATCTCCTAAACACCAGCACTACAGGTGATGCAGTGCGGGGACACCGATGGCAACTGGAGTGGGGGGTTGCCCTGGCAGCCCCGTCCTTGCTGCCAGTTCGCTCCTGCTACTGGGGAGATGCTGGGCATGAAAACTGCCAGGAGGAAGGCGTTCCTGCCCACGGCCGCACCATGCCGAGCACAAGTCATGGGTCGTGCCAGGGTTTGGTGCTTCACACCTGGCTTGAAAATGCCAGATCCACAGGGAGCAGAGCACCAGGCTGCAAGCAGGGATAACAGGCACCAGCACTCAGGAGATTCAGCTACGCAGTTAAAAGTAAAAATCACAGTGCTCTTTTAAAAAACCTCTCGAATTTGTGTGGTGGTGATCCTAGAGGAGAGAACTTTGTTGCAAAGTGTGCGCTGGTAAATGATTGAATAGCAGTGACTCATGTTTTATTATCAGACTTGTCTGCAGCGGCGCTTACGCTCGCTTCGGTTTTGTTGATACACATTTCTATGGACGCCTGCCAATCAGGAAGGTGCTGTGAACTAGCACTGTAATGTAAAACTGGTACTGGGAGACGCAGGTGAGGACCGATCACAGCCTGAGTCCCTCAGCACGGGAGCAGCTTAAACGGCAGTTTTTTGGGACTGAAGGCTTTGGGTTTGCTATGGCACCCACCGGTGGCAAAGTGCTAGTGGGTTTGTCCTTGGGGGTGTGGGCTGAGAGGCACAGCACCCGTGAGGGTGTCGGCATTTCACAGGACTAACCCCTTGGATTCCTGCCTGGAACTGATGGCTGGTCCCAGAGTCGCACGCTGGGAGGTGTAACAGTCTCCCAGTAGGAGGCTGCTGGTAAACCTGCCTGTGGCAGGGACTCCTTGCACCAGCCCAGCTATGACTCAGACTCCTTCCAACACTGTTTCCTTTGAGGTGGAAGAGGGAAATGATCTATTTTTGGGGAGCATTTGTACCAGATGTTCAGTGACAGCAACACCATCTCTATCATTTCATGCTCTGATTCTGTGCAGGAGCACCGAGGCTCTGCCTCTGCCGGGGGTCAGCCAGTGGTGACCCTGCCCCTTCCTCCTGCCCTGCCTGACATCCCCCGCTGCCAGCTCTGCTCCAAGAGGAAGTAGTGAGTTCACCTCCCCCCAGCTGCTTGAGGCTGGATCTGCACTCCCCGGGTAGGACAGGAGTGTTGTCCGGCTGTCCCACCACCCCCAGGCAATCAGTGCCATTCCTGTGGTGCCAGGGGTGCTGGGGGACACCCCTAATACTGGGAGCAGCACCTGCCTTCCACACACCCACAACACAGAAGGGGAAACCATAATGTCAGTGCTGTCACAGGGTTCAGCATTCTCAGGATGTGCTACTGCCTGGGATTGATGCCTCTGGTCTGTTGGCCTCGACGCTCGTCTTTGAGTCCCCTGTTCCTACTGACGTGGGTTTTTCTTTCCATCTGAATCATTCAATATGACTCTGGAGCACAATGGAGCTGTGATTTTTTTCGAAGCCGCCAGCCTGCAGGAAACAGAAGGTCTCTGAATAAAAGGGAGGCTCTTGTTACAACTTCCCTGTTATTTACTGTTCCCAGTAGCAGAGAAGTAAAAAGACAATGAATGAAATGGAGGATTAATCATGCGTAGCACTGAAATATAAACAAGGAGACTACACATCCCAGAGCGCTGCTCCAAGCAATGGCTCGTGCCTGCAGCGTGCAAAAATCTTGCAGCACCAAGACCACACAGAGTGAAAATGCCTTTTTTTAATGAAAAAGGGCAGAAGGCAGAGGAGGATCCACAAGTGGTTTTTCAAAGGTAAACTTGCAAACTGGGAATTTTACATGGACTTTTCTCTGTTCAAAGCTCTCAAAAGTTGAATTCAAGTTGATATCCCCTGTGCTTAATCACTGGTCCATGACTTTTGCAGAGGAAACTCCCTATTTTCCCATCTTTCACACATTAATTATAAGAAAAGTTTAGGACAACTCCTTTGTTCCACAGAAGACTTTAAAAAATGCTTCAGAGAGAACCTACTGTGCTGCACTTTGTGTAGCTTTGCTCCTAAAAGGGGTTGTGGTCATGAGGCTTGCTCCCTTTTCCACTTGCTTTTGGGTTGGTATCCAAATACCAAAAGATTACTAATCATGTTCCTCCTTTATTTTTTTTTAATCATAGTATTAATTGAGTAAAATCTGTATTTGATTTTCAGATGTAGATTTTAAGCTTTCACCATAGTCTTTGCAAAGGTGTTGAGCACGTCAAGTTAATTGGTAATAAATTAACCTTGGGAGGTTGTTTGTGTGAGGCAGATTACATGCATACAGCTTTGTGAAGGACCTCAGTGAAGCAGAACATAGAAATGTGAAAATGAGGATGCATAATCCAAATTGCCTGAAATATCTGTAATAAACAGTTGAATCGGGTATCCAAATATCTGCACCTGTCAGGTAAGTATATTTTTCTGGCCTTGGAATGATGCATTTAATGTGAGGGTTGAAGTGAAGTGGAGAACATAACTGTAAAGCTGATAGGGAAGCTGTTCCAACAGAGCTCTAAACTGTTCTTTTTACAGTTCTCTTTTGAAAGCACACATGAAAAAGTTAGTGAAAATTTATTTGGGCCACCTGCAATAATAAAATTGAAGTGACCCAAGTCTGAAAATACCACAGTACGTCTCTAAGTGAATATAAAAAGCCAGAACATGTGATATAATTAAGCTAAGAACCAAACCCAAGCAATGTGTGTTAATACAAGACTTGGAGGATTATGAGAGTACAAGTCTGGGAAACCCAAGCGGCGGTGTTGCTTAACTAATCCCTGCTGTAACCCCGCTACCCAGCCTTGGCGGCCCGGGGCAGGCAGCGGGCAGGGAGCAGGCAGCGGGCAGGCAGGGGCACTGCCAAAGGCTCCTGGCCTTGCTGTCCCCCTGCTTGCCTGAAGGCTTTATAGCTCGCACTGAGGGATTTGTTTCACTTTCTCTTTCTGCTGTGCAGGGCTGCACTGGATGGGTTGCAACGTCCTCCATCAATTATTTACCCTGTTTGCATGGAAATCATAATAAAGTATATATTCTTTTTACTTATAGAATTAAATTTTTTTAATACTACCTCTAAAGCCATGCTGATGCTGCATTAAACTAGTCAGTGATACCCTTTTAAATGCCCTTTCGAAATACTTTCTAAGAGGGGAATTGCATTAACCTCTCAGCTGCAACTCCCCTGTTTACATACAGCAAAGGTGCTGCCAGCCTGAGCCTGCTGGGTCCATCCTGGCCAGGACAAGAAGGGTGATCCCTGCAGGTCCCACCACCCCAATCCCCCAGCACTTGCAGCCTCCAGATGACTCATCTCCAGAAGTTAGATTTGCCAGTGGTCCATGGTGGGGAAGAGTTGCCTGGAGTCTCTCATCACGGTATGAGTGCTTCGCAGACAGGTCCTTCATTGCTTGCCTATTTATTTTAGGGTAATTAATAACAGAGAGCTCCTGAGCAACCCAAATTTGCACAGTCTTTGGAGATCCAGATAATAAATTCTGTGAAGAGTCTGTTTTTAATCCTTCTACCCACTACGGCAGATGTTGGAGGATCTCAAGTCAGGATGCGGGTTTGCCGTGTGACCTGCTGGGTCCCCTGTGGTTGTGGCATCCCCTGAGCTGGAGAGACTGGTTCTGTCCCAGCATTTTCCCATGAGGATGTGCACACTGATAGCGTTGGGAGATCATGGAATCTGTGTGGCACGGGCTGACTGAACCACGCACTGCCAACACAGCCAACAGCAAACGTGGCTATAAGGATGATTTTCCAAAAAGCTGCAGTTCCTCAGGGCAGTGAAATACTGAGGTTGACTCAGTCATAGTTCATCCCTATAGTTCACCTCTATAAAAAAAACCTCCACTCCTTCAAGAAGACTTACATTCTAAACAAATGATTTTCATCGCATGCCAGTGAGTTGCTGTGAGGGAGGGAGGAGCTGTGATGGTGGTGGAGCCGACTCTGCACTGGTGTGGCCTCACCTTGAATACTGTGTGCAGTTTTGGGCACCACAGTATAAGAAAGATATTAAGCTCTTAGAGACCATCCAAAAGAGGGCAATGAAGATGGTGAACAGCCTTGAGGGGAAGCCGTGTGAGGAGCAGCTGAGGTCACCTAGCCTGTTCAGCCTGGAGAAGAGGAGACAGGGGAGACCTCATTGCAGTTACAACTTCCTTGTGAGGGGCAGAGGAGGGGCAGGCACTGATTTCTTCTCTGTGGTGACCAGTGACAGAACCCGAGGGAACGGCCTGAAGTGTCAGGGCAGGTTTAGGTTGGATATAAGAAAAAGGTTCTTCACCCAGAGGGTGGTTGGGCACTGGAACAGGCTCCCCAGGGAAGTGGTCACAGCACCAAGCCTGACAGAGTTCAAGAAGTGTTTGGATAATACCCTCAGGCACATGGTGTGACTCTTGGAGATGGTCCCCAGGGCCAGGAGTTGGACTCGATGTTCCTGGTAGGTCCCTTCCAGCTCAACATGTTCCGTGATTCTGTGACTTGAAGCAGGTACTTTGAGACCAGGAACTGCAAAATGTTACCTACATCAGCAGCACTGCCGGGGGGGGGTTGGTCAGAGTGGGGCATAAGTAAGACTGTGCTTTCGTATTTTGTTGTTGTAAGTGAGCTGCCAGATTTAATGTATTCCATTTCCAGGGGTTGATGGAAAATGCAGGGATGTTTGTGGTGCTGGATATTCAGAGAATTGCAAAGAGATAATGGTACAAGATGACCTGACTCCTGGACCTTCCCCCACTGCATCCCTGCCAGCCCAACGGGTCCATCATCAACATGGCCCCATTGTCCCCCCAGCCCCATGTGTGGCAGGTGTTGAGTGGGGCTCTTGGTGTCCACAGGGCTCCTTTTGGAAACCCAGCATGCACTGCCTACCTGCCTGCTGCTCATCCTGGCATTGAGATTTCATGGCAGTCTTGTCACATTCCACTGCTAGGAAATGCTGCTGGGACCTGTGGTTTTGGACCTCCTGGACAGACAACCCATTACTCTTACAGGCATTTTCCCTGAGGCCTCTTGAATTCAGGAGAATAAGAAGATGTTAAATGAGCTCTGAATATGAACTGAAATACTTGCATAAAATCATAGGATCATAGAATCACTTAGGTTGGAAAGGACCTTTAAAACCATTGAGTCCAACTGTTAACCCAGAGCTGCCAAATCCACCATTAAAATGCCACAGCTCACATCTTTTAAATACCTCCAGGGTTGGCAACTCCACCACTTCCCTGGGAAGCCTGTTCCAATGCTTAAAAAATGCTAATAAAGTGTGCTGGATTTTTTTTTTCCCTTTCCTCTCTAACTTTCTAGTTTCAGCTTCTGCTAGCAGAACCTTGATGAATCTTCATGATGAGAAGATTCCCAAAGTTTATAGAGCTTTGCTTGCTTTTGGACTTGGTCCCGACTACTCCAGCAAGTCACCTGGAATTTTATATGATTGCCATTATACAATAGATTGAAAAAAATAGATTATATATTGTTATAAATTTTGAGGGTCTGTCCCTGCCTGGGTCCTCACAGGCTTTAGTCTCCTTGCCAAGGCTTCCCCTGGCAGGGAGCCTTAAACCTCAACCCTCAAAATGAAGGGGAATTTCTAAAAAGGAAGGTGTGTGCTCAGTGTATCACCCAGCCAGGGCGAGGAGGAGCACAGGGGGAGGGGTGCAGGGTGCTGCCTGCCGTCCCAGACTCCTGTGCCTCTCTCCTCCTGTGTCCCCCGGGATGCCGCGGGTAATAGGAGCTGTACGAGGTGGTGACAAGCTGCCGGCATTCCGGGTGTTTGATCCGAGGAACTCACCAGTGAGACAGGAAATGTCAAGATTACATCACATGAATAATTTTTTTTAAGCCCTGGAAAAGACCTTGTTAAAGTCCGTGTCTCTGCAGTGTGATCCCAGCTCCTTTCGGTTTTGCTTTGTATTTCCACTTTATGGGAACAGGCAGGCATATCCTCCCCCCAGATATCGCTTTACTTTTCCCTTCCTTTGATTTTACAGCAGTTTTGTTCACCGTGGCCTTGCCATTCACTGGGGCTGGTGCAGCAAGTGCCCCCTTTGGGGGGTCCCCCAAAAGAAAGATGTGTGTGATGCCCACTGGGCCCTGTGGAGCAGCCCATCGCTCCAGCATCTGAAGTTCCTGGCCAAGCGCAGCCCCTGGGCCTTTGGGGATGCTGGCTGCAGCCCAGCTTATCTGCACTGGGAAAGGATGGAGAGGATGTGGGAGTGGAGCTGCCAGCCCCTTCCCCATGTGTTTGCTTATGTTCTGGGTGGGCACCCTGGGCAGCCCAACTGGGCTGCAGGGAGGTATCAAAACTTCATAGAGCAAAACTGCACCTCGTTATTCCACTGATTTTGCAAAACTCTTAAGGAGCATCCAACAGAGTATGTGACCCACACATGTTTAATTTCTTTTACAGTTTCTGTTATGATATATGCTGGATGTGTTTTTATAAAATGAAGATTTATTAGAACCTGGAATTTTATGGCTTTAAGGTTCAATTGAGTCCAGATTGTGAGTTTCTCCTTTTGGAAGAGGAGAAGAAGGTTTAAAAGCGCCCATCTGCCTGTGGCACTCATGAAACTCAAGGCCAAGGATGACACCTTTTCCCTTAAATTCTACTATGATGTCAAAGCAAAAATTTACCATCAAATATTATGTCTTCCATGTGTGATGCTGTAGGTATAGATTGCAGCAATTCCGTTGGGCTTCTTTCTTTAAAGTTATTATCTGTGCCATAAGAAAGTCAGGACTTGGTGTAGGATCCAAGGAGAAGCGGCAAGACAGCACAAACCCAAACCATGCGTAATTATTGACAATGTGCCTTCACTTCAAAACATGCTCTTGCGCTCTTTTCTCGTAAAAGCACAGCGATGCCTTTGCTCCCTGCAATGCTGAGGAAAGCAGCATGTTTTTAAAACACTGTAAGAGTAACTATTAAACACATTCCATGTATTCATGCAACATTAAGCACAAACCAAAGCATTTTCTTGGACTGTAAACATAGCTCAGTAAAGAATAACATCACTTCAGAAGAAAACTCAGACGTTTGCTCTGGGATCTGCCCAGGGAGGTGCTAGATGCCTCATCCCTGCAGACATTCAAGGCCCCTGCTCATTGACGGGGGTTTGGACTAGATGGCCCTTAGAGGTCCTTACCAACCCAAACCATTCTGTGATTCTAAGAAGTAGCTCTGTTGACTTCTGCAAAGTCATTTTTTGCCTTTGTGCCTGCCAGGCACGAGCAGGGCTGGGAGTCCTTGTACTGTGGGGTGTCAGTAAGAGAAGGTCTTATGGCTGCCTGCTCAGGAGCCTGGGGGAGCCAAAGTGTTCATCATCCACAAGCAACATGGTAAGAAAATAAGGAAATGCTGTATTTCTGCTTTGCTGCCAGTGTCAAACAGCCCAAATGCTCTGGTAGGAAACAAACAGCATCCAAGGAAGCAGAGCCTGAGTCCAGCTCTCTGGTTACCACAACATAAGTAAACAAACAAGTTTATCACAAGTAATGAGGGCATTGTGCCAGCTTCAGTTAAAATAATGAAATGAAAAAAATCAAACCCAAACCAACAAATCATTACAGCATGAGGAAAGTCCTGAATGAAATTGATTGTTCATGCCAACTCCAGAAATATATCTTGTCATAAACTAGGGCCTCCACATCTGCTTCAGCACCAGCAGATTCTTTATAAACAGCCTCTTTAATTTTATCTAACAGCCTGTTCGCAGACATGCAGTCCAAAAATACATCTCTTTTTCCTCCTCGCACTATCCTGAGTTTGGCAGGGCACCAAACATGAGGTTCAGCTCCTAGTTCAAAAAAGCCCTTCTTTAAGCATCGACTGAACTTGATTTAATAAAAACTCTGTCCAGTTTCCTCCGGGCAGCCCTAATGGGATGCAGAGCTCTGCACTTCTAAGGGGCTGTTCCGAACCTGCTCCGTGTCGGGCAGTAAGATTTTTTTTTACGGTGAAACAAAATTACTTTGCAATGGAGTTGGGGAACGTGCTGGTGTTCTCCAGAGTGTCTCCTCTGAGGAGTATAGAGCTTTGCTTTCTGCTATGCCACCCTCTGAAAATGAGAGTAAGCAGAAGCCAAGCAGAAGCCACACCATGGGATGTCCTGGTGCCACAGATTCTCCGAGGGATGCTCCAGTAATTCTGGTATCCAGCCCCCCGCTCCTCCTGGCCCTGCCTTCCCTAGAGGAAGGTGAGAAAAGCATCAAAGACCCTAATCTGGCTTCCAACCCCCAAGTTCCCCTGAGAGGGGAGATGAATCCATCATGCCCCCAGTGTGGCACTTGCACTGCCAAGTGCTTGTAGGTGCTCCTGAAGGAAAGACTGGGTATTCACTGACATGGAGGGGATGTTACATTGGGGCTTGTTCCCAGAGGTTAGCCCTGACACCAGTTGCAGGATAACCACCTTTGCACCTCCTGATGCTGATGTTCCCAAGCACAGCACCGATTTTCTGTCCGCTGATTGCTGGGAAAGCTGGAAGGGACATTGGCTGCCTTTTAATGCCAGGACAAGAGTGGCTGATGTCACCTTAAAAGATGAAATACTTCCCTGCTTAATTGCAGGCCCAAATTTCCCAAGGAAACTCACGTAACATTGCGTTCACCACAATGCAGGATTTAGTGCTCATTAGCTCAGTAGTTGAAAATGTTTCATAATTATCATGTTTGACAATCCAAGGCACGGATTTGAGCCTCAAAGTTTGCGGTGATAAAGAAATACTGATGGCCTGGCACATCATGGTGTCCAAGGGAAAAGGATGTTTAACAGTTTCTCCTTATGGTTCAGTTGTTTATTTAAATTACTTGAAAACTAAACCAGCAGCAAGCATAACCACTGCTGTTGGGCAGCATGGTTAACAATAAGTAGTTTTTATTTAGCAAAGGATTAGATGGAGTAAAATTAAGGAGGGGGAAATTTCTTGAGGCAGTTCAGCGAGGCAGATCCTATTGCCAAGACATGGAGGAGGATCAACAGAAATCCCCCAGAGCCCATCCAGTCACTTGGTCATCCTGACAGAGGCAAATGAGCAGCACAGGTGTCAATGAAAGGAAACTACTGCTTTTGGCAAAGGATGCTGCAAGTCTGTAGGGATGGAGGGACTCTCAGTTGGTCTGGAGGATGCTGGTGGCACCCTGGTGCTTTTCATCACCTCCTGGGAGGGATTTTCTGACTGATCCTGATGGTTGTGCCAGAGAGCTTGAGAGCATTGTGCTGCTTGGCTGTCAGTCCCCAGCAGCACTTGTCCTCTGGAATAGGAGGAAAACCAGAGTTTGCTGTGGGGGGCTTGTGGTCCCTCCAGTCAGGTACCGAATTCCACTTTACAAAGAGCCCTGCATTCATCCTATGACACCTTACTGATGTGAACACGGCCGATGCCAGTCAGCTGAATTTCAGCTGAATATTTAGAAGAAACGAATCAAAGACAGTTAAATGAATGGGAGAAGTGGGTTTAGCTGCCCAGCTGTGAGCTGCAGTGCACTGATCCTTCCTCTAACATACTACACTAGGAATGTAATTTAGTTCTAAATTATTAAAAATCTTTCCGTTTTGTAAGTCACATTTCAGAATGTATTTTATTTATACAAGCATCCACTTGTTAGCAGTATCAAAGTGCTAGTGATACCCCTGCATGCTCTGCAAGATTTCCTGTCATAACTACATTTCGCATCTCCCTAGCATGGGTTCAGATAACCCCAGCTGAGATGTACACGTAGATCTTCCTGGCATCTCTTTTTTTGGCCAGTCCCATGACTGGCGGGGTCAAATGGAAAAGCCACTTCTGAGTTAAGAGGCCCAGAGGGATATGGTGGGCAGGGGAGCAGGATGTAGGCAAGAACAGGCACATCTACTCAGGTGGTGGCTCTGCCATCTTTGGAGAGTTCCCAAAGTTGGTTGGATGAGGCTCTGGAAAACCCCATCCCTCTACAAAGTGTTGCTTGCTCCCACTGGAGCTTGCAGGCAGTGATACTCTGGCTCTGCACATTCTGTACAGAGTGCATCTCAAAATGCCCTCAGGCAGAGATGCTAAAAGCCTTCTCCCAGTGAAGGCCGAGGACTCGGCTCACTTGGGCTTAGCTGATACTGCACTAGGAGGAAGGATAAGAAGGAGGCTTGAAAAGGTCACACCGAGGCTGCAGTTTCCAAACCAGTGTGAAGGAACTGGATGCCTTAACACTCTCCAGCTTAAACACCTGTTCTTGGCTGTTAATGGATGGAGCACTGTAAAACAACACTTTCTTTACCTATTCAAGGAGCATTAGAGGGAGGGACCTGTTAATATCCTGGAAAAACTCTTTGTCTGCAGAGGATGTTCTTCCCCACAGATTGCTGGCAGAAAATAATGGCTTGTTGTCGTGGGTTAGCAGGGTCCCCCCCCCCGGGGGACTGTAAGATGGTTTGTCCAGGTTGATTTCCGGGACAAAACC
>JAWWES010000001.1:46863562-46882864 GCA_035583135.1 Lophotriccus pileatus | reverse complement strand
GGATTTTAGTTTTGTCTGCATACACCTTCTCTCACAGCTTGAACCAATTTAGTTGGGGGGTGTGGGAAAAATTGTCATCCTGGACAAACCCACGACACTTGTGAACAACCTGAGTCAATGTAGCTTCAACACAGCAAAAGTGGAGGAAAGGAAACATAGCCTCACAGGAAACTTCAACAGTAAACAGAGAAATAACAGGTCTGAGACACCCATAGGTTTCCTGGATTCATTTCCCTCCTTTTCCAGCATTTTGCTGAGCACTATAGTACTATTCCAGCCATTATTACACTAAGAAGTTTTTTTGCTTTTCTGCCTGCAATCACTTTTAAATTGAAGGCATCGCTGTCTTATCTGGTCTGCAGCCAGAGGGACTGGAAGCAATAGAAGAAGTGTGAACTTTCTCCTTCATCTCAGAGAACATTAACTTCAAAGCCCAGCCATAAACTTTCAGATGTAATGACTATTTGTCCAAAAGAGAAACACATCAGTTTGATCAATGACTGAAAGGTTTAAAACACAGAGGTTACATTTGCTAAACACTTGGGAAAAATACATGGTTATAGTGGGATGCGTGGAGACGAGGAGTTACTACTGAATTATTTGGGCAGGCAGGCCCAAGAGGCAGCATTAAGATTGTCGTGGGTGGCTGTAGGTCCAGCACTGAGCAGTTTCTGTCCCAGAGGAGACTGGGTTGCCATGTCAGAGCATGCTCCACTGTGCCCTTGGATGCAGACCTTCATCACTGAGTGGGGACCTTGTGGCTGTGCTGGCAGCCACACTACTCTGATGCTATTCCAAAATACCGTGGGAGAAAACATTTCTTCTTGCAGCTGCTCAGACAAAGCATTCAGGACCATCAGCACTTTCTTTTGTGTCCTTGCTTTAGCTGTGTGAACACTGACCAGAGAAAAACCTGCCCCGGGTGCAGCCACCTTTTCCCTTGAGCTCCAGGGTGCAGAGTCCAGGCAGTCGGTGTGCTAACACAGCTGGTAAGACACGCTCAAAGATTTCAGGCATCTTTGGTAAGTTTCCCCACATCTTCCTATTTTTTTTTTTTTTAACATGCTTTCCATTTTTCAGGTGAAAATTCCATGGAAAGAGAGATTAAGGACGTCTTTTGGTTTCCGTGGCTTGCGTATGAGGAATCTAGATGGAAGAGAATTATATCACGTGACTTTTTTCCCTAGGATAGGCATTGCCCTTCCTGATAACATCCCTTCTCCCCTCAGCCATTAGGGCTTGTGGGAGGAGCCCAGACCTCATCCTCTCCTTGGGCAGTGGGCGCATGATCCTTGTACATGGCACACAGCGCTTGGGGTGAGCACTGGGGTGAGTAGGATTAATCAACTATTCGGTGAAAGTGTTTTCAAAAGAAGTAATTGGGATGACTTTCTGCTAGGCACTGGCTTCTGCTTGCTGGGGCTCCGGGTTTGGGGAATGTGGTCCAGACCTGTGTGATTCTTGTCTGAGGATGGAGAGAAGGAAGTGCCAGAGTATGAAAAAAGATTTTGAAAGGTTTGTAACATCTTCTGCCAACACGTTTTTTGAATCAGCCTTGATTGAACAAGCGAGAGCCCGGAAGAGCTGTGTCATCCTTGAAGGACAGCTGGGCTTGCTGGGGGGTTGCTCCATTTGGGATGGGAGACAAAGGGTTGCTGCCACTGCAGGGCGAAAAAATATGTTGGTGGGGTTGCTGGCTGCTCCACAGGCTTTGTTAGCACCTTGCTTTCCGCCCATGCTGTGCTTGCCTGTCCCCTAATCACTCTGCAAGATGTTAAAATGCAAACCAAAGAGCAAACATGAGCCCTTCTTGCTCACCATACATGCTTATGTCCCCAAATCCCTGTTGGAGTGAATGGAGATGATGGGGTGCACACAGGTAGTGTGGGGAGCAGATAGTGGCTCAGCTGTTGAAGTCTCTACCTGCCCCTAGATGTGCTCTGGCCTCAAGGAGGTCTCAGTAGCCTTCTCCAAGCTATCCCCTCTCCCCCACTGCATTCCAAACTGAGCTCCTTCCAGCATCCTGGGGAACAAGCTTAGGGGTTGGCCATGAACTGCTGGAACTGAGGATGGCAGTGTGAGCTGAGATGACATGTTGGAAATGTAAAGAACAACTTTGTGCTGCATCCATATGGTCATCCTTCTCCTCATGGCACATCACCTTCTCCCTGCCTTGGTCCCAGTGGAGACTCCAGGGACAAGGACAGATAATAGTGGGTAGAGATGGGGCAAGAGGAGCAATAGGGGGGCAGGTAAGTAATTTATTTTAAGGGGCAGCAGGCTTTACCCAGGTAAAACCAGTGCTATACCAGCAGGTCCCCCGGTCAGTCGACCCCCATGGGTGTTGGTGGAGCAGTGCTCAGCTTGCCCTGTAATACCACTGTTGGAGAGAGGCAGTTGAACTCCCTCCCCCTGTAAAGTCATACCTGTGCTTTGTAGGCGTATTTCAGTCTGGTCTTTGCGAAGGGATCCACTATAGCAATCCCTTTTCAGTGCCTGGAGTCCTATTTTCTACTTCCCCTGGATCATGTCCTGGGCTTCAAAGCCTACAGGGAGCAGTGACCCATTTTATTACACTGTCATAAACCAATGGCCTTTCTCTGTTCCTGTATAAATAATAAATAGTAATTATATTTGTACGTGGAGGCCTGCCAGAGGCCGTGAGTATGAGACTTGAGATTTACTTTGAAAAAAGGAAGAAGAAAACAAGAATCCTGACAGCTTTTTACCTGGCTGCGCAGCTGTGCTGAAAGGTGCCCTGCAGATCAAAGGGAACCTGCTCCTGTTCTCCCCAGGTGCTGCAATGCTTCACCTATAAAAGCAGATATTAGTTATCAAGCAGCAGTGCTATGAACAGCACAAATGTGCACTTTGCTCTTCAGAGGCTGGGAAAGCCAGAAGGATGCCAGATTAGATTTAAGAAAGCACATATGGATGTGTTGCCTTCTTCAGCCTTCCTCTGTTGCTCTGGAGGAAGACAGAAAGCACGTCTGTGGACAATCACAGCTGCAGAAGCATAATTGCAATTGCTGTCTGAGAGCTGCTTAGTGCTTCTGATAATCCTTGAGACCTGCAGTGAGTGACTACAGTATGAAGGGATAGTATTTGGGGGCAGGGATAGAGCACAGGAAAAACTCGGCAAAAGGATTGAAAAAAACCCCACCTCTAACCTTTCAGTGTTTACATTTCACTGAGGGAAAAGATGGCCTGAGGCAAAAGCACAAGTTCAGAGTGAAGCCCAGATTTCCCCATATGGGATTTCAGGTGTTTGTAAAGTGTCTCTTGTGCAAAGTCCTATATTGTGGCTTTCTCTAAAGGCTGAGATGCCACTGTAGCTCAGCTCTCAATCTTGTCACTGGCCAGAACTACAGAACCAGTCCACTGACAGCAAATTCCACCAGTTCACTTCATACGTTCAAAGGGATGCCTAGCTTCCAGGAACATAACGGGAAGATGACAGCAGTGAAGTCTCGCTTCAGTGTTGGGATCAACTATGTTTCAGAAAAACCTCCTTCTAAACCTCATACACTGCGTAACAGATGGCACATCTGTTTCTATTTCCAGCATGATCTCACTAATCACTTTTTAAGAATCTAGCGTCCAGGGTTAATCAACATGAGCTGAATTACAGTAAAGGTTCCTACAGCAATGGAAAAATCCTGTGCAACTCCCTTTCCTCAAGTTATCCTCTTGGATAGTGAGGTTCATCCTCTGTCTGAATTCTGCCCAAAGCCTCACGATCCCTGAAAAGCCAGGGCTTCTCTCCAAAGAGCTTCTGCCTCTCTAGGCCTTTGTCTATTTGACAAGGCAGATCTGCCAATAATTGATTTTCTGTTTGGTAGTCAAACTAAAAGCTAAAAATGCATGATACAGGTCAACGCCAATGCCCTCACAGGAATGGAAGGGCAGAATCCCAAGGAGACTTTGTCCTCAGCCCCAAGGCCTATGAAGAGAAGCTGTCACTCATTATAACCCACCACCTACAACATAGGCTCAGAGCACAGGATGCAAATTCAACCCCCTTCTGTTTCTCACATCGAAAAGTATTTTAAAAAAGGTTTCCTAGAAGCAGTATCACAGTGTGCCAGGCAGCACCTGAGGCATGTTGAGAGAGAGGAGAGCAAGGCAGGAGACTGGCTTAGCCTGGCCATGCCTATGCTGCTCAATACAAGCAGGCCAGGCACTGCTGAGCTGACAGGCACAGTGCCTAGAGCTTGCTTCCTGAGGATAAAATTTGTCTTGGAAACAGGTATTTGTGATGATCCAAACCAGAGCTTAGTTAGCAGAGAGCCCAGCGGAGAATAAGCATAAGTCGAGGGCTGGAGTCCATCTCTTCCTTGCTGGTGATGTAGATATGCCTGTCAGATGCACCTACAACGTCAGAAACAACTCCCCATCTGACTTGTGGGCCCTCAGCCTTGATTGTTCCCACCATGTTGGTTCGCACATACCTATGTTGTCCTCTGGACCTGGACAAGCAGCTCCCTCCATCTGCCAAGCAGCGCTGCTCTGGGCATAGCTACTCCAGGGACAATTTTCACAAGTGACATGGACAAGCTCTGTCTCCCTTCCCTCATGATGGTCCTCCAGCATGGTCCCTTTAGCCTTTCCATCCTCCAGCTCTCCTGAATGCTCTCATTCCTCAGTTCAGGGCATGCAACACACCCTATGGAATCCCAACACCGGTGAGCTGTAGCATTGTCTTCATTATCCTGGGCATTTTATGCTGGAACAAGAAAACACCAAACCTAAAAAAATACTAGTTTTCTCTTAGGTCCATAGGCACAACACACAGGGAGTCAAGAGCCATGTCATGCAGTCAGGGCCAACCTACTTCATGTTGTCTGGCCCTGAGCAGCCAACTTTGACACAACTACTCTCATCCACTACCTCCCAGATCCCAGGGCAGCTCTCTGGGTCAGGCAGTTTAGCCCCACAGATATTCCTGCTCTATGTGGTCCAATAAACAGTGTAAATAATTTATACGACATTATATCCCAAGCAAGAGGATTAGAAGAGCCCTGTTGTAGGCTGTCCCACAGCCTGAAGATGTAGCACGTCAGGTAAATCCTCACTCCAGCTGAGGCTTCCTTGTGAGATCAGCTTCAAAAAGGTTAAAAAAAAAAAAAAAAAAGGCAAGCCATTTTGATGTTTTTGATTTTCTGGGCTAATTCTGATGAACGTATTGCACACCAGTTGTCAGATAGCTTTGCTCAACAGAAATTGTGGTTTTCAAAGAATAAACTGTTCTTCAGAAATCATTTGATCTACTTGTACCACCTTCCTACTGCAATAGGAGTGGGAAGGGAAGCTGTAGGTAGTGCTTCTTCTCTGCTCTGGCTCTCATGTAGCCACTAGCTGGTCTTACCCTCTGCCTGCTCTTCTGCTTGGAGACACCAAGGACCATCAGCAGTCTTTGTCTCTCACTGTGGGCAGCTTCTTCCTCAGCCACACCTCTCCCACTGCCCTCAGTCTGGCCAAGTCAAGATTTGGTTACTTAATTTCCATATCGAGGATTTTTAGCTACTATCATTGGTGTTTCTATGCCCTTGCCTTCAGGACACAAGTCTTTATGATCCCATCAGGTTATGGCATCTGTTGTCTTTTATATTTTAAACACCTTCCTAGGGACAAGTACAAACACAGTAGTGCTAATGTTTATTACCAGAACATGGCAGTGGGTCTTCACAGGTGGCTTTGCTGAGAATGGCCACAAGTCACAGAATGGCTTGAGTTGGAAGGGACCTTAAACATCATCTAGTTCCAAATCCCCATCATGGGCATGGATGCCACCCACTAGACCAGGTTGCTCAGAGACCTGGGATGTCCTCTGAGGACAAACTACTTGGCCCTGACTTTTTCCCACCTCCATCACCATAGGCACGAGCATCAGTCACCAGAGTCCCCCAAAGCCCACTGGAGCCATAACAGCCTGTTAAAATGGCAGCCTTGGCACTTGTAGGTCAAGCACAGCCAGCGGGGGTGAAGCCACATGTTTGTAGGTGTGCTTTTTTTAAAGCTGATTTATTTTAGCAGGACTTTTACCATGTGCAGCTGGCAGTGGCGGCCAGCACACATGGCAGTGTCCAGGCTGAGAAGACTCTGGGGCTGGTGAGGGACTCCTGGAACCCTTTGGGGACTACCTGGGTTAACCTGCTTTGGCTGACCCTGCTTGAGCAGAAGTGATCTTGGCCTAGGCAATCTCCAGAGGTTCTTTCCAACCTCAACCATTCGGTGAGATTTATTTAAACCTCTGGCATTAAAGCACAGTTATTTTAAAGTATTCCATCAATGCTCAGTTCAGGCCAACAGCACATTGAACCTTTACCTGACTGTGAGGCCAGAGATTCAGAGGGGCTTTAACAACTTAACAACCCAGTGAAGTAGAAAATGTGCCATACAAGTCAGATGTTTCTATGCAACAACCATATGATCGAAAGTTTCTCACACAAAACCATTTGCTGTCAGGACAGAGTGGAGCCAAGTCAGTGTCAATACAGTCAGTGTCAGATACAACTTTTTAGAGTCAATTTTGTAAAACGTCAGAAAGAGTTACTTAGTGCCACCCAGTGTTGGCAGAAAGAAAAAGGAGGGTTAAATATGATTATAACTGGGTGTAGCCCATTGAAACAGGAAAAAAATCCCAGCTCTTGCTTTCTGTATCAGGGGTGAGTAATTCCACAGAAACTGTGTAGCACTGACGTCCAGGAGATAGGTGTCCCAGAGCTGAAATGAGGCTTAGCCACCTTGCTAAAAAAATCTACCACTTTGTATATTCACTCTTCAAAGCAGGTAATCAGTTTGAGATGCAGATGGTCCCTTTTGTCACAAGACTCACCCCTCTAGTCTGACACCAGTGTAAGTGAGAAAGTTGTGCTGACTTTTCTAGTTAGGTGCTCAGGAGTTTAGAAGAGAAACAACTATATACGATGTATCTCTTTCCTAGAATAAGTAAATACAGTTAAACATTACCTTTCCCCCCCTTTGTATCAGATGTTGCACATGACCTGATTTTCCTTGAATCCTTTAGAATGATACAGGATTTAATTTATATCAGACATGAAAATACTCTCTCAGGATCTTTGGATGGTTGAATAACTGCACTAATGTTTTTGTCCTTCAAAGGACTGTACAGAATCACAGAATGGTTTGGGTTGGAAGAGACCTTAAAGATCATCTAGTTCCAATCTCCCTGTCATGGGCAGGGACACCTTCCACCAGACCAGGTTGCTCAGAGCCCCATCCAACCTGGCCTTGAGCACTTGAACATGTCATGGTCCCATTTAACAGCCATGGAAAAGTGAGATGTTGAGCAGGCACTGTCCTCCCCCATCAGAGGGGAGACCTGGGGTATGGCCAAGGGGGGATGCGGGAGATCTGGAGCCAAGAAGCCAAGTGGGAAAGCTGAGAAGGGGAAAGCAAGGCCCAGAGATACCTCAAACCCACCAGATACTGGTGGGTCAGGGCTTTCCAGGGTTGTGGCTTCACCTGTTGTGGCCATGGCAGAGAAATCCTCTTTCTACCATTTTGGGCTCCTTCACTCTGCTCTGAAATATTGCCCAGAGGGAAAAAAAAGACAACAATGGTTTGAGTGGTTCTCTGCCAGCTCTTTATTTCAGTCCCTAGAAGAAAAAGGCCAAGGAGAGACTGCCACAGGAGTTTATCTCAGATTGATACAACAAAAACCCAACAGCAAAGCCCAGGGTGGCTGCCCTCTGAAGCCACATCACCTCCATGAGCTGCCATACTGATGCTCCATGTTTCTGGGTAGGAGGGCTCCCTACTGGCATTTTTACTTTTTTTTCCCCACCCATGAAGCCATCTACCAGTCACACAGCCGATCCCTTGGATTTGTGCCTGCTGACAAGAAGTCCCTTTTCTCACTTACCTTTCACTGAGTGCTGGGAAACAGGCCAGGCAGTGCAGCCACACGTTACATGCTGAAAACTCCTCTTCTGGGACCAACACACCCGGGGTGCGTTTCTATTTTCTTGCCAGTCCCATGAGGTTCCTGGAGGACCTGGGAGCTGGGTTGGCTCTGCTGGCTCCCGCTGAAAGACCTCCATGATCATTAATTGCATCTGCATGTCTCACTAGGGCCCTAGGTGCTCTCTACAGCTATGAGAATCTCAGTCCTCCTACAGAGCTCATAATTTAAAACCCAAGGCAGAAAATCACTAATTCCTGTGACAACTGCTCAGCTCATGCCTCAGGAATTCATCAAAAAGATAATTTTCCCAAAGAAGGCCACAGTACACAGTGTGCACAGAAGGAGTTGGTGGAGGAAAGAAACCAGACAAATACGGCATTCTTGGAAAAAAAAAAGTATCTGTGTGTATCCCCCCAGTTAGGAAGGTTTACAGAGTAGGTTCACAAAGAGAGACTGTCTCTGCTCTGGAGGTTTTACAGTCCCAGCAATCAGAATGGAATAGTAGGAAGGGAAAAGGCAGAAGCAGGAGACCTGTCAGTCCCTGTGTTACACAGAACAACTCTGCTCAGTTTGCAGGTCTGAGGCATTTTTAAGCCTATAAATAAACTGGGAACGTTAATGATGCCATTAATCTCCACTGGCTGCTGTCCCAGCTATTTTCAGTGGCGAGGTTACCTTGCTTCTCCCAGCAAAAGTAGGTCTCAAGGGGAGGGTCAGGGAAGCAGTGGGGATGGATGCTTTGTGCCCAGGGCCAGGGCCAACACCCTTGGCATTGGGACACGGCCACCATCCTTGGCAGCCCACAAGGAGGAGGTGTCCCAAGTGCCAGCACAAAACAGACAAAACCAGACATCAGATAATAAATGATGGGAAAAAGCAGAGTGCTGCTGGCTGCAAAGGGAAGCCTGTGACTGCCCCAGCCTGCGGCCCCTATGGCAAAGGCATCTTCTCCATCTCCTGAAAGGAGATACCCTTATGAAGACCCTCTGCTCCTCTGTAGCTGCTGGGAGCCTGCTGCACCGCCTCTGCCTTTCCAAGGACAGAAAGTGGCAGGGCTCAGAGCTACAGAACACAGGGGAGCCCAGGAGGGCACAGGCCAGGGCATCCCAGCACACTAGCCCAGGGCAGGGAGTGGCTGGGCTGCAGGTCTCTGAGGAGAAGAAGTTCTGCCCTGAGACAGCTTCTTGCCCATTACTCCAATAGTCAGTGCTTCCCTCATAGGCAGAGGGAAGAGCTCCCTTTCCTTTCTACCCAAGAGGAGCAGGAATGTCATAAACCTGGACAGCAAAAGGCACTTTTCCTCCTTTCCGCAGACACCAGGGGAAAGAAAATAAAAAAAAAAAGAGGTGGATGCATTTTGCTCTTCCATTCTTGCATGAAGGCGAACTGAGTTGGGTCAATATCGAGGTGTCCCAACACATCGTTACATTTGCATGTCCGGTGTGACACAAGAAAAGCTCTGTCTCTGCTCTTCACTATGGTCTTACTATGGAATCCTGTGAGGAGAGAAGTCTCAGGACAACATCTGCCAAGGAGAAGAACAGCCCTGCACCTGTCCTCAATGCTCAGATATCCAAGACAGTTGGATACCACCGCAGAGGGTTAGAGAAATTAAAGTTCCAGTACCACCGGAAAATAACACTGGCCAGCTTTTTCTTTTCTCTTCTGCAATGAGCTCAAAATGTTGAGACATTCGTCAAGTAATATTACAAAAGAATCGTTCACACTCTGGTCCCAGGTGACATGTGGCTGCTGTAGCTATTAGGACTTACCCTCCCTAAGCATTCAGTGGCACAGGACTCAGTTTTCCAGTCTTTGCAGGAAGTACCTACTGGTTTTTGTTCTTTGTGTTGCTTAGTGCTGTTTCCTGAATTCTTATGTCTATAGTGGTCTGAATGCCTTTATAATGTACCAACTAGGAAAAATTAAGAGAAATTTGGATAGTTTTCTTACCTTAACAATGAAATTTTGGGGCCAAAGTCAGCAACTTCTCTGTGGAAGATCCTGCCTGCTTGACCTGGATTGAAGCTCACAAACAATGCAATCTGTTCTCCCTCAGGAACTTCTATAAAATGCTTTTAATTTACTTGAGTTTTCCTATTTTCCCTCAATTACATCCACTGGACAATCTGAAAGATGTTATGATGCTATGCTGATGCTATGGCTTCCACGCTGCACCTGCTATCTACCCTCTTCTAGGGGACATGCAGGATATGATCATTCATATAAACTGCAGGAGCATCACTCTCAGTAGGGAAGTGGGGGAAGAAAAGCCCCTTAAAGGTATTCTGTGTCTGGAGAAACAGCATGTCCGATACGGAACAGCATGTCCAATAAGGATTGCAACTGCAATCTTGCAAAAGATACACTGAGATACTCCAGACAGACTTAAACATTCACCTTGACAAATTATTCAGCTTGTCAAGCAAAGGAAGTCATTGTGGTCAGAGTGGTCATGAAAGGTAACTAATACTCTCCATCTGCAGCATCAGTCAATTAAGGACTTAAAATATTACAAGAGAGGAGAAATGAGATGTAAGAGAAGAAAACATATACACAACAACATATAAAGGCCAGAAAATGGAAAAGAAATGCCAGAAATGTTTCATATTGACCCAAATAAATAACAACCTCAAATGAAATGGTTCAGGCTTGTTTCATATGGTAAAAGCTAAGCCAAGCAAATGGTCTTAGGCTAGTAGCACAGAAGAAATTATCTCCCTAGAGCAAAAAAGGCATCTGTTTATTTATCTTGGTTATGAAAATGTCCTTGTCAGATATCGGCTGAACTCTCTCTGGGCAGTTCACTTACCTCATCCCAGCTTCAGAAGAGACCCCTAAACCACTGTCCCTGAAAACATGATGCATCTGCACATCCTGAGCAGTTATCCCTCTTTTCCTCAGGAACGCTGAACCACCTGAGTGGTCTTAGAAGGCACAGACCTTCCCTATGCCTGGAAAATCCTGCTACAGAAAAATGTGACTGCTAGTAGTAGTAATACTGGAAGAGATCCCTGCACTCCCCTGAAGCCTCACTTGCACAGAATCACTCTGTGGGAAGAGGGTTACATTAAAAGTGCCTTTCATGACAATACCAGGCAAAATAATTCCTCCTTGCTGACCCCATTGCTGACCCCAGAGCACAGCTACTTGCTGATACACTGCTTCCTGGCACCAGAAGGGAAATACCGAGGACCAAGGTCCTGAACTGATCAGTCAGAAATAAAATCCAGCAAAAACTTGTTGCTGCTTAGAAGATATCACCAAACAAATTAAAAACCTAAGTCAGGGAGTTCCCTGCTTGGCACATCAACGATGAGGTGATGCACTGCAGCTCAGAAGTTGGAGGGAGCAGCTAGAGAAGCAGTGGGCATTGCTGCCAAAGATTAGCCTCAAACTATGGCCAGTGTTTCCACATTTCCACAAGGATGGGGAGAAGGGTGACAGTATCTCAGACAGGCAATAGGTGGATCGAGGTGGGAGAGCTCAGCCCTGCACCCAGGCTTAAGTGAATTGATACACACAAGGCATGACTGACAGCACTGGTGCCTCCAGGAAGGCCTGAGGACACACACCAGATCTACATGTTTTGGGCAGCAAGAAAGGTAGTGATTCATCAGATCAGTCATAAAAATGTGAAATTCTCTTTTGTTAATGCTGACAACTAACTCTTATATTTGCCTGGGACAATGGGTCCTGATGCCTTTCCTCAGGGATACTCAGGTATGCAGCAACGGTAGTCCATTGTTGCCTTCTGCAGGACCAGGATGATGCTGTGCTAGCCAGGCAAGAAAATGGTGTTGCTGTTCTGGTTCTAATTGAGTGCTGAACAGGACACAAGAACACTGGAAATGAAATGCCCATAGCTGCATAAACGTGGCGTTCCAGTGTGCCCTGAAACAGCAGAGCCTCCTCCTGCTGCTGGTCTGAGCAGACTGCGTTAGCTAGTTTGGATTTCTCAGAGTCCTGGAGGATACATTAGACAGTTGTGAGATTCAGTCTCTAATTAGGTCCCTGTAGTGGTGAGATTGCTTCCTTTATAATCACTCAGTGGGAACTGGTACTTTATCCACTGTACTCAAATTTTTATTTCTTTTACCCTCATTTTCTCTCCAATGCCTGGAATCTCCAGTCCACTGGATGACAGCTGCAAAAGCCTCTGACATTCACTTTAAGGATGATTCTTTTCAGCTGCTTCACATTTCCTTTTGACAAGCTCTTCTAGTGATATTTACTGCAACTAATGAATTAACTCACAGCTGGACCACTTGCTAGCCTTTTCAATCCAGAGCTGGTTTAAATCTTGATTAGCTGGTTTGATTTGTAAATCTCACAGGACTGCTAAGTCCAAGCTGTTCTGTCTTACTCTGTGTTCAGGAGATAGTTCCTGGTTATGCAGAACAGCAGTACATTCAGGAGGACTCCACCTCTCCAGCAGGTAGAAAAACAGTGTATTACCCAGAGGAAGCAGTTCAGTTCACAGGGAAAGTTATTTAGATAGCTGGAAAAGAAAAAGTCTCACTAATTTAAGCGTCTCTGAGAAACGATGCAATGCAACATTTCACAAGCATCTTGCACAAGTGATATTACACAAATGCACCCTTCTCCATAATTTTGCAGATCCTCTTTTCTGTTTCTAGCTTCTGAGCACATCCTTAGTAGTCCAGCATTTCAAATTAGGATCCTTATTTGAGTTCCAAGATGAAATTAGTCTAATTTGTACAGATTCTGCCTTCTCAAGTCCCAAGCTTCTTATGGGGGTCAGCAGGTGTTCAGCTGTTGTGGCTGTCAGGTTACTTGCATTTTGGCAACCAACCATGGGTTTAGGCACCCAATTTTCAGCGATTTGACTCCCAATTCTAAAAATCTGTCCTGGAGGTAAACTGGAATTTGCAGCCCAGAGCGTGGGAACGTGCTAGTCATATAGTTGCCTAAGGTCAGGCTGAAAAGTGAACGCACATGGAGGCTCTTCACTTGTCTGAAGACTTACAGCAAAACAGGAAGTTATTAATATAAGAGCCCAAACTGACTTGAGAGTCAAACAATATCAAACAAAAGGTGTCACCCCCTCTTCCTGTTTATCTCTTGCTAGTTTAGAAGACAGGGGAGACGAAGAGTCAAAGAGTTTCTCAGTTTGGCGCAACAAGGCAGTTGAAATCGAACTGGCAGACTGTACATCATCACAGTAAATATATGGCACCTGTCTCCTCAAGACTTTAAAATCTTTGCTGTACTTTTAAACAAACAGTCAACCTATTTTGAAATGATGGGGTGGAGCAGGATAAAAGAATGCAGTGTAATAGCATTCAAGAGTTTAGACAAAGTGAGCAGTAAATGAAACTACAGGGGAGGGTAATCGGCTGGCTTGATATAATTATCTCAGGAAGACACTGGAACTAAAGAACTTCCTCCTCAGAAAGTGTCATTTGATTTTCAAATAACACAGGTCATTAGGACTACAGTTCCATGTTGTGTCTGCATGATGGTTTATCAAAGCAAGATCAAATTACTGGCAGGGTCCTGGGAGGAAGCTCTAGGGCAAAGAAAAATAATGTGCATGCTGGCTTACCACAGCACAGTGTAGAAATGAGCAAAACTTGCTGGACTCATGGCCCAGCCTCATCACATCAACACAGCACAGGCCAGACTGCACTTAGCCCTCTGTTTTCACTGCTGGTGAATACAATATTTTCTTTCAAACAAGGACAATTTTAAAAATTGTCTTTTCTAAAAGGGAACTGGACACAGTCCCTCCTTGGAAGCTGAGATTGACCAGGAAACCTTGCACTGAGAACAGTTAGCATTGGGAAAAAGGGAGTGCTGACCTGTTGGGATGTGGGGTTGTTGGGTGCCTGAGCTCATATGTTTTTTGTCAGCCACTGTGGAGGTAACAGAGCCTGCGAGCTGCCTTCCTGACCTCCATATTCTCAGAGGATTTCTCAAAAGACTCATGTGGGGCACAGAAAAGCTGGTACTGAACAGACAAAAGGCAAACCCCAAGAATATTTATTTGGTTTGACTTAACATTGGGTAGGTCATACTTCCCAAATAACTTGGGTTTTCTTTAAAAAACAAAACACAGAACACTATCAGTAGGTGTCAGTTCCCTTGGAAAGGTTTCCTTTGTCTTGAGGGAGCAAGAGATTGCATGTGAGGACTCATTTGCTGGGTTCTTTCACCCTTTCAGGGTTATCTGGAGGTTTGGGCCTCTTTCTTTATCCCATTCTACATTGTTGAGCCACTCACAGCCATGCAAAATAAATTTCTAGAAAGTGATCACTCCCACAGAGCCCTATGCCTCTCAATTTACACTAGAAGAACACTCTTTGTACTGCAGAAGATTAAATAAATGGAGGTGTATCTTCTTTTCTGCCCTTGATAAGGTTTTAGCTGCAAATACAAGCAAGAGTCACACTGTTTTCTCTCCACAGAGGCTGCAGATGTCAGACAAAAACAAATTTGCTTGCTACCTAAAGGAGATCTGCTGTACATGACTTGCAGGCACCACCACCTCTGACAAGATTTGTTACCTACACCATTGATGTATGAATCCTCAAGTGAAGGCCCAGCAGTTGGCTGTCCCCCAAAATGGCCTCTTTTCTCCACTCAGGTCACTTTAGGGGGTGCTGAGTAAAGAGGGGTAACAGCAAGCAGCTGCCAGGCTCCCAAACAGATACTTTTGTGATCATAGCTATAGTCCTTACTAGACTCTTTCATTGTCCCAAGCTTCACCCCTACAAGGGAAGGAAAAGACTGTTAACAAGACGGCATAGGACCATGGGATGACAACATGGATGGCCCCACTGGCAGGCAGATGCTGTTGCATGTTACATCTGAGCCAGTCTAACAGCTTCTTGCCATAGATGTGGTCAGTTCCTTACTGGCTCTGGTCCTGTGTTCCTGCTCCTGCCTTTGCTGACTCATACTCCCTAGAGTGAAATGCTGTTTCACAGATCTAAACCAAAGAAATCAAACTAAAACAACTAAGTCTCATGAGTCCCAGGCTAGATTCTTAGCTGCTAGACCTTTCTTACAAATTGGGAAAGGAACAAAAATAAGGGGAGGGCAGAGACAGGACCTTTAAAGACTTGGATTCACAGTGATCCCACCCTATTGCCCCTGCCCCTCCTTCTCTCCCCAGCTATCCCTCCAGCAAGCTCCAGTTTCAGACCACAGTGCTTCCTAGAGGCCTAGCCCATGGAGGACCCAAGCTGCTTGCCAACTCCTCGCTCAGAACGTGTTGGCCTATTCTGTAACCAGCAAGCACAGCAGAGATGGAAGGAATAACCTCTCACCTCAGCCTCACCTGGGTGCTGAGCGGGAGGCAGGAGCTGGGAAGAAGGATCTGTAAATCCTGAGATTTACCTGCCCGCACAGTCCTAGCAGGTGTCCCAGTGATGGGTGGTTTCCACCTGAGCTGAGGAGGAGGAGGCAAGGAGGAAGAACAGTTTCAGATGACATGGAATTAGGTAAGACAAAAGAGAGGTTAGTAGCAAAAGAAAATTAATGATATAAATAAAGATATAAATAGTTTTCATGTTTAAACAAGAAATGTGAGAGGTGTGAAATGAAGCAGAATTAAGAGACAGTGTTCTGCAGAGTGAATGAGAGACATTTAAAGCTCAACAACCTGTGTGGCTCAGGTCAAACACTGCTTTGCATTTGAAAGTCAGCTACGCTAAATGCTCTGAAGGATCCCCTTGGCTGTCCATTGTTTACAGTCAAAAGGTAATGCAGAGCAAACCTCTTCAGGGTCTGATATGGCACTCTCTTACACTGTACCTGAATGCCTCACAAGTATTAATCTCATACATCTCAGGGGTACAGGAGCACCATTTTTCCTTGGAAAATGAGGAGCAAAAAGCAGGATGGGAGCAGCTTGCCCAAAGGATCACTGGCAAGGCAGAAACCTGCATGGATATCGCCTAAGTCCCAAGCTAGCATCTGAACTTCCAGACAAACCCTCTTGTCCCCACAGAATGTAAGAAAAGAAGAAACAAACCCAAACCTATACCATAGTGGTTTAAGTCATTTGAGAGTCTTGACTGCAACCTCCCATACAGCAATCACCACGCAATCCTGGCTGCTTTCACTATTACCATCTTACCTTTCCCTGTCGGATTTTCTGTTGCATTCTGCCCAAGACAGAAGAGTTGTTTAAGCTTCCCCATTACTCTGCATGCGGCATGCAGTATCATGGGGTATCTCACAGTTTTTGAGCTGAGTCAGAGTCAAACTATTTCATGTCACTTGTATCTGCTTTCTGAAGCTTTTCAACCCCTATGAGCAGCGGACAGAATGAATATGAGTGTGCAAGACACATCCATGCACATGGCTCAGGTTTTACAATTTTGCTCACTCTGAGATTTCTGGTATCAGGGCAATTATTTGGGTTGCATATGATAATTCTTGAGGGCAACAAGAATCTGGATAGTGAGCCTGATCTTAGGCCAGCAAGCCTAAAAGATCTGTAGGCAGCAGAAGCTGCTTCATAGGAATGAGGCCCTGCAAATTCGTTTATGCAAACTGATGTCCAAAGTGCTGCTGGAAGCATTTACGCGATAGATATGTGACTATGTGTTCGTGTTCCAGTGCTAACTATTCCTATGTGTATCCTCTCTCCCTGCCCTTCAAGGCTTTGTTCTGAATACAATGATACATAATATTCCTGAAGAGTCATGGGACAGAATGCAGAGGGTCAAGATTTGCTTCAAAGCAGATCTTCAAACATCTGTTTGTACTTATGGCATGAATATTCAGCACAGTACAGCACATAGCTGCCTGTGGTTTCAAGGCAAACACAAATGCTAAGAGGTATTAAACACTCATAAACAAGATAGCCTGGAGCAGCTTATCAGTTAGGTGTAATGGGTGGGGAAAGGCTCACTGTATTATTTAAGGTCCAGTTGTTTTCCCACTGAATTTTGACATGTCAGTAATCGGCCAGGGAGAGGAAAACTCTCGTTTATTTTAGCCTGGAAATATTGCTCAGGTCAGTCAGTCCTGACTTGCTCCTGCTGTGGCTCCTGCTCGCTGTTACACCAGGGTGTAAGGGCAGCCTCGGGCCAGTCACTGTCTGATTCAGGAGAGGAAAGAGACAAGAACCAATGCCAGCTCCATTTCTGACAGCTGGGCCACCACTGTGGCAGGTTGCTCCCATGGCAGAATGGAGATTACCCCAAAGGGTAAGAGTTAACATCCCTGGCAGCAGAGGCCTTGCTGGCTGGCCATACATACAGGAGCATCTGGGGGAGACTGCCCTCAGATTATTGTTTGGTTGGAAAACAAATGAGTAGATAAAGACAACCTGCTGTTGCTTGATACCACTCTACCACCAAAGGCTAGAGTGGAGCTGAGGCATAAGGACACTTCTACTGTTATCTGAGAGAGAGAAATCATGATTAATCTGATAGAAGTTAGTGATGTTTTAGTCCCCTCCACACCTAGGTGAATCATTTGACTGGCTTTAAGTCTCTATATCATCTCCTATTAAGATCAGATGATTGCCAGTTCTGGTACAAAGAGGGGACAGAAACATGGGGCAGAAGCAGCACAGAAGCAGAGCTCGTTTTGGTGGGCATAAACCACTACAGACCACATCTGAATATCTCTAGTTCACAGTCTTCTGTTTAGTTTAATCCCATGTCTTTGGAGATTTCAACTCAAATGCCATTTGGAGCAGCTCTGCCCTGGACATATGTTGTCTTCTGCCAATTCTGCTGCAGGGATCGTAATGTTCGCCAGCAGAGCAGCAAAAACAGCTGGGTGGGTCACCTCTTCAGTCACCTCACCATCACTTGCCAGAGCTTATTTGTCAGAGGCCTAAATCACAACACAAACACTAGAAATCAGCCCAAAAGGGATACGGCTAGACCATAGGACCTGAAAATTCTCTGAAAATGTGCAGTCTAGCTCAATAAATAGTGCCTTTCCCAGGACAGATAATTTGGGTTCTCCAAGCAAAACAGTGCCAAAAAGAAAAGCAAATCACACCAATGTTTTTGGCAGTATGGAAACATCCCTGTATATTACAAGGTACTTAGTACACAGGCAGAAGGTTCCAAAGTAGATCCACATTCACTTCTGCATTTCTGGAGGTGAAGAGGGGTTTTCAGTCATGTTGAGCTAACGCAAGTGAGCCAACAGGAATTAAAGCTGTGCCCTTTTCTGCCTGTTGAGACATGGTGAAAGAAAGCAGCTACCTTAAATCAAAGGGTCCAGATTCAGGGAGGTACTCCAGCTAGAAATCAGAAGGCAGTTTACAGATACTTTGATAACTTGAGCTTTTATCATTCCACAGGCCCTCAAAATCAGTTGATGAGGGCTGAGTAAGTTTCCTCATATGGTATTTGAAGGCAAAGACAATCTACATTTGCTTCCCACAGGCAAGCTCAGGCAACTACAGCATGTTATAAAAAGAGGAGATTAAATGCAAGTTTTGCAGCACTACTCTCTGAAAAGATACAATCACATCTATCATTACGAGCTTAGGAGTTAGGGTTTTAAATCTGATGTAGGCACCTTTGAAGCACCAGTTTTGTCAAGAACATCCCATGCTTTGTCCTATCTTGAAAACTGAATTGTTTAGCTATTAAAAGAGATTAATGTAATCTCTGTGTCTATGAAATTGGATTTTGAAACTGCTTGCTTACTGTACTATCTCCAGTGCAGTGAATGAAATCTCTGCTGCTATTCACATCGCTATGAATTACGGGTCATACCTTGTTTGAGCCCAGCATGTGCTGGCATCGCTAACAGGACAAAGTGCCTGGCAGGCTGCAGGAGAAGGCTCATGGCTGGCAGGGAGATGGAAGCTGCTGTTCTCCAGAGGCCACCAGCAACACACATGTCTTGCTTTGGACTCTTCGGTGTGAGTAGGCCCAGTAAGAGGTGTACTGAGATGGCTGGGGCAGAGTGTACATGGCAGGAGTGGAGCTTGGGGGAGCTGGGTGGGTTTAGTCCATACGCAGGGGGATGGAAGGTGATCTAACAGCAACCTATTGCAAATCATACCTCCCTCAGTGTGAGACTGACAGAGCCCAATCCCTCCTGCAAGTGACAAATGGCTGGAGCTTGGGGGAGGAGAATGGACATTAGGGAAAACAGCTCCTGAGACAGAGACTCTCCACTCTCCATACTTGGAGGCTTTGAAGACTTGGCTAGACAATGCCAAAGCTGATCTGATGTAGTGTGATAATCCCGTACTAAGAAGGAGCCTGGCTGACCTTGGTCCTTCAGAGGACCCTTTCAGCTAACATTTCTGTGTTTCTGTGTTTTTCCTAGTGAAGCAAATGAACACTGTTCAGCTCCATGGATATGTGTCTTTTTCTGCTAGCTAAGAAGCTGTTCCTGCAGTCTTCCTTCTGAGACAC
>JAWWES010000001.1:46825860-46863462 GCA_035583135.1 Lophotriccus pileatus | reverse complement strand
ACACTGTTCAGCTCCATGGATATGTGTCTTTTTCTGCTAGCTAAGAAGCTGTTCCTGCAGTCTTCCTTCTGAGACACTAACAGTAAACATTAAGAAATCCTAACCCCTCTCCTCCATGTTGCCTCCTCCTCCCACAGCCAGGAGCAGCGTATTGTGCTCTCCTCCAGCCCATGGTTTGCCACAGAAACATGACTTGTGGTCCTGTGTATGTGGTCTTGCCATGAGTGTTGACAGTCCAGCTGCTTCACTCAGATTTAAATGGTAGAAGAAGAGATATCTCAGGGCAGGAGGCAATTGCTGCTGGGATTTCTGATTGTTGTCAACTAACCCAGACCATGCTTCCTTGCAGCAGGTTCTGTTCCCTTGACGATCCTGGCAGTAGTCCTTTATTTTTGCTTCCACCCATGCACACCACAGACACTTCAGCAGACTCCTTTTCTGCTAACAGAGGGACCATGAAGCATTCTCTGGCCACCTGAAGCAATTTCTCTCTCTGGCCAGAGATCGGCAACTTCGTGCCCCAAACTCTGTAATGCTTACTGGTCCTTTGCATCCTCTGGATGTCTGCTGCCAAGTTCCCCTCTTTTGGGAAAAGGGAACCTATTTGCTGAGTTTTTACTTACTCCTCATGGCAGCACTGGCAAGACAAGCTTCTAACAAGGCATCCCTCTGCAGTGCTGCAGCCCTGGGTAGTGGGTAAAAGTAAAACCATAGGGTTTTAATTGGCTATTCTTCCCTTTTTGCAGCAGCTGAAAATTAAACTTGTTTTCTGTCTTTCCCAGAAGTAACCTTGACTGCAGCGGCTTGAGAAGAGGCATGGCAGTAGCAACGTTCTTATTAATGACTGATTGCTGCAGGGCAATGGATGATTTGGTGCTCTGACACAGGGAGAATGGCAGAAGAGAAAGAAGTCAAATGAGTGGGTGCCTGTAGTTGTTACGCTTCTTCTGATGCACCTGGCAGAGGCTGCAGAAATGGCTATATGACTAATGGAAGTGCTTCTGCCCCACACCCCAAAACACCACAGGCACAGACAGTGTCACCACCAACATTGCTGCCCAACACTGATGGAACGGAAAAAGAACCAGCATCTGTGTCCTCTGCCCTCAGACAGAAAAAAAAATCTTCTGTATTTTGATTTCTTTTGGACTTTGTAAACAGTTTTAGAGACTGTTTATATACAACTTGTTTTGTCCAGTTGGATACTTGTTTTGTCTGTTCTCTCCAGCTGTAAGCACCTCCTCACTAACTGCTGCTTTTTGACCAAAGGCTTTACTTTTGCCTTCTGAATTCCATAATGAATTGACAGCACACACATAAAAAGCCCCAATAATGCCTTCAATGTCTCCCATGGCTCTGAGATGCCCTCAAGGCCAGATCCAAACCTCAAAGTGAAGACATGGCACAAAAGTGCTACCTGACTCTGCTTCTCTCCACCCAAGAGCATGCTGGCAGCTGGGTGCCTATGCTAACCTTTTCACCCCAAACTATATTCAGCCCACAATGATTTGTTCCCAGCAGCTCCGTTTGTTCTCCTCACCTGGCAGACAGCAGCTCCACAACCTTTGCTCACTGTCCCAGGTACCCTGACAGGGCCAGTCATTTTGGGGAGCTGTGAAGAAGCAGTATTGTCGTAGTGTCATGGGTTCAAGTGGCTGAATTTTTGGTAATAGGGGGCCATAGAGGTGATTTCGGTTAGAAGCTACTAGAAGCTTTTGCTGTTCTATGAAAAAGCCAATGACAGCCGGCTCCAGGATGGACTTTCTACTACTAGCCAATGGTATGAGCTTCTGTGATAACATCTTTAAGAACAGAGGAAGAGAAAGCTTGTGTCGCAGAAGAAATTCCTGCTGGAGAGGAGAGCAGAGGAGAACATGAGATGGCAATGTAGACTCCAAGGTCAGTGTAACAGGAGGGGGGAGGAGAGGCCCAGGGGCCTCCCTCTCCCCCTCTAGCAGGGGAAAGACTTAAAACTGAAACCCCTGCCACCTGTGGAAGACTATTGGGGTGAGGAGATCCCACCTGCAGCTCATGGAGGAGCCTACACTGGAGCAGAGGGGGTAGGAGGGGGGAAAAGCGGCTTTCAGTGGGTGTTTGAAATCCGACCAGGGTCAAACCATGACAGGTAGCTATGATGATCCTAATTAAGACTGAATTGAGACAAAAGGGAAAGCAAAGATGGCATCATGGAAAAATACATACAGAGCAGCTACAGTTCCCTCAGAGCTGCACTAGCTCCAAACACTGCACCTTGCTCGAATGTGCTGCAATTAGAAAGCCCACCTGCATCAAGCACATTTTCAGCCATTAGGGATACTGTCACAAGGTCTGGGGGGAGCTGCTACACATACTGGATTTTATAAAAATGCTTTGGAGCTGGAGGAGGACCAGCAAGTGCTGGGAGCTGACAACATTTTATATGCACATACAGCTTTACGTGGTCTTAATGGTATCTGAACGTTTGCTGCTGCTTACAAGGCAGCTAAGTTCTGACCTACCTACGGAAAGGATCTTGGGTATTGTTTTTTAAAGGCATGTGGATAGGTCAGAATGGAATCATAGAATCATTTCTGTTGGAAAAGAGTTATAAGATCTTCAAGACTAACCATAAATCCAGCACTGCCAAGTCCACCGCTAAAGCACGTCCCTCAGTGCCACATCTATGCATCATTTACATATTTCCAGGGATGGTGACCCAACCATTTCCCTGGTCAGCCTGCTTCAATGCTTGACAACCGTTTCAGTGAAGAAGTATTTTCTAATGCCCAATACAAAGATTCCTTTCCCACTCTGAGACAGGTGCTCAGTGCTCTGTCTGTCACCAGCAGCAATGCTGCCAAGTAAACCAACCCACAGTCAAAAATATCAAAATTTTGTGGTGACACCAAGCTGAGAGTCAGGTATTGATCTGCTGGCTCTTTCTGTTTCTTCCCTCATCATTCCCTGCAATTGGAATGATAATGGAGAACAGTACCTGTGCTTCCAGCCCCTTAAGCAACCATCCCGAAGCCCTGAAGTCTCTCCTGGTTGAGCTTGGACTTCTTGGTGCAACTTCATTGCTGCGAACCTGAAAAACCAATAATGGATCTGAGGGCTCTATGAGGCTACTTAGGAAAAAGCCCAAGTGACTGCTTGAAAAACTCACTAGCCACCAAAGCTTAATATTGCCTGAGCACCAGAAAACATGAAAAAGAAAAGTTCTTCACTCTGGCCCAGTAGGGCTGCCACTTAGATATTTTTGAAATTGAATTGAGCAAATGTCATCATTCCTAACACAAACCATCTTGCAGTAAGCATGCTTTTGAGTGCTCAAAGCAAAGCAGAAAAGAACACTAGAACCCTTAAGAGTTAGAAATTATTCCCATATTAGGTACTATATTCACAATGAGCTGCAGTCCCAGTTTATCCATTTTCATTATGCCAAATTTATTGCATTTATGTGCTAGAGATGTGCGTTTAGATTAAAACCTCATTTTTGTAGGTGCTACATGAACAAGTCATGAGACAGTCACAGTCCTGCAGGCTCCAACACAGTTCCACAATGACCTGGAAGGAGAGGAAAAAGGACATGGCCAATAGGGAGAATCAGCAAATTGATGTGTCCAGCAAAAAAGCACATGCTTCAGAGTAGGTGAAAGCTTGCATTTCGGAGAAAAATTGTACAGCACGAAAATGCACACAGGCTATGCAGACATCTCATTTATATTTAAGGGTAGGTGTAGTGCTTATAAAATGAGACAGATTAAAAGCCTGAGACATTTCAGTCCCCTCCATCTAGGGAACAAGTGTATCAGGTGGCTGTGTTCCTTCATAGCGACATGCCAATCCTAAATTTAAATGGGTCTGGGAAGGAGAGGACAGTTCAGCCTCTGTACCCATTGCAGCTTGCCCTGTCTGTTCCCACTGCCAGCACCAGCAGCATCTTCACCACTGCAATCTTCCTATTCTCAGAAAAAGGGGCTAAAAGAACTAACACTTGTGCACCTCAGATGTGACAATAAATCCCCCCACTGTCTGTAGTGATTTATAACACCAACTTTTATTTTCCAAAGAGATTTTGGCATGGAGGATCCTGAATGTGATTATAAACGTGTGGACATCTCAAGTAAATGACTGTTTGAAAACAGGGCTCAACCATGTACCTAGAAAGCCATGAAGGACTTCAGGATGTAGCTACACTGCACCAAGGATGTACCCAAGGTGCCCCTAGGGTTAGGATCAGCACAGCCACTTTGGTCAAAGCCTGGCTGAACAAGCTTTGCTCTTTTGCTGCCATGTAACCCCGTGCTAACACAGATACACTCCCTCTCCTTCCTACCCTCACTATCACCTCTGCCTGGCACTGCACAGCAGCACGTGGTGGTACCAGCTGGAAACAGTGGCTGCAGGGGCGCGGTGGGGACACATCTGCAAGTGCTTACACCCCCCCTCTATGTGGGTCTCTCCTTAATTCTCAAAGGTGGTCTGAGGATCTGTTTTGTAGGAGCTGGTAGGACCCCAGGGCGCAGACGGGACACCCAAAGTAGCCTTAAATTCAGTGAGGGGGGAAAGGCAGATGAGAGCAAGTAGTAGTGAGACCAGACGCTGGAATCTGAACATATAGGCAACAGATTATTAATGAAGAGACTTGTTTAAGTGTCTTGGTAATGTGGCAGTGAGAAACCTTGTTACCACTGCTTCAAAAAGAGTGCGTATATAACATAGTATTGTGAAATCTTGAAATCTTTGTACATAAATGCAGTTAGGAGCAGAAAAAAGGAAAACTTAGCTATATTTCTGAATATACTCTCTTCTGAAAATTATGTTGACACAGCTAGAGCAGGCCTGATATTTTCAACTCTCATGCACATGACCTCATTCCTATGGCTTAATAATCATAACGAAATATGAGGGGAAGGTAAATAGTCTTCATTCCACATCTACGAGGATAATAGTAAGAAGGAAGAGATTTCAAATGTTGTTAATGACTTGTAGAGCCGCACATTGCTTAAAACATTGACCACAAGCCAAGAAATACCCCTCAAGGCTGCAATCAAAAACAGTTTTTGGCTCTGCGCTGTGAACAGAAACTTTATTTGATCAACAGAGTTATTGCAACAGACTTGCTGCTGAGAGTCTGGAAGCTCGTGTCTAATGTGGCACCCCTCACTGCAGCCAAAGCCTCCTGCATGGCAAAGCTCTGGGCTCATGAAATGCAGCTCTGGCTCACAGCTTCAGGTTAATCGTGATGACCACTGAGGAGAGCTTTGATGCTTCCCCCTTGGCTACCATAGAAGTCTGTGTAACTCTTCACAGGGAAATAAGAGAGATCTGAGACTGGTAAAAAAACTCCTCTGTTTTTGTGAGCGGATGTGGAGTTGGGAGAATGAAATCAGCTGAACTGGTTTTTGTGAAGAGGTTCAGCTTTCTGCTTTCAGCAGCTGTACAAGTACAGGGGCATTCCCTGGCCTATAAGCCTTGCCAGGCTAAGAAGAAAACAGATGTGTATGAGGCCCCTTGGCCAGAAAAACACCCACCTGCCAGAGAATACTGGCAGAGAGAAAAGGAAGGAACTGAAAATTACTTTTTAACCGAGTTTCTCACAAAAATGACAGATCTTCTCAAAATATTTTAGATTTTTGTAAAATGTGAAAAGTAGGCATTTAAGTTGACATTTGGAAAACTGAAGGTCTATTATTTCTATGAATATCTACCATCAGAAATGTGTTTTCTTCAAAGAAGAGTTTTGAGAAGTGGTTACAAGAAGTTGTTAAGAGTAGAAAGTAATTTTCAACAAGAAACGACAAGCTATACTGATGCCAGAAAACCAAATGATACTGACTACTCCTGAATACCACACACCAAACCCTACCCAACTAATTTCTTAGGGATGTATGGATATTTGGCATCTCCATGCTCGTGGTTTGGTGATCTGGCAAAAGAGGACCTTCCCCAACCATGGGAATAAAATTAAAAAAAAAAAACAAAACAGGCTCCTGTTCAGCAAAAGGAAACCAATGGGGCACAGAGAATTCTATCTAGTCAGAGACACAAGAGCTCTGATGCAAACGAGACATGGGTTGCCTGAGATCCTTGGGAGAGAATAAGGAATTTCAGACTAATGTGCCATAGAAGAGAGCCCTAGGGCCCAGACAAGCAACTGGGTGCTCACAGAGGTCATGAGCAAAAGGGCCAGAATACAGAAAAACTAAACAAAGTGGAAATAGATGTATTTTGGGTGTGTGATATATGCTGACTGGCACCCCAACACTGGAACAGGTTGCCCAGAGAAGTGGATGCCCCATCAGCGGAAATGTTAAAAGTCAGGTTGGATGATCAGGTGACAGATGTCCCTGCCCACAGCAGAGTGGGTGGACTAGATGATCTTTGAAGGTCTCTTCCAACCCAAACAAAATTATCATTCTATGATTTCATACTTCAGCACTGAAGTAAGAAGCCTAAAATTTGCTGGTTCTGACAGTCTGGAAAACCATTAAAAGCAATGTGCCTTTTCCAAGTACCATCTATAGTGTGCTTTTTTCCAAACAGAAAAACACTAACATTGCCTCTCCCCTCCCACCTTGTCCCCCGCCCTCCTTCCTCAAAATGGGGCAACACAAGGAGTTTGCAGTGAGTTTTAGAGTCCGTGACTTTCTTATTCCAATCCAGCTAGTATGAAAAGAGGGCATAATAAATTATGTTCAAAGATTTAGGTTTCTAACAAAAGGGAAGATAGAGTGGCAAAGTACAGAAGAGGGGAAACACTGGGAAAGAGGAAAAGCATGTGTCCAGTGTTGTCTCCAGGCTTTATGTTCAACAGAAACAAAACAAACCACCTAGAATGCTTATTTCCAGCGAGAAATACACAGCTTAATATCCCAGCTAAAGGCAGGTGGAGAGTACAGCAACTCTGTCATACGGCCAAGGTGAGCATTTGCTTTCTGCAGAGTGGCCTTGGATGGGCAGAGAGACTTTTTCTGTATGTGGAAGATTATGCAACTGTTACACCCAATCCCTACTTCAAACACCACATAGTGTTTCCATAGCACGGTGATGGTTGCAGGTACAGGCAGCAACAGCACGTTAACACCAGTGAGCTCTACAGGAAGAGGGGAGGGGACACCCCAGGCTGCTGGGAGCAATTAAAGCCCATAAGAAAGGTTGCTAGCTACTACTGTGAACAAAAATATAATTTTTAATTAAAAGCAAATCCCAGGAAGAGTGTGTTGTATCGTTGGCAGCACACGCAGATTTGGGGCACACTGAGGAGTTCTTCAGTGTTGACACTGTATCTTTCGTCTCCTCCCTCAATAAGCCATAGAGGTGTTCAGATGCTATTCTGTCAGTGTGCTCTAGGATCACCATGCTTGAGCAGGGAGGCTGGACCAAATGATCTACTGTAGACCCTTCCAACCTGATCCATTCTGCAGTACTTGGGAATTACTACTGAGGTAGACACAGCACTACAAACCCCCTGTGCTTCCTCAATAGGGTGCTGAGGGCCAACAGTGCAGCACTGTTCCCATTCATGCCTCTGTGTAACCATGGACCTGTGGCCGGACTCCAGGTTTGTAAATACTTCACCTGAGATCAGGTGCTGGCCTGGTCCCAAGCCAACTCTAGCAGCAGAGGACTGTGAAGGTATCTCAAAATCTTGTCCCTTCTCTTGTGGTAAAGGCAGTCACTGAAGCAGAGGCTGCCCCATTATTCACAGGAACTACTGAGACCTGAGGAGCAGCTGGGCTTTGGCCCAATGCAGAGCCCACTGGTCACAGAGAGACAGCACGAGTAGGGCCATGGTTATTTCTACTGCCTCAGGAAAAGAGAGTCCCCAGGCTAAGAATCTGCTTTCCTTACACAGGTTCTGCATGATCCCCTTCAACCTCCAGAGCTCCTGCCTGCCAAGGAGGGAAGGGGGCCAATGACAACACAGTGGCTTCCCAGCCTGGGTAACATTTGGTCGTTCAGGAGAGTTGGGAAAAAAAAAACAAACCAGGCCTGAAGCAAACAGCCCCATCCCATCCAGCCACGCAACATGACTCAACAGATCCACACAGGCAGGGCTGTGCAGGCTGTGAGTGGAAACCAAACACTGAGCACGCGGTGGGCTGGCAAGCTGGGCTTTTCTCTTTTTTTTTTCCTTTTTTTTTTTTTTTTTTTTCTTTTTTGGTGGAGTCAGCCTTTTATTTAAGCAACACTTCCAAGAGGAAAAAAGGCTGGATCAAACTACTGCCTCATTGCAGGAGCCTCTCACCAAGATCTGCAGTGCAGCTAAGAGGAATTTTGCCTGTTTTCCTGAAAATGTGTACAGCTGGTGCCTTTGCAAAAGGACAGAGAGGAGGAGCCTTGCATGCAGGGAGAAAGCTGAGATAGCGAGTATACCCTGCAGCAGGGAAAAGCTCCTCAGCTCGTGTAATTTGCCAGGGTAGAGAATTGCTCTGACAAGTTGCACAGGCTTCTATGCAGCTTTGAATTTGATCCTATAAAAAAACAAGTATCAACAACTTAATCACATGCCTGGGTCACATGGAAGCAAGGCCAACACGCAGTAGCAAATGTTGAATTTTTTTTTTTTAATTGAGTTTGTTTGTTTTGTTAACATAAAGTGGGAGTGAGGAGTGAAATTTGGGTGGGGCTTTCTACTATTCACTGGGAGGAAATAGAAACGCTTTGCAGCAGCTCCTGCCTTGTTTAGGTCTCCCCTAAGAGCACGCGGCTCCCTACGCTGGTAATAACTCACTTTTTTCCAGGATTCAGAGCCCCCAGGTTGTTCTGCAGCTCAGAGGAGCTCTGATAGTGTTCTCACTAGGTCTCACCGACTAAGCCGAGCTGGAGTGGGCTGAGGGCAGGAGCTTTGGCTCAGTGCCTAGCACAGCCATGAGCGTCTGGCAGCAGTGCTTGGCAGGGCTGTCTTTGGAAAAAGATGACGGTATCCAGAGTGGGCGATGTCAATCTCACGGCCTGTGGAGGGACACGGGGATGAAGGCTGTGCAGGGCAGCTGCGTGGCCGGGAACCTGAGTCATGCCGGTGCACAGCGCCTGTGTAGCAGTGCAGCCCTCGTAACCTCACCGCAGCCGGGAGCACAGGCTTGCCGAGGCATTCCGCAGCTGACAGCGCTGCCATCAACACCTGCCTCTTCCCAGCAGCGGTATGGAAGAAATCCTGGCTGGCAGGCGCGTGCTGGCAGGCCTCTCTGGACACAGGGGTCGCACCGACAGCACTGCCTCAAACCCAGATCGCTCACTGCCTGGTCACATTTTACCGGCCACAGTGGGTTATTTTTTTTTTCGGAGACACATGTCAAAATCATCCTGTCTGAAAGTGTCTCAAAGTGAAACAGTTTGTTTTAACTCACAGAAACCTCTGGGTTTCAAACTGTTCTATCTCCACCTGTCTTTGTTTTCTGGGGTAACAGAGACGCCAAAGACTCAAATCAACCAGCAGAAAACTTTTCTCCACCCCTTTTTTACAGTTTTCAAATGCAAACCCTATGTTTTCTTTCTTTTCTTTACCTACTGTCATTCAATACATAGTTACAGAGCTAGGTCTCACACTTGTGGTCTATTTTCAACAATCCTGTTCCTGTTAGACACAGATTATTGCAATGGGCCAAAATAACAGAAGGTCAGCAAATAGTCTACCTGCCCGATTGATCACAGGGAGTGTAGCAAAACAGCCCTCCCAGACAGAAAGCAATCCAAGCTTTGTTGTCTTACACCATGATCTCGTGCGCACCATGTAAAACAGCACGAGTGTGCTGAAGCTGGAAGAGCTGCTTAGAGCCAGGCTCCTGCCTCCTCACATTGCAACCCACACTGCTCAGCCAGTAACCAGCTGTGGGACATGCTTGGCTCAGCTCTTTCCTTTTAACTCCTCTGGTACAATTAAAGCAGCACAGACTGAAATGTGGCTGCAGTGATGTTGCTATAAAAATACAGGAAGGGAAACTAAATTTAACAGAGTATGACCCTTCATACTTGTATAACTGTTCACACTGATAGTTGTACCAGCATCAATCTCCTTATGAAAATTATGAAAAAATTATGTCCCTAGCTGAAAGTCTTGCACAGGCACTATGGGGAAGACCTCTGTGCTACTCAGTAGGAACAGTTTGTGTCTTGCAAAGTATCCTTCTACTTTAGACGAGCCAGAAATATAAAGGAGAATATTTGCTTTTCTTTTAAAAATAGCTTATTCTAAGGAATGTCTTTTTCAGCTATGAGAGGATACAAGATGGAAGGGATACAGGATCTAATAACCACCTGGAAATACTCTGTATGGAAAAGCAGTTCAGTCAGTTTGGGGACTGTGCCAAAGAATTATCAGACAGGCCTTGCTTGATATGATTTGAGTTTGTGGCAGCTTTTACATCCCAGCAGGATTTCCCAAAGCTGAGGTGCTTTTAAGCTGCCTGGGTATGTGCCTGGCCCTTATTGCTGTCCTGGCTGTTGGCCAAAATGATTTCTGGTTGTGAGGGAGTGAACAAGTAAGGATCATTACGATTTGGAAGGAGCTCTGTTCTTGCTTGCTGAGAACTCTGGAGACATAGAATGGGACAAAACAAGTACAGAAATGCATCACAGTGTGGGAGCTGATAAGGAGATGGCACACTCCTGCAAATTTCAGCTATTTAGGACATGGCCCACAGGCTGTGGGACAACTTGTATGCAGAAGTGGGTAAACCTGGATGCAGGAGAATAAGAGGTTTTCTCTAAGGTCTGTGTGTATCTCCCACTCGGAGGCAATCACACATAAACAGATTTGTATTCTGATCATGGAGGGGTGAATCCCAGTGGCTTCTCCACAGCTGTGATTCTGCCCCTCATCTTTCATGGCCACGACTGACCATACGGCCTCGGGAACAGCAGCACAGTGTTTAAAAATGTGAGAGTTTTCAGAAGTCTACAGCAGAGCCTCTGCTGCACTCTTTTCAAGATGAGGGAAAAACAGTTCAATGAAAAGGTAAAGATGGGACACCTCCCTACCCCCAACCCCAGTATTTTTTCAAGGTACAAAAGGACTTCTAAAGAAACTGTCCCACCTCCTGCAGAACAGGACAATTGAACTCTGACATCCATGGGGCATTTCCAAATGAAAATTTATGATTTTTTATGAATCTTATTTTGGGTGTGGGGAAAGAAAGGAGTAAAGAAGGAAAGTAAGTTCCATGGAAAGCTGCCATTCTTCATTGAATCAAAAATAGAACTTCTTGGAAGTTTACCAATCAGGCATTTTTGTGTGGAAAACACTAACTCTGCAGATTGGGCACTGTCCAAGTTAAAATACACACCAGTTTTGGATAGGAATAGAGTTAGGGGTCTAGATGTGTTGGCCCTCAAATACCTGCCAAACAGTTCCTGCTATAGCACATGAGACACTCACAAAACCTGTTACTTTTCTGTAATGTGTTATAAGTCTGGCTTTGGGTGTCCAGCTGTGCATCCACAGGGTTTCTGGGAAGGTCTTAGGGAGTCTTGGAATGTAGCTTTTACAGCCTTTTCCAGTCAGTGGAGATCCAGTTGGTACACTTACTGAAGTCCCTGAGCTTTTTTTCTTTTTGTCTGAGTTTGACACCTGCACTTGGAGAGATGACCTCTGCCTGGCACCACATGTGCAGTGAGGGGACTGAAGAAGGGATGTCAGTGTGTTTTTTCAGGAATGATAACAACACTGTTTTGTTCAGTCCAGGTGTCTTTTTCTGAAGAATAAATCCATGTGTATCATAAGTTCAGGCACAGAAGGAGCAGGAAACAAGCTGGGAAACTGGACATCCTCTGGACTGTGATGGAATTTGGCATTTTCTAGAATTTAAAGATTGCTACATTGATATTTGCTAGGGTTGGTGTTTCACACTTGATATTGATGCTTGCCACAAGTCTTTGGGCAGTGGATGAGGACTGGAAATGGGAACAGTTTTTAGCTTCCTCCTCCCACTAAAAAGTCCCAGACTTAACCTTGCTCTACATTTGATCTGATGCATGGTAAGGAGAATTCTGAGGTTTTTTCTAGCCCTCTTCAAACTCTTTCTCTTTCTTCAATGCTTGTCATAACAGTATTGGATCACCCACCTTTTCCATCTGCCTCTCTGCATACACCTGCCCATGCAATTCCCCTGCGCTTCACCTTGTGCTGAATGCGATGCTGTTCTTGGTGAGTCAAATCCAACGAGGCATCGAGATGAGATGACCTGACTTTCACCTAAGGAAGGCATGGTGCCGACACTCCTCTTTGGTTCTGCACCATGAGAAAATCCTTTATAGGATAGGTTTGTGTTCCCTTGCTCCACCTGTCGCCAGCCTCACATTATCTCCCTTGGAGCCACACTCTGCATGCACCCCCAGCGAGCAGCGCTTTGCCACCTGGGGCTGCACTGAGAATACCTGATTGTTTCACTGTAATTTGGAGGGAGAAGGCTGTGTTCATATTCTAGCCTGGGGCACAGCACAGCTCTTGAGCAGGACTAGTATTTCTGGTTTCTTCACAATACCAACTTTATCAGCCAGATGAAAGCTGAATGCTTGAGTTTTTCCAGAGGGTCACAACACGCTTGGCTAAAGCCTTTATGCCAGTTAGCTGTGTCCTTTGGATGCCCATGGCTAGGGCTGCCCAGAACACGGCCACTGGTGCAAGCAGTCTCTCTCTCTCTCTCTCCCTCTCTCATAAACACATAGAGCAGCTCAGCATTCTCTTGCTTCTGTATTTTCATGCTCCAGTTGCTCAGAATGATGCCGGAAATGGAAGGGGATTCAGTAGAGCCAATATATATATATATATATATATATATGTCTGCATATGTATGTAGGTAGGTGTGTACGGGTGTATGAAAAATGGGCTAAGAACAATTCTTGCTTTTGGATAGTACAAAGCTAGCATTTTTGCTGATGGTAACTTCCAAAGGGTAAAGAGAAGTCACAGCAGAGCTGATCCCACATGGTGTCATCACTGATGGGGCAGGAGAACTGGCTTCAGTCATACTCCTAGCATGTGAAAGGTTATGTACCTGTCTGGCAGCCTGTCATTTAGATAGGGATAAGCTCCAGCAAGACTAAACTAGAAGCTAATGAGCGGGGAGACTGGGAACGTATTGAAAAATGCCCTGAAAAGGGAGGCAGAGGACACAGAGGAGCCAAGCTTATCCCTCTGTCCAAGTATTGAAGTATTCAAGCTTGCAAGGACGCGAGTCATATGATCTGTGCAGGCCACAGCATCTCTCCTGCAGAGAGGGCAGATGGTGCACTAGGTCAGGATGTCTCATGGAGAGAGGCTGAGCACTGGGAGATGGATGGGAGGTTTTTAAGGAGCAGTACAACCCGTAGCTCTGAGAGGCAGGGTCTGGCATGTGTGAGCAGACTGGCATGTTAGTTGCTCTGGAAGAGGCAGTACATAACAGCTGAGCAGAAAAGTTAAACTAAGTGTTTTTTATCCACTGAAAAAGTACTGGAAGGTGATAGCTGATCCTTAGGAATAGGATTAGTGAGTCCAAAAGCAGCTGTGATTAGGGGGTAGAAGTGCTATCGATGCACTCTCTCAAGGCTGGGCATGTACTCCCTCATGTACTCTGTCTCTAAACTTGGGAAGCTGATTTTCTCTTCTTTTTTTTTGGTTGGCAACATATGCTGGTGTGAGCAGGTCTGTCTCAGTGTTGTGCTAATGGCAGAGGAGTTTGTGGAGAAATGGGGAATAGGAAGGAGGTTTGTGAAGTGGCTCATGCATTTCTTCGGTGTAAGGAAAAGTAGGAGTCAGCTGGGAACAGGTGTTTGGTTTTTGGGAACCCTGGGTGGGTAAAGGGTTTGAGGACATCAGTGGGGTTTTGAATGATTCTAGGCAGGTAGCTCTGGATGAAGGAAAAGAAGACCTGCCTTTGGGAATTCCTGCTAGGGCTCCTTCTATGGCCACAAAGGCACAATCATGCTTGTGGAAACCACTGTAGCTACTGAAGGCTCATGACAGCTACGTGCAAAGTACCCCAAGGGTCAGGAGGCCGTGACAGGAGCTGTACAAAAGCTCTAGATAAGACCAGCTTTCCTCCAAAATGCCTGACATCCAGGAGCATGGTAACCAAGGTTGTTCATTTTAAGTGCAGCAGTATGGGACAGTTTGAGACTGCTCCAAAAGAAGGCTGTCAAGTCTGGGACGTTGGCTGGGATCTACCAGGGACAACAGGGGCATGCCTGCAGCAGGGTTAGGAGCGCCTGTGCTTATCTTCTGATGGAAAGGGGTGTTGCTGCCTGCCTGCCAGCCTCTCACCTGCATGAGAGACATCTACGCAAGGTGGTCTGGGAACAGTGCAGGGGCAGAAATGACCAAGCCCCCTGAGCTAGGTGTGAAGTGAGGCATCACAGAACAGTGGTGAGATGGTCTGGCACATGCCTACACAATCCCCACATCGGCAAACTCTATACCCAATGGATTTACTGTAACTCAAAGGACGATTACTTACTAAGACCACATTTTTTGACTTTTTAAAGGAAAAAGCGGTGCCTCATCAAAAGACAGTGTAAAGGAAAAAAAAACAATAAAGTCACAGTGCCAGGAAGTATGGAACAAACCCACATCCCATCACAACTAACACGGCTGTATCTTTGCATCCAAAAATATTAGTCCATTTATTGCCCATTAAAAATTCCCTTTGTCTCTTCTCGGTTGTGGTGCATACTTGAGATCTTAAAGATGGCACTGTCAGTCATTAATATTCGAGATTAATTTACTCATTAACTTTCAAGTGCAGGACACTTTGAAAACCTTTTCCTAAGGGCATCCCTGTGTTCTTCTTGAGAGAGTTACTGTTGTTTTCCCACCTCCCCTGAAGGGTTGTTTACAATACCATCTCTCCCTTTTAATCCTCTTTTCCTTTCATGTCTAACAAACAGTGTTAAACAGAACACTGGGGGAAAAAGCAGATCTCACACATTGTAATCATCTATAGTCGACTGAAGAAATGCTTCACAATTAGAGGTCTCATTTTGTAAATTAATGCTCAAGAAGCTTTTTCCTATGTATTTTCCAGATAAAACCTCTGTTCTTCAGAGCTCAAGGTTTGTATATATCATAGTTTGTAACTATGATAAGGGGTTTCTGAGTTGATATGCACTCTGTACAGAGACTGAGCTGCTACAAACAGGATTTCTCTTATGAGATCCTGTACAGAGAGATGTCTAGAAATGTTCACACAGGAATATGGGCAGTACTGAGATGCTGAACTATGATAGAAAACGTTACATTTCAAAACTGGCCACTGTTTCTGCTGGGTGTTTTTACAATATGCCTTGGTTTTTCTAGCTCTTTTTGCCCTATATCTGAGCACTTTAAGATGTGAATATAATTTTAGTCACAATTTTCCTGTGGGGTGGTGTGGAACTCCACATTATACAGATCTGAGAGGCTATACTTCTTTCAGCAGCAGTGCCAACATAAGCATGCCCTAATTCCCCCTTCCCCTCTCCCACCACTCACTCACCTCTCAGCTGTGCCAGTTTCAGTGCTGTGTGGGAAACAAATCGCAGAACATATTCAGGTTAAAAATAGCTGAAAGAGAGCGATAGAGAGAGAAATGAATTCCAGAACCTGGACTAACATCCTAAAAGTACATCCAAAGCTGATACAACAAAACCTTTTTAGCTCAGATTCAATCTGTTTTCCAGCTCCATCAATAATTTTTACCTGATTTCACATAGGAAAGGTAGAATTTTCAAAAGCTATTGATTTCCTTCCTGAATTTTGTGCAAACTGATGGCAGGGTGAGGGATAGAGACCTCAGTTAAAGAACTGCAGCCAGCAGTCACCTGGCTAGTGAGTATGTGCATGCTGGCTGGCCATGTATGCATTAGCTTATCAGCCAGCATATACGTACTTGTCTGCAGCCCAGTAAAGGGTCTTAGAGCATATAGCAAGGCAAGAGTTGGGCTTGTTGCAGTAATTTTATTTTAGGAGGAGAGGAGAGAAAGGAAGTGACTATGAAGCAGTGATCACAGACCCACAGGAAACCAAGAGCCATTAGTTCCACTGCTCACAAAGCAATCTGTTTCAAAAAAGCCTGAAATTCTGCAAAATAAGACCTCTTCTTCAAGTGAGACAGTAAATCATACAATTTGGGAGGAAACTGAGAGCTCAGCCTAACATTCCTGTTCAGACTTCAGCAACCACTTCTTCTTTTAGCACTCCAAACACCAGTGGAAACTACGGATACTGATTTCTTTCCCATAGTCAAATATCACTTAAAGCCCTTATTTCTCCTGAACTCTTTAAAGCACTTGCTTAATCTCTGTTCCTACCTGGCTCCTTTCTAATCTACAAGAGCTTGCCATGAGGTCTGCTCCATTCTCTTCTTTTGTTATCCTTCATGCTTCCCCTCTGGCCAGTGAATGGCCTCAACTTTGGTACAGGATGGTACACAAAATGTTCAATGAATTATATGTGAAAATGATGAGTATTTTGGTGCAAACAAAAGCTGGGTCTTCCCCACCTCTTGGCAGGGGGAAGAGACCTCGCCACTTTTGCTGACCTGCAGAGGGGACTGGGTAGAATGGGAGTCCCAAGGTGGTGTGGGAGTCATGAGGTACCCTATGAGCTATGGCTGCAGTCCGTGGACAGAAATGGAAGGGTCTTTTATGTTCCTGTTCTCACGCCTTCTTTTCAGCAGTCCTCCCAGCTGAGAGTGTCACCATCAGCTCTCCAGCACTTGAGGGTGTGCCCTCTGCCGAGCCCAGGAGACCGAGTGCCAAGCACAGAGCATCTGGCTGCACATGCAGGATGCGAGTGGAGCTGTGTGGCTGCTTGCCTCTCTGCTTGGGAAGGGAGCAGCGGACTGTCTCTGAGTCAGAAGCAGAGACCATCCTTAGCAGAGAAAGCTTTCATCAGAACAAATCTGAGAGAAACCGTGTCTATTCCTACCATCTGTATGGTTCCCCAGTAACAGAAATTATCTTCACCATAGGCAGGTCTTGGGCTTCTCCAGGTGGGAAACCAGAGGTTTTGGGCAACTAGGGATTTTCCTGGTGTGGGAAATCCCTGTGTGGCAATAATCCAGTGTACTGGGCTCTGTGCCATCCCCACTGCAGACACTCAGAAACATTACTGGGAGTTGCACCCAGTGTGATCTGTTTGCAGATACTCCAGTCTCACCACAGGTGTGGAGCAAGGTGTGACAGGAAAGACCTGAGATGGCTCCTAGGGAATCTGCATGCGTTAATACCCATGTCATTGCATACCTCTGAGTCTGCTCTAGTCTGCGCACTGGGTTAGTTGCTAGAGCTCAGCTCAGCTCCTGCAAGAGAAGTGTCTTCCTAGACCTTCCCAGCACTGATTCCACTTCCAGAACTAGTTTCTGTAGGGAATTTTTTTTCCCCCAAAAGGAAGAATACAACAATTTTGCAAAGGTGACACTGGGGACCTGTAAAGGAGATCTGAAGAAGAAGCTAGGGCTGCCTTGCTGGAAAGGAGTGCTGAAAGGTCCCAACCCCTCTCCTCAGCAGACACAGGAGCATGGGAGGTGCTGGTGAATCGCTACCAACATGGAGCAGCCTCAAGCAGAGCGGAGCAGCCCTTACATTGCTGTAAGTGATGTTAGGATCTTACTTTATCCTTTGGCAACTACAAAATTTGGGGAAGTGGTGGCAGGGGAGAATGATCAGAAAGCTGGCAGAAATTGTGTAATTGGTGTATCAAAGGTCCTTTTCCTCTCCTCCAATAAGATTTTAACAGTACCCTATTTTATTCTATTTGTCAGTAAACAACAAAATCATTACTGATAAAATTTGCCTGAAGCAACAAGACACATATGAACAATAAACCACTAAGAGCCACATTTTCAAAAGTGTGTGTGCAGAAATGTCTATTGTACAATGTATAAGCAGCATGTGGTCTGGATGTGGCAACCAGCAACGGGAGAGGAAAAGGGGAACAGATGGAACCTGTACATGAGTGACAAGAGCGGACGTAGGCTCAGATCAAGTTTTGCATTGTGCAGAGGCTGAACTTTTGAAAAGCCTTAAATAAAAACCACATTTTAAGGAGGACTGCACTAATGGGGCATGCAGATAAGTGCACTGAATGGTGGAACTGCAGAGGACACAGAAGTGGAGACAATGATATACACAGAGCATATGAAAAGTTTGGTCTGACATGCTAGCCATGCATACAATCAAAGGTGTGCACATTTCAGAAACATCAGCCTCCCTGAAATCTCAGTGACTTAGCAATAAAACATCAGGAAACGATAAGTCAGGGTCAGAAAGGTCTGAGAATTCCACACAGCTGAAATAAAGATTGAGCAAGAGGAACTAGCATCAAGAAATCAGATTCAGATGTTTAAAGCTGATTGTCTGAACCAAGTTAATATAATGCACCATGTGTCACTTCAAAACGTTCGGCGCGTACAGCTGGGAAGCCCTTCCCGTGATTGTGAAATGCAGCAGCTCGCTGTATCTGAGAAGGCTGGGGTGAACATGTCTGCCTGGACACGAGCAGGCTATAAATGATGAATTGGGATTACAGCCTTTACTGTCCCAGTTCAGGTTTACCAGTTCTCTGGGCCACTAGCACAGAAAACAAGCCTGGCAGTAAGGCCATATGAAGCTCCTACCTTCACATATTCTGGACTTTCCCTCTGTCTCTATTCATCTCCCCATGGACTGAAAATGCTTGTGCTCTTTTATCCAACTGCAAAGCACTCTGATGATCAGCACCCCTTGCTCTTACTTTCATTTTGTTTAAAAGAACACCTCTTCAGCTATCCAGTCTTTTCAAGGAAAATTATCCTCTGTCCATTCCACCAAGTCTAGTGTTGGAGTACACAGCTCTAGAAAATCATATTTACAAACCATCAATGCTATGGGACAATCACATTTTCACTCGTCCTCACACAGGCAGAAAGAAGCCTTTACTCGTATTAGTGCAGACCAGCACAACAACCACCTCCCTGGGACACTGCAAGTCTGCAAAACTTGCACACTTTCAGTGCTAATTTTTTTTACTCTCAAGTGTGTTTATATCATTCTACAGATACACATCTCCTTCAGCCTAGCAAAGTAATCCAAAAATCCAACAGCATCCACCTGAAAGCCACACCTTACAGAGAATGAGAATCCTATAGGTATGAGGGTTTTTCAGGATGGCAACTTGTTTGGCTTGTGGATTTGTTAAATTATATAGCTGGTGGGAGTGGTGCTTTCCTGTGACAAGATCAAACATTCAACAGTCCTTGGGTGAGAAACTAATTAGCCAGAGATCAGCACAAATTCTATAACAATACTCCTCCATACACTAACTGCTCATGGAGACCCGTTCTGGATTGGGATGACAGTGTACATACAGAAATATTTGACAAGTATAGGCTTTCAGATCATAGGTCCTTTCCCCTGCTCTATTGACATGCATTTTCATGGCAGCTGGACATGCATTATACAGTTACAGGATAAAACTTTCTCTGGTACATCTCTGTGACACTGAAGACAAATGTGACACAGTGATTTATCTCATGAACAAAACAGACCAGGGCGTGTTCTGTCCCCATCAGCAAGTGGCACAGCAGAGCTTTTATATATGGCAAGCTCCTCTCCCACAGCCACCACCAAACAAAAAAGGGTGGCCAGCCTGAGGAACTGTGTCTCAGGGAGCACTCAGAGGCAAAGGGCAGAGCTGTATCAGGGAATGCTTGAACCCAGGCCCTCTCCTGGGGCCAAGACAAAGTCACTTCTTTCGCTCTAACTCCAGTACTTGCTGATTTCAGAAGACTATGTAAAATTCAGTGTCTTCTGACATTGACTTGAAGCTGAAGTGCACAGCTTGGGGTTTCCACCCATGCTATGGGACATTGGTTGGGGTTTGCTCTGTTGCCGACAGCTTGAAATTTCCATTTGCAGCTCCTTCCTGTTTCCTTTTCATGCATCATATAAACCCAGAGTGGCTGCACAAGTTTAACAAAATGGTGAGAAGAGAGGACATTCCTTACCACAATGAAACTTTTAATGTGCCCAGTCAACACTGAAGCAGCAGAGGCAGACCTGGGCAGGCCTTTCCTGATCTCCTGTCACGTGCCTGTAACCACGTCCTGACAATATATACCTTGGTGTGAATGGCTACCTGAAGTCCATGTCCAGAGCTCCCATCCTTCCTGGGGTGCCCCCAGCATAGTCAGACATCAGCACTTAAGGACTGGGAAGCATGCAGGGGCATTTTTTTAATTCAAAATTTGTAGCAATAGTGCTGCCTCAAAGAGACTTGGGTCATCTACTGTGAGTGGAGAAAGGGACTGTGTGCGTGCTGGGGTGACGTCCATCTCGTGTGTCCCCAGCATGGGAAGAAACCTCTAGGAGAGGTCTAGTCCCAGTTCATAGGTAGGCCCCATGGGAAGGTGGACTTGCTGCCTAGAGCCCATACCTGCCCAGAAGTATCATAGCCCTTAGGTGTCCTGGTCATATGGCACCTAACTCTGGGGACCTCCAAGCCATATGGCACCTAACTCTGCCTGGGGACCTCCAAGCCATATGGCACCTCACCGTGCCTGTCAGAGAGCTGGTGGAGCCCGTGGCACTGTTCCACCCCACTGCAGCTCCACACAAGAGCTTGGGTTGTCTCCAGTAGCTCCTCACCCCACCCCATCAGCACAGAAAGTGAGTGGTGGCAGCCACATCACAAGGAGCAGGAACTGAGGTACCTAAAACAAGTGAGAGATTTTAACTCCTTTTCCTTTCCCTCTGCTCCCCTATATTGCACCTGCCATTAGAATGACCAAAATTATCCAGTGATATCATTCATCACCCATAGCAAAGCTGAAACCAGGTAAATTCCCCATGGAAATTACCTGAGCAAACAGGCTTGTCTCAATGCCTAGAAGAATATCTCTGACTGTTTACTTCTCTCCCAGTCATTTTATCAAGAACTGAAGCTCACTGAATCCATGATTCACTCCCCACTCAGCACTGGCTGACTGTATTTTGTGTGCCTTGGGAGAAGAATCGTGTTATTCATTGCTCGGGTCCAGGACAACTCTGATATGCACTCGAATATCTCTGGCTTGTTACAATTATAATTATTCCAAATTTCATGGGAGAGGCATTTTCGTGCATCAGCTTTTTTATAGAGGGCTTCAGCAGGAGTCCACCCAAAGCACCACATCAACAACACAGAGAAATCAATAAATACCTTAGCATGGTGCTTTCCTTGCCTAAATTTGTATCAAGCTTGTTTACAGCCAGCAGGACAGGAGAAAAAAGTCATTTATAGTATGTGCTGTGGCACTGCTCGCCTGAATTTTAGGAGTCAGCAACTTTATGATAAACTCTTGACACAGCTTGCAGACACAGTTAAGAATGTCTCTCTCCGCCTACTGCAGGAAGCTGGTCACTGTATCAAAGATCAAAGTTGCTCACACCAACGCAAGAACGTTATACACAAGCAAAGAGGAACTTCAAGTGCTTGGTTTTGGATGCGGGATTTTGCTGCTTTGCACGTATCGGTCTCTAAATTTGACTATAAACTGCTTGAATCAACTCAGAAAAAAAAACACTTGCAGCACCACCCAGATTACTCACACACTAATCCTCCTGTTACAGGGACAAGATACTCTGTTATCAAGATGTCTGATATGACTTTGAAAAGATGAGTTTACTGAAAATCGTGTTAGAGACTTATTTAGAGAGTGTAATGACCTTAAGTGGTCATGTTTTAAAAAGGCTAACAAAAGAGTACGTGACCTGAAATAGGCGTATATTGCAGGTAAGTAATTTCCCTCTGCTACACGTACAGTATCTGCAGAACAGGCAAATGCTTATCAGGAACTGAAGCTCATCAAATCAGTTAACTTTTTCACAAAAATAAATTAAGTAATGTTTTTTTTTAAATACATCTCAAAAAATCACAAAGATAGACAGGACATTTTCAGAAGTTGTTCTTGAAAACAAGTGTCCCTGGGATAAAACACAGCTAGGAGTTACTGTTAAGAAACTCTTGGTCGGCCCTGGCAGTTTTGATGCAAATCTGCTGCTGGAGTCACTGCTGCAGGACTGCTGTGGGAGGAAAGACTGGTAGGGGAACCCAACTGAGCATGTCTGCCCTCTTCTCTCTCCTCCACTACAGGATAAGAAATCTGAGAAAAGACAAATAAACCAGATTTTTAAACTGTTTTGGTGGCTCTAGTGAGCTCCTGCACACAAACAGGATTCATGAGCATTTTGGGTTGATTTCCTTTCAGTTCTGCTCTTTCTGCATCCCTGTTCTGTTCTGGTTTACTATTCTCCAGCTCCCTGTACAAACAGGATCTTTCCTTAACAATGTCCTGCCACATCATCTTCCTTCCTTTGTATACAGGCTGATCCTGCCTGTTACACACCATGCGCCTTCCTAAGGCACCTCATTTCTCAATGCTAGCAAAAACAGGAACAAAATGCAAAGCAGCAATAAAACACTAAATTCTCACCATAGTTTAAAATGAAATCTTGAAAGTTTCCGATTCAAGATGACTTCTCTGTTAACAGATTTTTTTTTCTTCTAGTTTAGTGCTCTGCAGAATACGTGCAGATGAGGTGTTGGTACTATTTATCAGATTCAAATGCCTCTCCGGCAAGGTCTGCAACACTGGCTCATGCATTTCCTCCTCCTTTTTTTCGGTGTTAAAAAGTTAACTCAGCTTAGCAAAGTGCACATTGCTTCACTGTTCACCTCTTTTCTCTTGTCTTGTAAGGCTCTGCTGTCTGATTTTTTGCTCTGGAGAGATTTGACAGCATGTCTACAGGGACAAGAGAAAACCACAGGCCACAGTACATATTGCACAAATGCTGTTATTATTCTGAGGCCTGAAAAAACAAGGAAGGAAGCTTGAGGCTGGTGGTTTGGCAGGTGTGAGGCCTTTTTTACACAGACATCTGTTTTAAGTGGTAGCTCTGGGCTGGGGGGTGAGCGGGGAATGCCTGTCACTCCCACCCCTTCTCTGTGTCACAGCACAAGGGGGTTTGGGCTCCTGATGAAGCGATGTCACCCACTTGCTCAATCTGTGCTTCAAGATTCTGCTCTCTTGTATTTGTGGGGCAGGGCTGCAAAGTGAGGTGATGCCTCCCAGCAAACTCCCTGAGACGGAGGTGCTGCTGCTGCCACACCAGCGCACATGAAATGCGTGAGGTTAGAGTACAAAACACGTGAACAACAACACATATGCTAAACTCAATGCAAAGACCTGATGAAAACCCTTTGGATGATACCATGTACCCCACATCAAAGTGAACTTTTCTAATCCCACTGGATTGTTTCTAGTGTTTTGGGTAACACTGCTAGTGATTCCATTACAGCTTTGAATGAACTGCTTAATTTGGCAGGATGTTACAGCACATTCTCCATGAAGCCTTGCACCATATTTGATGGAATTCAAATGGTTAATTATGTATGCAATAACATATCTGGGATCCCCACCTTAGAAACAATCTAGAAAGAAACTGCAATTTTTAGATCTGGATCCTGCTCTGCTAAACCACGTGTAGGAAGGAAAAAAAAGGGTTTGCATAATATCCTTGCCAGTAGGGATTCTCTGGGACAAGTTAGTGTTCAGCCACATTGTTATTTTAAATGACAATAGGATCTTTCTCCTGTAGTTCATGGCCAACTTTAATGAACATTTAGCAACTTAATTATCTTAAAGACTGATACTCCTCTGTTACAGATTGCTGATATTGGTCAGTGAATTCAGAAGTTACTGGGGGAAGGGCAGATATGAAGAAAAGCAAGGACTAAGATATATGTATGCAGCTGCCCTCATTTCCATTAGAAATCAAGCTGAAGCCATTTCAAGGTGAGGGATTGTGGTTAATCCCTCCCAACGTACTCAATAATCTATATCAAAACACATCTCCTTGTCCACTGGCAAGGAGAGTCAATCAAGCACCACTTTATTCTGGGCAGGAGAAGGGCTACAATTTCATGGGGACTGCTGGGCTTTATGGCTTCTTTGGAGGTTTTAAGCTGTGCTGTGCCATGCTGATGTGCCTTTATTTAGAATTGAGCAAGGGGTAGGTGACATGGTGGGAGAACTCAGCTCCTGTCTTTGCTTCATGTTGCAAATGACAGATTAAAAACTACTGATGTCCACACCAGAATGGGCAAAATCCTGGCAAAATGAAAGGCTAGGCAGCATTTTGACATTCTGGGAAAGGAAGACAGAATTCCTGACATGAAGCATCCTTCGGCCATGCTTAATATGGTCTCTAGAACTGCCAGCCAATTTGCATTGGTCACCTGTGAGAAGCACCACTGCAGTGTTCCCAGAAATCTAATAAACTTTGGAGTTGGACTGGAAGAAAAGTATTGTTTTGTTAGGAGGATTAAAAGAAAAAAATAAGAAAAGCAAAGCCACACAAGGAAGCCTGATGCTCCAGCTTTGGTATTCTAATTTTTTTTTCTTTTTCCTATCTGACAAATATCAGCATGACAGCAAACAGAACCCTCCCAGTTCACATGGCATCACAGCTTAACTGTGCTGGTAAGTGGTGAATTGACACTTCACTCTAGCATGGCCCTAAATTGTACCATTAACATGTGGTTATAGTCAGAGAACACATTTGGTAGGAAATAGCACCTTGTTACTTCCCAGATTATCTGCTCTCTATGGGGTAAATATTTTAAACATCATGCCAGGCTTTAGCAGAAGCTTCCCTATTAAAGTAAATGGGATCTGAGAGAGGGTAAATGCAAGCACGCAGTACAGGGATGTTAAACCTATAAATCTTCTGTGTCTTATGCTTTGTGCTTTAATCACTGGCAAAAGACAAGTGTTTGCTGCCTTTGTAAGGTTCCTAAAGCACAAAGGGAGGGTGTGTGCTCACCATTGCTTCCTGCAGCACTGGATGCACTTACAGCATGACAACCCAAAGCAGGAAGGACACGGGGACTCCTCAGTGAAGGCTTTTGGAAGGAATCTGGCTTTCAAGGGGCAAGGAGTCCAGTTCACTCTGTGCTGAAGTTACAGTGATTAAGTTAGTTTTGAAACAGCATCTACCTTGAAGCCAGGAAGTATTTTAGCCAACAGCTACCTTACAGGCTCCTTCAAGGTTACTGAACATGTATTAAGCAATTTTTCTGAAAATTTTGTCTTCTGCTCATATCAATCCCATCACAGGTGTGGTTGATAAATAGCCCAGTTTACATAACAGCAAAGGCTGGGAAAGGCCCTTTCCTTAGGGTAGCTATCTTAAAACAAGTAACTTGAATTAAATTTAAAAAAAACCCTGCTCTCTCCAGTAGGCAATGTTTCATGGTTTAATATGATAAATGTAGCCTACATGTGCATGATATGTCTGGCAGCATTCTTTGTTACTTCACTAGATGGCGTGTGGCCGTGCCTGGCAGGGGGGAGAGAAGGGAGAAGAATTAATTCCCTGTGTAACTGGCTCAGCTGCTCTCCTGCCTCTGATGTGCCTTTAACAACGTGGGTCTATGAGTTAACATTTCAAGGCTGAGAACTGAATTTCCAGCATGAGGAATAGGATGTCCAGCTGAAAATAGCTTCATTTTCAAAAAGCTGAATCTTTCACATGAAGAGTGCCCTTAAATCAGCAGTGGGGCAAGACTGGAGAAAAAGAGGTTTATCCCAATCTATTTCCTAGACAAACGTGCCTTCAGAGACACAAGTTTTTCAAATCTAAAACAAGCCTAAAGAAGAGCTTATGTGTCTGCTTTCTACAGTGTGGGCAGCTGCTCTAGTAAGACCTTATCTCTTCCTATAAATTCTGCCATGCTTATAGCCTCACACCATTACTGCTGCAACACTGCTGGAAAAACGTCCCAAACTTCATGTGGTTCTTCAAAAGGCAAGCCGTAAGGTTAATTTGTGCTCTCACTTTCCCTGGTGTATACCATGGCATAGCTGTCCTCTTTTGTTCTTCTATTAACTATTTATGCCTCCCACTTCGAGAAAGAACAAGACAGAACTCTGCCCTGAGGCACTTCCTCTCCTGGGATTATGCAAAATCACCCTTGCCGGCCATTCGCAGTGCAGGAGCAGTAAGAATCTGCTCCTTTCTTGCTTGGGGAAATAGGCATTAAATCTTCAAGGTCTCAGACATGAATTGTGGAAGTAGCTGGATCCATTAAGGAGGTTACAGGCTCCCTAACACAAATACCAACAGTGAAGCTCGCCATGGCGAGGTTTGTCAGTGAGCACATCGGCTCTCTCGGCAGCTCAGGGGCTGTGTGGTTTCACAACTGGCCTAAGCTGACGTACAGCTGGGCTCCTGCCAAAAGGCAGCTCTCCTCCTCTGCTGACTCTTGTGCTCCTTTGGCTGTAGGGTCTGTGGCAGCAGGGACTGATTGGTCTCGATACAATCCTCCCCTCCTGTTTTTTTTCCCTTTTGGTAGGATTAATTTTCAGTTGGCTCAGTTTGCTGAATTGGCTGGCCGAGTGGTTGGGTGGGCACTGGGACTGGCACAAGGAGATGGTCAGGGGTGCCAAGCTGGACAGTGCAAGACTGGCCTTTCTGCCAGCAGCGTGGGCTGAGCCACCAGGAGTCAGAGGGCTGTGCACCACAGTGGGCTTCTGCAGTGCCCGGCAAACTGCCCCAAATGCTGTGGGAGGTCGGGGCAGGCCACTGCCTTAGGATGGGATGCAAGCATTCCTCTGCTCCTTTGAACACAGAGAAAAGGGGTTTTAAAACCATCTGTTAAAGAAGTGTGCCATGAGGAAAACACATCTGATATACATGCAAGTGAGGGGTTTTCCTGTGGTATTTAGGCCTGAGGTGTTTACTGTTTTACCATCCAGCTATGCATCCAACCCGCATATGTATTCAGTGCAACACATGCACCAGATTTAACACCTGCTACACCATGGCTATAGTTACAACAGCAGCTTATACCCTGGCTGTGTCAGCACATGGGCAACACTCTCTCCAAGGAACAAAATTATGTCCAAAATCAAGTGTCTTCCTTTGTTGTTTATGGCTGATGGCTGTTCCTGGTGGGAGAGTGTATTTGGTAGGTGCCTGGCTTGGGGGAGAGCATCTCGTGAAGTGGCGGTGCTGCAGGTGTGTGTGGAGATATGCAGAAAAGGACCTAGTGCTCACAACTGACTAGGGAAATCAGGCAAACACTGCCAACCACCTGAACAAGAGGCCCCCTGTCATTCCCTGAAGCAAGAGCTCATTCTTCCCTTGTAAGTCAGGTTTGTGTGGTCCCTGTAAAATGAAGCTACATGGTAAGACAAGTTCTGCCAGGGTTAAGCCTCAGCAGCCTTTCCACTAACACTCCCCTAAAGCAAAGGAGGTTTAAGATGATAATAGGAGAGGAAAACCAGGGTCATTGGGATGGTTTATAATCGGTTCTGAAAGAGAGCTGAGTTGCTACCCAACTTTCTTATGTATTTCTATGAAATGAACCTCCATTTCTTAGATTGGCTCACTCAGCTACCTCAATCTCACTCACCTCCAAGTGTAGTTTTCTTAGCTAACCCATTTCCTGATGCCATCACTAAAATTTAGTAAGTCAAGATATCTGAATGAACCCACAAAAAGCTGCAAGTCCTTACTGTATATATTCCAAATAGCCTATTCTTTGAAAATTACTGTACATGCACCACTTCTCTGCACATAGCCACCAGTATCCCCTCAGCTCAGCCTCCTGGTCCTGGGTCCCACTCTGCTATTCCTTGACTTGGTCCTGATAGGCTCCCAGGGTTTAAACCTGTCTGTCAGTATATTGTGTTTGAATTCCAGAACTGTTCATATATGTCTCTCCCTCTAGTAAACTTACAGCTATGAGTAAAGATCCCATTAAGAAATAACTGTTTGGGCTATAGAGAAATGCTGCCAACTACTGTAACAGGAAAACATTACAGCTCCCTTTTGCCCCCAAAATAACATTTTCTTGCTGTGGGTAAATAGCTATACCAGTTCTTCTGGGAGCAATAATCATGGTCCTCTCTTTCTCCAAAGGCAGCATGCAGTCCTCCATCCAAGAGAGAAGCTCACTGCCACAATACACGTCCAGACAGCATCAGCCTCTGCCCAGGAGTGAGGGTAGCAGAGGATGAAAAGAACGGCAGAGAGGGACGTTTCAAAGAAGTTGCTCATGCTCATGACAGAAGCTAAAAAAGCATTCCCCACCAGAGCAGCACTCAAAGGACTTCATCTGGGCTCTTCTCTACCTGGGAAGGGATCTTATTTGGTTTCTTCTCCTTCTACTCCATGTCATGGAACCTATAACTCCAAAAGTGAGGCAATGTCTACAGTGACACACAGATGGCATGTGAGGATCCAGAGCCCTGGGCTGTGTTTCATGCAGTGCCATCTCATTTCTGCACCTTGAGGCAAGTCTCTGTGCCTACCTTTATTTCCCCTGCTGATCAGGAAGGTCACAGGGCCTTGGGCCATAAACTGTGTGTTCAGAGTACCTAGTGAACAACAGGTTCCTTGAGCTGGGATTTCCAAGTACAAAATAAAATAACTGTAAACCAAGGAAAGTAATGCCATTTATCAAACTCAGTTATACCACAAAGAACAAATAAACAGAAACCAAAATCAGGAGTTAATCCTCCACCTGTAGTCTGGTTTTAGTTTGCGTGAGTTTTGCCCTGAGGATGAGGATCTCTTTCCTCACCAAAATGATCTTGATCTTCCTGGCATTATCTAAGTGTCAACCTGTAGTAATTTCCAAGCAGCTACTCAAGTTCCGTTAGTATTAACCTACTTTGAGATGAACATTTGCCTCATAAGGCTTTACTCTGCTTCCTGCTTCACTGTTCACCAGTGAGATAACACCTGAGAAACAACACTGGTGCTTAGAGCGAAAAATCAGGACAAGTGAATCCAATCCCAGCTCTGCCACTGACAAGAGACAAATCCATGTCCCTTTTGTTTTCCCTTTTCCCATCCTTAATGGGAGTAATACTGATATCTCTTACGGCAGAGGCACAACTACTTGTTCGTATAACACTTTGACATGATACAGCATGTCTCAACAAGAGTACAAAGTGCTAATGGTGTTTCTAAAGTATATGATGTGTGTCCTAAAGTAATCTGCTCTGACCTGACACTTTACACATCTGCTTCCCTACCACAACTTTACTATAAAATAAGCTGTGTTTTTGGTGAACTATTAAATGGTGAACTATTAAATATGCAACCATAAAGTCAAAAGAAGACTTTCAAAGGAGTCCACTTGTTTTCAAATCACTGTACATTGCAGATTTGAGAATCTAATCTAAGAACAGCAAATTATGGCCATAAGAACAGTTCATAGAAGATGCTCCAACCTTTCTATAGGTAAGCATCATGTTAGTGCAATGTAGCTCAGACCTTTAGGACTTCCAAGGGCCAAGAAGCTAAGGTCTTTTGATCACGACAGCAGCATGAACAAGTGGGTTACATAACTGATGAGCTAGTCATACCTTGGTAGACATAAAAGCATTTATTTTCTTGTCACCTAGCAATATGACAGTGGATTATACCTGCTTCTTTCAAGTCTTGCTGCAAAATGTGCTTTGTCTGTGAATGCTCATCCAGCAACAAAAGGTGTACCGTAGAAGGGTACAGGCTCTGAATTCCTACTGCAAGGCCCTGAGTCTGAGGCTGCAGATTGCCGCTGTCAACAACAAAACTCATTTAAGGTATACCTACCTCCCTTCATAGTCCAGGCTGTACACTGCCATGTATTGCTGAACTTGATCTCCATCACGTTTTGATCCATCACTTGATCTGTATCACTTCATCAAAGTGACAGGATCTTCAGCACAAAGCAGGTCAGGTCTGGGATAAGTGTATTTGAGCAGGTCCTCAGCACTGACTCCTCTTCAGCATCACTGGGTGCTGTGCAGTGTGCACTGATACTTATCACTGACACAGCAGTGACCATGGGGCACTTCCACACAGGTCCTGGGCATAGAGTCCGATTCCCCCTCTCTAGGTCTTCTGGACATATAGAAAAAGTGTATCATGTTCCTAGCAGACAGTGATGAAGCAGGAAATGCCTTAAATATGTATCTGGCCTTGCACCATGCAGTACCAGAGCCACAGCTGTCTGCAGCACACTGAGATACGCATGTCCTCTGCTCGTCCAGAACTGCCCCATATTGTCTCTGCACATTACAGCTCAGCCTCCCCTGGGAACGCTGTGTTTGCTGTTACATTTGCACACCAGCCAGCGCTCTGCTTCCTGGTCTATGAATGGTGTGTCCAGAAATTTGCTGCTACGCTGGTGCATTTCAGAGAAGATAAAGCTGTCCTTTTCCCTGCTGTTTATTGTAACCCTAATTTCTGACAAACAAAAGAGATGAATTCTGGGAAATTTACCAACAGTCAAGAGCAGGGTGAGCAGGATGGCTTTGTAACATGTACAGCACTGTGTGCAGGGCTCAACAAAGCCTTCTATACTGGGCAGCTCACTCACACCAGGCCTTTAGATTGATGCATCAGTGATAAGAGCAACGAACATTGTTTATTTTGCAAATCACAGCCAGAGATCATAAAACTTCCAAACTAGCAACATAACAACCACATGGAAAGCCTATGACAGTAAATACGTTAAAGGAATGCCTCAGGGCTATGAGAAGGAATTGAGTACCTTCAGCACAGAATGGGTATCACTCAGGGGACTATTTAAAAATCAGCGCATAGTTATGCCTACCAGTTTAGTTTTGTCAGTCAGCAGAGACATCAGAAGTTTGTACAGATGACATTTTCTCAGGTACAGAAGAGCAGAGCAAGACTTTCTTTTTTTTGATAAGTCACTTGGCTCTGCCCTTGGGGCAGGAATCCTTCAGAGATCTCTTGGGGTTTCTTTTGTCACTTGATGGATTTGCCTCTGACATATGAAATCATGTGAATAGATGGCTGAGGCAGGGCAGTAATACCAGATGCAGTTAGGATGTGTGTGGCAGGGTTTATTTCATGCCAGAGCCATAAAATGCAGCATGCTTTCTCTACCTGCAGTACAGCCCCAGGTGCTCTTGCTCCAGGACCCAGGTGGAGCTCGTGGGTGATCTATCCCTCAACTGCCTGACATACGCAGAGCTCAGGACTGCAACCTGCACTGCCCTGGGGATGCCTGAGAGACAGACTGGGCTATCACTTTGCATATAAAGCATCCTGGCCCTTCCTCATGTTGCTTCCTTCCCTCCACCAGCCTCCTTCATTTCTGTTCTGCAGTGTACCCCATCCATCCCCTCCCTCCTTAACAACAGCTGCCCCTCAGCCCCAAAACCTGGCTGGAGCAGTGATGTAAACAGGGCTGTCAGCATAATGCAGAGGAATGGTAGCAAGAAAGGGAAGAGGCTACACTAAGGTAAACACTTTGCACCCTCTAGCCCTCTTATTACTGTTGGGACATAAGCTAAACTGTTCCAGCCAATTTGTCTTAGTTCTAGATACATGTTGCGTGAAGGCAGGGCCTGAACACAGCACAGAAACCTCTGATATATAGTGTGCACTGGGGCAATGCCAGTTATGTGGGTAGAGTTCACTGAACAAATGTAGATGTTTAAATGGTAGGTGTCCATTTGGGAGTTAGTCACCCTAGGATGCTGTTTTAAGTCAGAGAGAAACAGACACTTTTGGCATATGATAGAAATTTCCACTCAGTTGAGCTAAATTGTGTCTCATGAGCTCCTGCTTCTCCCTGCTGACAATATATGGAGTCACGCATGACTAGCTCACAGGTACGACACACACCAAATGATGGGCAAGATCAATCACATTTTGTACAGCTTAGTTTTGACACAGGGATGTTACATATTATGGGGCTGCTAGAAGGGAGCTTCGTAGGGTGCCTGGTGGGGCACATTCTGGCACGTAACTGCAGAGGCCAGGGAGCCAGATGCAGAGGAACAGAGAGACACAGTGACAGACACAGCAAAACCCTTTGGGAACGTGGCTGCTGAAGCAACCATGACTTCATTAGACTTGCTCAAGATGCCCTCTAGCCTAGACCTTTCACCTCATTTAATGGTTTCTTGGCCTCAATCCCTTACAATTCTGAAATGAAAAAAAAAATTCTCTTTTGACTCCTGTTTTCAAGACAGGGCTGTTTGATTTGGAACACTGCATTGAAGTCTGTGCTACTGATTGATTTCAGGTTTATTATATTTTCCCCTTTGAAACATGCTACAGTAAAAAAAACCCACTTTGTCGTTTTTCATGTAACCCCCCCCTCTTTTTTTTTTTTTTTTCAATCTTAGCAAATGCTCAGTCTTTTCCACTTCAATAGCTTGAAATTCTCCCCTGGGAGCCCTAAGCTCTTTAAATATTTTTAGGTTGCCAGATTTCTTATGTTCTCTCTCCAGGAAGCCAATTTTGTTTCTAAGCTCTTGAGAGTAGTCCAGCTTCATCTTTTGCGCACTCACTGCATCACAATAAAATGCTGCCTAATTGCTGCCTCAGCTGAGTCCCAAAGGTGCTGGAGTTTGTCTTTAGGCTACAGTTGTAGACAATAAACTCTTCTCAGACTGGAGTTAAGCCTTTTTATTATTTAAATCTGAGTCATGTAAAATTAGTTTACTAGCAAGTTACCCACAAAGATCTAGTATGGAAAGAAACTCCCTCATATTGTTTTCCAACACAATGAAAGAATGATCAGATATAAAGATTTGCGAGTGGCTTGTAATACAAGATGTACATAGAAAGACCAACACTTAATTTAGCCAAAAAGAAATGAGAATGTTTCTGTGAGCCTAGAATTTACTCTCAGACCTCGTCTGTTTGGTGTTCTTTACCTTCAAATTGAAACCGGTGGCATGAAAAACACAGCAACTTTCCTCTAGCTCATGCATTGCCTGAAATACCTATGAAAGAGGAAAAACAGCTGAAGATAACAAATGCCAGATGTGCAAAAGCTTTCTGTTCTCAGTCTAGCACAACAGCGAGAGGACTTAGTGAGCATTTTGCTAGAAAATAAGCAAGATTATACTAAAACTGGATGGCTGCACCCCCATCAAGCTTGAGAAGACCCATGCAGCAAGGGACAAATGGACAATACAGGGAGTGACAATGAACACATACTCTTTCTCTCATGAGCCCCATATTCAGCTATCCTCAACAGCAGAAACAGACATCCATACATGGCCTTTTCTCCCTTTGTGTTCCTTTTTCTAATCTGTATTTTAAAGTGCTTATATTTCTGTGGTAAAATATGGCTTCTGATGAAAGTGCATACTCCACGGACATTATACTTATTGATCATTCTTTTAAGACCCTAAATCCTTAAGACAACAGTTTCTTTGGGTGCATCTGGTGCTGTGTGCCCAAATCCACAGTATTAACTAAGCAAAAATGAAGCTGGAAGAGACTTGCTCGATTGTCTCAAAACGGTTAGACTGTCCTTTAATTAAAAAGGTCAGACATGATAGTAGATACCTGACATAGCCTTTGTGGTGGTGTCTCTGTGATTGCACACTTGCAACCTGCGACACTCATGAGCAAGGACAGCCGGTCCAAACGGCTCTTCATGTATGGCTCCTTCTGTCAGCACAGAGTGCATGCAGGCAGATGCATCTATCTGCAGTGACTGCAAGGAGACTGCTAACCACACACTCACTGTGCAGACCTCCTGTTGCTGGGGTCTCTCATTCCTCATTTATATTTGCCTTGATCACTTACTGAGAGCCAGATGGCAGACATGGCATGGACCGCAGAACCTTCACTACTAACGGTGATGCAGAAGACAGGAAGGATACGCAGGTCTGAGGTTGATTTTGGCAGGCAGCAGCTAGAAAAGCTAGGACACAATTTTAGCCTTATTCAGATCAATGGGAATTTTGCCACCAACGTCAGTGGGATGAAGATTTCGCTCCATGTCTGCCTGTAATCTGAGAACATGCATTCTGCAAGTCCAGGAGACTCGGTGAAAACGGGACCCCACAGAGTTCATCTCAGATTCACTGAAGGAATAAAACTACGTGGATTCTTTGTGCCCCTTTCAGTTATCTGTAAAACAAGTATGATAATGCTTTGAGTGCTAAACAATACAAGGTGTGTAGGAAGACACAGTATCTTTTATTAGGCCAACTGAAATAGCTGGGGAAAAACAGACAAGCTTTCAGGCTTGTCTGAAATGCTTTGAGATGCTCTGATGAAAGGTTTTTGAGCTGTGCAAGTGATCATTAAATTACATTCTTCCTCTCTCTGGAAATCATTTAGTGATATTTCAAAGAAAGATACTGTACAGAAATAACTGATTTCTATTGCAAGTGCTGTCTGGAGCTAAATATCTTCTTTCCTCTCTTTATGAACTAATCTAAAGAAAAATATGTTTTAAATTAGCATGTTAAGAACAATTTTATGGTATAATGTATAGTTCTGTGAAGTGTTCTGTGTTAAGCATAACCACAAGATCCTTAAACATATTTCAGTACATTAAAAAAAAAAAGGCTGGATTTCTGTTTAACACTTTGAGGAAATTATGAAGTTATCACTGTGAAGAAATTAGAAAACATAGAACGACAATGAAATTGGCAAGTAAAGAAAAAAAAGCCAGATATGAGTAAAAAAACTACATTACACTTGTAAACATTGGCTAATGAGCCCTCACACTATTACAATTGAGTGTGGAAATCATGCATTCAAAAGCTGTGAACCAGTTGGTATCCATAAAAGAGTGACAGAAACAATCAAACTTAACCCTCTCCAGGAAGGACAAGATGAGTTGGGAATGCTCACTTGAAATTAGACAGTGGTGAGAGACCAACACCATTATGGTATCACAGCTGTGAGTGCAGCAAGATATTTCATTGCCATCGTGGAGTCAGTGGACCACTGAGGTTACTGTGGGCCATGAAGGGGTAGGTGAGGGAAGGTTTAACTCTACATAAATCCTAGTAGTACCATTTTACTAGTATTTTAGTTCAGTGTCAAGACAGGGGGCAGAGGAAGCTTTAAATGTGTGAAAAGTACTTGCAAAGAAGGATGAAATAAATTTGTGTCTATTAGAACAAGAAGAAATTGGGGTAAATTGCAGCAAAGCAGATTGACATTAAACCACTCAATAACTGTCCAGGATTAAGGAAAAGTAAGCATTGCCTAGAGAAATGGTGAAACTTTATGACTGGAACATGTGGAAAATGGCTTAAATAAATGTAATCAAAAGTTCCACTACTGATGATCATTCACTGAGGGCAGAAAATAAACTCAGAGATTCATCCGAGAAAGGTTACAATGCGTGACCAGGTCTTCCTGGATGTGTTCTCTTTTTCCTGCCTGGAAGATGTTGTTGAAGATTTTCTGTTTGTGTGAGATTTTGAGATGCGCTCCTCTGAAAATATTTGTTTGAGAGAGGAGAGGCCATGCATCTTCTTAAGTCCCTGTTCCTCTCTCTGCTGATCCCAGATACAGTCATAGATGACTGCCTTGGTATGGACACCTACTTACTGAATCCGCAAAGTCAGATGAGACAATTACCATCCTTAATGACAAATTTTGTCCTTTCTAATATATTTCTAGATATAACACTCAAATCTTCATTACTCATTCCAACTATAATTACTTGCTTTGCACATATGAGATGGCACCCATAACACATAATCATAATGTTATTTACTGCCCTGCATTAGTAATTTTATCACATTATATTTAGATGCCATATGGTGTGATGGAGAACGCAATGAATGTTTCTTACGCAGTGGATAGAAAGCTCCCAGAAAACAATTAATATAATTGATTCCACTTTTGCATTGCATTGCTACTAAGAATATCACTGAAGTATAAGATCTCAGGAAGGAAAATTCTATTTTTAGATCTAAGACCCAGCCAAAGCTCTGCTGAGTTGCAGGTAGAGCTACTAGCTAGAAATGTAAGTGGCTTTATTTCAGCAGTATGTATGAAAGAATAAGGTGCTTCTGATGTATAGCATCAGCCACTTCTGTTTTCATAGTCTGTATACAATAACACATGCTCAGCTCATCTGCATGAATCTGTGTGTTTATACTGTGCTCAGCCCCCCCATAGGACTAGAACTGGGCACTTTATGTCTATACTATTTCCCACACTGAGGTCATGGAAGGAAGTCTGAGTACCCAGCTCAATTTGTTTGCTTAATTTGTTAGCTCTGTCCTTGGGACCTGTTCAGGTACATCCAATGCAGTCAAGACAAGGCATGGATCTTGAATAGTTCACTCTTGGGATCCCCCCAAACAGCAAGGCCAAGAACATTATAGTTAGCTCCCTCAGATCCATGTTGTCTTTCAACACTAATCCCACAGGCTCCACACTCTTGAGAGTGCAGAGGAGGGACACCACAAGGTACAAAAATGTGAGATCCAGGGTACAGGGCTATGTGGCGTGTACAGAGCAATCTGTAGTAGCCCTAAGCATCCTGGGTGTGAGTCAGCATGAATTACTGAGCCCTGGGATGGAAAACTGCTCCCTCTCTTCTGTGGATACACACTTTGGAGTGTGGATACACACTTGCAAATAACATCGCAGGTTGTCTGCCCGTATCAGCCAGCACGGTGCTGAACAGTGGCGCTGGAGACTGCTTTCATCAGGTAGAAAGGTCCCAAAGACTGTGGTCAGTAGGAGGGGGATTTTTGGGTATATCAGCAAAACAGAAATGCAGAATAAAAATGTTAAAACGGATAAGGAAAAAGATCACTTCCTATCCTGAGAAATCTGTAGAATATTATTCTCCTGTGCTCTTGGAACAGCTTTCTTAATAACATTTTTTCTTCTTTTGTAACCTGTAATTATGGAAACCTCAATCTTATATCTTCTTATGCACAAGTACCCTCAACATACATGTATTTCTCCACTGTAAAAGAATGTGAAGAGTTAAAGCTCTGTACTGATTTTGGCTGGCATAAAGCTAATTTTCTTCACAGTACCTGGTATGGGGCAGGGTTTTGGATTTGTGCTGGAAACACTGGTAACACCTCTCACACCACCCCTGCCAGTGAGTGGGCTGGGGGTACATGAGGAGTTGCAAGGGGACACAGCTATGACAGCTGACACCAGTTGACCAACAGGTTATCCCCTACCATGTGGTGTCATGCTCAGCCTTTAAAGCTGGGGAAAGAAGGAGAAATGGGGAATGGTCAGAGGGATGACATTTATCTTCCTAAGTAATCACTAAGTGTGATGGAACCTGGCATTCCTGGGAGATGGCTGAACATCTGCCTGCCTGTGGGAAGTTGTGAATGAATTCCTTAATTTTCTTTGCTTGCTTGTGTGGCTTTTGCATTACCTATTAAACGGTCTTTATTTCAGCCATGAGTTTTCTCACTTTTATCCTTCTGATTCTTCCAACCCACTGGGCAAGGAGTGAGTGAGTAGCTGTGTGAGGCTGAGCTGCCTACTGAGGTTAAATGTCAACAGGCTTATTTCTAACTTCATTACATTTAAAAATGCACTGAACGTGAAAATTAAATACAACCCTTCCCCTCTCCTTTTTTTTAAGGTGATATGAAAAATTATTTGAATGAGAGGATGCATGCAGAAAGACAACAGCAGATTTAACTCCAGCTTAGCATATTTAGTTAAGCTTCAGCTGTGCTTCCTTGTGGATTTTAGCTTCTTCCTTACTTGATTCTTTAGGAATGTTTTCATTCTTACTTTCATGGAGAAGGACCAGAAAAAGGTGAGTACTTCAGCTAAAAGAAGCAATTAGGTAGGTCAAGATATGGAAGGTCACAGATAAACATAATTAAACAATCTCTTCACAGGTTA
>JAWWES010000001.1:46709378-46817938 GCA_035583135.1 Lophotriccus pileatus | reverse complement strand
GGCGGTTCAGACCCCGCCGCCTCCCTTAGCGCGGCGGGGATGGGGGGGAACCAGCGGTAGAGGCTGGCGGAGGGGTGGTGGTGGGGGGGGGTTCCCCCTCTCTCGCGGAGCTTGTCGGGAAGTGTAGTCCGGGCCCCCCGCCGAGCCCTGGGGGCTGCCGGGAGAGGCTGCGGGGGGAACTACAGCCCCCAGCGGCCTCGGCGAAGGGGGGGAGGTGGGTGCCGCGGAGGAGACCCCTGTGGGGAGGGAGAGGCTGTCTCTGAGCGAGGGCGCTGAGGGGGCTCATCCGTCCGGAACAGCGAGGGCAAAGCCCCTGTGCCGCCGCCGGGGCGGGAGGGGCTGGAGGGAGGGGCGGTGCGGCAGGGCCGGCTGTGGGAGGTGGGCGCGGGGCGGTGCGGGGCGCTCGGGAGGGAGGCGGGGGCTGTGCGGGGGCTCTGCGGCTGCGGAGGGGAGGCGCGGGGCGGGGTGCGGGGGTGCGCGACAAACCCGGGTGGGAGACCGCTGTTCGGGGGTGTGGCGGGGGCAAAATGGGATGGGTGGCGTCTGGATGCCAATGGAGGACTCCTTTGGAGGTTGAGGATAAAATACAGGAAAGAGGCACACGGGAACCTGGGTGGATAGATGGATGGAAGGGGAGAGAGATGTGCTGGAGGAGGAGTGGCAGAGCAGATGGGAGGGCAGGGATGTGCAGAAGTCAGAGCAGACCGGAGGCCCGGTGATGGGTGTGGAGGAGGCAGTGGTCAGAGTGAGGCCTGGAAAGCTTCTCCAAGTAGTTGAGTTTATAATTTCGAGTTTCCTGTGTCCTACAGCCATGCTTAGGCTCTGTTGGTTTTGTTGCAGTAGGTGGTCTAGGCAGAGTGTTACTTTTTTCAAAATAATTTTGGTACAAAATTATTTGGTACAATATTTCTATTCCCCCCACACACACATTACTGTCATGATGTCAGTATTAGCCTTTTTCCCTTTTCTCTCTCCATTTTCTCTGATGACAGTTCTAGTGTTATTCTTTTATCTTGTATTCTCCAACAGCCATAAGGAGGAATAAAATTGCAGTTTCTCTCATATAAATGATATTCTCTCAGCATCATACTTAAAATATACATGTTTATGATTGCTATGTTAGAGGGTGTTATTTTTCCTTTCTGAAGGGGTGTGAGGGGGGGGCACCTTTCTGAAAATCTGTATGTTAAAAGCATCAGTGTGTTAGTACTCCCGTGTATGTGGATACTGAATGTCTACTCCTCCTACAGTTTCACATGCCACAAAGCTGGTTTTCTTTCCAAGGGCTGTTTGATTTTTATTGCAGTTGCAGATTGTTAAGTGGTTTATTGTTTTTGCTGTTTCCCCCCACCCCTATGTCAGCTACATCCTAGGCAGGCTTAGGCTTCTTGGAGCTCCTGGTACTTTCCAGCCTGCAGAAGTGAACGTCGCAGCTGCAGCATGCTTCCAGGGTGCTTTGCTCCTGGAGACTCGGGCTTTTGAGCAGGTAATGGAGAGAAATGTATCCCACCCTGAGCTAATCGCAGTCTCAGGAAAGCGAACTAAATGGAAGACAAGGAAGCATCAACAAGCCTTCATCTGGTTTTCTGTGTAAATAAATGTAAAAAAAAAAAAACAAACACAAAACACAAGCTCATTCTTTCAGGGATGAGCTGAGAAATCTGAAGACTAAAAGCATCTCTGTAGCACTAAGAACAATATGCTTATTACTGTATATTTAAAAAATATATTCTATTCTTCAGAACAATTCTAAAAAGCAAGATTCTAATTAAGAAATACACATTCTTAGTCCTAAGAGCCCCATTCTTTGGAATTCAGAGGGGAGTTCAAAAGGTGGAAAAGTATTCAGGCCAAAATTCTGACCTCATGAGTCAGGCTTATAAACACATGTGTGAGTCCTTTAAACCTGCAATTACTCATGGAAAGTTTGTCTGTGTTGCAGATTGGCTGCACTGGGAATGCAGCAGCAGCAGAACTGAGTCTTTGTGGAGCTGACTATGGTTTGTCAGGGCTCCTGAGCTGCAGCATGGGGGGAGCATGGGTGTGCTGTGTCCAGGGCCAGGGTGCAGGAACAGTTTAACTGCCTTTATTGGCACAGAGCCTGACCTGACCTGATAAACACTTTGAACCCAAGCTGGCTCTGTACAGACCCATCTTGGGAGTCTTTGGTGGCATGTTTGCTCCACCAGAAGTGCTTACACACGATACACAGAGAAGCAAGTGGCTCCACAAAGGACCAGAGGGATTATTGACTTGTGCCGAGTTCCCCTTTGTTGACTTCCAGACAGGCCCTGCGGAATCTTTCAGATATCTGGGCCCTGCATTCTGTCAGAGGAGTCTGTCAGGATTCTGTCAGGATCCATCACCTCAGGGCTGGTCCCAGCTGAACATGGGCTTGGGTTTGATGTGGCACTAATGCCAGAATGTGGCACTAATGCCTGGAGGCTGTGCTGGAGAGGAGAGAGATGTGTGGAGCCAGCCTGGGTTCAGCAGGGCTAAGATGGAGCAGAAGCTAGTAAGCCTCTCACTGCCTGAGGTGTCTGTGTATGGAGTTACCTCCCCATAGTGCCCCACAGCACTGGTGTTAGCTGTTTTCCTTTGTTATCCAGCGTGGGCAATGAACACCTCATTACCCCAAGTAATGGTGACGTGACCGTATGGATATGCCTGAAACTGGTGCATGACACGCCTGGAGAGGGGATATGGTTTGCAGTCAGTTTTAGGAATAGCACAGCCATCTCTGATTCTCCTATTTCTAGTTCTTCAGAAAATTGTAGTACAAAGGCTCTGCAAATGGCCATTTCGTTCCCCAGGATACTTTCTATTTGGTTCACCAAACTAATTAAACCTCAAATTTAAATCTCTAAATTAATCTCCAATTAAGACACTGACCAACTGTTTTGTGGTTTCTTATGTGTTTACTTTTAACTTGTGGTGAATTTCTTTACTTCATTTGAAGATTTTTTTTTTTCACTTGCATTTAAAGTAACTCTCTGTTTCAAGTTAACTCTCAGAAGATTTCACACAAAAATAGTTTGAGGCCTGCATGCCTGCTTCTTCTCCTTCCCACTTCCATACACATTTTCCCATTAACTACATGTCTGGTATTGCAAAACAGAGTTTCGGTGCAAAGAAGCCAAAAAACAGCAGAAAGCAGTTAACTGACTTGAGAGATCCCTCGGTGCTGAGTTTCCTGGGCCACAGTATGTGTGTGGATGTTTTATCTGGCGTGTGTGTGCTGCTTTGAAGCAGCACAGGGCATGAACACTCCAATGGCAACTCCCAGGGCCACTGCTGCAGTTGTAGCCATTCGTGTCACTGTTGAAGCACACAGCAAAAGGAAGAAAATAGCACTGGCACAGCACACTTCTCATCTTTGATTCATTTAAATGTAGTTTAAATCCAATTCTGCTGGAACTGAGCCACGTTCTTACTTATAGACATATTTTTAACAGGAGTTCTGATCCTGTGAGGTCATGATCGTTAGCTTCTACACCAGTCCATGGGACCACAGCTGCATGTGTAAACAAAGCCATGTTAACAGGGAGAGGTGGATTTGACTGTGGAACTTGGCAAGCCTTTGTTTGTTTGTATTTTATCTGACAGTGATCAATTAAAATGTTGGTTTTGTCATGCAAACGTAATGTCTGATAACTGTCAGCAGCATCAGTGATTGCTTCTGAACAGGGACAATTAATTATTAGAAAAAAAGACCAGTTGTTCTGCATCCAAGTCCAAAATAAAAGGAAGAATCTTTATAGTAAAGCAGGAAAGTCTTCGTTAAATTTTTTTTGAATAATTGCATTTTTAATAACTTATTCTTAAAGATCAAATTAAATACATTAAGCACATGAAAAAATACAGTCTGTATTTCAGTCAGCAATAGGCTTCTGTAGGGAAAAAATACCTTTTTCTTCCTCTGACAATGTTCCAGTTAGTATTGCTGTTTATGCTTCTCCTGGTAAGGCATTGTCACATAGTTATATGTCTCTATTTTAATAACTTCTAACTTTGAAGAGCAAAATGAAAATAGGATCATTGTACTATTTGAAGCAAAGATATAACTGGGGAGAGGAAGCTGAAACTGGTCAAATCTGGCTTACAAAGTCCTTAACCTGAGAAGTGCAGGTTTCAGTTAATTGCAAGGAAAAGCTTCCAAGCAGTGAGAGAAATTTGAGGAAAGAACAACTTCAGTTTGTTGCTTAGACTCTGGTAATGGAAATGGGTGCACACAAAAAGTGGATAAATCAAAAAATCAAAACCTATTAACCCTGGAATTCACTTCCTTGCTTTGCTCTGTGTGGCAATTGACCTGTTCTGGGGTTGTGCCCTGACAGAGGATCATTCTGAGTCTGTCTTGCAGAAGTGGAAAATGTATAGTCATACCTTAGCACTGTATTCCAGAAGATGGTGCCTGACAGACTGATTCTGTCTTGTAACATCAGTTGTGTTTCTTACACTGCATTTTGGGATGCCCGACATGGTGCTGCATGACTGATTTACGGAAAACGAGAAACAGAATTAGTCACCAGTCTTCATCTGTGTATGTTCAGGCCATTCCAGATGTTCAGCTGTCCAGTCAGCAGTACTGCGGAACTGCTATGACGTGAGAGCATATGTCCAGCAATCTCAGGGAACTGTGGAACGTTTTTGTTTTGCCTGGGTAAAATTTTGATCAGAGAAAGACACACGTCCAGAAAAATCCAGGTATGGTATAGCCCTATCCATGAGGAATTAACAGCTGATTTGGAGAAAAGTCTGATTATCAGACATTAAATAAAGCTTGATGAGACTATTGAAACAATTAGAGTAAAGCAAAAAAGAGTAACACCTCATTAAATGAGAGTTATCTATCCTGTTCAAGAGTTGAGTGCCTGTGGAGAAAATGGGATGCAGTTGTGTTACTGGTAAAAAAGACATGTAAAGGTAGCAGAGATGCCTTCTGTTTTGGCAGTTGCAGAGTGATGTTTGGGATCAAACGATAGGATGAGCCCTACTACAGAATCCCTATAGGGGAGGGCATTTGCTGCCTCTGGTACCTCTGAGGTGAGGTAGTGCTGAGGAACATGGGCTCAAGTGGGTCAGTCGTCCTATATTCATTCCCACCGGTGTTGCACACAAGTTTGCTAAGCAAGCTATCCCCTTTTGCCTGTCATTCACACAGTCACTGTATCTGTCTGTGGAAATGCTTGTGTTTGAATAATGCTTTAATGTTAAAATAGAAACTGTCTTTGGATCTTGCTCAATTGTGCATTGCTTTAGTTCTGGGAGAAAAATTCTTTTCTGACCCCAGATAGGGATCAACTCAGCTTATGCTCCAAAGAATAGAGACTAATATCCCCTGTGACCTTTTAGCCTGGCTGCTGCAGGGTTTTTAACAAGTGGGCTTAAGACCCCATGTGTGGCAGCTATGCCGACATGAAGGTCTGTAATGGCTCTTCTTGTCAATGATCCATGAACTAAGGAATCTCCAAGGATATCTTGACGTGCAGTGGAGCTGTTACGGTCTAGTGCAGCAAAGAAGCGCGCAATGATAGAATGAAAAGCCTGTGTCACAAGTAACATGTAAGCTATTGTAAATGTACTTGACAACAGTTGTCCCTGGCTGTATATTTACTTAAAAGATGTGGCTATGGTATGGTAGGAAAACCAAATATTTAAACAAAACCTCAAGTAACAAACAAAAAAATGTACTGTTTAGAATTTCTGTATTTCTGGTTCCTTGGACGTTTGTGATGTTGTATGAACTCTATAATATAATGTAGAACAGATAATAAAAAATGAGTATATGACATGCAAAAACCCTCACCTAGTTCCAAGTACTTCTTCCTCCCCACGCCTGATGCTGAAGAGTAGGATGTCCAGAAAACAACTCAGGAGGGAATTCCTTCCTAAAAATAATTTTTTCCTTAATTTTGGACATATTTGTTTTGATTTGTTTTGGTTATTCTGAAGTAACGTTACCATCACTGGTATGTGTAAGAGGTTTGTATTTTATTCAAACCATTCTTAGCCATTAGTTTAAAATAGCCATACTTTTTTTCAGTAGAATCTCAGAGAACTGCCCAGGATTCCAGAGAAGCACTGATTTAGGACTGAGGTCTACAACTGCTGTTTCAAACATAGCTGAGGTACATGGGTGATGTTATATTCACCTTCTCAAGCTATGTGACCTGCTTTTGTGTCTAGTGTTTAGGTGATAAGTAAAAACTGAAGTGCCTGAATCTAAGAGAAAGATCCAGAGGCTTTTGTCAGCCTAGCTTTGGAGGTATCGACTGCTCAGTAGCTATGTAGGTGTACATCCTCCAGACTCCCTGTGTACTCCAAGTTTCAGGGCCTGTTGATGTTTATAAGCTCACCAGCTCACCCACCGGGCATCAAGCTCTTGCTTAAGCTTCAGTGTCAGCAGCATGAGGCTAGAAGCCCCCAAACTCTTGGTAGCTAGAGGAAATGGGACAGTCTTGTTTGGTTTGCTCCTTCAGTTTTAAGACCTTGTAAGTTTTTCTGCCTCCCGCTTCCCATCTCCCTTGTCTAACCACTCTCCTGAAGCGGGCATGTGTTGGCGTGGCTCCTATGCCCATGGATTGGCCCAGCTTCCATCAGATACAGAGACAAGGAGGTTGTCTTCTCTGCTGAGCAGGGGACTATTCTGGTATCAAGGGGGCTTGGATGTGAGTGTCAGCCCTGTTAAGGCAAAAGGAAGTTAAACATGCCCTTAGGTTGGAAACTAGCTGGACCAAAGAGACACAAGAGTTTGTAAAATAAGTATGTTCTGTTTAGTAGAATTCTAGGAGTTCAATGCAGCCATTCCTTAGAAATTATTTATTCTCTCTTTTTAACTACGTATGGAGAAAACCTCCAGAGATTTGACGGATGTTTTCCTTATGGTGACAGGCTGGTTGTATAGCACTTGGATGTATTTAGAGACAGATCAATGGATTCTGCCCCAGGTGGTGTTTCGTTCATTTTTAAGTTGACTCATCAGATCTGAATGGTTTGTAATCTATATTCAGTTCCTATCTTTTTATCCATTTCCATTGCAGTGTGAGTGACATCAGTGTTTTTTCCTATTAGTTACCATCTTCTGTATTTAAAGTTAAATGGTCTTAGTTGCCTCAGAGCTAGAGCTCTCTAATGATCTGTCCTGCCTATATCAGGATACATCAGCACTGAGAAAAGAAAATTAGCGTTGTCGCGCTTTTCACCTTAGGCTTTCTCCGGCCCAGAAGTTTTTAACAGCCAGTGGGAATGATGTGCAAGCTGAAATTTGCAGCACAAGGACAAGTAAGCCCCAGTACGTCCTGCTGTGCTTCGTGGAGTGTCAGCTGTGGGGTAACAGCGTGTTTTTGCCATCAAAGTCTTCAGTCATGTGGAACCTGTGTGACCTGTGGGTTTAAGTGAGGGTGACAAGCCTCCCTGGGTTGCTTGCAGGGAGCAGGAGTGATGAGGTGGTGGAACAGACCTGATGTGCAGCTGCAGGCAGCAGTAAGGACCATCAGTTTGGCACTGTTGGGAGGTGGGGCATGTGTTTTCTAGAGGCAGCATTCAGGGAGGGCAGAATGAAAGTCATGGGGATATCTGTTTAAATTGTCATAGGTTTGAATTCTGCTAGGCACAAGGCATACAAAGCATAAGACACATCCTCCTCAGTCTGTCTTGATCTTGTCTTGTTGGTTTATAAAGTCTACTAACACTAACAATTTTATAACCTACTAGGATGTAAAAGATTGTTTCTCCCTGTTCTGGTTTTTCTCTGCTACCACCTCTTCCTTCTATGTGTACCCCCATACCAAAGACTGTCTTCAGCTGTGCAGCCTGAACTGTGTGCTAGGCCAGGCCCTGTCTGATTGTATCCCTCATTCCCTGTTTCTTCACCTTCTATGTCTTGCCAAACCCTTGATGCAGCTAGCAGACAACCCTCCTGAGCTGGTCTCCTTCCTCCCTTTTGGTTAATGCAACTCTGCACTGCATAGCTATGAATTGCAATTTTTTATTTTTGATTTCCAGAGGTTTATATCTGGGTCAATGTCAGGAACCCGACCCGTCCTGAGTCAGAGAACAAGGGAAAGGAACTGATGCTCTTTTTGTGTGGTAAGGACCTAGAATTTTGGTCACATGAGATTCAGATAAAAGGGCAGGCAGTGCTTTGATCTTGAACCTTAAATACAAACCTAGCTGTACAACACAGCTTACTTCTGAATGTGTGGGTTATTGCTTTTTTGTGCATTATATTGCTTTCTTGAATGGTTACTGGGAAAAGCTGGGCTGTGGGTTTGCCTTAAAGTCATGGTGCAATTTACTACTTGTATAAAAAAGTTAGTAGAATCTGTAAATCTTAAATTGCTCTGAGGACTAGAGGAAGGTTGTACTTTGAGAATCACTGTTCTAAGGAATCTTAAATTTGGATTGCTAACTGTGCCATAAATCGCAAAGTGACATGTTAAATTTAATGAAAAAATTCAAGTCAGCATGTGGATGTTAGAGTACTTTGAAGGGATATTTGAACAGAATGAGGCTCTCAACTTTGTCTGTAGTAGAGCAGTCATTCAACCATATCATAATCTTATTAGGATGAGGGCTCTTGAAAGCGCTAAGCACAGACTTCCCTGATGCTGGTTGGCACATTTAGGCACATATGTAATACACCAGTATAAAAAGCAATTTAATGCCTCGTGTGATTTGTGATTCATGGGTTGATGGCTGCCAGTATATTGTGGTGATCTGCAGGTTGAAGTTTGGTTTGTTGGCTTCAGTGTGGGCATGGCATTTAATTTTCTTGCACTAATTTAACAGGATTGGGGCCAAAGGCAGCAAAGAAGTTGTGTTTTTTATCACCCTAAAAAAGTTATGAATCATGATTTGAATCCATAGGCTGGTAAAGAGAAACTCTGGAGCTAAATGGTTGTAGAAGAGTGGGACTGGATGGGAACAGGAGACGGAAAGACACAATTCAGCTATGAGAGAAAAAACAAAACTAAAGTGTCATGGTCTGAATTATTCTACAGCACATAAAATTCATTTTTCTGATGATTATGTTCTCTTTTAGATTTCTGAGTGAAAATGAACCTGGCAGAGATTTGTGATAATGCCAAAAAAGGAAGAGAATATGCACTCCTTGGGAATTATGACTCTTCTATGGTATATTACCAGGGTGTCATCCAGCAAATCCAAAGACATTGCCAGTCGATCAGAGATCCAGCAATTAAGGGCAAATGGCAACAGGTAGGGTGAAATAAGGTTGCCTTTATTCTATTACCCGATATTTGAAAAGCCCACTATACTTCTCAAACCTTTTAAGATGTAGAGGACTTATATTTCAGTGATGTTTGAAACTTTTTTTTTTAATATTTTGTCGCTATGTATGGGAAAATAATTTTTGTAGCATGTTCAAAAGGAATTCTGTTGTTCCAACTGAATCAATTTTTTTGTTGTTTTCACTTAGGATATCTGTCTGATTCCCAGTCTGTTTGTGTGTGCATACTGTCTGTGATTGCATACTTTGGAAAAACTAAGGACTTCCTTTTACTATTTTATCTTTTGGCCATCTAATGTCCACTAAACTAAGATGTGAGTGGGTGGGTTAGCATCACTAGAATGGTTGTCTGAATAGCAGTTTACTATAAGGCTAGAATGTGCAAATTTGGACCAGGTTTCTAAAAATTCAGCTAATTCTCTTAGCCTAAATCTTGCACATATCCATTTCCCCACTAAACAGAGTACTGTTGAAGCCAAGGAAGTAATCTGTAGGTAAAATGTAAGAACCTCCAAGCACCCCCATTTAATACGTTCAGTGTTTAAGTCTTTCTTACATTATTTAAGTCTTTCTTACATTTTTGGTCCCATTTTTCATGGTAGAAAATGTGTTCCATTAAAAAAAAAAAAAAAAAAAGAGGAAAACCTTATAAAGGTGTTTTCCAGAATAAAGAATTCATGTGGCATAAATAGTATGTTTTGAAAGAATAACGTAGCTGCTATAAGGGATAAAATTTTGCTATAGGTAACTGAAGAGCTGGTTTCAAGATGGTTTCAAATTTTCCTTTTTATTGCAGCATGGGTTGGTCATGGGTTTGTGCCTGAAAGCTCTGACACTAACGTAGAGTATTTTGTGTACTGATAGCAACAACACTGTTAGCAATCACTTTGTAATAACAGTACTATTCATTGTTGTTTATCATAAAACTGTAGAAGTCTGTTTATTAGCAGTTTGTCTGCCAAGCACGTGAATGCACAAGCATCAGCCATAGTACCTACCTTTCCTGGTAATGTAGTAAGCTGAATGTTGTATAGGAGATACATTCAAGTGCTTGTATTCAAACTCTTCTCCACCCCAGGACATGCTGATACAAGGTGTTCGTGCCCAATGCATGTCCTTAGTTCCTGCCAAACTTGTAGCTGACATGAAGGTAAAGCATGAAGCTTTCCTCATTCTGCAGCTGCATCACTGCATTGCCTTCACATCTAGTATTTAGTGTTTCCTCTGATCAGATTGGTTCTTCCATTAAACATTTAACAGCTCTTATCTTTGAAGGTCACTTCAAATCTTATGCTACTGTGTGTTGTTTGAACTGCTTCAGAGAAGCCTGTGCACCATGGTATTCATGCTGCACTTTGGAGACAAGCCTCACATACAAAAGAACCATTAACACAGTTTCCAGGATTATTCCCTGAGGAAGGCAGCCAGCTCTCTAGCAGAGGATCTGAAGTTGGCACCTTCTCAGAAATTATCCTTTTTTAGGTAAAAGAAGAATGGCCCCCTGACCATGTCCCATAAATTCTTTAGAGAACTGTCCCCAGAAAGATCAGCAGCAGGTGGGGTAGCATCTGTCACACTGTGTGCTCACGTGAATTCTGAAACTTCCCAACACAATGGGGGCAGATGAGCTTCGTCAGAGTATTGCGTTGCCATTACTGGTGCCAATCTTGGCTCAGGGACAAACACCAAAAAGCAAAATGTGTGATTGCAAAAAAAAAAGAAGGGCTTCATTCCTTGGCTGTTTGCCTTCTCATTCATTTATAGGAACAAAATGATACAGCCCTGGGAGCAAATGATGCAGCCCTGGAACCACTTCTCCATACATGCACCTGAATGTTTTGGTGACACCTATAGAGGTAGACCTACTTTCTTACCCAGTCTTCATAAATAATTGTTGTGCTTTCTCACTCCTTGAAACAGATTAAGAGGGAGTCTGATGATGTGGATGTTAGCACTACTTTCCAGCTCCAACAGCAGCTACATCCAAACTGTCAGTACATTCAGTAGCTGTCTTGACAGACAACCTGTTCTGAAAAAAATTTAACTCAAAAGTTGGATCACAAGAAACATTAATTCACAATATTAAAATAATATCTAGATATTATTTTTATATCATTCTCCTTAAAGAGTTATGCCATACACATTATGTAAGTTTAGCAAAATTCAGGTCTAACCCACTTGTGCAGAAGCAAAAGATTCCCATACCTGTGTGCTGTATGCAAGTGTCTGGAAAAGCAAAGCAACTCCTAGGTCATGGTTAAGGGGATTTACCTGAAATTCTGTCTCCTCTAGCATATGGAACTAGCCTGTTTTTTAGGTTCTTCAGTTTCTTCATCATCTGAGGAATCCGAAGAGGATTATACAAATACCATTGGTACCTTCTGAAGGTGGCATTTAGCAATCAGTAGCAGACACTGCATGAGTAGAGCTTTTACTTTTGGGAGTGGTCCACAGCATGAATGTCCATGTAGATAAGTGCTCGAAGGCGGATTGTTACTTACAGCAGTTCTTCTGTGGGATGTGCTCTCTGCATACATATTCACAATCTTGAACCTTCTGAAGGATTCGTGGGACACCAACTGACAGTATGAAGCATGCCCTTCCTTTCTGTATACTTGTATGCAGTGCACTGACAGGGGGTTTGTCCTACTGCTACTTCTGAGGCAGTGAACTAAGTTTCAGGTATGTGTATACATGTACAGAAAAACAGAAGTGTTCACATGAGGAACATCTCAAAGAATAGTTCCTGCTATGACTCTGCAGCTGACCAACTCACACCTCTTACATGCACCATTGTTCTTCCTATTTGGTCTCTTCTCTACAGTAGGTGCTCCATCATGGGTAGGTACCTCATGCCTGGTGGATCCGTTTTGTTGTCTTGTGTAATACAGAGGATTTTTCCAGCAGTTTATTGAGCAATGCAGAAGCAGAGGTGAACCAGAAGGAGTTGGGATTTTGAGTCAGATTCCCTAATGGATCTACCTCTCTTTGCTTAAGTGTCATTGTTTTCAAATTTCAACAGGTTGGTTTGGACAGAATGATATTCTGTGCAAATATTTTGGTGGGTTGTATTTCATGTCACACAATCAGACAGCTTCAACTTTGCAACTGGGCACCTTGATTACAAGGATTCCTTTTGCTTGGTGCTGATAGTTAGGATGAAGAGAAATACGAACACGTTAACACCTGCTCCCGTGGGAACAACTGACTGGCTCAGTAATACTTGATGCAATACTGCTTCTGGGAATTCAAAATTAGTGCTGACCGGGGAGAGGGATTTTGTTATTAGTCTGGCACAACCTGCAGAACTTCAACAGGGCAAAAGATGCATGCTTTGGAGGGTCCACCAAAGCAGAGATCTGACAGCATTAAGAATTCCCTTGATCCCTTGGAAAATTCACTGCAATTGATCATCTGTTGACTAGCTTGTTTTGGGGATATCAAGGGTCATCTGCTCTTGAGACGCTTACTTGTTTTTCGTCCAGGGAGTTCCCAGCTTGTTCTTGGGTGGGCTGAGTGTAGCTCCATTCTTATCCTCACTCCTAGGCCTCCTGAGCTCATTTGAAAAAGAAGAAGTTACTTTGATGTGCTTTGAGGTTTGGCTGACAGGTGGGCATATTCATCCATGAAAATGCAGGCTGGGACTAGAGAGATTTAGAACCAGAAGCAACTCATTCTTACCAACACTAAAAGGTAGGTTTACTCTCATGACCGCTACTGTGAACTTTACTTGTGTTGACATTCTCCCTGTTTATTCTGAGAGAGTTTCTTGGCTGTTGCAGTCTTTTTACTAGACAGCTGGCTTGTAGGAAAGAGCTGCTTCAGTGACAGTTCAACAGCTGCAGAATGACAGCAGAGCATGCCCCCGGGAGATAGTACTGGCTTACGACAAGGCCAGCGGCTGTCGAGCAAAACCTGCTGCGTGTTATAAGCATGTGCTCCGTGTTGCACAATAGCTGAGAGCGCAGGAGCCTCAGCTGGAGCCGAGGCAGTTCAACGATTTTCTGAACACTTGGAGCAGCCAGCAAGGCACCCTTATTGACCATGGTCACTGGTGCAGGTGATTAGGTGCACTGTACCCTTGCCTCAAGAATAAAGGATGATTTTTACTCTTTATTGTTTTAAGCACATTTCAGTCAATCTATGCTTATGTTGTTTTTCCTTTGTGACTCTTGTTAACATTTATTTCATGATTAATTAAGGAATATTCTGCAGATAACTAATGGATAGTTGTGATTGTAGGAGCTATATCTTCACTCCATGGAATCAGACTGCATTACAGGGCATCTGTTTTGGATATGGTTTAGGGAATTGTTATTTTCACTTTTTGGAAAACGGAGCATGAACAACTAACACTAATTGTAAGTGGTAACTTCAGGTTTGGAAAACATTTCTATAGAAGCCTGATTGGTTTTGTTTCGGCATAATAGAATTAAAAAAAATCCCACACATTATTTGTATTTACCAAGGTACAAATACCCATCCTTGTTGCTATGAGAAGTTGTGTAGAAGTACAAGATCTAGCATAGAAAATAAGAGCTGATGATATCAGAGGTACAACAGTTGCTAGATGGTGAAATACAGAGGTTCTCCCTGAAATGGGTTTTGGAACTACAACTAAGAAAGAGTGAGCTCAAATCTTGGTCATTGTTTTTATAACCGTATATTAGGATGAGTTTTCTGCTTGGTTACTGTAAATCCTTGGGGCTGGAATGTCGAAGCTGAGGGACCATCCCCTGAGCTGAAAGACTTTTTGTTGAGCTTTCCAACATCATCCAGTGCCCACAATGCTGCTTCAGTGGAGGAGGTGATATGGCTGGTAGGGGCAGCTGGTGTACCAGAGCATGGCTCTGGAGAGCAGACAGTTTCACATGGTAGCTGAACCCAGCTAACATCCTGCTGTGCCCAGAGAGGCCAAGCTCTTCTCGACCTCGTCTTCCCTCCAGTCAGCACTAGCTTCTCTCCCTCCTCTGTTCCCTGCCATTTTTTTTCCCCTGGGATTCACCTGATCACAGGATACTGTGCAAGTGCAGCGTGCTAACCCTAGGTTGCTTCAGAGTAGCACTGATCACTCAAAGACTTCGTTCAGTCTACTCCATAATACAGCACAGCCTTTCTTGGCTCACGTCTGGGTTGTTTCTCAGCTGCAAGAAAGTCATTCTGCAGCTGTTTCATCTGACTCAGTTTCTTTAAGGAGTTTATCGCTGTTTTTGCTTTGTGGTCCTGTTGTTTGAGCACATTGAGGTTTCTTTGTTGGTTGGTTTGCCAGGTATTGACTAAGCAATAGGGTGGATGTTTCGGAGTTTGAGCTGCTCAGGTCTGGCTAAGAGATGGATAGCAGATGTTTGTTTTTGTCTTCCAAGGCATCCAAGAGTCACTTTCTCTTAGTTTTCAGATAGCATCCTCCTTGCTGGTCCAGTGAGCTGCATGACAGCACTCTGGTCATCAATGCTAAAAAGTTGTTTTCCACCAAATTTTCTGCATGTGTTAGAAGGCTGATAGAAGTACTCCTAGAGTAGGAAGTGTCTGTCTCTTGTGGAGCAGTGCCCTGGAGGCTTTATGCTGTATCATTCCTTTGTACCTCACAGCAGCTGTTTGGCTGGATTTATTTTTGGACAGGAGGGATGTGTGTTAGACAGTTTTAAGGAACTGAGTTAGTAATCAATCACATTTGTAACTCAGCTGGAAGCTCTCACTCTGGGGAATGTGTCTGCTGATTGTGTGATGAGAAAGCAAAGAGAGCAAAGCAGGGTAGGAGCAATCCTGCCTGAGCTGGATGTCTTGTGCCTTTGAAAAGATAGAGTTACCCCATCTGGAATGAGCAAGAAGGCTGCTTTCCTCTGAAAAATGATCAAGTTTTTCCTGTACCTAAGGGTCTTTTTGTACAGATGCACGTAGAGGTTCTGATAAAGTAAATGCAGTGTTGCAAGAACTGTGCAGGGCCTTGAGGATTTACCCTTCTCTTTGTCTCTATCAATACTAGTATCTTGCTGATGGCAGTCACATACAGAATCATAGAAACTCTCAAGTTGGAAGAAACTCATAAAGATCATCAAGTCCAACCCCCTGCTCCTCACAGGACTATCTAAAACTAAGCAGTATGACTAAGAGCATAGTCTAGACACTCCTTGAACTCTGGCAGACTTGATGCCATGACTGCTTTCCTGGGGAGCCTGTTCCAGTGAATGACCACCCTCTCAGTGAAGAACCTTTTCCTAATGTCCAGTCTGAACTTCCCTTGAAGCAACTTCATTCCATCTCCTTATGTTCTATCTTTGGCCTCCAGAGAGAGGAGATCAGCAGCTCCCTTTCTGCTGTCACCCTTGAGGAAATTGTATACTGCTGTGAGGTCACTCCTCAGCCTTCTCTTCTCCAAGCTGAGCAAACCAAGTGACCTCAGTTGCTCCTCATAAATCTTGCCCTTGAGACCTTTCACCACCTTAATTGCTCTCCTTTGGACATCCTCTAATAGTCTGATGTTCCTACATTGTGGTGCCCAAAACTGCACACAATATTCAAGGTGAGGCTGCCCCAGTGCAGAGCAGAGCGGGACAGTCCCCTCCCTCAACCAGCTGGCGATGCTTTGCCTGATGGTCCCAGGACAGAGTTGGCCCTCCTGGCTGCCAGGGCACTGCTGACTCATTATGCAAGTTGCCATCTACCCAAATGCCCATATCTCTTTCCATGAAGCTGCTCTCCAGCCTCTCATCCCCCAGTTTGTATTGGTTGATCCTGTCCCACATGAAGGATCCTGCACTTGTAGGGGAACCTGCATGGTTGCTCTCTAGTCAATCCAGATCTTTCTTTAAGGCCTCTCTACCCTCAAAGGAATCCACAGCTGCTCCAACTTAATGTCATCAGCAAACTTACTTAATGTGCATTCAATTTCTATGTTTTATAAAAACATTGAAGAGATCTGACCCTAAGATTAAGCCCTGGAGAACCTCACGGGTGACTGGCCACCAGCCTGATGCAATCACATTTACTACAACCCTTTGAGCTCAACCCATCAGCCAATTGCTCAGCCAGTGTATTAGAACTTGTCTAGGTGTGCTGGACATTTTGTCCAGAAGGATAGTGTGAAAATATTAAAAGCTTTGCTAAAATCCCAAACCAGCACATCTACTGGTCAACTAGGTGCATGCTGGAGTTGCAAAATGGGAGGGGAGAGGCAGGCAGCCATGCCTCCAGAAAGAAACATCTATGTGACAATAAAATTAGTAAATTTTCTTTAGGAAGATTCATATCAGGAATGGATCAGCTGAGAAATTCTATAGTAAAAGTCTGTGAGTAGAAAGAACCATTTCAAGAAGGATATATCATCAGCCTTAAATAGGTGGTGAGAGCCTTTTTGCAATCCCATTGATTATTTGATGTCAAAATGGGGAGACATCTTTCAGTAATATTGTCATGTCTCTGTACTGAACCTTTAAATACATCCCCCATCCATGTTCTTTTATATACTCTAGGTAATAATTCACTTTTAAGTTGATGCCAATTAGAACTAAATTTCCAGCCTGGATATAGTGTTTTAAACCAGAGAGGAATGTCTTTATGCTGCTGAAATCTAATTGTCCTTATAGTGGGAAAATTCCTGAAAAATATTACAGAGCAGAACAATAAATTACTGTGGGATGTACCTGGTACCATTTTAGAACTGTAGCTTAGAGAGGTGATACGTGTTTGTTACTGAGTCCTGCCAATTTAATCACTTACTCTGTTGTACACCTTACCTTACCTTACCCAACAGTAACAGTAACAGCACACAACACCAAACAGTAAGTCAGGTGGCACTTTTTGCCTTGACGTTGCCCCACAAAAAGTGAGGGGCTGCTGCTGCTGTTTTCAATATGTAAAGTGGGACAGGTGAGGAAAGATGCCATTCTGAAAAGGAAAATGAGAGTGTAAGAGAAATGGAGGGAGGAGGTAAAAGTCAGGCTGGAAGAGGCATGCTCCTAAAAGTGTGCTGACTAGACAGAGCACCCTGCACACGCCCAATGTAGTTCATTTCTGAGAACACAGGGAGAAGGGAAGATCTCAGGCTAGTGGCCATATCTTTTCACCAGTACACACCATTAAGAAGAACAGACATTAAGATGTGATGCTGTTTAGTATGAGTTCCCTGAGTTGCTGCTGTTATAACCTCAGATAGGCTGGATTTGCACACCTCCATTCTCCTGATCTTCTTGATTTCTAAAAATCTGCACAGTAGGGACAGTCTGGATTTCAGGCAACAGTGCTGACATCTGTTGATACTGTCCTCAGTTGCTGCCTTCTGTTTGCCACAAAGTGATTCCCAGGCAATACTTTTCCCAGCTCTTTTTTACATGGGTGCATGACATAAGCACAACTGGGTGTCTGGTGTCTTTCCTTGGCTTTCTTGTAAGCTGACTTCAGATCCTGGCTTTGGATTAAGGCTTGCAGCATATCCTAGCTCAGTAGCATGCCTGGCGGCAACCTGGAAATATCCTCACTGTGATGTTTCTTCATGAGAACTTTTAGAGCCTATGTGCCTTTCCAGTGGATGGAAATGTTCAGGATGTTTCTGTAGATCCACCTGTGAGGCTCTAACAGGCAAGATTCATACTGGCCTAAGGTAATCCTTGCTGCAGAGTGCCAGTACTGATTTCCAAGTGTGCCCAGCAATGCATGAATTCACTTTAGCTGTGCACCAATACTTCAGCAAAGAGGTGACATCTGGGTGTTAAGACCCTCAAGTGGGGAGAAACCGAAGTAATCATGGAGGTTGCCCCCACAGGATGGAAGGCATCATTGACTGGTAGGTGGAAGATGGGTAAGATGCAGTACAAGTGCACTCAGGTGAATTCCATCACATCCTAAACAACTACACTGAAAGCCTGTGCTTCTGAGCAAGAATGTACAATGCAGTTTTGGGCTGCTGGTGTATGCTAAGAACTAGTGACCTCAGCATCCGAAACTTGAGCTTATAACAAGATATATCACTTAGAGCAAATTTCTGTACAGATTTTACTTTTCCTAGGCTTCATGGAAGAAAATTGAAATGAACAAATATCAAGTAAATAATCTTGAAACTATTGCCATACTTCTAACTCCCTGATTAGTGCCAATAGAAACTTGCAGCATAAAATTCAGCTGAAGAATTCTGCAACATGATGTCTTTCTGAAACGTAATTTCTTCTCATTTTTATTTTGCCTACTTTACTTATTATTTGAACTTATGCTATAAAGTGTTAAAGTTCCCATGTTCTGTTCTAATCTTTGTAATCCACCAAAGAATTTGCTTGTGCTTTGACTGTATGGTGCCCCTCCCAGAATTAATTTTGTAATATTATATATTAATGATTTGGCCAGTTTTATAACTAGGACCTTGGAGAGTAATCAGAGAACATCTTTTATGCTAAAGCAGTAGCAAATATACTATAGATCTGCCAGCAACACCCTTATTAGTATAAAAATATGTGTGCATACATATCAACATGCCAACATAAATCTCAGCATCAGCACGTGTTATGGAAGAGTGATCGCTGCATTAGCACTCATGTCTGGTTGTGACATTAAAAAGCAGGAAAATGAATTCAACAGAGATTCAATTGTTTATGCTGTTGTTAAAGACATACTGTCGGCCTGATAGGTCTGGGGGTTTGGAATGGAGAGGCTTGGGAGTATCTGCCTTTGAGGGCAGCATATGTTTTTGAGGTACTTTCTGCGTTTGTTTGGTTCTTTTTAAAGTTTGCATTGTAATAATTTTTAAATAATGTCTGTATTTCTCAAGGTCCGACAAGAATTAGTTGAAGAATATGAACAAGTTAAGGGCATTGTCAACACCTTAGAGAGTTTTAAAATGGACAGACCTCCAGACATCTCTGTATCCTGTCAAGATGAGCCTTTTAGAGATCCAGCTGTTTGGCCTCCTCCTGTTCCAGCTGAACACAGGTAATGAGAGGCTCAAGCAGAGTGGGTGGAATAAAGTTGGGTCACCATAACTTCATGTTCTGTTTTGAATAACATGATTTTCGTAACATGAAAATCATATTTAATTTACCCTTAGTCATTTGTAATAAAGAATAAATCTAATTCATTGGGAAAAGGGTATTTAAACTACAGTCAGATTTATTGCTGACATTCTAGAGCCACTCTCCTATTCTGGTAGGAGTGACTAAGTGCCTGGAACTAGAATCTGTTGCAGAGGTTAGTGGGCTTTTGCTGACAGTTCTCATGTGCAGGGAGAAATCTTTTCCATTTCAGTTTATTTAAGCAGGTGAATTCATTGATGGCTGAGGAGTCTGTAAGGAGTTGGAACTTAAGGATCTTGAAAGACATAGTGGTTAGAAATCACTCCTTAGCTACAAATAATATGATCTGTATTTAATCCATTGGTTAGTTTTATTGCTAAACATGTTCTATTATGTATAGTATTTCTCCTCTGTAACCATATTTAAGATAACTTCAGTTAGCTAATAGATTTCTTAAAATAGATGCTTGTGCATTTTCTGAAATCCTTATTTTCACCCTAATAGAGCTTGACACAGGTTGTTGGAAACATCAGATCCAGTTTACAGATTAACATTAATCATGCCAACATTTTTCTAACATAAGAGCAGAGAATTTTAATGTCTGCATACTCACATAAGCAAAGGAGCAAAGTAAAATGAGAGATTTTGGTTAATGGAAAGAATTGCCAAGTTTATTTATAGTTTTCTATGCTTTATGATTATGAAACAGATATTTGCTTTTCAAAAAAACCTAAGAACGTAAGTGTAAAATAATATTAATGCTGATTACTTTTGTGAGTGGTAGAAATTACTATCATAATTTTTGTGGTAATATTATGTAAAGTTCAAGATGTATTTACTTACACTTTATCTTTCTTAGATACAATAACCTTGTATTGTTTCTTAGAGGTAGAGGTCCAATAGTTCATCTGCTTTTTTAAAGCTGAAATTTAAATCTTGAGTGAATAAGGAAGGAAAATTAGCCACTGTTCTATGCTGTTAAGTTTGAAGAAAATGCATACATAGCAAAATGTTGCAGTTGTATCCAACAGTGTGTTTAAGAATGTACTATTTTTAAGCCATATTCCAGGAAAATGTTTTTGGAGTTAACAAATTTTGAGTCACTCAAAACAGGATTTAGAACAAGATTTAATGGTGTACACTCACTAAATTTGGGTGACATTTCTGGCTGTTTATTTTAGTTGTGTCTTTCAAATCCAATCCCTAGAGCAAAATGACTGGGACACCTTGTCTTAAAACCAAATTCTTTCTGCTTGTGCTACTACTGAGTTCTCTTTGACATTGTGGGTGATGTACATAAATATAGGTGGTTGCAGTTCAGCTCTGTTTGCTTTTGCTTTCAAGGCAATTTTTATGTTTTGACATTTTCACCCAGGGGAATGAAGTCAGAGGTAGGAGGATTGTTTTAAAAATCTCACTCCTTTGTTTTGGGGCCTGTCAATGCTATTAGACAGATTTTTTTTTTTTTTTCTTTTACCAGGAAAGTCATCTGGTTGTGTAGAACTTGGGAACATGAATGTAGCCTAATGTAGTCTCCTGGTTTGGAGTCAGCGGAAACTACAATTTCAAGACTTCTACTAAATTGTTTCCTCTTTTGTTACATGGGTGTTCATTTGTTGTAAGTTTGGTTAGGATTACTGATCTGATAGTGTTGTTAATTTTTCCTTTCATATTTTTTTTCTTTGGATATCAGACAGAACTAGAAATATATTGCTGGATTTGCATATATATAGAGCGAGATGAGACTTAGGGGCCTAGCAGCTTTAGTAATAATACCCAAGGGAATTAATGAAATACTAGAATCCTTCCTTCTTAATGTTGCTCTCTTCTTCTTGGTTTATTTTTGCCCTTTTTAGCATGTTTTTGTTGTGTTTTCTTGTTAGGGCTCCACCTCAGATAAAACGTCCCAACCGAGAAGGAAAGTCTTTGAGGAAGGACTCCCCAGGACTGCAGCCACGTGGGCCTGCAGGCAGAGCACATGTGGTATCCAAGGGTGAGAAGTCTTCAGGCAGCCGTGAAAGGGAAACCAGAGCTAGAGGAAGAGATGACAAGGTAAGAGGTGGGAAAGAACTTGTCAGGAAAGCATTATGATGCAGCAGGTGGCAAAGGGTAGCACTCTTCGTCATTTAATACAGATAATAATAAAAAGCCACAATAAGCCCATGCAGGAAAACTTAGTGCTTTTCTTTTACCCCATGATCACAGCATGTATCATGGGGATATTTATTCATGACACCAAATTAAGAAAAGTTCTGTCATGTTTGCTCTTTCTTGGTATAAGTTTTTTTGATAGGGGCAAGCATAGCGTCCTGTTGCTGGGGGTTCTCACTCCCTGGGTTGGACCATGGGCTTGACTCTAATCTGTAAGTGTCAATTGGGCATAAAGTCCCTGCTCTTCCTTTTCCCCCACCTTCAGGTCTTTTATAAAGGTACTCATTAGAAAAGTGCAAAAGTGAGGCCAGTGCCCTTCTCTAGACTTTAATCATTATGAATGAAATTCCACAGTCCCACTGCCTGTGCCATACCACAGTAAAATTTAGGTGAGCCTAGAAGTCCAGGGCAGTTCCGTAAATGCATTGATGCTAGGTAAATCTGTGCCACGTTATTTGAAGTTATATATTTGAAAATTATATGAGGGAGATGTACTAAAAGAAAACTCTTAGCATCTTTCATGTTCTTTGGTTTATGAAAATGGTTTTGTATTTATTTTAGTCTTTAGGAAGAAGCTTCTTGGAATGGCTTTGTTTTAAAATAAAAACAATTAATTAAATTAGAGTAAGTTTGAGATTCTTTCTTCTGAAGACCCATGAAAAAGAAGCAGTGCTGAAGTGAAAGAAAAGGAAAAACAGTGATTCACTATGAAGTAGTAATGTCCAAGACAGGACTGTTTTTTGGCTGAAAAAACTGTTGGAGTCCCAATCACTATTTCTGAGACACTTGCATTTTTAAATTCAACTATGGATTCAGCGCCAGGAACCCAAGGACTCTGTGGTATAAGTTATACAAGTTGAGAGTGTACTGAAGTAGCATTACTTTCCTGACAGACAAAGATACAAGACAGGCCTTCCTGTGGGGGCAAACAGTATTGTACGGATCAGATGAATAAGAAAATATTTAAGCCAGTTTTCTTCCAAATTAATTTGATTAGTCCCTTTGCAACCTTTCTATTACAAGTTGCTTCTTGACAGTGCAAGCAAGGTATGCTTTTCCCATCATGAATTGTTTTCTGATACACAGGAAAATTATTAAGTAATCACAGGCCTTGTTACCATCAGTAAATAGGGCCAGGCCCTTTTTCAGCAGTGCCTCTGAGTGACTGTACAGATCAAGCATTTTTGAAATCTCTCTACCACAGATCAGTAAGATTTAAAATAACAAGTGTGCATCCTACAAGCTATAAAAAACTTGCGAAGATCTGGGAAATTATTTAAAGTTTTTCCAGCTATATGGGGAATTGGAGTCATGGTGTGTGACAGGTTCACCAGATGTGCTTGTGTAAGGCAGCCTTCAAAGTCTTAGCTCTAATGAGGGTGAACTCTGCTCTCCAGGCTTTCCGGTGATGAGCATTATAGGGCTTTACTATAAGGAGCCTACAACATGACTTGTATAATACTTATCTCTGGGAATAATGTGATTAGCAACACTACTGCTGTGAGGTGGAGGGAGAGTCATAAAGGTGTTCCTTTTAATATGATACATTTTAAACACTGCTCTTATCTGAATAAGTTGGTCACTAGGTGGCAGAAGTAAAATATGTCTACTCCTCAAAAAATTCCAATACATGTGCTCTTTTATTCCCCTTTGTCTACCTACTTGGTTATTTTACTTGCTTTGTTTGAAATATGCAAGTGAAAATCACCCCAGGTTACAAATTCTCATGTATTACATAATGATTCTTGTAAGGGATCCATGATTTGCCTTTGACAGAAAGTCTGAATGAAAGAGGAAGTAGCCAGGTAAGGGAAATGAAAGATGCAGTTATGAAAGTTAATGCAGCTTTCTGTATTTTACACACAGGCATGAAAATAAGTCCAATTTTCAGTTTTATCCTTTCTTAGCACAAGCGTTTGTTCTTCAGTTTCTGAATTTAAAGCATCAAGAAGCTTACTTTGTAGCCTAGTATGTCAAATCAAAGAGATTTGGTAACTCTTCATGTTCACTTAAAAATAATAGGGCAAAACTGACGCTTCAAATTAAGTAACCAGGTCTCATACTAAATGTCTCAGCTCTGTAGGTTTTGGGATTGGGTACATGGCTAGGACTACTTAGAACATGTAATGAACTCTTCATTTCCTAAGACGTTGCTGTGGTATAATAGTTTGTATGCTGTTCTGACTATACTATCGCATTGTAATGCTTTCTCTTTTTTTCCAAGGTATATATCGGTATAGCATGTACATTTTAGAAGTGTTTTGCCTCACTTGAGGCCTTCTTTCACCGTTTCTTCTCCTCAGACCATAACATCTTTTCATTGTGACAGTACCCATCTTGGGATAAGGAATTTTAACCTGACTATGCCAGTAAAATGATCTCTTATAGTGTTATATAAAATAATATTGAACTACAACTCACCAGATGGTGTCTATCCACTAAACCCTTATATTTACTTGTCCTTTTTTCTTAAATACTGCTTTCAAGTGTTTCTTCCTTCTTAGTTCCATTGGAAATGAGTAGGCTTATTCTCAGGGTACCCTCTGCTGGAACATTACCAAGTTTTAGCTTCTGTTTAGTAGTTCAGCTTAAAGAGACAGCATGAGTGCTACCTATACGTCTTCTAGAAATGTCATAATGCCGTATCTAAGCACTAAAACACTTTTTTAGGAGTACTCTTTAGGTTATTTTAGATTGTCAGTGGATAAAGACAGTAAATATTGTGAAGGATATGAAATCATGAAGGGTTGCACTGTCATATCAGTGAAGTGAATATTAAAATCAAAGAAGGTATGAATTTAAAAAAAATTTTTTTTTGCTTGATTATTCTCATATGCATCATCAGATGTGAGATGAGGTAGTTGCATTTATGTGGAAGCATAGACCTCCATGCATTGGGACTGGAAGGCTGCATAATCTCCATCTGAAAATGCTGAAAAAAGTGGTAGGTGAAATTGCAGATTTACAGTAAACTTTATTTAGTCTGCTGTTGTCTTGTGAATGGTGAGTTGTGTTGACAGTGCCTGTATTGAGAAGGGCAAAGAAAAAGTGATCCAGGCAACTGGAGTTGTTAATTTTATCTAAACAACGTACTAAGTTTTACAACATATGCAGAAGAGGCAAATGAGGCTGTTGTACAGGAAGAATTGGATGACTCTGTGCTGGAGTCATGGAAATGGGAAAATGTTCAGCGGTGCAGAGCAGCAGGCTGTGTAGTTGGAGGCTATAACAAGAATTTCTGCTAGAAGCTGGGAGCTCAGCCGTAGAGGACAAGAAAGATTTGGATGTATCAGCAGAAATTGGATCAGGCTGAACCTCTGTTTGGCACATCACCTTTTCCTGTGGTGATGGGAAGGGCAAGGAACAGCCAGGTGCCACCTTTGGCTTTGGCAGCAAGCAGTGGACAGTGCATCTGGCAGTTGTTGTTCGGCATCTGTGTGTAGTGGGAAGAACCTGCAGGAAAGCAAGGCATCTTCAGGGCCCAGTGCTGGTCATTGCAAATAACCTCAGGGTTTCTTCTGTGTTTGATCTGTCTGAGGTTGACTGTAAGGGTGCAGTATGATATGAAGGTTGCTATGGATATGAATGTAAACAAAATCCTAGGCCCAGTTTGTTGAAGTGTTACCATCAGAGAGAAGAGATACCCGTGCCATTATAGGAGGCTCTGGTGAGACAACAGCTGGAGTATTTTGTGTACAACCATGATCAAGAAAGATGTGTTAACATTAGAAGGAAGAGGAAAAAAAGGATTGTCAAAGTGAACAGGTAATTGTGCTCAGCTTGTGTTCCAAAATAAGACTTATTTGGTTTGGTAAATTAAGGGAGAGCACAGCCGTGATGCAAGTATGTCAGAGTGGTGGACACATTGAGGAGAGATTTGCTGAAACTAATGCACAAACTTAGTACAAGAGTAGAAATAACATCAATTTTGGAAATAAGGTTTTTGTTCTAGTGGGTTAGTGCAGCTCTGATATCTTTTCCTGATGGAAAGCCCAGCAAATTTCTAAATATGTTTAAGACAGAATTGGTGGCCTGAGATTACGTGATGGGATTGCCAAGGGGACTGGGTGGAAGTAGTCTTTTGCAGGCCTGCATACCTGTCTGTTGGCATACCTTGTTAGAGAGAAGCTATCACAGCAACTTTATTTAAAGCTGTTTTAGGAAAGTAATACCAGAAGAAGATATGAGGATATGACTGAAAAAATTATGCTTACTCCTGCCGCCTGGATTGAGGTGACATTTTTTAAAAATCTTTATTTCTAGCCTATGCTCACCTGCTGACTGAGGATTGCAGGTTGGACCAATTTGGGACCAGCATTCATAATCTTATTACACGTGAAAATTGCAGTGACTTTAAATCTTGGTTTAATTCTGGAACTGGGAAAAAGAAAAAGAGGAATCATTCAGTGTCATGTCGCTACAATGACAGCCGAGGTGATGTTGAGAGCACTTCTCCCCGCTGGCCGCCCTTCTCCCGCCCTCCTCTGGCGAGACGTGCCGCAAGGGCAGGAAAAACTGCGCTCCGTGGAGCAGCGCGTCCCCCGGGCGCGAGCAGCGGGATGCGGGGATGGGACGCGCACGGGCTGGGACTGGGATCGGGGCCGGGGCCGGGGCCGGGACTGGGATCGGGGCCGTGCTGCCGCCCCGCGGCTGCGCCGAGACTGTCGGCGCCCTGCTGGCCCCGGGCCGGCCTTCCCCTTTTATTCCTGTGTTATTCCACTGGCTGAGCTGCGTCACCGGCCCAGCGAAGGCGCGGGGCGCGATGTGCCGGCCGGGCCCTGGGAACGGGATCGGGGGCTTGAGGTGCTGCCTCCGCCCCGGCGGGGTGTGCTGCAGCCAGCGCCCTGCCGGCTCGGCGCTGTAAATCCTGCCTTAACGCGGCTCACCCAGGCGGGAAAAAAAAAAAACCAAACCAAAAAAACAACAAAACAGGCAATTGTTTTTTGATGTGCAAAAAATTCTACTAGGAAAACTAATCCATTGCAGAGCAAGAGAAGTGTGTAACAGACAGCAAATACCTTTCATTTCATTGTCCTGTTTTTTCCCTCTTTTTTTTTTTTTCTCGTTTTAATGGTTACACTTGGATTCCATTTTATCTCTCCTTAAATCTTGCAAACTCTACAGGGCTTCTCTCTCCATTTTCTTTTTACACCCAACCATTACATTTTTTACAAGAACTTTTTGTTTAAACACAACTTTCAGCTTTGTTTCCACTGCAAAAAGCTGATCTAGGAGTACTGAACAACACAAGAGTTCACTTGGAAGAAAGAAATAAAAATAGTGGGAAGATAAACTACTCCTTCACAGTCATCTTGGGCAAACAGCAACTGGGAGGGGTATAATTGCTAACCTTTTTATTTTTCCACTGCGAGGTTATTTGTGTGTCTCCAGCTGCCTCTCAGCCCTCCTTCGCCTGGGATGCTTTTGTCCAGCCAGCTGGGATTCTTTAACTTGCTGCTGATAGTGTTTAGAAACTGAGTTAAGAGTCCTAAAGTAGCTCTCTACTCAGCCCCCTTCATTAAAACAGCACAGCTGCTTTTCAGGCACCCCGAACACTGCCGTTGAGTTGGGAGGGGAAAGCGATTTCCTATGGAACTGAGAGAGGAGGAGCGTGAGCCCTAATGCTTCAAAGGCAAAATGTTACTTCACCTCCATAAGCTTAACAGCACAGTGGAAATATTAACCAGAGACTTTGAGCCATTTGGGGCAGACACAAAGTGCGGCTTGGTCACTGAATGAGCATACTGCAGAAATTAGTCTAAGAGGTGACTTGGGAGCTTCTTTAGGGCTTTTGGTGCAGCCCTTAAGCAAAAATGACCTTTTGAAAGCATTTTAGCTGTTTATGGAGCTGGCCTGAAATTGAGAGGCAAAACACAGGTAGTTCGTAGCTGGGCAGGAGGACTTTAATGAAATGAGGGGACTGAATCTCTGTTGAAGACAATGGGTGTAAAACTTTCTGTGTTTCTTTTAAATGATGATGAATCATGATGGTGCCAGTTTTTTAACTCTGGCAGGTAGTGTGGCAAGTGCAGCATCTTCAAAATATGCTTTGGATGCTCTGGTCTTCTGGTAGGAATTAATGTGGCATTAAGTTGTGACACAGCCACCATTGTGAGGCTGTTCCTGCGTTCATGCCTTTGGCTGGCTGGGAGGTGTGTTAGTTGTCTGAAGAGTGATTTAGCACCACTAAGAGAGTCTGGTTTGTGCTCTAAAACCAACCAACCTACCCACCATGATATGTTATGATCTCTGATAGGGTTTTGTCACTGTTAGCTGTATCTATGAAAGAAACATGATGCTGTTGTGGTGGTAGCAACCACAGGTGACTGGGGACTCTTTGCAGAGCATAGGTTGTGAACACACTGGTTTTGCTGGCCATAGTAGTGCTGAGACAGCTGTGTTCACAGAATCACAGGATGGGTCAGGTTGGAAGGGACCACAGTAGGTCCAACCTCCCTTCTCAAGCAGGGTTATCCTAGAGCACAACATCCTAGTGCTAAGGCTTGATATTTTCCTGTGGCTTCTACAGAGGTGAACTAGACAGTCTTGCTAGTAAAGGATATGTTGGAAGAATAATGTATTCCTCTGTGTTACTTTCACTTCTAGGGAAAGAAAATACCACAGGAATTTGGTGATGGGGAAATTCCAAAATTTGATGGAGCAGGCTATGACAAAGACCTGATCGAAGCTCTTGAAAGAGACATTGTATCAAGGAATCCAAGCATTCATTGGTATGAGGATTTTCTCAATTCAAGTGGGTTTGCTAATGTGGAAAAGGAGAGAAAATAGCCGTCTTTTACAACAGGGAGACAACATAATCTGCTAAAGATAGGCAAAACAAGGTCTTTTACTTAAACAGCTTATTAATTTAATTACAGTTAAGCTTTTGTTGCTAATTGATATTGTGTGCAGTACATCCATTACAGGTACTATTGAAATGAGCATAAGCTCCAGAGATCTTTAAAGGTACTGCTTTGGAGTTCACATTGTCCAAAACAATTTTTAATTAAGCAGCTCTGGGTAACTTGGGTTGAAAAAAATTTTTTCCCTATCTTCCAAAAGCGGATTCAATTTTAGGTTGCAGTATTATAGGAGTGCTCTCATGAGGCATAACTTGCATGCTGAAAGAGATGGTACTAAGTGAAAAGCTTTTCTATTTTTCTTGTATAAAAATAGAAGAAATACTGTTGCATGTGAATCTTATACAAGCTTCTTCACTTTGCACAGGGATGACATAGCAGATTTGGAAGAAGCCAAGAAATTGTTAAGAGAAGCTGTTGTTCTTCCAATGTGGATGCCTGATTTTTTCAAAGGGATCAGAAGACCTTGGAAGGTGGGAATTTATTTGGTGTTTTAGTAAATAGCAAGCTATAGCTCGGTATGTCTGCTGCTGTAACTTGTGGACGCCTGTAACAGAAGGCTAAAAGGGTAAATGGGAAAGATCAAGAATTTGTTCAATAAATCATCTCACGATGATTTGTGTAAAATGCACTGAAAGAAACACCTGGAAATGTATGTGACCCTTACAGTAAACAATATTTTTTTCTGTGTTTACTTAGTTATAGCTTGTTGATGTTACAATACTTCCTATATGTCAACCTGTATGTGTGAGCATGTAGGGTATATTGGCTGAAGCAGAAATGCTTAATAGACAGCTCTTCATAGGATTATGGTGACCAGCTGTTATCACATCCCAGAAGAACTCAGTCCTTGGACTGTTTTGTTCCAAATGTGCCAAGTATCTCTCAATCAGACTTCAAACTACAGGCTGGATGGTTCAAGGAAGCAAAGGGAGAGGGGCTAATCTGATGATTTAGCTTTGCAGTTGCATTTGCAGCTGGGCATAGTTGCTGCTGGAGATAAAGTCAGAGGAGAAGAATGAATTACAAATGGGGCAACAGGAAGAATATAGGAGTGAACTGGCCTAGGCTGGTGGACCACAAATGAGCCCAATCTGAGCCTTGCTTAGAGCTAAAATGAAAGAGGAGGGAGGAGGCTGCTGAGCATTTCTGTAAAGAGCAAACAAAATTATCTTGCTTCTGATGTGGGATGGATTGACACTTGTTTGGGGAATAACTACTCGCAGCTCAAGACCTTTTTGGTTACTGAGAAGGATTACCGGGGAAAAGAGACTTGCAAATTTTCTGTTACTCAGAGTCTGCAAGGCAGCAGCGTGTGTAGGGAATGTTGTGTGTGTGAGTAGTTTCTGTGGTTTCCTACATTGGTTCAGCAGCATTTATTAACATTTGTCCTGTCTTTTCCTGATTGGTCCATGTGCTTCCTTGGGTTATACTTAGCTCAGACTCAGCAGGAGCTGAGAGATTGCTGCTTGAGGGCTGTTCATGGAGGTTTTAGTGAGTTGCAGGGAGGGACCCTGAACCTAGAGTCAGTGTAAACCTAGCCCCAGGCTATAGGACCTTGGGAATTTAGAGTGCTTGTGGGCAGTATCAGTGGCCTTGAGGTTAACCTGTAGGTTAACTGAGCTATCATCTTGGGCAGAGCCTAGGTATTGTGGATTACATGTGTAGGGTGAGATTTTAGTATATTTTGAACGGTTGGATCTCTCTCTTTTCTTCTTGACTTAGAGGAAGTTGATCCATATCCTTATTATAGACTATGGGTGCCTTGTCTGTCCAGTCGTCAAAATCTTTTAGGGGAAAGAAGAACTGCTATGCTTTTTTTTTCACCTGTTAGCATGCTTAGAGAATGTAGTGGCCATCTGTCTTGAAGGCAGGTATCTCAGCAGACTGCAGGAAATGTGAAAAGTACCACTGGCCTTGTCTCCACGTGTTGTGGCAGTGGATAAAGGAACTACAGCCTGGTCTTTTAAAGAGTTAAAATCTCTATCTCTGTGTGAGATTATCTTTTCCTCCTGAGCAGTGTCACCTCTGAAAACCAGGTGGCTGTAGACATGGAAAAAAATCTAACATTATTTCCTCTGTTCAGTCTGAAATGCAAATTGATTTCTGACAAGTCCATGAAGAGTCTTCACTGTTAGCCTTTTCCCTGGTGACTTGTGAAGTTGTAACTCTCATGAATTTATTTTTCACACAGAACAGCATGCATTTTCCCTACTGTTGACCTCTGACTGTGCTAGAAGGATGAGAAGTATTGAAGTGAAGGCTGTTTCTTGCAGTAATCAGTGTAACAGCAGGCATTTGTTAAGCCTAGGAATTCAGGACAATAATTCAGGGGGAAAAGGCAGCCAAAGCTGGTTTTGGATGTTCAGACTCTCCTGAGAACAATTCCCAAGACAACCCTCACAGTTTGTGCCTGTATTCAGAGGATGGTGCCTGTCTGAAGGAGCCAGCTGTCTTCCCTGATTCAACACGAGTGCTGTGTAGTTGCAGCCGGGGGTTTCTGAGTGTCCATGGGTTTGCTCTTTCTTTTTCTTCGAACTGTTTGGTGCCAAGAAAGCCTGGTTGCTCGCTGTGCTTCCCACTGCTCTGCTAGTGATTGTTACAACAACAAGAAGCAACCCTGCAGTGATTTCATCAAAACACTTACTCCCTGTGGTGCATTTCAGTTTCTTATTGGAATACTTTGGATTAACAGAGCCTTAGAGGAAGAATAAAGAAGTCTTTGTGTTTGTCAAGGATTTTAAATAGCGAGTAAGTGGCAGCCTCCTAGTTTGCAGAGAGAAAGAGCAACTTGATCCTATGTGTTTCTGTTTGCAACCATGCATGTCTTGTTTTGCTGAGAACTCGAGTTCTTTTATTTATTTTTTTTTAACTGATATTTCTATTGTCTCTATCCCCAGGGAGCTTGGTTTCCCCCTGGCTTTACACCTGGTGTGCCTGCTTTGCACCTGTGTTACGCACATATATAATGCCACCAGTATCTCGTGCAAGGTAACGCTCCCTGTGATACTTACACAGGAGGTGCAAAGCGACGGGCTTCAATTTTGGCAGTGAACAGCATGTGTAACTGAAGCCACAGTTTTGGAGGACTGAACCAATATCCAAAAAATGTCTCTAGTCCTCTGTACACCAGGTCCTGCAGTAAACACAGTTTGTCAAACACATGGGTCGAGTGTGATTTGAATTGAGGTGAAGCTTGTTTTAAAATATGAAAACACATTTGAAACTCAGAGAGAACAGTAAGTCATCTCTGACCTGCATATCACAGGCTGAGTAATTTTCACCCAGTCACTAAAGGTTGTATTTGCAATATTATTATAATATCAGTAGCAGCATCTCAAATCTGAGTGTCTGAATGTTTACAGGGAGGAAAAGTGTCCATTTACTTTTGATGCTTGCTGCTCTGTAGCTTGGGAAACCTTGGGCAGCCTAAGGAATGGCATTGGACAGTTAGCTGTAGAGATGGCGTGTGAACATTCCTAACTTAATTTACCGACGAATGTGTGTTGAGCTTGCATTAGCTAAGTGTTAAATGGCAATAAAGGTATTAAGAGTTAATGGAAAATGGAGTACAGAGAGGCTATTGCTTTTGAATAGTACATTTTTGAATAATTGCATTCCCGGTTGATTTGTTTTTATAGATCTCTTCTCTGTTATTCTTTGTGCTTCTTGAAGTAAATTTTTGTGAGGAACAGATGAAATCTAATTTGCTATATGGCTTGCATTTAACAGATATTTTAGTGCTGTGGCATTTTATGTAAGTTATTAATTGCAAAGCACATTATGATGTGCAGTTCTAACTCTAGCTAATTTGATTACCCTTGCAATACAGTACAGTTTTAGGAAACTCTTTTTATCTTGTAATATGATCTTGCAGTTCAGAGGGAAAAAACCAACCAAGCTGCTTGAGCACAACATTTTCACTGATTTACTTAAAATCACAGTGCCCTACTCTAATATTGTACAGACATGGAGCTGTGTGTTGTTCTTCTCAAGCACTGCTGCTGAAAGGGTTGGAAAGACTGCCCATAAAGATGGCTGTATTTAGAAATACTGTCAAGAGTGACTAATCCATCTCAGTGCTACAATCTTAACATGAGTTCTGAGAGCATTGTGTGTCTGGCCAAAACCTGCTTGTGTAATGATGGGTAAATGGGCTGAGCGGCAGAGATGTGTGCACCTTTCTCTTTCAGAGACCACAGATGGAATAACAGTCTGAGGACATGGATACCAACCTGGGACTTAACAACTGGAGTTCAATTTTCTAGTTTAAAGCTTTCTGAATAATCATAAGTTCATATTAGGCTTTTGTGAGACTGAGTGATAGTCCACATGAGCCACAGTTGCTTATCTGTAAAATAGAAATAGCAGTGCAATCCAGTCATCCAACAGCATGATGAAGATGGTGTTTAATTCAGGAATTGCTAAGATGCAGTAGTATGGCCATAGGAGCACTGATGTGGGGAGATTAAACAAGATAACAAATTGTTGTATTTGGTAAACGCTCTCGTGCATACTTAAATGTAAAAATCAACCAGATTCATACATACACATTGTCAAGATTTTTTGGGAAAATGTTTTTTTTTCCTGCAGAAAAGTGCTCAACTGAGGGAACACAACTTACTGCAAAAGTATTTTGATTTCTGTGAAGTTTTCTTCATGAAGGGGCCTTTGTTCCAAAAAAAGAATTTACTGTCTTCATCTTTCTGTGCAACCCCTCGTGAGCTGAGAAAGGCCTAAGTTCAAGTCCAGGCTCTGTCTGATTCAGAGCAAGGCTGTAAATCTCTCGTCTGCTTCCCAGGTGTTAGGTGCAGCAACAGTTACTGGGTTTTGTGGTTCTGACTCCACTGGAGCGGTAAGAAGAAGTGACAGAATAGTTCCACACTGTTCTTGAAAGCAAGATTTTTGTCTTTGTCTTCCACTGATGATGATGATACTATTAAATAATTCACATCCAGATCTTGGCTCGTATTGAGATGTAGTAGTGTAGTGTACCAATGACAAAGTTTCTGTATTTGTTTTTCATTACCTTTGATCTCACCTCGCAGGGTGTTCTGATGGTTGGTCCTCCTGGCACTGGCAAAACAATGCTAGCAAAAGCTGTTGCTACAGAATGTGGAACGACATTCTTCAATGTGTCTTCCTCTACACTGACGTCTAAATACAGAGGCGAGTCTGAGAAGCTGGTCCGCCTCTTGTTTGAAATGGTATGTCCTCGATGATGTGATCTGGGGATCACTAAGGTGAGAAAGGACATCACTCTTGGTTTCCTGCCCTTCCAGTAGCATGTTGGAAGCATGGAGTTCATTGAACTGACACCCCCTCAACCAATTAGGAAAACATAATCTCAGTGATTCCACAAATGGTATGTTGTTGAGGATTAAGAAGGAAGTAGTTCGTCACCCGTGTTGAGGGTCACATTTTCCAGACTAAATATAGAGTCGCAACCTTGACGGAAATTCAGTACTTATTTGGTGGTGGGATAACAATCCTATAGAAAGTAGATTTAAAATTGGAAGGGATTTGGAACTGTATTCTAGAAGCAATATATTTTTTAGTTCCCTTTCTGTTCTGAATGATGGTCACAAGGCTCTCAATGAAGCCATGGGTGCAGTCTGTCATGTGGGGTATGTGAAGGACATGCCCATATGGACCTATACTGAAGAGTCATTCACCTCTTTGGGATCCTCACTGCACTTCTGTAATATTCTCAGTTAAAACCTGTCTCTATTGAGATCAACTGAGCCCCCTTCTGTCTCTTATTCTTACCCTTTACCAGCACAAAACATGGACATGAAAACTGCCTGTATTGAGATTGTGTTCCTCTTCCTCTTTGCAAAACTGTTTGCTGAGGAAAGCCAACCAAGGTGCAAGACCTCTGACCCAGAGAGTGCAATTTAAAGTGTATAAATTTCAGCATATAACAGACAGTTTGTAAATCGGGATCTTAAATTCTTTTCTTGTGATAGGCAGGGAAAATATGTATGTAGTATGTGTAGCAGGACTGGGTTATGGTCTGATGAGGGCCTGTGCTTGCTGCTGCAGCCTTAATGGTGATGTTTTCATTTGAACAAAGGCACGGTTTTATGCTCCAACAACAATCTTCATTGATGAGATAGATTCCATCTGCAGCCGCAGAGGCACGTCCGACGAACACGAGGCCAGTCGCAGAGTCAAGTCAGAGCTGCTTGTGCAAATGGATGGTAACGAGTCTTTACATCTGGGTTTGGGGCTGGGGTGCTGTTTCATTACAGGTGGGAATGTAAGAACTTGAGCTGTCTGGAAAACCTAGCTTAATGGATAGGGAGAAAATAAGGCAGAAGTTGAGACCAGTGTATTTTTGGAGTGTTCAAAGGCTGATAACTGAGAAGGGTGTTATGCTTTATTTTTTCTAAAATGGCTATTTTAATGGTGAATTGAAAACTCATATTAAAGAAAGACTCTAGAAGAAGCAGATAACGGAGATTTGTGCAGGTTAGTGCAGGGATTTTATTTGTATTCAATTTAAACAAATTTCTTCCTTTTGCTCGAGCCTCTAACTGTGGAACCCCATTGTGAGATCTGATTTTGCTGTATTCTGTGGTGGCAGCTAATTTTTTAGCTTTTGAGTCAGATTTAATACCTGTTTTATGCAGGTGCACACAACAGGAATGACCATCTGAGGGATATTATATGGTTTAGAGGTTTGATAACCACCTTTATATTGCAGCTATTGTTTAACTGCTGTTTAAAATGTTCTCAAATGTGCATGTTCATTGTGGTAAACTCAGGGTAAGAAACATTTTGCCCCGAAGTGTTAATTTCTTTGCAGTCCTCATTTGGTAACCTGAGTACTCATTCCTGTTTCTTCTATGACCAGGTTTGACAGAGGTAGCGCTGTCAGCGGGACTAGCAGGGCTACACTCACATATGGCTGTGTTATTAGTAATGTCAAAGAAAACCCTCCCCTGACTCAACAGAAGAATGAACTGTCCCTCTCTCTGTGATAATGATGGTCTTGTGTCACCTAGGCTATGGAAAGTTTGCAAAGGAACACTAAGAAGTTTGGAAAGGGACTCTAGGACTATATGGAGCTGTTGCTTAGCTTTGTGCAGGCTTATACAATGTTTGTGCAGTGTTTCTCACCAAGCATCTCAATCAATAAGAGCTTTGGAGTGAAATTGCTCTGACTTTTTGTGCTTGCAGGAGTAGGTGGTGCGCTGGAAAATGATGATCCTTCCAAGATGGTTATGGTATTATCTGCTACAAATTTTCCCTGGGATATCGATGAAGCTCTCCGACGGAGACTGGAGAAGAGAATTTATATACCTTTGCCCACAGGTGTGTTTGATATGACCATTTTCCTTTCAAATGGTCTTTGGAAGACAAATTTAGGATTACTGCAAGACTGATGGGTTTATGAATAGTCTTGATGGTTTTGTAATGAGCAGTGAAATTCAGGGGTTAATCGTTTGTCTGGGTTCCTTTATTTTTAAAGAGAGTGAGAGAAAGGAAAAAAATACTTCTTGCTTGGGGGCTTAAAAACAAAGAGCTGTGGCATTTCATTGCAAGTCATTGTTGGGTTCTTATATTTTGAAAGAGCGTTAGTTTTAATGAGCCTGGAATTATTTTAATGTTTAACAGTCAGTACTTGAGTGATCATCAAAGGCAGCCTTTGGGCATGTTCACAAATATTGCAAATACACTCCGTGCCCTTGCAGACAAATGCAAAGAAGTGGATCTATGAATTTTTGCTTACAGGCTTAGTTCATTGCAAATCACTGCTTGCTCACCTTTATTACTGTGCTTTGAGTCACTCAGAATGCAGCAGGCTGACTGCTTTCCTGCCCTAAGACGTCTTGGCTTGCATTGTCTTTCCTAGCTGTCATTCACCTGTCCTATTAATTTTGAGATTCCTATCACTTGAAGTTTGCAGAGCTTCTTTTCTTCTTGGTACAGTGGATGCCTCATCTCCCTGCATGAACACTCAAGATAACAAGATGCGTGTTCGTGGTGACAGTGGCTGAGATTGAGTTTTGCAGGTCTAAGGACACTTAATAGTTGTGCAGCTTGTCTTTGCAGCTTACAGGCAGTAACAGCTCCTAACAGGATGCCTGTCTTTATGACCAATTAGTTTAAAATCCTCTCAGCTCTTCCTCTTGTTTCTAATTAAACCAGATTGTTTTTTGACAGTGTATTACACCCTGGACAACATAGGAGATGTGATCCAGTTTTATTTCCAATCTTAGGTTCTGTTGCATTCTACTCTGTAAATAAGAATGTTGTGCTGTTCTGGGCAAGTCTGGATGATGCATTTATAACTGTGCTGTGTGATTTGACAGGATCAGGCATTTTAATTGAAAAAGTGATATGTCATAGATACACCTGTATATTGTGGAATTTTATGCGAGTATATATTCTGTAGTGTTTAATTTTCAAAATACTACAAAGACTTTCTTAGCCCCATAACAATGACTAGAAGAATGTTCCCTGATGCAGGTATGCCATATGTATATTGTGCTCTGTAAATAGTAAATCCCTATTTTATAGTTAGTGTCAGTTGTATGTGATGGATAATTCTGTGCTCTTGAGAGTTCTGCAAAGCACACAAAACCAGCAGCTTTAGACAAGGTTTCTGTTTTCTTTTATATTCCCACCCCGCCCCAAAATTAAAAAAAAAAAAATTAGGAGCATCAACAAATAAAACATAATGTCTTTTATTGGACATTTCCTTAAGACTTTTAGCCTTTTCTACTGCTACTTCTGTTGTGGTTGTCCTTTTTTCTAGGTCGTAAAAATTGGTCACTCGGGGAATAAAGATGCTGAGCTGGTGTATTTTTTCTGTACAGTAAAAGCCAGAAGCCATTTGTCCTCTTCTTTTACCACCCTTGTGCAGAGTAACACTGAGGCCTAAGCTGTCAATGTGAATTCCCTCTTATAAGCTTAGGCTGCTTAACATATATACCCAAATGCACACATGCACATGCCTTCTGCAAGAAAAATGGTTAATTGGCTGCATAAATGTTCATTTACACAGCTGGTTATCACTCTGTGCACACCGTGTCCGGGCATGAAAGTGGGATACCAGGATATTTGTATTGTAAATATATTAATATATGTTTACCGTATTAATGTGTCTGTTTTCTGTTGAGCTTCTGCAGTTTTCTTGGGTCCCAGTAGAGTGAAGTGCTTAAACATATGCTTAAAGTTCAGCTTATTGTTAAGGAGTTTTGCTGTCTGAAGCTCTGTTAATACATTGTGGTTCTAATGAAACTGGGTGAATAATATGCAATCAAACCCTTGAACAGCAAGTGAATTCAAAGGGATGTGAGAAGAAGCAGACATTTGTAGGATTGTTCTTTTGTGCCTCTGGGTATTATGTGACCAAATGCTTTATCACCTGAGACATAACAGACATTTTTAATGACATATGACTTTGACAAATATCTCTAGACCATGCTGTTTCAATATACTGCATTTAACTTTACTGTATTTGATTATGCACTTTACTATGTCTTGTTCTCTCTCTTTTCTTTTCGTACATTGAACTTTTTTGTTTGTACTTTTCACTGAAAAATTTGTGTTTATATCTTTTTTTAATGTAACTCTTGCAAGTTTTCAAACAAATCTTTTTATATTCTAGCAAAAGGTAGAGCAGAACTACTTAAGATTAATCTTCGGGAAGTAGAACTGGATCCTGATATCAGCCTTGAAGAAATTGCTGAGAAGATTGAAGGCTATTCTGGTGCTGACATCACTAATGTTTGCAGGTATCTCATTTCCCTTAATTTGTAGCTAAAACTGCATGAAAAATCTTCATTTGCATTGTATGATAAAAGGCAATACCCACTACAACTGAAACCGTGCTAACAGTGTCTGGTTTTGAGACCTAGATCTTTTTACTGGAACCGTGTATTACTGTCATGTGGAGTCTGTGAAGTGTGGTTTTCTTGGATCTGAAGACAAAAAAATTATCTGAGCAAATCTCATGTTACTGTTGGCTGCATTTACTGTAGTTGTCTGCATTTGTTAATGCAGTGCAAGACGGGTTTGGATTTTTGTTTTTTTAATCCCATTAGTTTAAGAGCCGGAATTTTCTAAAGTAAAAAGTTCCTTTCACAGAATACGTCTCCGGGGCTTCTATATGCTGCGTGTTTGGACAGCCATCAGTGCAGCACAGTCTTGGTGACTGCCTGAATCTTCTAGATGTAAGGGTGATACAGATAGTTTATAGCATTAGTATTTAATTTGTTACTATCCTGTTCCCACAATTTATTTCATTTTTGAAAAATGAGTCTTTTCTGCTGAAGGATAGGTATTTGAATAAAATTATCAGAAGGAAGTCTATGTCCCTTAAGAGCCCTCTCAAGAAAAACTAATCCTGTAAGACCATGGTTCGGGGATTTTTTTTCTTCCCCCGCTGCTTTTCTGAAAATGTGAAATCGCTCCCTGGTTTTGAAAACTGGGTGTGTGTCACGTAGTAATGAAATTACCTGTTCTCCCTAAGGCCTGTGTTATCCCTTGCTGGGAAAAACCTGGGGAAAGAGAAAATGTAATTTCAGACTGCCTGTGGGCCGTGGTGTGAGAAAATGAGCAGTATTCTCCATGCCAGTGAGCCACGCTGGCAGCATCCGAGCTGGGGAGGAGTCGCAGAGCAGGCAGGGCATGAGAAGCCACGGACACCAATAGCCTCAGCACTGTCAGGGGCAGGTGATGCTGTGCCTGATGCCTCCTGCTCTGCCTTTCACAGATTCAGGTGCTATGGGTGAGCAGGCAACCAAACTGGGCTGCACTCGGAACACTTGCTGACTGCAGGGAAAAGGTTGAAATCTAAAAGGAATGGGGTGTAAAAATTCAGAGTACTTTAAAAAAAAAAGTCTTTGAGTGCAGTTTGTCTCCCACCCTGCCCTTTCCTGCTCTGAAGTTGTAAAATTTCATCTCTATGAATCATTGTAAAAGGTTTTCAGTTTTATAGTTTTAATTATCTCTGCACATTTACCATATGCTTAAATGGGTTTTGGTGCCAATGCATGCTTTATGTTGAATTAATGTAGTGATCTGGGAACATGGTAGCTAAGAAAGATGTGAACCACAGCTTCTTTGGTAAATAGATGCTGTCTTAAGTGTTCCTGCCAGTGGTTTCTAGCAAGAGAATACAATCAAAATTCATAGGCTTACAGCACATGCTGCTAGCAATTAGCTCCCATACATTGTCCTGTATTTCCAGGGATGCATCTTTAATGGCAATGAGACGACGTATTAATGGCTTAACTCCAGAAGAGATTCGTGCACTTTCTAAAGAGGAGCTTCAGATGCCGGTAACCAAGGGGGACTTTGAGCTGGCTCTGAAGAAAATCTCCAAATCTGTTTCTACTGCAGACCTGGAGAAGTATGAGAAATGGATGGCGGAGTTTGGATCTGCTTAATCTCAGTGACAGTTTTCCTTTGCTGGAGTTTTATGGCTTTTGTTGTTCTCACTTGCAAAATGAGTTAGAAATCTTTTAAAGGTCTAATAAAAGGTCTGCCTCTGCCCTCATCCCACCCCGTTCTGGTGACAGGATCTTTTAAACTGTTTGCCTTTAAAGGGAATGAATACAATAATGAGCTGATATTTTAAAATGCATTTTATCTCTGAAATAGTTAAAACCACAAACAGGAAGGGAAAAATGATACTTATGAGGACAATCTTTTGATTCTTCAGATGAGGATTAGTGTTACTTAACTTCCTCATAGTCATCTTTCATGGCTGGAATCAATAAATCACCTGGGGGATGTGACTCCAGAGAAACAGAAAAGGGCTCGCTGTACACCCTGCTCTTAAGTGCTGCGTTGCTGTTGAGCTGCTTCTGCCTCCCTTGAATGTGGCTTCTAAGTTACTATTCTCTCCCTCTGTGCTTGGATATTCAGAGCAATGCCTGTGGATTAATTGGCATTACACAGAGGAAATGAGGATCAGTTTTCCATCAAGGCATGGGCTTGTCTCTCCTCTCTTGTACACCGGTTTGGAACTGATGTCACTTCAAACTGTAGTGGTTTTACCTGTGATGACTTCTGATGGAAATGAGAGGAAAAGAAAAAGGCATTGACTGCTCTCAGTCTGGTTTATACTTGATCTCTGAACATAGTTTGAACCTGTTTGACCAGAAGATACTTTGAAGTTTGACCAGTGGGCACTTCAACTTAGATTATAACTTGCACTTCCATGCTTGTATATTATCCTATGCTTTGTCTGTATTATCTAAATGTGAATGTTTTTATTATTGTTTTAATACTAAGAGTTTAATACAGTAAAGGCACTAATTTCAAGACTCTATTTAAAACTCAAGACTGTCCTTAAAACACGTGGCTGTGAACTTCCACTTCTGATTAGATATGAACTCTTTCCTGGCTTCACTAGGCAATGGAACTTGTACCTATTTATGTTGTAGAACTGTTCATGCTTTATTTTTTTTAATGAAGATTTTTTAAAAATGTATGAATATTACTGATCTAGTAATATTTAGAAAATAATCTGTACGATCTCATTTATGTTCTTAACTGTTTTTCCCCTTCCCTCATAGAAGTGCAGGGATTAGAAGGGTTGGGTTATAAATTCTAGCATGAGAAATTGTCTCTAGAGTCCTGTCACACTGACTTGTAAGTAGAGCTTTTCAGAGACTCAGACTGCAAGTCTGACACATGAAGGTTTCCTGTAGTAGGAATGTGAAGGAGTGGTCAAACGACCAGATTTACAGAGGAATATGCAAGCTCTCAAATTTTTGGTGAATTTGTGAGCTGGGCCTGAAGCATCTTGGTGGATGTGAATTGCCGTGCAGTTTGGTAGTTATTCTTCCCTTCAGCTCTCTGCTGAGACTCCTAGTGGCATAGACAGATGTGATGAACTGGAGTAAGAAACAGATAGCACCTCCTCTTGAATGGGAGTATATCCTTATTTGCGCCTTTTTGCTAGTTCTTGGAAGTTCCCAATAGTATCATATACTCAGCACACTGGTCTCCTGGGTGATGACATGTAAACCACTAAGGCAAAAACCTTAGATTACATACTTACCTATTTTGCTCAGGGAAGTGGTGAAATCACCATCCCTGGAAGTGTTTAAAAAACGTGTAGATGTGGCACCTGGGGACATGGTTTAGTGGTGAGCATGTCAGTGCTGGGTTAACGGTCGGACTCCATGATGTTAAAGGTCTTTTCCAAACTTTATGATTCTATGATTCCTCCCAAGGAATAACTGCACCGTTATAGAGAAAAAGCTTCAAAAGCATTGATATGGTCTGTAATTTCTTCCTTATTGAAGCTGTACACTGAAGCAGTTATTCTTTGTTTGTTTGTTTTACCGCAGTAGAAATTAGTAAAGCTACGCAAATCTTTTGTGCCCAAAGCCAGATTAGCAGTACAGGGTCTCTCACTAGAGAGGCCATTGCTGCCCAACAAGCTTAGTCCACACAATCAAGATGTGGAAGGGAATAGACTTGTATGCCAGTAACCAACCCTATTCAGCTGCCCAAGAGCAGTGCTGGGATTCAGCAGTTGATGCTTAGTAGGGTCTAAATACAGGTTTGCTCAGTTTCACATTGCAAGCAGCAGTGACCTTTCTACTGATGAAAGCACAGCTCCTGGAAAAAATGTCAGTCTTTAGCTCTTTGATGAACCTTGTACCTTAAGGCATTAAACTTCCCTCTTGACTGTTAAGCAAAATTCACTGTACTGGGCATTCCCGTTACTAGGAATTATTCGGGTGCTGCAGTCTTTTTCTCTAAAGGTCATGATTTCTACCCCCGATATGTTTTTACTGATTGGGTCCATTCATCTTTTACAGCTGCAGAACAGAAAATTGGAATTTTTCAGGCAGTAGATATTTATGATGGTTGTGCCCCAGCATTACACCTATGACTTGGGCCCCACTAGATCAGGCACCCCAGAAGACCGAGACCATCCTTTTTCTGCTGAGATTTTCCAGGATAGGGATCTGGCCCTGTGTGCTGACCCCTACGTCTTTACCAAGTCATGCTGGCACACTCACCTAGGTAGGCTTAGGGAGTGGGTTATTAACTCTAGGGGAGCCAGCAGTGGGGTACAGCAAGGAGCAACCTGAGAAGAAGGGCAGTCAACAGTGGCAGCAGCTTAAGGCCCAAATGATGAGCCTTTGGTTCGGAGTAAGTCCAGTTCATGTTGCATTGGTGGAAACCCTTGTGTAAGGATGCTGGATTCCTCAGAGAGAAGTGTACAAGCATATCACAGCCTGCTGCGACAATGTGTTCAGTCTGCGTCTGTGTGTGGAGATCATGCGCACATGTGTGGATGCATGTATGTATATATATATATATACGCACACAGTGAGTGGTGCTTCGGTAGTTGTACCTACATTACATAAAAAAACATGTTTTAAAGCTGTGTTTACATGTTTTCTAAACATCTGTGAAGGCCCTCTTGGGCAGCACTGTTAATTTTTGTACAGTATGCAATCTGCTTGTATGAAGTAATAAATGTACATGCAGAGTCTGTTTGTCTCGCTTGAGTGGGTCTACGAGTGCTTTGGTGATAACTGTTTCCAAAGGCTGCCAATGCAGATCTCTTCAGCATGGTGCTGTTGGACTCACTGAAGTCCTGGGTGGAGGCAGAGTGAGTCTGGGTTTTTTTGGATAACGCTGTCAGCAATGCTTTCTCTCTTAAATTAGCCACAAACTATAAAATGGAGAACGCTCCAGTGCCCGGCACATGCAAACAGGGTGGGGGAGAGGGGAGCAGAGGCCCCAGCAGATGTTCAGTGTTAGCACCTGATTCAGACCTCCCAGAGCTGGGCAGGCTGTTTTACTACTTGCCCCTGGGCTGGAACTATAATCAGTCTCCGGAGAAGCTGTATCATCAGTTGCCTGCTAACCAGGAAGACTTTCGAGACCAAAACTTCTATTAGGAAGGAGCTTTCAAACTTGGAAAGACACCCCGTGTCTCCTGGGACTGAGCTGATTATTTGAATTTACTCGCTAACTTCCGTATGAAAGAATGTGTAGTTTCCAGTGTTTCATAATGCTTCAAACATGAAAGAGTGGGCAAGGGAAATGCTGATCAGGGGATTTCAGGAGAGGTTAAATCTTTGCGTAGAAAGTTCAGCTCACCCCAGTTGAAAAGAGACTGAAATAGCAAAGGTGCACTGACTTGTTCTGATCATGGAAAAGATGAAAGAGCTTGTGTGCTGTAAAGAAATTCTCCATCAAAAGAGCAAAGACTTTACAATGCAATCCAGGCATGAGAAGGTGGAAGCAGCAGAAAAAATAGTGAATTTTCTTTGTTCTGTTGTCAGAATAAGCCACCCTGAATCAGACTGGGGATTGAGATTGTTTTCAGATCTGTAGTGACAGATAAGTAGCTGATGAACATGCAGGTGACACTGTGGTGCTGGGGAGCAAGCAGGGAGCCTGGGAGTGCCAGAGCTACACACTGGCGTACAGTGAGTGTCAGCACCGTGGTGGCAGCAGAGCCCACTCTGTGTGAGCTGCCCCCCAACAGCACTGTAGGTGCAGAGTGGAGCCAAGCCAGGCAGGAGTAGTCTCAGTAGCCCTCTGATAAAATAAAGCAGACTGTGTAGAGCCACCCATGCTGGTGATAACAAAGGCAGAGGGATGCTGCATTTCAGAGAAGGTGGCACATGTTTTTTCCCCCCATTCACGTTAAGTATTTCACAAGAGCGCTGTGCAAAAGCTCACGTGTGGCTGTGGATGCCTCAGTCACCTGTACTCAAAGCCCATCTGCCACGCAAGCCGTGGCTAACTGAGCTGCAACAGCGAGTGGTGTTCCTGTATCCCACAGTACAGGGACATGGAATCCTCTCTACCTTCTAAGCCAGCCTGGTTTTGTGCTCTGCTTGTGCCCTGTTCTTGTGACCCACTTACCTCATACACAGTCGCTCAGTACCTCTAATAGAGAAGCTTCTTTTGTGCAATAAAGAGCTGTCTTTTGATCAGCTAAAGCACCATGCTTCTACACATGTCTGCACCTAGGCATCTTGGAAAGATTCAGGCAATTTTCCTCTTCTTTAGAAAGCCCCAACTAGCATTAAAAGCATGTGGGATGAAATGTCTTGGCTAGGCTGGTTTCCCAATGCAAGAAAACTTACCTCAAGAGACAAGGAGGTGCCACAAGGAAAGTTCTGTCTTTGTTACGAAGTCGCAAAGTGCAGGGACATTCCCATTCCTACTGCACAGGCAGAGTTGGGATTGTATTGTGTCCAAGCTCTGTTTTCTGTCTTTTGTGTATTTGTGATTTCTTTATTGTAGTAGCAACATTTTTCTCTGAGTTAGGGGGAAGCCGTGGGGTATTTGTTGAATGTCTGGGTTGAGATTTTTGGAGATCACCTGAAGGTGCTGGGCCCTTTCCCAGCATGTTTACTTTTGGAGAAAAGCATCATGCATCCTGCCTGATTGTCTGGCTGTACAGTAAGCAGTGTAGCTTTGTGAAAAGTCACTTAATATTTAGAATATTCATTTGATAAAGAGAGACATTCTTACTGCTAGTTTGCAACTGTGTTGCTCTCATTTATAAGCAGCCCCTTGCGTATGTTGTTCAACTGATGTAAAAGAAACTGTCTTGGAAGTAAGAGTTTTTTGAACTTGACTTTGGAGGGAAAGAAAGGTAGGAAAATATTTGCCTAGAGGAAGATACCAGAGTACCCAAGACACTGAAAGCTGAAATTTCTTCTTTTTGTGGTTTTCCTTTTTGTCTAGCAATTGCACTGCTGGGTTGTGCTTTCTGGTTCCAATTTATTTTGAAATAATTACCATTGTTTATCCGTCTCTCAGACAGCCTTTGCAGATGATTCAGTTCCACAGAGCCCTCTTTTGCTTAGCGGTTGGTATTCATGCACAGCATGTTGTGTGACATCTCATTGAACGGGCTGGTGGCATGAGATCTTCCTTGTGAAGTAAAGGTCACCCAAATGGTGAAGGTGAGAGGAACTGCACTGAATATCAATTGGACTTGCAGTAACAGAATCCATAGCAACTCTACACGGAGCTTATAAATACAACCTAGAAGGAAAAGGGAGTATCTTAGGGAGATGCTGACAACACTGCAATGTGCATGTGGATAGAAATGAGGGTCTTTGCATCTTCCATGTAAGAGGGTGGAAGTGGCTTGGTGAACAAAGGAAGCCAACTGCAGGCACTGCCAACAGGTTTAATTACCCAGCCTTACACCTTAAAAACATGTCAATGTCCAAGGGTTGTTCGTTACTACTGCTACAAAAGCTGCCTTTTGGATGATCAATTTGGACTTTGTAATAGCTTTCTGCCTAAGTTGAAATGTCTCCAAACTTTAGCATGTGCTGGGACTGGAGTGTGTTTGGAGGGCTAGAATTATAAGGGAATATTAATAGTTGTGTGTTTCTGTAGGGTCCTGGGGCTTTGTTGTACTGGGTACCATTTGGGTGTGCAAGAAGAGATGCTGCAAATGCTTATGGGGAGTGAGATGGTAGAAGGATGAGGAGAGAGGTGGAAGGTTGTGGAGTCAGTGGAGGAGACAAAACTGTTCCTCTGATTCCCAGTTTCTGACCCTGAAGCAGTCAGTAGTAGTTTTCAGTTGCTTTTAATTTGCAGCCCCCTAGTATTTTTTTGTTCTGAGGCTGAAGATCCCAGTATTGTGAATTGAACAGAGCAACTTTGTTTTTCTTAAATACCCTCTGCAGACCCTTAATAGGTGCTCCTTTGGGCTGGAGATGGTGTTTTGAAAAGCACTGGCCCGTGTCATCCAAAGCTTGCCTGAATTTGTTATGGAAGGGAGTCTATAATGGATGCTGTTGATTTTATTTTCTTATTGTTCGTTTGCTCGGAAAGATGAAGCTCAGTGGATGTGAGGTGCTTCTGGGGAGTTTATTTTTTTCTGTGCAGATTAGCATTTCATCAGCATATGGCACAGCCATTTAAAATAAATATTTGTCTTTCCTTGATTTATGCTTGTGTAGAAAGGTCCCTGCATATGCATATCTATCCCTCTGTTGTATCTAATTAGACATTTCTACCGTGGTGCTGGGGGACCAGGCTCCTTCCCCTTGCCGAGGAGCCAAGAGCAGTGATTCATGTGCTCCTGCCCTTGATGGATCCACATGCCTCAGCTCTGGGGAAGTGAGGCAGGCAGGCAGTCACCCCCTTCCCTGGTGGGGCTGCCACACTGGTGGCGCTGCTGGGTCAGTCTCCCTCTCTAGACCATGGGAATTTAGATTAATTTAAGCTGGGAACTGCCCAGCTTGAGCAAATGCTTGGCACTCTGTTCAGGATCACCTCCTTCACCCGCCAAGGCAGCTGTGCTTTTGCAAAACACAGCCCTGAGTAAAGAGTGTGGGAGCAAAGAACAGCAGCTGAGGAGATGCTTGCGGAGGAGGGGATAGGACGGGATTCTGGGCTGAAGCCCTGTGTGCCCACCCATGCCAGGCAAGGGAAATCAGTGGTGTAGAGAGGGGACAGCACTTCCCCAGGCATGGAGTATGGATATTTTAACACAAAGGATTTTCATTTGAAAATGAAAAGCTAATCAGTTTTACGATGGAGTGGAGCCTGCTGCAGCCAATGACCCAGGAGGCCTTTTCCAGCTCTGTGGCATATCCAGATGTTTTGTGTTCTCACAGATGATTTGGAACTCTAACCTAAGTAAGTTCACACTTGATTTGTATCTATCTGATCTTCTGCTAATGTCACTGTCTAACAAATATTTCCTACTTCCTGGTATTTATCCTACAACCCTGAATGAATGAATAGAATCACCATATAAAGCAACACCTTCTGCTTTGTTGTACTGTATAAGCTCCTTCAGTCTCTTGAGTAAGCTGGGTCCTCTTCAGCACCCCTTCTTTATGACTGAGCCTGTTTTTTTTTTAACACAGATCACCAGAAGTGTACATGGTGGGTCCAGAAGCTGCAGGCAGCAAGCTACCCAGTAAGGCAAAGAGAAAGAGGAGCTGCTGTAATGGTATGTTACTATAATCAAGCAAATACATTGAGTATTTGGTTTTATGACCAAGAGGAGGGCAGGAGACTTTGTTATATTATTATTGCACAGCAAGTGGGGCTTGTTAGATAACTGGTAGGAAGTGGGATACACAGGGAAGTGGGGGAAGATGCAGGAGTTCTGCAGGCGGTGGTGAGAGACAAGATTTGGGTGTTTTGTTTGCAGGAGATGCCGCCAGGTGCACCCACATGATTTGAGATCTCATAATTTCGGGGGATGGTGCCCAGACAAAAGGGAAGAAAAGATCTGGGACCAGCAAACACACTCCAGGGGTAGCACAGCCACCAGTAATCAGGGATGAATGTAAGTGTGGAGTGACAGGATGGATCTCAATGACCTTCTGCCAGTCTCCCTGCCTCTGCCTTTCTCCCGTGTGTGCACAGAGCCCAGGCACGCACACTCAAGTCCCCACTGCTGGCAGTACCCAGTTGCTCTGTGCATGACCCTGCTGGTACAGGATTCTCCAGTGCATGCTCCTTGATCTGGAGCTGTCCAGAAACAAAACCAAACTGCAGCCTCCCAAAGGGAGCTGTTAAGCATCTGGCACCAGAAACCCTACTACGCAAAAAATGAACCCACTTAGACTGAGTCTGTTCAAGAAATTCCTTTTGTATCTGGTGCTGGCTGTTACAGCCAAGGTGGGAGTAAAGCTACTGCACTTTTGCTCCTTGGTGATGGGGCTCTTTTGTGGTTTTTCTGTTCTGTTGCTCTATTGGGGCTGTGTGTGGGTGTGCCAGCAGCCCTCAGTGGCTGTGTGTGGACCATAGCTTTTCTGCAGAGTGTTTGGGGGCCCCGAGAATGCACAGGCTTTGTCTCCCATTAGAGACCCAGCAACTCTGCTTCTCAAGGACTTCTTCCAACTAGAGGTGTTTTATACCTTGTTTCAACTTTCATTCATTCTGATAGAAGTTGACTACAGGCTGCCTGGCCAGTATTTTCCTCTAATGGTGCAGAGTAGTTTTAAGAACACAAAAAAACTCTGTCACGCTTAGGAAGAAAATGCCTGACCGGATTTGATAAAGGACAGGAACAAACTTGTGTCTGAACCCACCTGACAGAGCCCACCACTCAGCTTCCCAAATGGGGGTCACACTTGCTTGAGACAGTGTTGAACACAATCAGGGAAGGACTGTGGGACAGGGTGAGGAAGAGATTGGTGGTAGGAATTCCTGCTGCTGGAGCTAGTCCTGGGATGATGATGCAGCTGCCCAAGTGAGTATCTCTGGCTGCATTAAGGGAATTCATCTCACCTTGCTGCTGCAGAGTGTTGGTTTCCCCCTCGTCTCTCAGGGCAGCACACCAGATTTTTGTCTTTAGAAGAGGTTTGAAGCTGATTCAGAAGAGAGCTTGAAGCAGTGGGAGTCCCCAGTGAGGAGTGCCCATCCCACATCTACTCAAGCCCATGCTGTGGACGAGGAGGCCAAGAGTCCATTGCCTGCTGTGCAGCACAGGGGCTGTGCCTGCTCTTTGCCACACAGGACACAATTTGAGATGAAAGGGAAACAGAAAGGAAATGCAGTTGCTGCCAGATAACAGGCAGTTGGAGGCATGAGGCTCTTTCAGAGCCTCCTCGTGAACTACATGCCTCTTGCCAGACTGCCTGCACCTATCCACCTGCCAGTGGGAGAAGGCACAAGCCCACCAACCTCACTCTTCTCAAGGGAGGGGGACAGAGGATCCCTTTACGGGTGTATTGCTAAGGACATTGATCCTCTGGTGGGAATAGTATCTCCTCAGAGACCTGTGTTGTGTGAGGTGGTGGACAGGCACGCAGGAATGATAACCCCAGCCTAAGAAAGAAACTGGGGACACCAGTGAGGCAATCCAAGATGGGCAAAGGAGGAGGCAAAGGCAGCAGTGGGAGATCCATCATGGAGGCGGCCAGGGGGTATTGATGGTTTGTTGCTGTCCCTGGTGCGTGTTAGGAGACCTATAGATGGTGTTCTCCAAGAGGCTGAGATCAAACATAACCTCTTCTGAAGGAAGCTGTCCAGATCACTGCCATGGGATGGCTTGTAGTTTGGCTGGGCAGCTCCCAGACTCAGCTAGGGCACTGTGGGGCATGGGCAGCTGGGAGACCTTTGCCTGCTCTTTGTGAAGACAAGGCTGAGGCCATTTCCATTTGCAGCCAAAGAGAGACAGCAGTGCATCAACTGTCTTGGTTTTCGGAAGTATTTCTGCTCTGACCAGGATTTCCCAGCTTCTGTTGCTACATGGCACAAAGCTGGATTGCTTGTGTCACCAGGAAGCTCTGCTCTTCACATTCAGTTTTACCTTGACAAAAAGTAATTTTATCCTTAAAAATGAGTTTAGCATGCCATGAAAAAAATCTTCCAATCTCTCAGCAGTCATTATGAATTTACACATAAGCCTTGGTTTTTATTTAAGTCTCAGAGCCTTCCATGTAATTTTCCTGTACAGAGAGGAATATGCAGGTATTAAGTGTGCAAAACACACTTGTTCAGCCAGCACAAATTCCTTAAACAGGGTTCTATACACCATGTAGATGGAGCTTGTAACCCCTTTGATTTAGGGTTCCTGGGGGTGTGGCGCTCACACTGGATTGATAAATACTGAAATTTCTTAAGCAGCACAGAGGCTGCAGAGCACAAGATCTCAGCTGGAAGGGGTTCAGAGTCCTGCTGAGTTTTGAATTCTTGAAGACCGCTTGACTCCTTGAGCTGACAGAAGCCTCTCAAATGCAGCCATCTGCAGAAATGTGTCCCTTAAGAGAGCAAGGAATTATCGGGGAAAGAAAGGGTTCAAACTGCTTTCAAGATTCATAAGCCCTTTGAGGAAGTTTTACGAGTTTTACATGCCCAGCAGCTTTCTGTTTGTGCATCTAGAAGCTATAGCTGGGGGCTGGATGCAGTTCCCAGCCTTGGGGCTGGGTTCAGGGCACACGGCTCTTGCTCAGAGCTTCAGCTTTAAAGCCACAGCAAAAGTTTGTGTACGAAGTGCTGACTGCAAGCATCCATCACGAGGAAAACCAGGAGGAATGTGATGTGCCAGGCTTGTTTAGAAACCACAGATGATTTACAAAGTGAGCTTAATTTGAAGTTTCTCTTTGCGGGTTTCTGATGTGTTATTTTTCTGATGCAGACGTGTAGGAGCCTTTAAAAAGGTCGATGTTAACTAATGAGGAGTTGCATAATTGGGGGTATATTTATTAACTGTATATGTGCAGAGTGGGGAAGTGGCTTGAGAAGCAAAAGCAGTGCAGGGAAAGATCTGGGTGTCTCAGGGCGTCACCAGATGATCATGAGGGACTGGCATACTGCTGTCTGGGTGGAAGAAAGGGCTTCTTGTCCTCATCCCCTGGGCATCTGTCCCCAGTCCTGGCACTGCTGTTAAGAGAACAAAGGACATCTGAGAGCCTCCACAGAGAGGCAGTAAGAAGTGGAAGAGGTGCAAAGAAACACAGTCTGTGGAGGAAGGTGCTCAGAATGAGGGTCACTAAATCTTTTAAAAAGAAAACTTTAAAGGGGGTTAACTTGACAGGTTTTTTTAAAAGTCTATGTTTTTCAAATTAAAAAAAAATCTTTCAAAATATAAAAATATGCTAAAATTTTTTAAAGGGTGAGAGGATATACCATTCTCAATGTCCACTGTGGGGAAGGCAGAGGAAAACAGGCTCAAGTTAATATGTGGAAAGAATACAAACATCCCTACAACAAAAATTGAAAGTCTTATGGAGGCCCCATCCCACTGAGGTGTGTCTGAACTACAGACTGCCCCCCATGAACAGCACTGGAGGAGCCATCCTGCCTGTGAGCAGGGGAGTGGACTAAGTGATCCTCCAGACCTAGCTCTGTTTAGCTCTGTCACAGAATTTGGGCTTTATGGCCTTTATCCCCTTCTCCTGTATATCAAAGACAAGAGTTTATAAGCACTGCTTCATGGAGCTGGCAGCCACCAGCAGAGGCAGTGGGAGAAGTTCAGTTTCAGCAGCCTGATAACACTTTTTCTCATAGAGCTGGAAGAACATCTCTGAGTAGGACTATGCTGGCCAGTGTGGAGATACTGGGGCCAGCTGGGGTGCTGGCATTCACCACCAGACTCCATAATCCTGGAAGTGTTCACATGGGAGCAGCCTCAGAATCACAGAATCACAGAATATGCTGAGTTGGTAGGGACCCACAAGGATTGTCGAGTCCTACCCTTAGCCCTGCACAGGACCATCCCTAAAAGTCACATCATATGCCCAAGAGTATTGTCCAAATGCTGCTTGAACTCTGTCAGGTTTGCTGCTGTGACCACTTCCCTGGGGAGCCTGTTCCAGCACCCAGCCACCCTCTGGGTGAAGAAACTCTTTCTGATATGAAACCTGAATCTCCCCTAACACAACTTCAGGCCATTCCCTTGGGTTCTGTTACTGGTTACCACCAGAGAAGAGATCAGTGCCTGCCCCTCCTCTTCCCCTCACAAGGAAGTTGTAACTGCAATGAGGTCTCCCCTCAGTCTGCTCTTCTCCAGGCTGAACAGGCCAGGTGACGTCAGCTGCTCCTCATACGGCTTCACCTCAAGGCTGTTCACCATATTTATTGCCCTCCTTTGGATGTTCTCTAACAGTTTAATATCTTTCTTATATTGCGGTGCCCCAAACTGCACAAAATATTCAAGGTGAGGCTGCCCCAGTGCAGAGTAGAGTGGGACAATCCCCTTCCTCGAATGGCTGCTGATGCTTTGCCTGATACCCACCAGGTCATGGTTGGCCCTCCTGGCTGCCAGGGCACTGCTGACTCAGATTCAACTTGCCATCGATCAGGGCCTCCAGGTCCCTTTCTGTGGCACTGCTTTCCAGCATCTCATTCCCCAGTCTGGACAACCACCCATGGTTGTCCCATTTCAGGTGCTGCCTCACAGGATGCATCCTCACACCTCAGTTCTCCCTCCCTAAATCCCACCCCCCCCCAGCCTGAAAAGTGACCACTTAAGCTTACTTATAATTTATCAGTACCTTAGAGACTGAACTGCCTCCCACAAAGGATTTTGGCCAAGAACATGTTGGGCAACAGAAAAAAAGGTAATATGAAACAAAATGGGGAATTTTGTTTTTGTGAAGCTGGATTGTATTGCCTTCTGGGTTGTATTTGTGCAAACTCACCTCGATTTCCATCCCCTAGGAATCCCTGCCTCTCTCCTATGGAATATCCTGTCCACATTAAATTAGCATCCAAACTTGTCTTGAATACGTCAAGAAGTGCAGTATCCATCACTCACTTTGCAATTTTCTCCAGAAGGTTAACATCCTTATGGTTAAAAAGCATGCCTGATTTCTAATTCAGCTCGGCATGTTCTCCAGTGCCCATCACTGTCTATCTGTGTGCCTGCCTCAGACTAAATTTTTAGTACCCCCTTAGCATCCGGTATTTTCTCTCCACATATGTACTTATACACATCATCAAATCACTTCTCAGTTTTCTTTCTGACAAGTTACAGAGGCTGACCTCTAGAAGTCTCTCGCTGTAAGTGGTTTTCTTCAGCTCTCAAACCATTTTTTATGTCTCTTTTCTTTACCCGCTCCAATTTTTTGATGTCCTCTTTTAAATATGGCACTTCAGCAGGACTCAGTATTCTGGTGTCAATCTGACCAAGGACATGCATAGAGATAAAATCGCCTTCCATTTCACTTCACAGTCTTGTTGCTTATGCAGTGAAGAACCAAATGAGCTCATTCTGCTGCAGCAGACAAAAAAAAAATAGGTCCCACATTTAAGAACCAGAAGGCCAGAGAGTGGTATTAAAAAGAGAAAAATGGAGCCAACATGAAAGCTGAATTACAAACTGGGGCAGGATTAACAGCACACTGTGATACTAGCTGGAACACATTAGATGAAATAAAATGCTGAGAAAACAGTTTCTTCCACTTCAGAGCCTATTGCAAGCCTGTGCTGCTGTCAAGGCTCCGGTGCACTGGGCGCCCAGTGATGTGCCAGAGCAGCCGCAGGGAGGGTGAGTGACTCAGGTGTTGCAGGACTGTACTTGGAGACCCCTGCTAAATTGTGCCCCCAGGCTCTGTTGAGGTTGAGATGTGAGGCAAGCTCTGATCTTTTCCTGGGTCAGCCCACAGCTGGGTGTGGATAGATAAGCCCTGCAAACTCTCTGGTGCCCTCGGGACTTCCATACAGGAAGGCACCCACAGCCCTCTATGCTCTCTGTCTCTGCACTGGCAGGAGGGTTTTTCCTGAATTCCTTAATTCCCATGCCTAGTGACACTTGCTGAATGCAGAGTCAATTTGTCATTTGCAGATACATTTTCAGTACACATCGTCAGCATAAGCCTCATACCCCAATTGCTCTAAAATCTCTGAGGGATCCCCCAAGGCAGCTCAAGAGTAGCGTACCTATGCCCAGTGTCACATCTCTCAGTCTTTGGAGGTGTTCTGTTAGATAATTCCTTAGCCTTCCTCTTCCTCATTTCTGTATCTGTAAAATTGGTTTGGAGTCTTGGAGACTTATAAGATGCTCAGATCCCATCCTAAGTTTTTTTGTTTGTGCTGCTGCAAATTCTGTTGGGCTGCTTCTGCTCTCAGAACAGGGGTGACAAGGGATCTCCTTCTCCCTTGCTAACCTGCTGGTTTGGGGCTTTGACCACTGGTGCTTGGGTGCTCCAGGAACCTTGAAACCGAGGGTACTCTCAGTCCTGTGCTTGCTGTGTGTGCTTCTCACTGGACTCATATGGAAGGGTGTCTTTTCCTTAGGGGAGGAATGAAAACCAGGGAGATAAGCACTCATAGAGAAACAAGTGTTAGGGGACTGATGGACCGGAGAGAGCCTGGTGGAGGTCACCAAGATGTCTGGAGTACATTGAGGTGCCAGGAGGTGTTGAGAGCTGAGCTTATTCAGTAAGAGGAGAAGGCAAGAGAGAGGTTCATTTTTTGCCTACAACTACCCTATGGGAGGTAGTAGAGAGTATGGATCCAGACCTTTACAGAACATGCATGGTGAAAGAACGAGAGACAGCACAGGAAATTCTGTTTAGATATAAGGCATCAGGTTGGCACCGTGAGAATGGTCAAACACTGGCACAGGTTGCCCTGAGAAGTGGTAGTGTCTCTGTCCTTGGAGGTGTTCAAATCATGACCCTGGTCAGCTTGCTGTAGCTGGACCTACTTAGAGCTGGGCTGGTACCTGATGACGTCCAGAGGTCCCTTCCAACCTCAGTTATTCTGTCATTCTCTAACACATTTGAAGTAACTTGTAGGGGCAATGGCAGCGAGGTGACAACAGCTATTATCTTGAAATCCAGGCTATGAAGATGGCTTATTGGCATAGAAATAAGGACAAATTTTCATTTTCCTGCAGCACCACTTTTATTAAAGAAAGCAGTGTGATCTTAGCCTACTGAACATCATTTCACCTTGGACAAGGTCAGTGAACAAAGGAGCTGAAGGAGAGTTTTACTGTAGGGGTTCTTTGACCAGAGATGCCCCAAGTGCCCTACGAGCACTGCCAGGAGCTCTTGTAGAGGCAGCAGCTGCACCAAAGCCCTGGAGTCAGACATGGACACTGGGAATTCCATATTTGTAACTTCTTGGCCTGTGAGTCTAGTTAAAGCTTTTTCCACAGGGTACATTAAATGAAATGCTACAAACAGAAATTGTTCCACCATTGCAAAGCTCTTCCTCGATTTTAAATTTATGATTATGCACTTTCATGCCTGCATAATGTCGTGAAGAATGACAGCATCTCATCTCTTGTTCAGTTTCTCACGTCTTTGCAAAAAGTCAGTCTTTCGTTTTTAGGTCATAGGGATGGAGCCGGTGTCCTCTGCCCATGAGGACAGATGTGAGCTCATTCAGTTCAGCTACTAGACTGTCTTCACCAAGTTTTCTATTCCCCTTCCTGCTCCCCCTGAATTGCTACTCAACAGCACTCCAGCCTTAGGGCTTCTGCTCCGTACTGATCTCCTAACTGAGGTGCAAGACTGGAGAACGGCATGTGTTTTTACTCCAGACAGCAAACTACCAGCCAAGCCTGTCAGCAGTACATCTGTGGGTCTGGCAGGTCCTGAAGCCACAGGTCACACAGGAACCATTGACTGCCAGAGCCTGGGAACTGCTCTGGAGGCAGTGTCTTGAAAGCAGAGCCTAGTGAAAAATCTCTCTTCTTGCTGCCATAGAAACTGAACAGGCATAACAACTTGTTACTTCTCTTATCTCCAACAGCTCAGTATCTAAAGTGACTTGATGTATGAAGATGTTTGCATTATCACCAATAGCTGAAGAAATGGGATTGAAGGAAAAAAGAGAATAATGTCCCAAAGCTCCTTTGAAAGCCAGTAGGCAAAGAGGAAGCTTTTCAAAAGTGAAGGCATTTCTCTGGGATGAGAATTTAGGCAACAGAGAGGCCAAGAAGAGATTGTTGGCCAAGAAGAGTTCACTGTGGACATGGAAAAAACTCAGCAGGGTGTCTCCAAGCTTTCCTGTGACCCAGCAAGCTGCAGGACTAGCAGAGCTATAGACTTCATTGATACATTGCTTCTGGACAGCATTTTCCATTCAGCACTCCATTTCTTCTCCAGATAGTCATGCCAGTGTGAAGCTGCATTTCCTTGGGAGCAGTGGTTGTTGCTGGAGTCCCATCCCATGAAGAATCTGTGGGATGGGAGGGCCCTTGGTTCCCCTTGCTCCAGCCAGCCCCACCACTCCCAACACCTGTGAGAAGATGAGACTATCCACAGTGAGGGACGGCTTTTGCACTGAGTTGGCAGCTTTGTGAGCTGAAATGTCCTGTCATTCAGCTCAACCCCCTGCTGCTTATACTTTCAGGGGAAAAAATAAAACTACAGATTAATTTTGGGTTTTAGTGATTTTTTCCTATTAGCAAAGTGCCCAATACAGAGAAAGTCTGTCTGCTGTTGCTTTTAAAACTCTGAGACCTACAAAGGATCTTCAAAGCTCTCAGACTGGCCAGGGACTAGAGCAAGTTTTATAAATTCACAGAGATGCAGGCAGAAGGAACAGGCTCTGTCAGGGTCCTCTCTCTGCAGGCAGGGAGAGCCCAGTTCAATTCTAGAAGATGGAACCACTGTGCAGAATAACCCAAAGTAACATTAGGACACAGCCCTATTGATAACATTCAGATGCCTTTTTACTGCTCTTGGAGTCCCTCTGAGAGCATCCACCACTCTGCATATCACAGATAATGGTTTTAGAGCATTTTTACAAATATATGCCCATTTTAATGAGTTTTGATCAACCTGTCTAAAGAGTTAAGCAGATTGTGAAAAAATGAACAGTACTGAGTAGAAACACCCCTTGAAAATTAGAAAACCACGGCAACACCAGAGTTTTACCACGGAGTACAAGTCAATCACAGGCAAGTGTCACATGAAGTTTGTGTCTGAAGCATTTTCTTCTCTCATCAAACAGCTGAGGGAACCCCAACTAATATCATGGGGTGAGATCCCAGCCCCTAAGGGAGAATGTGTCCTGAAAATGTGTGAACTCATGCGTCCTTTGCACCATGCTCTCATGGCTGTGGGGTAAACTGGTGTTGTGATGGTTTTGTGATCCAGCTGCCCAGAGAAAAGCTGGAAGAGTTGAGGAGTCAGGGAAGAGGAAGGGAAGGGAAGTCTCGAAGAACAGAAGGAACAGTGACACTTGCCTTAGAGTGTTTCTGGGGGTCCCACTTGTTGGTGAGGACCATCCTGGGAGGAGGCTGCCTGCTAGAACAGTGTGAGCAGGTGTCTGTCATGCTGAGGATGGCTTGGAGAAGGCCTGCCATGGTGTTGGCACGAGCATAATGTTTATGGATCATGGATACTGCTATTTTTTTGGCTGGAAGAGCTCTTACAGTGAGATCACTAGCAGTGCTGGGCTCACCTTCAACATTCACTGCAGCTCTTTCTTTCTTGTCCTGTGACAGCTTAACTTCCCCTGGGGAAGATTATAAAACAATGAGTTGTTGTTTTATATGTTTAATGTCGTAGTAAATTAGATGAGGATCTCAGCATTTAGTTGTGAAGCTCAAAAAGCCTGATATGATCCATGAGTCCTAACATCTTCCCAATGATATTTTACACTCCTCTGACACATACTGGTGAGATCTGAACTCTTTGCTCCCAAAACATCTTTCTCATAACCAGGGAAGGTGCTCTGCTTCTTGCAGCAAAGCCTTCAGGAATAAACTTTCCCACCATGCCCTGCTGACACCAGACCCTACTTCTCTCTGTCTCTTCCCACTCCACTGTGACTGCAGCAGGCACTGCTAAGGGCTTGGACACATGTGGCCCTTTGGAGGCTGGGATGGATGCCCTCTCTGGCTGGCAGCATCCCTGAGCACTGCTGCAGCCCAGCACACTGATGACAGCCTGCAGAACAGTCCAGAGGCTGTGGCTGTGCTGGGCATGGACAGCACTCTGAGCATCCCTGTTTGGCCCTTTTAGTTTTCCTGTTTGCCTCTGCTGGGTTTGCCCTGCCATGCCCTGAATGAGTTTGGCCAGGAAGGCATGGACTGGAGCCAGGGCCTGTTGCCTTATGAAGCACTGTCATTTATTTATTTGGCTGAAGAAGTTGCCCCACTTGTTCAGCGGGGTGCCTCCTGCCAACGCAGTGGCATCACTTTGTCTGAGTCCTGTCTTTTTGCCAAAGACTGTAAACCAGAGCAGGGCTGTTTCGGGTGTGACAGCCCAGGCTGGTGAGAATAATTCACGTACCCAGGGCACCTTTGAGAGAGTCACAATTTACTGTAGGTGTCATCTTTCCCTCTTGCGGGTTCCACCCTGCCTGCTTGCAAGCATGTGGTCAGAAGCAGCAAACCCCTCAAGTGCCTCGGCATGTAACCATCATCTTTGCCCCATTCTCTCCCTGGGTTCTCACACCAAATTGGGCAGCACCCTGCAGTGGGTGCTGGGGACTCAGCTGTGATACCCAGCTTCAGTACCACAGTTCCTGGACCTCCTGCAGGTGTTGTTGTGTTAGGGGGTTTTGTTTGGTTGGTTTTGGTCTGGGTTCGGGTATTTTTTGGTTGGTTGGTTGGTTGGTTGGTTGTTTTTTTGTTTTGTTTTCTTGTTTATTTAATTTTGTGTTTGGTTTTTTTATGTCTATTTTTTATTTTAATCACATGTTGAAATTGTTGGCACCCTCCCACAGAGGGCTGGGCATACCTGTAACAGAATAACCTGTCCCAAACAACTCCCAAACGGACTCTCTATTCTGAAGTGGAAGGATTTAATTCTGAATAAATAACTTTTGGACTAAAACCATTTTTACTTTACCTAATCAGCCAACAGCCCTGGAATGGCTTCTTCAGAGGTGGTTATTTCAGTCTGGTTTTCTGTGAAGATACTGGATACACGTGCATTATACTGAATAATGATGCTGGCAAAATAAAATGGTCTCCTCTGGAACATTTGGGTTTTGCTCAAGAGATTATTCACGTACATGGGTTCTCCCAAGACAGTGTCTCCCAAGCGAATGTCTCCCAAGCCTTAGATGCTTGGGAGACCCTACCTTCTGGCTGGACTGGTCTAGGAGTGCAAATATAAGTGGTTTTGTTATTGCTGGACAGTGTCTTTGTCTTGGATCAAACATTAGGAATTTGGGGCTTGTTTCTGGCATAACAATAGCACTTCATAAAGGGGAAACAAATGACAGTTCTTTTCCTATGTTAGCTTTGGCATGGGTCAGTCTTTTTTGCAAAATAATCTCTTAAATTATTCTAATAAGCTTTCAAACCGGACAGACCATCATGGTGTGGAGTGGAAGGGAGGAAGAAGGTGTGTCCTGTTGGCCATGCTCAGCTGTGCAGAGGACTGTGTACCAAACAGCCCTACAAATGTACCAAAATGTTATGCAGAATATGTCAAAGCTGTCCCTGCCAAGGCCTGGCCACAGCATTTGCCTGAAGCTCATGCATTGTCATGATTGTGCAGAAAAGGTTGTGGATGCTCTGCTGCCTTGGAGCAGAGATCCTATAGGGACCCAAAAGAAGGTGGGGAATTCCCCAGAAGGGGCTGGAAGGTGACCTGTGGGCAAATGCTACCCAAACACACATCTCTGTCTCTAGGCAAGGATCTGGCATCAAACCCATCGAGAGGCAGTGCTGGTGCACAGAGCCTGCGGCTGGTTGCTTGTCCGATGTTTGCCATGTTATGGCTGCTGCCTGAGGAAAGGTCCAGATGAAGAACCACAGCCTTGGCGTAGATGAGGACACAATATGACACGTTGGACCTCAGAAATGCTTATTTTTTGAGTATTTGGGGTATAGGACATGGAGATTGTATCCGAATAGAGACTGGAAGGTGCTCTGGGCTGTCCTCTGGTTCTGTAGCAGATAGATTTGGATATCCCCCACCTGTGTGACTGAGCTCTCTGTCCCCCAAAACAGGTTGATTGTATTCAAACTACCTATTGGGAAAGGTCCTTCTCCTGCGCTAACTCCCTGAGCATCCCCTGGAAGGATTTGGAAGAGTCGTGGTCAGCATGGATGAGCCATGGTAGGGCACTGTAGTCTAGCCCCTGGGAATGCTGCCTACCATGCTCACAATGCTAACGGGGATGTAGCCAACGAGTATCCAGCTGACAGGATATGTAAAGGAATATTCCCAATTTCTGTGCAGCATAGCTGCATTTTGACTTGTTTCTGTGAAAACCATGAGGAGCACTAATGATTCTATGATTCCATATGCAATTTTTGTCTCAGAAAGCACTACTGACTGCTGCCTTCTCAGCAACACACTGGCCCAGAGGGTGGCAAGGGATAAGCATTGGAAGGACCTGAGGCTTCAAGTGTGTTAATTAATTTTTGGTAAATTATTTAGGGAAATGAGGGAGACTGCACTGGACAAGTGACAGTGTCAACAAACTACCGGTCTCTCTGCCCTGTGTCACCAGCAGATCTTTTTCTTAGTCCTTGGGAAGTGCTGCCCCATTCAAGGTGTCCCCACAGCACTGACCTGCACCTCATGCTTGTTTAAAAGCAATCCAGACAGCAAATCCACCCAAAGTGCTCAAGTGAAAACCTGTAGTGAGCATAACAAAGCTCGGGAGCTGCTATGTTCTAAACCCACCAGTTTTGTAGCCAAGTAAATAGCTCCGGGGCACTGGTGACTTGAACACTGCTTTTTCGTGGTTGAAAAGCGATTCTATTTACTGAAAATTTGTTTTACACTCGAGAGCTAAAAACTTCCTTTTCTCACTTTCTGCTGGAGATGAACACACCTCTGGCATGTAACCAGGAGCCAGCTGCTTCTCTAGGGGAGAAGAGCTTGATGATTCATGGACATTTGCTCTTTGCTCAGCCTGTGGTCTGTGAAGTCAATACAGAAGCAGCTTGGTTCCTTGGTAGTAGAGCCCCTCTAAAACCACAAAGGTCTTTAATTCAGGGCCCTAGGGCAATTTCATGAACAGAAAAGCTCAAGGACAGTGAAACAAAAATGTGTTTGATGGAAATAGTGGGAAGGTGCTCAGGTGAGGTGCTCAATGTACGTGTGGTGGCCCAGGAAGCATCAGTGGCTACCTTGGTTTTGGTTCGAGGATGTTTAAGGAGCCTCCAAGAGACTTATAATGTCTAACCTCTGCATCCTCCCCAGGGCTTGTTCGGTAAGTGCCTGGTGATGGTTTTTGGTCCCTCTCCATAATTATGCCAATGTTTGGATGATCCAGTGGCCCCAGCTGCACTACTGAGGTCTTTCCAGTTCCGCAGTGCCTGTCTCACAGCATCCATGAGCAGACCCCTGGTCTCAGCCTCAGCAGCAGGGGGGTGGCCTGGGCTGAGTGTGTTCCCTTGGGCAAACCCAAGCTGCACCAATCCCTACTAATGGACTTGGGTTCTGACTGTGGGAAACAGAGAAAGGCACAGCAGGCCCTTAGGGCTCGGGCACGTCTTCTTACCAGTCAAGGGATCCGTCTTCAGTGGGCCCTTCTGCCGAGGAGGTGTCCTGCTTCCCTTTTTGGTTCACTTTCTGAGTAACTACAATGTGTGTGATGCATTCTGACAGCACTACTCAGCAGAAGCCAACCCATCCTACCATCCCCAGAAATCCTTGTCCCAGATCATGAAGCGATGGGCACAAACAGAAAAAAGAGGCTCTATTTGAACATCAGGAAACCGTTTTTCTCTGTGAGGGTGACCAAGCACTGGCACTGATTGTCCTGGGAGTTGTAGAATCTGTATTTTTTATAAGAAATAGTTTGTAAATAGTTAATTTACTTACAATCCTCTACACATGAGAACAGCCTTGACTTCTCAAGCTCATTCCAGAATATAAAAGGTAACAAAATGTTTGATCACATTACAATATCCACAGTTCATTCTAAACCATAAAAAGCTAAACATTTTTAATACTGTAGAAGAAAACAGGGACAAGCTGAAGTGGTAAAAGGAATCAGAATGCAATTAGTCCTGCTTTCAATGATAAAAACGTCCTTTATCATCTTGTAATATAGCCCAATGTAGGCTAGGTTGGGCACCACTTTGCTCTGAAAGCATCACAGTTTACTGATGTTACTATGTTGGTCAAGAGTAATTACAACTACAGTAGTGATTTACACTCTAAAATTTTGGAATTTTTTTTGCATAATTCCAAGTTGGCGTTTGGGGAAATGCTTGATTAAGGAAGAAGTAAAAAACAGGTGTTTGTGACAGAAAGGGTTCATTGTATATACAATAGGTTACGTTTTATTCCTTGATAGTTTATTTATTGAATGTAATGTAGAGAATCTGAGTTGAATAGGAATTTCTGTCACAGTCCACAGATAGTGTCGGGTAAATGAAGACAGGGGATGTTGTGTATTGAATCATAGTACAATAGAATCGTTAAGGTTGGAAAAGACCTATAAGAACACCAAGTCCAGCCACTAACCCAGCACTGCCATCTTCACTGCAAAACCATGTTCCCAAGTGCCACATACATGCATTTTTTGAACACTTCAAAGGTTGTTCCCCCTTGTCTATGGCTGTGGGGAGCCTCCAGCTGCCTGCAGTACAGACTGGGGCTCTGTGTACCTTTTTGTCCTTAGGTCAAGGGCTTTGTTGAAAGCTGCATAAACCTCTGGCCAAGTGGCTGTGGAGGAGGGGATGAAGGTGTGCCATGGTCCAGTCCCATCCCTGTCTGGGTCTGTGACTGTAAAAGGCAGAAGAACAAACAGTGGAGCAGCCTCCATAGCAACCCCTGCCCAGGGCTCTGTTAGATTCTTGATGCCTTAACTTGGTGTCAGTGTCCTTGTAGAAGGCAGTGAACCTGTCTGTGTGGCTGAGGACGAGAGATTGCGCCATGGTCTGGTATCATCCCTGTCTGGGTCTGTGGCTTCAAAATGCAAGATAATATCAAAACCCAAGGGAAGCAGCCACCGTGGCTTACCATGGCTAGGCCCTGCCCAGGGTTTTCCCAGCTTCAGAACCAGGCTGTCAGACTCACATCTCCCTGGCAGCCAGAAGACACTCATTCCATGGTGTCATGCACCATCACCAGGCAACTGCTCGCTCTGGCAGTGCCACCACATTAGTAGGCTGGTGCCAAGAGCTGGTGCCACTTTTGATTGCTTAACTTGGTGTCAGTGTCCTTGTAGAAGTTAGCAAATTTCTGGCTGTGCTGCTGAAGAGGGAGAGCACCATGCTCTTCGTGCTGTGTTACACCTGGACTTTCTTGTGGTCATGCCCTCCCACAGCCTGGACCAGGATCATGTGTGTGACGTGCCTCTGGTGCCCCTGGTGTGCACAACACCGCTAGGACAGGCAGTGGTTCCTTCCCCTCTGTTTTCTCAGGAATGTGATGGAGAACCAATGCAACGAGTTGCAGGTGTGTTTTCTGTCCTGGAGGCCTAGTTAATTGTCATAGTTAATTATTTTTCTCAGTTTATTTGTGCTTCGAGGGACCTCTTTCCTGCTGACTTTTCAGTTTGGAAACATGAGCTGTCTCCACCAACCTTCACCAGCACTGTGTGTTGCAGATGGAAACATAGTCGTTGTGGTTGCTGTTTGCTTTATGATTGCTTCTAGAGTCAAACCTTCTGGGGAAGAATCCCATGTGCAGATAAAGTGTGGTGAAAGCCAGGATATAAATCCTGAAATGGACTTCAGGAAAGAAGAGAAAGAAAACACCTGTGGCAGAAGTTGGGCCCCAGCAGTACACCTTTGCCTTGGGGAAGATAACAAAGGTACTACTGAATTCAGCAGGAGTTTTCAGTCTAAGTTTGTTGGCCACACACAGACATTGATCACCTAACAAATTGTCTAAGTCCCAGGTATTGGGAAAGAGCAGCTATAAATTATTTCTGGGCTAAAATTTCTGCCACTGACCCTCTTTACTGAAGTTTATATAAGAGCTGGGCCTCCTCTGATCTATTTACTGTAGAATGATTTGCAGAAAATGCATCTCTAACAAGGTTGTGCCCTTTCTTATGGCTCTGTGATGCATGGGGTGATCCTGTCTCAGCTCACCACTTCACTTACATGTGCTAGTGAGTGTTTGGAGAGGGGAACAATAGGGCAGCCTCCCCTGCCCAGGGGGTGAGTCCTACCACATGAGGGAAGGTGAGGGGTGTTCATCCAATTTCTAGCATGGCCTGCATGGACCTTTTCCAGGAAGCTTTCAAACCATCCCCGTCAGGGCCAGGATGAGGACAGCATCTCTTCTTCCCTGTCACCCACCCCTGGTTCTGGGACCCCAGCCAGTCAAGGGGGGTGACATCTGCCCAACCCATCCTTCCCTGTAGAAAGGCAGTAGCTTCAACAGGGGCATCTTAAGGGCCAAACCGAGCCCTTGCTGGGCATCTGGACCATGCTGAGCCTCCAGCAGCCCCAGAAGGTGCGATGGACAGCAGCATTTTTGTGACTCAGGTCGCAAGATACCCGGCAGAGAGGACAGGAGGGCTCCGCACTGCACAGAGGCGTGGGGGGCGAGGGCAGAAGACGGCGTCTGCCACCATCACCCCTGTTCCTTTGCTGATCCCGGTGTGCGAAGCCCCGTGCCTCCCCTCGGCAGGCAGCGTGCGGCCAGCCGCTCCTTGCACGGCATTCCCAGCGTTGGGCAGGGTGCAGCTGCCCTCTGCCGGCCTCCTGCCGCACAGCCGCCCGCTCCCTTGGCGGCTGGAAAACACAGCGACTGCGTGGATGTGCTGCTCTGCAGCGAAAAGGGCTCTTTGGGAACGAGGCGGGCTTCCACGCGATGCCACATCTGCTCGTGGAAGTGTTCGGAATCGGTATTTCTGCCTGGCTTTCCCCAGGCTCAGTCATCCATTGTACAATGAACGGGAAAGTGAAATCGGAGCGCGGAGCGTTGGGGCATGTGTTGCATGGAGAGGGTGTGAGAATGGAGGTGCTTGGTGCTGATTTTCAAATGCTTTCATGTCCCTGGAGACTACTTATGTTTCTGCATTTTCTGACGTTCCTATGTCATCCCTAGCTGTTTCTGCTCCCGACAGAGGAGAACGGGCAGAGGGCTGGTTAATCAGATACAAGTTCAAAGTTCCTGGAATAGAATTTTTAAAGCACATTTAAATACTAGTTTTGCAAGCAAAACTCCTCTATTGTCAGAGGAGAATTGGTGGTGTTATGCTGGTGCACTCAGCAGTCAGTGTTGCATTGCAAGAGAGCAGCAGAGAAAGCAGAAGGGATGAATTCCCTCACACCTCACATCACTGTTGGCATTTTGGGGTCTGGAGGCTCCGTGCTGCAGAACATCACCAACTACAGGCATGAAGCAGAGCGTCCAGGTGTGACCACACAGATGGCAATGCTGTTGACTCCTGTGGTCAGCATTCAAAACAGCTGGCTGAGTTGGCAGAGCTGGTTGTGCTAGCTCATACACATTGCTTTGGTGCTCCAAAACCTGGGTTTATTTACTCCCTATGACCAAGAAGCAGTAGGAGAAGTCCCAGCTCTGTCTGTGTTTTGACTAGCTTCCTGAAGACCACTAGGTCTTCTTCAAAGGATTTCTCAAGGATGCTGTGGGCAGTGGTCTTTCCATCCTTGCCAAGGTGTGAACACAGGGAACAGAGGGGACAGCTGTGACTATAAGCTGAGTTTTGAAGTTGCATTGCTATTTAGTTTCACCTGACACAAGGAAGCAGTGTTACCCCAGACTTTCTGTAAAGCTTCTTTCCATACAAATGTCAGAGGGGAGTTGGAATGAGATACTAGTGAAAAATAACTTTTTTTATTGCCCAGATGGGTATGATCTCCACCTGTGCACAATGCCATACAGGCAATGGCTATACAGGGAGAGCTCTGGAAATGCATTTTTTGCTTATCATAAAATGATGAGTCAAACCAGGAAGGCCAGGCACAAAGGCAGGTCCTGCTGTTTGTGCCTGTGGGCCATGGAGGGGTGGAAGGGCAGAAGCGCTGCTGAGCCAGGGTGCATGGTGATGCCTGAGTGAGGTGTTCAACCACAGTCTCCCATGAACATCTCAGGTCCACTGTGTCGTGTGATGCATCTCTGTGGGTGCAACTTTCTTCTACTGAACTTTGATTTCCTTCTGTTTTCTCTCTGTTGTAGTCACTGGTGACCTCAGGTCCTGCTGAAGCTTCCCAGGTGTCCCAGCCTGCTCCACTGGGTGCTGGGTGGGCAATGCCATGACATCTCCTCCAAATTCTTGTCATCCCCAAAGCAAAGTCACCACACCTGGTGGTGGTGGGACTGCATAGGCAGCACGAGTAGAGGGTTTGGGGGGGTGCAGTCTGGGGATGCTAAGGGGGAAGAAGAGAAACTGTACTCCTCTTGCTCTACTTGGATCAAAAACGATGATTTGAAGTGGAACTACCCCACTCATGCTTTATAATTGAATGTGATTGATAATAATTTGGTTGGACAACTACAGTTCTCACAAATACCTTGGTGTCATTTTGGGGAATGGAAAAAGCATTATGTTGATTTGAGCTGCAGAATTACCAGTGGCCACTGAAGTGTACAAACAAAAATAACACTTGCAGGATGGTTTGAGATTGGAATACTAAATGCAGCAGTGGGGCTGCTTTCACAAATCTGTAGATAGAGTGATTCAATGTGAAGTGTTTTAAACATAACTAGCAATACAGCAGAGATCTAATTAAAGGCGCTTAGAAGTAATTAATTATTTTAGCAGTTCAAGCAGGAGCTAAAAATTAAGTTCTCACCCTTTTGTAAAGCAAGACACTGTTAAGGGATGGTCTTTTTTTTCTATAGAGTTTAAGTGTTATTCTGACTCTGCAATGGCAAAAAGACATGTGTGGGATTATTGTTTTGCCCGAGATGAGGCAGCAACTGAGCACGGAGCCTGGAAGAGAATGATGTCCCCACTCTAGTCCCAGGGTTTTGAGGCCACGGTGTCCCAGTCTGCCATTTTCAAGAGATGCTACAGAGCCAGGAATTCCATGGGCCAAGCATTTTGCCCCTGTTGTGTGTTAGGAGATCCCTGGCAGTGGAGATCTGGGCCCTAAGGCTCAGATGTGGTCAAAAGATACATGTATCAACATCCTTCACTGCTGAAAACATGTCTTCAGGACAAAATCCTTTTGAGAAGAAAGAATTACTGTCATCTCCTGCCTGATGAACCTCCATCAACTCCTGATAGCCTCTGGCAGCTGGCACGGGGTTTTGCCGTGATCGTGAACTACAGATCCTGTGCTTTTGCTGTTGCTGGGACATGAGTCAGTGATTGAAGCTGAACATCTGCTTAAAAGCTTGAACACAGGGGTGTCCAAATGAGAGCTGGAGATTTGCTCGCCTCTTCAGACCTCACAGACACTCAGTCTTTTCTAGCCTAGAATTATCCAGACTGCAGGGGACTGTATATCCATATAAACCCGGCAGAGGCTGCTGCTCTGTTCCCATGGATTTTGGAAAAGAAACCTAGTCCTAGCTGCACTTCCCATCCCAGAGATAACTAACTTCATGACACCATTTCTGCCTGGACGGCAACACTGCAATAGCAGAAGGGATGGAAGGCTGAACAAAGATGCTATTATTTACGCATTTGTTACTCAGCTCTTGTTTATAAAAGTGGATATTTGCAGTCATTTCCCACCAGCCCTCCGCAGGGAGGCACCGATACACATTGCAAGGCATTTTCTGTGGGTGCCAGATTTCTCACTCAGCTCTGCTCTCGCAAAGCCTTGCTCTTTTGGCTCTTTGCTGGTCCTAGCGGCTGTGGGTAATGCTGTGGATTCCACTGCGTGCATAATTACCAACACAGATGCCTGTGCCAATGTAGCAAATTACAAGACAGATAGCACATGACAGTCTCTAATTGCACCTCCAGCCTGGGCGCCAGCAAAGAGGGTTTTTTGCAGTTGGTGCAGGTATTGCTGCTGGAGTGGGGATGAGTGGGAACAGGAGAGTAGGAAGCCTTTGCTGTCCGTTAATGGGGCTTGGTCCCCGGTGTTTTTTTCATTTTATAGTAAGTTTTTTTTGTTTTGAAGATAATCAAAAGCAGAGTTGGGTGAGAAATGGTAAACTACTGCCTGGGTAAGCACACATTCAAGTTTCACTGCTATAATATGGCTAGTCCTCTGTGAAGCCTCAATACTTTTGGGGGCTGGGGGAGCAGCTGAAGGGCTACAACAGTAAATAAAAAAAAAACTGGCCCAGCCTGGTGCAGGTAACCCAGCTGCCAGGAGTATCCCTGCCCACAGGATGCTCTGGGGTAGCTGTATCCCCACTTCCCCATCCATTAGGAACCTGGAGGTGCCCTGAAGGTAGGGAAGCATACCTAGGGAGTTTTGTTTGGGGCTGGAGGAGTCACTGCTGCAGTCACAGCGCTACCTGCTCCCACTGTGTGTCAGCCAGCTGATGGTGCAGGCAAAGGTCTCTGTGGACACACTTGGCTCATCCTGCTGTGTCAGGGAAATTTTTTCAGACACTGAGCTTACATTTCTGCTTTCTTAATCTCATTCTTAATGTTCTTTGCTTAAGCCCTTGGGGCAGTAAATAGGAGGCACTTTAGCAGGAATAGCTAAGTAGCTGTAATGAGATTTCTGCTCAGGACAGTCTTGCCTCCCTGTTCATCTGCGTCATGCCACTTCTGCTTGAGTCAGCGTCCCCTGGAGACGTGCCACTTGCTGAGGTCTTCCCCCAGGATTTATTTTTAGTCCTTTCAAATCACGACAAATTAGCTTTATATGCCTCTGTGTCTGTTCCCGTGTTTCACCTGTGGCTGATTGCAGGTTCTGCTGATAGGAAAAACTGGAGACCGTAGGTCCTTCCCACTGCAAGTTTGTCCATTCTCAGTTACAGCTACTTCACACAGTAAGGAAATTTCCTGCAACATTTCCGAGTGTAGGAGTAGGGTTGATGTTGTATTCTCTTGGACATCAAATTCTCAGAGACATGGAGGGGCTTTTGTAGGACTTGTGCTTCTTTTCTGCTATAAGAGCGATTCTTTCCTCTTTTTTTTACAAGATTTACAAATTCCTTTAAGAGGTCTGCAGTTACAACTTTCAATTGACTTTATTTACTTTTCACTTTTGTCCTGCCTCATTCTCTCTTACTTTGCAGTTAAAATCTCTGAACTCCTTCCCAGCTCCTCCTCCTCCTCTCCTTTCACACCTCTTTTTCCTCCCAGGAGTAAGACACTCACTGGAGTGGGATAGCAGCTGCAAAGGTCCCCAGGGAATGGAATCTGCTCTGAGCCCTAAAATGCAACTCTAAATGAGGGCTAACATCCCAGTGCCTCCTGTTTCACCCAGGGAAAATTGCCTTCTGAGCTGCTGCAAACAGTCCCCACTGATCCTAATGGTCCTCTAGTGCTGTATTCCTGCAGCCCTTTTTGCCCTCAGATGCTCCCCAAAGCTCTTCTGCTGCACCCCAAGACATGCAAAACACACCCTTGGCACCCATTGCTGTGAGAAGGCACCACTCTGGCAGGCTGAGGTATGGTCCTCCTATTATTTCAGACCTTTGGAACTGGAAAACCATGGAAGAACAACAATTGCGCTTAATGACTGTGGGGGCACAGTGTGGGACTGCAGGCCCGGGCCAGCTCTGAGAGACCAGGCCACCTTCCAGCAGTCTGGGCACAAGCCACTGTGCGCCCGCGGGAATGGGGATGCTGTCCCTGGCACAGGGAGGAGATTGAAGTGGCTGCCATCAGATGGAGAGGTTTCCTGCACTGCACAGCCACAGAGCTCAGTCCTGCTAAGCAACACCAGCAGTAAGGGCTTGAGCAGCTCGGGCACAGAGTCACCTGCTCAGACGTGCTGCTCCAGTTTTCTGAACTCACCTGGACCAGCTTCTCCGGCAAAGTACCCTCCAGGTAGCCACAGCTCCCGCTGGGCACGTGGGGGTGCAGGGGGGCCAGTCTGGCAGCATAGCAGCAGGGAGGTTTGCTCTGTGGGCAGCAATGAATAGTAATAGGTGGAGTGTCATCCACTTCTCCTCCGGCACTGCCTGGCCTCCTGCTGACCTGCCAGCTAAAGGGAGCCTGCTGTCACCTGAGCACCGAGCACCAAACACCTGGCTGTCTCCACACAGTATTAAGCATTTTTTATTCAACACATTCCCTGCCATTGCAGGAGGTTTTCATGCAGCAGTGTGTTTTAGCACAGTCCAGCTTTGGATTTTTTACTGTAAGTCTGAATTTTTTTATAAGATGCTGGAAGCCTTTTTTGGCCTTTGGTGTGCAGAGAGATGCGAACAGAGTCTCTGTCGCCCATGAGTGTACAGTCTCTTACGGATGTTGTTCCTTTACAGGTCCATGCCTTTGCCAGTGTGTTTCAGCCTCAGCCCAGCCCTCTCCCATAATGTTTATCACCTCTGAAAACGCCCACAGCATTTGAATCAGTCTGTTTGGGAGGTAATTGGTGTTATCAGATGTGTGTGTCAGAAGGAATTTGTCCCTAGAGCAATTAGGTTGGTTGCTTGTCTTTCATGGGATCTCTCTTGATTTATATAAATTGCAGTAAATATGGGCTTGGCCTCCTGTTAGTCAGGCTGCGACTGGTCTGACTGGGGTGATGAAAAGCTCCTGGGTTTAAGGTCTCTGCATATTTTCTCGTAGGTGAGTTCCTGTATTTGCTGCCTGCACGTGTGCACAGATTGTCGGTCACCAGTGGTCCTCTCTGAGCCCTGCAAGCAGTGGCTGCACATGGAAACACATCACCCCTGAGCCATCATACTGGTCCAAAAAGGGCAAGTGTGGTTCAAATTCCTCCTTGGAGCTGGCATGAGATACCCCTCTTTGGCTCTTCCTGCTATGTTACAAGTTACAAGGTGATGTTCAAATAATAAGTGATGCAAAATTATGCCCTTCCTGTGACAGCTACGGAAGAAGGTTGTATGTATCACACGCAAACAGGCTCTGACCCAGGCAGTTCAGGGTTTGACCAAGCCTGTTGTTGTGTTTCAGATTTAGCATGTCTGTGACGTGCTTCCTGGGTCAAATCCCGAGGAAATGCCTGACAGTCTTGGGAGACAAAACAGCCATGGGATGTGCTGGGGCAGCAACTGGAGTAGAAAGCCACCTCAGGATAAGTGCATACTGCAGCCCCCATTTAACTAAGCAGAATAGATCCTGTGGGTTTTAGATCTGGAGACCTTCCCCTTGCAAAGCTTCTGTTCTTGGGGCCAGGGAAGTCTCATCTCCAGTCGTGAAGCAGAATAATAAATTTCTCCTCCAGAGAGTGGTTCTGGAAGAGCTGAAATTGTGTCTGTCAAGCCAGAGCTGTCCCTGCCTGGCAAAGCCAGTTTGCTCTCATCGACAAGACCTCAGACCTGCCCCATGCTTTCACAAGCAGACAGGTCCAGCCTAACCTTTCTCCCATTGTGGTGCCCCTTGACAGTGACATCCATCCCTTGCCCTGGTCAGGGGTGCCTTGCATTGGAGATCCAAGGTGCAGGTGCTTAAAAGGGTGAGCTGAGGTTTTCAGGTCTGGTTCCACCACCACACTGGTTTGAAGGAATGTAAGCCAACCAAAAAATGAAGCATGCTCAGGGCCCAGCTGCCAATGCTGGGACAGCTTATGGGTGTGCACCATCTCCCAGAATGCCTTCCACCCTGGCAGCAATCATGGTGAGGCACCTCCTCTGTCTTTAATTACTTCCTTCCGTTGTGCCCTCCCTTGCTGTCCCCCTGTCCCACATGGCCCACCCAGCATGGATGGGCATGTTTCCCAGGATCAGGGGCTTTCTTGTGACCTGTTTGCAGCATTGAGTAGACTTTCGGCATTTTCTCGTTTGTGGCCTTCTTCTTTATCTCCCTGCACCCAAATGTGGGTACTCACCACCAAAAAAGCCATGCCATTGCCACCAGCTTATACCCAGTAACACTGATGTCCCTTGTGTAACACACATGTGCCCTTGGCTTACCTTCTTTCACCAGAAAACATTTCCATTTAAACTGTCTAGCAAACATGATCACGGGGAGTTGTTGCAGCACAGCTGGCAGGTGCAAATAACTTTCTAAATAGAGGTGTCACCTTTACCCAGGATGAACAATTACAGCTTGCCCAAGAAGACAAATTTTGACCATGGTCAAGTGATGCTGTAGGTGCCTTAGTGAGCATTGCTGATGGTTGTGCTCATGTATCTTAGCGCTTCTGAAGATAATTTTAAGCATCCTCAAATGCCTAAGAGGTTGCATAAATAAATATTCTAGGCAATATTCATGCCTCACATGTTAACACAACTGCTAAGCACCAAACAGCAGGTGAGTAAAGAGAGGAAGATGCCTGATTGCTGTAGGGACCTAAAGGACAGTGGAGCCAGAGAGCAAACTGTTTTTTCTGGCTTTGCCCAGAGGCAATTCTCTGATCTTCATTTCCAGATTTCATGCATTCCTGTAAGATGAAGGTCCTGGTCAGGTGCTGTTTCTTCCAGGGCCAGCTAGAGTCAGAAAAGAAAACCCCTGGATTTATTCTTGTTGTGACTACTAAGTGCAGGTATTTACTATTTGATGTTTAATCAAACAGAAACGTGCATAAATGGAATGTGATTACAGTAATAATGATAAAAACCAAACCCAAACAACAAGAATGCAAGAAGACACCAAATTACTCTGAAATTAGTCAGACTGTCAAAAATGACAAAAATGCTAGATGTCAGTGGAACCTTAATTCCCACCCACCTCTGGGTGACACGTGTTGACAGCCTGTAATTGCACCATGACACACCACTTTGTTTGCAGGGCTGGGATGAGGGGTTTTGGGAGGAGGAAGGTGGCAGGAGAGAAGAATCAAGCTGAGCATGGCCAGCAGTTCTGATAACCCTAGATCCCAGCTCTAGCCTGGCATCCTCTCCTGCACCAGCCAATGGGTTTACTTCTGGAACCTTCACCTCCTTCACTTACCCCTCCTGCTTTTACCATCCACATCCAGTGTGTGGCTTGGTTGTGCACACGCAGATATTCCCTGCACAGGCTTTGTAATGGTTAATTTCCTCACAGGTGCTTCTGCAACTCTGTCAGAGTGGTAGCAATCTGCAGCCAGTACTGCTGCGGTCTCCTCTGTCCCCTTGCAGGAACAGGCGAGCCTTCCCTTTCACGTTTGCAGCAAGGGGCCTGTGGTCAGTCTTCCCAGCTCATCTGTGATGCTCAGGACAGGATATTTTCAGTGTGCAGAACATGTTTCATTACAGCTGTTCGTGCCTAGCCCACCTCAAAATCACACACCCCTCTTGCTGCTCCCTGGGTATCTGGGAGATGGGGATGTCAGGTCACCTTTGGGTTGATGGGCTGGTGGCACCACTTAGAAACAACATAAATTCAGCAGGGGAAGAGCCCCATTCCCTGGCTGGGCCATCAGTTTCTTCAGCTTGTCACTTCAGCAAGTCATTGTCCCTCTTCCCCTTTCAGTCCTCTTCATGGGCAGTGATCCTTCAGGCAGCAGCCTGTCCTGTGTAGAGCCCAGGCACATTCCCAGGGTATTGTCTCTCTTGTCACAGATGGAGAGTGGGGCCCAGCTGATCTCCAGTATGTGTCCATGTAACTAATTTTCCTAATGCGGAGGTTAAGAGAAAATTTCACAAGCAATTTTACTTGCTGCTGAAGCACAACTAAGGAAGAATGATTATGTATTTTATTTGTGTACTCTAGACCAACTATTTGTTATACCATGTACCATGTTGGTAGAAACATGTCCTAAAGGATGAAACTAGTGGTTTAAACTGCTGACCTGTCAGTTTTTCTGAGTACTTTGATTAGTTTTTATTTTCTGTTTGCACAGCATCATTTAAATTCAGCTTCCCCTCAGGTGTTAAACAGCAAGAACTACAAACAAGCCCCACTTATGGGGAGATCCAAGCCTTTAAATGTTCTTCAAAAGCATTGCTACTATGGGGGGCAGACCACAGGTTTCCTTCCAAGCAACGATGCTGACCTTCATCAGTCCTCTCAAAGCAAGGAGAAACTCTGAGCTATTTTCCCCATCCCCAGATCTTCCATGGTGGTGATTTCATGGTGTACTGCAGCAAACCGTCAATTTAGCAGGAGAGTTATCCGCTGTATAATGACACCTTCCAGCCTGGTGACAGGAGTACTTCTGAGCTTTCTTTTAATGGTATAAAAGCCACAGACAAGACATTTAGATGTAGCTTTTTCAGAGCTTTTAGAGTCTGCTGAAAGACAGCAAACCTTATCTGCCAGAGCTTTAGTTAGTCCAATTAGTGGATACCTGGAGAACCTGGTGTGAGCCTGAGTGGACATGGGCACTGTGGGGTTGTAAATACATGTAGGATAAAGATGAAATTACTTTGTAGTGGGGACAAGTGCATAGAATTTAGAGAAAATTATGTTGATATCTGACTACCCTTAGATCAGACGCAAGGAACCTCCATCACTCAGGGTACTCCAGCTTCTTCTGGTGGTCCAGCCAACCTCTGCTGTGGACCTGGCTCTGCAGTCATGGATGAAAGGCTGCTGGGATCTTCACTCTGCCCCTAGAAACAACCTCACCCCTTTTTCTCAGAAGAAAATCCCCTCTCCAAGAGTTATGGATTCTCAGTTTATTCAGGGAGCAGTTTTTGTTATTCCTGCAACACCTTTTTGGCAACATTCCTTCCCTCAAGGTGAGAGGCTAAGCACAGTCATCCCCTGACTTGACAGCAAGCAGTGCTGTTAGCCACTTCTGCAGAGTTCAACTGAGGGGTAAACACCTCCTGTGAGCTGCTGTCTCCTCTTAATGTATCAGTGTTGAAAGTTCAGTGCAGCAATACTGCAATCCAGCATTAAGGATCCTCATGAGTCAAATGCTGTGACCACTCTGATGCAAAATATTCAGGATAAACTCACTGATGGGACACTGCTAGGTGCAGGCATCGATGCAGGCATCCTCACCTGCCCTGCCATGTCTCTCCAAGTGACCCTGCACCATGCTGACCTGACATTAGCAGCAATGGACTGTGGAGCCTCTCCATAAATTCAGCTTCAGGAGGAATGAGTAAACTGGCAGCTGTTCTCTATTTGCAGTCATTGAGATATTGCTGGGATTGGAATGAGCCCAGCCATGACAGTAATTGCAGGATGACAGGAATATTGGGTGGCTGACCTCCAACTCCAGGGTCTGAGGGATGCCAGTGCACCTATTTGGGGAATGGAAGCTGTGGGAATCCAACTCACCCTGCCCAAGATGTGCAAAAGATTCATTCAGGTGTTGAAAGCAGCTTGTGGATGTTCTGAGTGTCCTGTGCCAGACATGTTGGCACCTGTAATGTTTTTTAAATTTATCCCCTGTGGTCTTTGCTGTAAACATTGGAGCATCCAGCCCTGCTTTGTGCATGCAAGTGTTCAATGAATTGCAAAGTCATCCCTCTGGCTGTACACTCACAGCCATGGGGTGGACCTGCACATCCCCCCCATGCACATCCCCCCCAGCATTATGATTTTTATTTTATTTTTTTTTTTTTATTGCTCTGAGCTGGCAGATCTTAAACATTTCAATACAAAGAAAATGAGGATCAAAATGATAAATGAAATGCTGGGGGCTTTTTCTGCCTTGGATCCAAGCAGAGTCTGAAAAGGGAAGCAGCCAGGGCTTGCTGCTGCTGCCACTCCTGCCACTGCTCTCCAGGGAGCAGCTGCAAGATCTGAAGCATCCCTGAAATTCACTCCCCACAGCAGGAGCAGCCTGACCATCCTCCTCGCCGCAAGAAGCCCTTCCCTGGAGAGGCAGGTGAGGACAGAGTTAAGAGGAAGAGTGAGGCAGTGGTTCCCTGCGATGGCAGCCCGTTGCCATGCAGCAAAAGCCATGGTGAGGGTGTACCAAGGAGACCTGGTGTACTCCCTTGTACACTTTATTTCTTGAAATTAAAAGCTTAAAAATAACTTTTGCTGCTGTTGTGGAAAAGCTTGGTAGCCCCACAGGAGCACTGCTATGCCTGGAGTGTGGTGATTTGGCAGTTCCCCACTCCTGGACCATCCTCTTCCTCAGTGATGAAGCAGGCCAGTGGGAGCCCACTTTGTGCTGCCAGGGCTTCAGTTTAAGGAAATAGACTTAATCCATTAAAAACAGTGAGGTAGCAAGCCCAGAGGCAGAGCGACACAGCATCCCCCTAGCAAAGAGAGCAGATGTCACTGCTACTTGCTCTGCTGCTGCCACCCCACCACGTGAGGTCAGCCAGGATCGCTGCCAGGGCCCAGCTCCACAGACACTGGAGCATCACCTCCACTAAGCTGCTTTCCTTACCACTCTCTGTGGCAGGGATCAGCACTGTGGGTGAGCTGAGGCCACCCATGGGGTGCGGGGACCAGGGTCACCACAACCGGGTGCAGGTTCAGCAAAGCCATCCTTAGCAAGGAGCCGTGGCCAACTCTAGGCTTGCAGGGAGCAGGATATCAGAGCCTGGTGCCCCATATGGTACAGCCACAGGTCTCTGTTGCCTCATTCTTCCTGCTGCCACAGCCACGTAGTCCCTCCCCATTGGAGCCGGGAAAGATCTTGCAGTGGGTGCTTGGTGTGTAGCATCCTCCCTGAGCTCCATCTGGCCTGGAAATTGGAGACAGGGGAGCTTAGTCTGCAGCTCTTCGTGCAGTGCCAAGCTGCCCAGAGACCCCACTGTTACCTCAAATGCCCTGTTTCTGATAGAACAACTAAAGAGTAACTGGTAAAACATGGGCGTCTTTTATTTTCTTCTTTTGTTTTTATGTTTTTGCAGGGTGTGACTGCCTTGCCCTTTGGGGTTGCAGGGCTGCCTGGGTGCAGCTTGGGGTTGGTCCTGCTCTGCCCATGTGGAGCTGCCTGCAGCCACCTCTGGCATCGGAGGCCTTTGGCAGCACTGCCACAGCTTAGCTGGACCCGTGAGTCTCCCCTCAAGCTTGCAGGTAAATGAAGGAGCAGAGGCCATCATGGTGGATGAGGAATCATCCTCCTGCCTCGGGTTTTGTGACTTTCCCTGCCTGGGCACACGCCAAATGCCAGGGTGCATAGCCTGATGCAGGGCTGGAACCCGATCCCTGCCTGCTGCTGAGGCAGCTGAGAAAGCACATGCCCCACATCCTGCAGTACATCTGGAATGTACAGTGCCTTTCTTGGGGTTGGTGATGGAGATCCCTTATCTGCCTCACCCCGATCAACACTCATTAGGGTGTTCCCCGCTCATCCTCCCTGCCCACTGCAGCAGCTCCAGCTCCAGAGCTTGGGCTGTGAGTGGCTTTTGCTGGCATAGCCTGAGGAGGGGATCTGGGGGCCAAAAGCAGTACCCAGGGGAAGCACCACCCAAATCTGTCAAGATTAGATTCCTGCAACCCCAGCCAGGGCAGGGGCATTGCTCGGCCCTGGGATGTGGCAGTGGTGCTGGACCCAGTAGAACTTCCCCTCTCCCAGAACCAGCTGCTTGTCCAGCTCACACCCTAGCTCTGTGCCTGGAAGGGGAGGTCATCCCAGCACCCACAGAGGTGCATATGCACCGGCACTGTGGCCATGAACATTTTAAGGAGCAAGGGGCCAGATGATCCCTTTTCCCAAGTTGCCTTTGCAACTTTGAGGGTGTGCATGAAAAATCTAAAATTTCAATTTTTGCAGGAACTGAGCCCCACCATCCCTTTAACACAGTCCACAGCTCCATCACTGGGTGAAATGATGTCACCTCCAATGGGCAGTGGTGGGATGATGTGCCCTGTGCCTGCTCCTCTCAATGGAGGCACCAATTAAGCCATTTATTGGGGACACAGCCTTACTTCAGGTCTAATAAGTTGTGAATTTTGCTACCAGGGTGGTGTGGCAGGTTGCAGAGACAGAGCTGGTGTGACTGTCCCTTCCCTGGGCCATACCCACAAATACTTAAAACTGGGCAACCTTGAGTACTCAGTGTAGCCCCAAGACTTTCTTTATTTGCTTTGCAGTAGCAAACAATCACGTCTGACAAGAACATCTTTCTTTTGATAGTTTTCCTTTTTTTAGCAGCAAACCTTCAGCTTTTCCCAAGGGCCTTGGGAAAACTAATCCTCACCTCCTAGGTTTCACCAACCACCCCCTATGCATGTCAGTGGTGGGTTGTCATACCCTTGTCTTGCCACTTTTTGCCTGCCAGGAGAAAATCCCAGACCCAGGAAACACTTCTCGCTAAGTAAGGGAACACTGCTAGATAGATGCTGAGGACTCAGAAATCGTCACTCTTCCTCTAAATGAGGAGAGCTTAAAGCTGTGCATGGATGATACGGAGCGCTTCCCCACGCATTCTGAAAGGGGACATGGGAGCGCTGGTCACTGTGCAAAGACATCTCACTAGTTCAATGCAAAGGGCAGGCTAATCACCAGCCTCCCACAAAGACAAGAAACCATAATATTCACTCTGTGGTCTGTTCTGCTTTCCCTCAGGCTGCCTTGGTGCATCTGTGACACTTGTATCCCCAACTGAAATGCTGATTTGTTTCTGTCAGGCATTCCAAGCTGGTTCTTTGGTGTCACGCTGAGTCATAAGTCGCTGTTTAATTTTATGTGGGACATGACGACAAAATGCACGGTGGGACCAGGGTTACCCGACCCTGCTGAGGATGTGTGCACGGTGCAGAGCGTGCAACACCTTCCTGCTGGAAGGGTAAAATGCATGCAAGGAAAAAAGGCAGCCAAGGAAAGCAACATGGAACCCTTCAGTATCTGTCTTTGCCGCTGGTATCACCCAGCTACAAGGTATCCCATGCCAAAACAAACCCCACATGAATTCATGGTGGGCTCTCACCTCCACCCAGGATGTTTCTGGAAAGTAAATGGTGGGTTTATTGTGGGGCGGAGAGGCATGTTGTGGTCTGTCCCCACACAGTGCCACTGCTTCCACATGGTTCCTCCTCTCTTGAGATCAAGCTTGGAGACATTGCTCCCAGCACTTTCCTGACTCACCTGCCCAAACCACCTCCTCCTGCCCTGCTTGCACAGAGCTTCAGTATGAGGGCGTGCATTCAGCAGAGGTGGCATGCTAATAACAAGGTGTAGGGCAACATAAACAGGAAATCCTGCCACGAGACACCTCCAGCACTTAATCAGGCTTTCAGAGAGAACCCTCACCCCAAAGAGATGGAGCAACCCTATATTCTCTTGTAATTCTGGGTGGGAATGCTGCTGTCGGGGTGACAGAGTACTGTGCCTGGCCCGGCTGCTCTGTCTTTGGCAGCTCTACCCTCCTGAAAGTGAATGCGAGCAGGAGTCAGATGCCTGGCGAATCCAAAGGATAAAGGTTGACTTGCCAAATCTATTTAGTCTGTTCAAGGCAGAGTAATAGATGCTTGTCTGAGTTGTGTCTACTATGAGAGGACCTGTTCCAGAATGGTAGGAGATGCAATGAAAAAAAAAAGGGCTTCCATTTTAATACCTAATTAAACAGCCTAACTTAGCCAGGGACCGCTGCCGTGGAACTGAATCCAAAATCTAAAAGAAATAGTGGTAGCTATAGCCTGGAGCCTTAGCAATGAATGAGTGATAGAGCAAAAACATCTGTCCCTTGGAAGAAGGTCAGAAAAGGCTGATAATCCTCTTCCAAATGGAGAAAAACCTCTCCAGACCAGGAAATAAAACTGTTCCCATTGGACCCGTGCCCCTCAGTCCTTGACAAGCTGGCCAGTGCAGTGGCAGATGCTCTGTCTGTTGCTGTGGTTCAGGCATATGGCTTCATGCAGGCTGCAGTGGTCCAGGGCTAGCACAGAGCAGCGGGATGCTGTGCTGCTGCAGGAGTAGCTGGTATGCCCCAGCTCAGCCCTGGCCTTTCTTGTGGTATTGCTGGTTTATTAAATCATCAGCTAGGCTGACAGCTCCCCAGTGTCTTCGTGGCTTTGCCTGAAAATCTGGCTTAATTCCTGGCCTTGAAAGAGCCTGGGAACACAGCACACATGGAGATTTACAGTTCTCAGCACATTTATGAGGGAAAACCAGGCCTTTTCCAGAAAGTTTAGGTCATCTCACAGCCTCCCCCATCATACCATGTTTGCATTAGTGATCGTATTCACCTGGGTTTATTAATGTCCCATTGACACCAGCGTTTTGTCAGCTTTCCTGAGCGCACAGAGCATCCTGCCTTACCTGGGAGGCTGTTTTTACTGGATTTGCACAAACCTGTTTGCCTGGGTTACCTTTGCCCTGCTGCGTATTTGGCTGAGATTGACCAGCAAGGTAAGAAATTACTCTGAAGAGGAGCAGAGAGGCAGAAAGATGCCCACGCGTGTGCATGCCCACAGGGAAGAAGGCTGGAAGCTCAGGGTGCAGTGATGGGGTGCCTGGATGCAGGGGTACCAGGATGCTGGGGTGCATCTGCTGATGTAAGCAGTGTCAGGCCAGGGGATCCCCTCAGCAGCGGCCACTGAGGGTGTGGGCAAAGAGCTCGTCCCACCTGGTTTTGCATCCAGAACTGTGCAGCCAAATCAGGTGAGAAAAAATTGCCTCAGCAGGTGCATTTGACAGAAAAATCTTTTTGTGTTTCACCCTGACAGTTCCTCAGGCAAATCTGGAACAACCCAGAGAGGATGAGTTGGGCGAAGTTTATGCTTAAAGTGGGCAGTCATCTCTCTAGTGACGGTGTCTCATTTCTTCATGCGGGCTCAGCTGCCAGGCAGAGCAATAAATCTTTCAGATGGAAGTACTTGGCATGTACCTAAATTTACCTCCCTTTCTGCAACCCTCTCCATTCCTAGCCCTCAGCAGTTCCTAACGCTGCTCATAGCCTGCTTATCCAAGCACAGAGACTGTTCAGACTGCTGAAGCCCACCTGCCTTGGGTCATACTTATTCCTGTTACTTTGGGATGAGGCAGAGATAAAGTGACTCTTCCTGTGGGATGCTGCTCTGGCTTTTTTTTCAATGGAGGCCATTCTGCATGCTGCAGTGGCTGGGCTATGCTTATCTCCACATGGGATTTGTAGTGTGCATTTGACTCACAGATGGACATGGAGCAGCCCCAGCACAGATCCAGTGCTGTGAAGGACCAGAGTGGTGCCCGAGCTGCTCCAGAAAGGATCATAGAACTATAGAATCATAGAATGGTTTGGGTTGGGAGGGATCTTAAAAATCATCTAGTTCCTACCCTCTTGTCATGGGCAGGGACACCTTCCACTGGACCAGGCTGCTCAGAGCTCCATCCAATCTGGCCTTAAACACTTACAGGGATGTGACACACATAACTTCCCTGAGCAACCTTTGCCTGTGCCTCACCACTCTCATAGTAAAGAATTTTTTTGTAATATCTAATCTAAACCTGCTCTCTTTCAGTTTGATGATGGAAAGCAATTGAGTGCTGGGAGTGACGTGCATATTTATTCCAAAATACCATGTGGCATGCCCGTTATGTTTTTTTGGGCCCTTGGAGCTGGAGTTTGTTCAGCTGCCTCTTCTCCTGACCCCCAGGCTGCCAGGATAAGGGTTTATCTTCTCTCCTCTTATCTCAGCTGATGCTATCACTGTTCCTCCCATGCCTGCAGACATAGGTCATATGGTAAAATCTCCCTCTGGGAGAAGCTGCCTTCCCAGCCTGGCTGCTAGTGAGCCTGGCATTATCCTTCATCTCAGATCGGGATGGAAAGGGGTCAGGAATAAATGCTTCTCTACTTTTTAAAGCATCTTTCATCCAAAAGAGCCTGCACAGTATCCTGCCCTTTGATCTGTATATGAGAGCTGGTGAAGGAAGATTACAGCTTAAACCCCTCTTAGCACAATGCTGTACTTTGTAAATTTGAATTGTTCTTACCTCCAGCTGTGATGTGAGCTCGGGCAAACCCCTCACCCCGGCATCACTCTGGGACAAGGGGACAAGGGCAGGTGAGTCTGTCCCTGTCAATAGGGGTTTGCCTTCTTCCCAGTGTCTGTCTTTTGCTGAGTGGGGATAGAATGATTATGTGAAAGCTGCATGCTCGGGAAGCAGGACACTGGACTGGGCTTGGGAATCCAAGACTGTTTTGCCACAGAAACTAGTTCCTGATCCTTCCTTAGCAGCATCATGCTCGAGGGACCCTCCACTGGCTGCTGGAACTGAGGAGGGAAGAGGAGCAGCAGTACAGCTCTCTGGTGGCCATCAAGATGAGTCATTTTGGCCCTTCCATTCTCTTTACCATTAAAAATAAGGTGGTAAGTAAGCCTTGTAATACCCAGCTTAAAATACAACTCTGCAGTTAAAAAAGGAGATGGCGGGTTTGCTGTGTGTACTTCTTACTGCTGTTTTCCTGTGTGCCATAATGGCTCTGGGTAGATGTCCAAGAAAAACAGGTAAAAATGGAAATATAACACTGGTTCCCTGAGCATAAGATGCACAAGGCAGGCACTGGGGAAATGGGGAGAGGGCAGAGGCAGGGAAAAAAGTGGGCAGATTCACTCATTACCTGCCTGGGGATCAATAAATTCTCCTCAGATGCTGAGGCAATGCTCAAACATCCCAAGAATTGGGCTTTTCTCTGCAATAAAATTTTGGAGAGCAGCTGGCCATCTGGGCTCAACAGGCCTCCTGTAACACACAGGTGAGACCCTGGGCCAAAGGCTTGCTCTGGCCCCTTGATTATAAGGGTCACAGTATCCCAGCAGATTTGGGTGAAAGCCTGATGATAGTAGTGCTGAGTCTGGAATGAAGGCAAAGCCTGTGCCTTGTGAAACAAACTGTCCTGGCCCTGCCCCAGCAGCCCGGCCAGGCACTGTGCCAGCAGTCCAGGCTGCAGCTGGAGGGAGCAGGACACAAAACATGGTCGCCTTGTCCCAGAGGCTGCCAGTTACTGTAGAGAAACCTCCTGGGGTTGGATCTCTCTCTGTACATACATATATAAATATATATATATATATATATATATATATATCGCCTGCAATGTGTGGGTACCTCTCTGGTTTATCCCCAGAGCATCCCTTTGGAGAGATGTGGATTGCCTTACCTTGGTCCTGGTTTTGTTCTCTATTCAACAGGGGTAAAAATAGTAAAAGAGAAAGAAAAGGAGCATGTGGGAATGGTCTGTTTTTCACAGCACATCTCCCTCGGCACAGAGGCTGGAGGCAAACCCCAACAGTCTGAAAAGCCCAGGACAAGGGGGTTACCTCCGAGGTGACCCCTTTTGCAAAAAGATACCATCATGGAGGAGCTGCAAGGGTCTTCAATCTGCAGGTGGCAGTGCCATGCATTCCTCCCACGCATCCGCACCCAGCCAGGGCTGTTGTGCCATGCTTCCTTCCCCTTAAGGTGGGAGCTCCCCACCCCTCCGTGACTCACAGGGCACCTGCTCTGCCTGAGCTGTTGTAACCATTTCAACATGCACTTTTGTCTGACCCATTCCTGGTAGGTCCCTTGTGCTCCGGTGACCCTTGAAGAGCGTCCTCCCTGGCATAGGACAGTGGTTTGTGGACCACTGTGATGTTCCTCCTAATGCCCTGTGCTGGCCCTGAGCTCCATGGGGATGCTCTGTGACTGGCTATGAGAGCTGGCACCACCTGTAAGTCACAGAAACAGGGCACAGATGTTGCAGAGATACTTCTGTAATTGCCCTGAAAACTGCCCTTCCAAATTCGTGATCATCCTCTGACCTGCCAGAGGTCAGACAATCATGATGCTATTTGTGTCTCATATGGATCTGTGCTGCAGTATGCCAGCTTGTCACCATGATAGCTCTCTTCCTTCCTAATCTCTCATCACCCTTGATGGTCATATGCAAGAGAGTGACTCCTTTCCTGTGACAGAGAAGTGCCATGCCTAAAGGATTAGTTTCAGGCAGCCCATGGGAGATTCATCTAGGCAGCTGTGAGTTACCCTCTTCTATGCTGTGTTCCGTAAACCCACTGTTTTGTCTCTCTGGCATCACACAGAACAGACTTGCAAGTTCCCTTTTAGTTTTCTCTGCTACCCTTCAGGAGGTTTGGTGCCTAAAATCCCATGGGAGTTTGCAGGAGCTGAGCACTGCTTTGGAGAAGCAGGGGAAAGCTCCCAGAAGCAGAGACCAGCCAAGGGAAACCACCACAGGAGCTGTTTGAGCTTTCACAGGAGGTGCAGACACCAAGATGAATGTGTCTGGTGTCCATGGCTCCAGCTGCTGCTTCAGGTAGTCTTTGGACTGTTTGGCTGTGACCACCATCCCAGGGGCTCTGTGTGAAGTGCCCGTATCATGGGACAGCGGAGCTCACCACGACATCATCTTGCCACCTGCAATTTCCATAGGGCTCCATGATGTGGGATCTCTTGGGAGGTGGGCTGGGGTTTGGTTATCCCACCCTCCTCACCACCTTAAACACCAGTTTACTCCCAGGCCTGCCTCATTCACGCAGTGGGAAGGAGCTGCAGGCATTCACGCCATGCCGATGCCAACACCTTCAGCGTGGCTGCTGGAGCACGTGGTGTTTGAAGGACCTCTGATCAGTGGGACAGAAAGGACTCCCTGAGTTTTGGGCTTGGCAGGAGGCTGAGTGGACCTCTGGGACTTCTTTCAGCAATCCAAAACTGTCACAGTGCAGTGATAAAAAAAGCTTATCTAGAATAAACATGCTCTGCCAGTGGGAACCCTTTATTTGGAAGCTGACAGGTTAATTCTGTGTCCCATCAGGGATTGTCTGTCCCTGGGTGGTTTGTGCAACCCTATGCAACCTCTGTGGCTAGTTCAACAGAAATGAACCCATGTATGTACCTCTGTCTAACCTGAGTCAGATGTGCCCAAATGGGTGTTTTTGCTGAATTTAGTGGTGATGGGACCACAGGCTGGAATTGCCCACCCTGGGGGAGAGCACCTTATACCTGCAAAACGGTATATGCTCTGCTCTTGAAAACCCTTGGGTTTTCAAAGAGATAATAACAGCCAGAGACACCACTTCCTAGAGAAATCAGGGGTCAGTAACCTTTGGGGGGAAAGGGAGACTTTAATCTGAATTGCATACCTGAGAGATTTCAAGAAAGAAAAGGAGTTTAAAGGCTGCTGTGAGTGGAATTTTTACCCTGTGCAGGCAGCCGAAGGACCTGGCGCACACAAAAGCACCAGGAGAGTTTGCAGGAAAGCAGTGGGAATAAAACAGCTTCTTTGCAGGGAGCTGTGCCCCTGGCTCACCTGGCAAAAAGACCTCCTGGAGGGTGGGTGTTAGGCCTTTTATCTGCACTATGTAGTGATAAAGGCTCTGGATCTTGAGAATACACAAGATCAAGTGTGAAAATAGAAAAAAACCACTTTATTTCAGGTCCAGGCAGAAGGAAATAAAATGGCCACCCTGCCACCCTGAGGGAGCATTAACAGCCTTAAACCAGGCAGGTCCAGCTCTCTGCTTTCACAGAGCAAAGCAAAATCTGGTTTTGATATGTGTGCGTTAGAGGGACAGAAGAGTCCCGTGTGAATTTGAAAACTCATAAAGAAAAAGAAAAAGGGGGAAATCTTGTGTTAGGTTTAGAATAAACAATGTTTAGCTATGTTTTGCAGTTGTGTTATTCTCAGGCACAATCAGCAGCAGACTCATCAGACTGAATCATTTCAGAACTGTGTGTAAGCTTGCTGCTGCTTTATTTTTTGTTGCCACTGGAATTTAAACAGAAACAACTGTTTCTCTTTACTCTTCTTTTTAATATTTTTTTTTTTTTTAAGTATGTATAATAGAATTGCAGTCATAGAATAATTTCTGTGGGAAGGAACCCAAGGCATGGCCAGCTCCAAAGCTAGACCAAGTCCTCAGACCTTCAGTTATGAGTTTCTCCAGGGATGGAGATCCCAGCTCCTCAGTGGGCAATCTGTACCAGTGTTTGACCACCCTCATGGCAAGATACTTTCCTTATAATGAATTAGAATTTCCCTTGTTGCAACTTGTGATCATTGCCTCAGTCATTTCAGTATATATCTCTGGAAAGAACCTGCCTCTCTCTTCCCTGTAATGCCCTTTAGGCAAGGGACAACGGCATTAGGTCCCCCATAGGCAGCATTAGGGCCTCCCTACACACACTCCCCCTAAAAGTCCTGTTGTGCAAAGCACCTTTGAAGCACTCCCTCTTCTTACTTCAAACTACTGTGTTATCACCACCTTCCCTGCTCTGACACTGCTGGAAACCTGGCTGGGCTTGGGCAGCTGTGGCTTGTGCTGGCTGGGGGGGAACAGCCTTTTCAAGCAGTTGGTGGATATCCTGACCAGCCAGTTCACAGACCTTTTGTCCTTTGCTTCTTCCTCAAGCTACAACAAACCCATGCCCACTGATGTTGCTTCTTGCTGATGGCTGATCTCCCGTGTACCGTGCTCTCCCATCACAGCTCCAGCCAAAACTATGGAGAGGGAATCAGGAAAAGTTGGGCACATTTTGATACGTGAAAACATGAGTGTTTCAAAACCTGCACCTCATGTCACCACCTTCCCTTGCTCTCTGGATCCCTCACATCACCCCAGAGCTGGTGCACACTTGCTAGTGCTGCTTGCTAAGCCACTCCAGCACCTTCTGACCTCGTGCTCCTTCACCTAAAGGGGGGAGCGTGGCTGCCTTGATGTCACTGCTGTGTGAGGCACATGTGATTCGTGCCTGACTGCCCTCTAGTACAGGCATCAAAATGCCCCGGGGAGGGTTTCTGTGCTGGCCCTCTAATTCCTGTGCCTTGCTCTCAAAGTGGGCAGTTTTCCAGCACTATTTGCAGGTTCTGGTTTAAGGTGGATGCTGTTAAGAGAGTTCTTGGATGTATTGGTGTCATTGCTGAACTGCATATGGTTGCCATAGAAATGCAGAACAAAAAGATCTGACTGATAATCATCTCTTGTCCCTCCCTTTCTTTCTTTTGCAGTAAGTAAAGGAAACTGCACAGCTAGACATGCCTTTGAGGGGCTGGATTGGGACATCTGGGCAGCCAAGAGGTGGTTTCAGATACTGAAGCTGCAAGCAGCCACGTGTTTACTGACAGACAAGAGTAATGCTCAGGGAACAGACCTGGTTCTGTGATGGGTGATGAACAGAAGCTGTAGAAGGCTTCTGCTCAGCTAGGACCTTATACTGCTGCTGGCAGCACAAGGTGGAAGTGATCTTGGACCCCAGTTTTGTTATGCACCATCCCTCCACCCCAAAATACATGATCTCATAACAGCAGAAATATTCTTTCCTGAATAATGATCCATTTTTGTGTCCACAGAGCTCTGCCAGCTATTTCACAACAAATACTGTTTGCACTGTACAGCATGACATGATATGACCCTTATAAACTTGATTTTCTCCTGTAGACCCTGGATGAAAACAAAAAAGAAGCCTCATTCACCTTCAGAGTCACCAGCTGTTTGGTACATGCCCCAGTGCTTCTGATTTTTAAGCAATCTTGGTAGTGTTACTTTTGCTGCCATTGTGTTTATAATATGCTGTCTCCTTTTGCTTTCAAAGAGCAAGATACGGGCACAAATAGTCATACAGCAAAGAAATAATTGTTCAAACATTTTACCAGAGATCATAACAGAAGCATTTAAGAAAGTGTTGAAGTGTTAAGAGTTTAAAGAAACGGGACTTCCCAGCACAGAGAGAATTATCTCCTCCTTTGGTTTCACGATGTCCTCCCAGAGTGGAGCCCTCACCAAACCTGGCGGTTGCTGCAGTATGAGCTGCAGCCAAAACTTCCAAGACAAAGAAGGCCTATGCCTTTTTGGAAACTTTGCTTTTTCTCACCGAAGGCCAGAAGCCACCCTCTGCTCACCTTAGCGAGTCCTCCCTCGTGTGAGTGCTGCCATTAATCTCAGGGGAAATGAGTGCATGCCCAACAGCACGGGAAAGCCTTGCACAACCAGGCCTAAATATAAACTGGACATGAAAGATAGTCTGCAGTAAATACAATTGTGATAGCTTGGGGCCCCAGCCAGCTCCTGTTAATGTCAGGGGATGTCGGCTATCCTGGCTTCTCCTCAAATCAGATTCAGCCCATGGCTGAAACACAGGGTGTTTTCTGAATTAAAAGCATTCTTAAGATAGTCCCTGTTAACTGGTGTTTTAAAAGTGCTGTGGCATAAGAAGATGAGCATCAAGACTCCTCTTCATGCTCAGCAGCCAGGACTGTATTCCCTCCTGCACAGCAGTAAGAATGTTTACTGCAGCAGCCTGCTGTGCTGGCCAGCCTCATGGCTGCCAGCTGGTGGGATGCTCGTGGGTGGGCACCATCCATACACCCAGCATGCTGGGCCCCATCAGAGGGCAGAAATTTGGGTAATTACCTCTCTGAGAGCCAGACGTCCAGAGCATATAATTGAGCTCAAATTAAATTGCTCATCAACAGGTAATCAGCTGGTCCACTGGATTTGCCAAGAGTCATAGCTGATGCTTTCCTGTGCCTGTGTTTTGTTCTTTGACACATTCCAGAATTTAAGGTCAAGGTGGGGAGCAATGATCTGTCCATCCTGCATGCCAAAGCCTGGCTTAATACTCCAGCCTCATAATATCTTGAAATGGCCTTGGGTTGCAAGGTTCAAGTACACAACATTGCTCTGGCACATTTCTTTTCTGACGCTCCTCCAGAAGGAGATATGATTTCCCAGACACATTTCTGTGCAACCCAGCTGCTGGTCTGGCACAGTATGGGCATTTTTTTGCAATACAAATGTGTGCAGTAACGATGCTTGAGCTTTCTTGCATGGCACTTGAAGGATATAAGCCAATTTGAATTTATACTTCAAGGGTGTAAACCAACAGCAGCAAGAGATGGATCTAATATTGGAGATGCTGTCGGCCTCTGATGATGTGTTGGTGCTCTCACCTGCTGTTGCTCACACCTTGTGAGACATAGGGAAATCTCCAGGCTTTTAACAGAAAAAAAAAACAACCCAACATTAAAACAGTGCATCAGTTTGTGGCCTGAGTTTCAGAGGGTTTACAGGACCTTTTGCACTGGTTTCAACAAGAGAAATATCACCCTGCAGGGTGATGGTTTGCAGGAAAGGCAGTGTGGCTTGCCCTCACACACAGGAAAAGTTTCAAAGGCAGTGGAGATCAAAGGAAAAGGCTTCAGACAAAGCCACAGCACAGAGTACTAGGCATGTTAATAATTTAGAAACAGTCAAATGTAAGAATAGTCAAATGCAGGCATTGAAGGAGTCACAGGGCTTCTGCGGTGAGTACAGCTTAAGGCAGGAGACGGGCACCGATGCAGGGCAAAGGGCTCTTGCTGCCTGGCTTTCCCTGCTGGCTTGCCAAGGGAGGTGACAGACTATCTTCCCTCTCTAGGGGGCCTGGAAGCACAACATATAGAGGTGAGCATGTCTTTGGGAATGAAAACCTCTGGTTTTTGCTGTGTGTGTATGCAGAGCCTTTGTAAAGTTGTGAGTGCACAGACTATGGCCTGCTGTCATTTGTTTTGTGCATGAGTGACTTGAACCTGAGTATGTTGAGTGTACCCAGCTGATAAAAAGGAATTTTTGGGGTGAGAGCTAAAAATTGTTAATAAATATTATTAGGGAGATGATTTTTTCCTTTGGAAATAAAGAATTTTTCATCAAACTTTAATTACCATGTGCCACAGATCTTTCTTAAACTGAAAACTATGAACTTCAGCATGAATTGTGTTCTTAGGTGAGTAACAGGATATTGGAAAACTCACTTGGTGATTTTTAGGGATGAGTAAGAGATGGTGTAAAGAAAGAGCCTGTCAGAAAAGCGCTTGTAATCATTCAGCACTGGCTGCATGAAGAGATGAAAATGGGAATCTGAAATGGAGCTCCCTTATAAACCCATCTCACAATATTAATGTATAAATTTTAGAGGTAGCCCACATAATGGCTTTGAGTTTCAAGTCACAGGTAAGATTCATTTTTAATGGTACTATTTTTGCTGTGGTGCTTCTGACAAATGGTCAGGGAAATGTCAGTCTTGACAGTGCATAAAATTAGCAACATCTCCCTAATAAAGCTAAAGGCAGGAGCCACTTTCTGAACCTGTAGGGGCCAGAGCAGCGCTGAGTGTGCAGCACAGCTCAGGCTCCCCAGTGCTGTGGGGATGGCTTTCTGTGGCACAGTAGAGCCTCTCCAGTTCCTTGTGCCGCAGCCCTTGCTCTTACCAGGTGTGTGCATCCATAGCTTCTCTGGAAGACCTGTACCAGAGTCTCACCACCCTGAAGTAAAGAATTTCTTTCTTGTGTCCAATCTAAACTTACACTCTTTAACAGTTTAAAACTGTTACCCCTCATCCTGCCCCTGGTAAAAAAATTCTACCATTCTTATAAAACCACTTTAAGTACTGAAGGACCACAAGACTCTCTGGAGTCTTCTCTTGCTGTGCACATACAGTCTTGCAACCCCATGGTTGCTATTTTTAACTCAACCACCAAGAGAACACTGGTGTTTCTGAAACAGTCTGGTGGAGATCCTGCCCTAGCTTCAAGGCTTGCACAGTGGGAATGTGCCTTGGGCCCAGTTCTGGGCTGAGCCCTGGGTGCCAGCAGGCAGCACAATGTGCTGTGCATTGCCATGCCAGACACAGGATCAGCCCCCAGGAAAGAGGACCAGGGTGGGGATGAACGAGTAAAATGCTTACTCAGCGCCTAATCTTATCAGGTCTTTTAGTTTAGGGTTCCTTAAGGTACATGCCTACACCACACCTACTTACATATGTACATACTTATGTCGATTTCAAATCCAAAGTTGAAGTGCAAAGTGTCAATACCACTACCTCACACTACTAAAATAAAAATAACATGAGATATCAGAAAATTAAACTTGGGTCAATGGCTACTGATTGGAAGTGAATGGAGGGGGTGCAAGTTCAGAGAGGGCTGATATCAAGTAATACAGCCAACAGCTGATGCTTCAGGAAGTATTCACAAGGGAACATGGGGTTTTTTCTCTCTTCTTTTCTTTTTTCTGCATCTTTTTTATTGATCTGCGAGAGGAGGGAGTTTTGTGGCTGCGACATCTGAGAGCTGGTGGTATCTCACGCCTTTGTCTGCAGCCCCTGTCTCTGTAATTGTTTCTGTCTTCCTCTGTACTGCATCGTGGGCTTTCTCTGGGAGGCCTTTCAGCTGCCTGAAATTAAAGGTTCTTCTTCATCAGCCCCTCACCTGAGCTTTCTGTTTCTACTACTAACCAGCAATTTTCTCAGCATCCTGAATCAATACAGTATTTCCATCAAAGGTCAGGTGTTTCAGCTGGAAAGAGCCCCTGGTGGAGAGTCTGTCCACCTCTCCTTTTGGCCCCAGCCCTCCTCCTCCTCACCTAGCACATGGGAGACAAGTTCAATTCTCCATGTCCTCCTCCAGCACGAGCAGCTGGAGTGATGCTGCAGACCTGCATTTCCCTCATTTCAATGATGAAACAGCAAAGCCACACTTACATTTTAGTTTTTCTGGGGAAATGGGTGAGTGTTTCTGCATCAGTGCCTGTGCGTTTAGAGCTGAGACCAGGGAAAGCATTACCCTGCTCCTCACACCTTTTCCCCTTCCCTCTGACCCTCTGTGTCCAGTGGTGTGGGCCCATGACAGATGGTTGCTCAGTTTGGAACAGCGTTCAAGCCTTGAGGCGCCGGCACTTCCCAGGCAGAGTGGTAACTGGACGCAGAGATTAACTCTGGCTCATCTCCATGTTTAAATGAACTTCCCCTAATTAGGGAAATTGCCTGTGCTTACACTTCAGACAGATCCTCTCTGGAATTATATTCATAAACTTGTGCACTGCCGCACACAAGCTCAGTGTGAGGTGTTGATTATCCCCAAGCCCCTGGCCGCTCCCACCTCTGCTGCTGTGGCTGCATCAGTGTCCAGGGTTTATGCCCTTTCACCCTCTCCTTGCTCATTGGGTCACCTGTTTTTCTGGAGATGTGCAAGTTCCTCTTCCTCCATCTCTCAGTGGCTACCCTAACACCACCAAAACCGTGACCCCACACCTAAATTTTTATTATCCACCACCCCCTGCTCAAATTCCACTGATATCTCTACAAGGCCAACTCATGATGGAACTTCCCCTACCTCCCTTCGCTAAACATGTACAATTTTTAGGAGACCTTATGGAAGAACTACTTTAGGGAGCTATGTGTGTATATTTTATATTGCCACATTTTTGCTCAAAAGAGGCTTTTGGTATATGGTGAAGACTGTGCTCTGTGAGACAAATTAAGTCTGGGGGAAAAAAAGAAAGAAAACCAAACAAATTAAGCTTGTTAAGCTTTACAGTAAACCGCTGCAAGGCTGAAGCATGGCATAAAAGCTGGGGTTTCCAGAGGGCCCTGGGGGAAGCAGACCTGGGACTGACACTGAATTTAATTTGCTCTACACTGAAGGAGGCAGCTTTGGAGAAATGCCCACATGCATACTGATTCCTCCAATAGATGTTTTACCCGGTTTAGCAAAAATTAGGAGCTCCAGAGCAGCTAGAGAATCCTTGTGATGGATAATGAGCAGCATCCAGAGAAGGAGTCCCTCTGTCCTGGTGCACAATGAGGACTTCACGAGCACCACTCTTGCCTTTTAATAGAGATATTACTTTTTCTCAGGAGACATAAATGAGAATTTATCAGTGTATACTGACAAGAGAAAACATTTTCAGAACAGAAACAAAACCACCCCACCCCTCAACAAACTGCAGATGAAACCTGTGTAAGAACAGGAAATTAATTTTCTGTTAACAATTCTTAAGGTTAACAAACTCAGAAGAGCCAGAGGGTGAGAACACTGCCCAGCTCTGACACTTGCCCTCCAAAGTGCTTTTTATTTCATGTCATTTTTTAGCTGCATGGATTTCTCTTTTTCTGTTCTTTGTATTGTGGGCAATGCTTTGGATGGCATAAAGAAGCATCAAGCCAAAATGAGCTGGAATTGAAAGAGAACTGAGGGAAAAGCAGAGCTTGCCTGGTTTGAGAATACTTCTTTTTAATGTGGAAAGAGACAAACCAAACAGGCAGAGTTCCTTCCAAAGGAAAAGACACCAAAACCTAATTCAAGTCCTGGCTTCAAAGCCTGTTTCCTTATCTAAGCGGCAGGGTTTGTCATCACAAGTTCGGTCACAGATAGAGAAACTGAATAATAGGAGTGAAAATGTATTTAATGCTTTTAATATAAAGTTGTCAATCTGATTTATTTCATCTTGAATTTCAGTATCTGGAGCTTTTGTTAAGGACCACGATGCTGCAGTTGTGCAGCTTTAGCAGCACTGTGACTTTTATTACAGCTTCTTTCTTTCTTATATGTGGGGGAAGAAAGCTTGAAACTCTAAGTCCTGAAGATCAGCCTTCAAAAAGTTTATGAAAGATGTCTAGCTTCTGTTGTTTTAATGCCTCAGTATTTTGAAGCAGGATGAAGATTTTGGGGGTAACCAGGGTAGCTTCTGGGCCTGGCCAACATGAGACATGCACTATAACAAAAAACCAAACCAAAAACAAACAAAAAAAGAAATTGCCACATACATGATTTATTTTTTTTTTTCTAATAGTAGGATTTTATTTCAACTTCATAATGGGAAGGAAATGGCCACATGCTGACAGTTGACAATCTTGACTTTACCTAGATTTGTCCCAAAAGCAGGATGATATGAATGTCCTGGAGGGGTCTCAAGCCTATGTATGAAGTTTGGCCTCAATGCAGGTAGAGAGGGAGTGGGGCATTTGTCCTGCCTCAGATAGACCTTTGTGACTCCACCAAAAACCAGATGGTGTTTTGGCTGCTGAGTATCAACCATAGGATCTCTCTTTGGTAGTGGTCTCTCTTCAACCAGGCAGGGCTTTCGAGCTGCCACACAAGGTCCTTGTCTCCCCCTCGAGTACTTTTGCTTGAGTTTGCTTTGTGATTGGATCTTTGATTGGTGATAGAACTTAATTTCATTCTAAATTTGCATGGGAATTAATCCAGTTCCTCCAAGCGCCAGCTATTTGCAAAGAAATAACGATGTCCTGGGTTAGAGTAAATCTGGGGCCAGTGATTAGATCACCAACCCTCCCTCTTGCTTTGCACAACACACAATGAACACGGCATTCTAGTGTCAATATACTCACTACACTTTTCAAACCCACCAAGTAAACATGTGCCGAGAGTGTGCTGCAGGTAGACTTGCCTGCCAAGGGCTGCTGCCTCCTTCAGTAGATGTGTTTAGTGAGTACATGGTTTTGTTTAAACAGGAAAACACATTAAGAGGCACTTCATCTTGGAGTGTTCCTGTCTCTGCTGCCTGCATTCCTGGCTGGGGTGTTTAATACGCATTAAGTGCAATATGCTTGTAGGACCCTCTGATTAAAATACCACCAGGCCAAGAGCCCCAGAGTAATCAAGGTGACTCCCTAACTGGGAAAAGGCCAGTTATGTTCAGGTTTTTATTATGTTTCTTTTTCTTTAGGTTTCACATCCATTGTCCAGTAGTCCATATGCTTTCCACAGAGTCTTCAATGGCCACAACAATGGGACCCGAAATAAGATCCACATTCACAATTTTCAAGCACAATCTTTGGTTTCTTCAGCTTGCACTGTGTGAAAGTTTCTTTCAGCCTCAGCTGAACATCCATGTTTCTCGTGCAGCCAGGATTAGTGCCCAGTCAGTGAGCCAATGCTCTTCCCATGCCCATTTTTCTACGCTCACCAGGGACAGACACAGGAGAGGTTACAGAGGAGGGATGATACTGCATGAGGTGAATTCCAGCTGAAGTTGCTCTGTTTTCAGATGCTCAAGTTGAGAGAGGTCAAGGTGCTTGGCCTGTGTGAGAGTTCTCAGCAACAAATCTGGTGCCCTTAAAGTGTGTTGAGTTGAGTGAAGACACTCATCATCAAGCCAGGTCCTCCTCCTGATTAAATTTGTAGTGTAGAATCTAGTTTTATTCTCTTCTGCTCAATGGGGTGATACAGATTTACAGAGGTATAATTCTTGCCCAAATGTAAAAATTTACAGATGCAGTTGTTCCAGAAGAATCACACCTAAACCAGTCCTTGACTATTACTCCGAAACAAAAACTAATATGACATTCACCCATGATGTCCTGAAACACATACTTTGGCTGAATGCAAGAAGGTATCTCCTTACCTTACTGAATTTGAGCCCACAAACAGCAGATCCACAGTCCCACAAGCATCTTGGTCTGCAAAGACGACAAGCAGAGCTGCTTTCTGTGGCCTGCTGAGCATGTCCTGGGAAAGGGTTCTGTTTGCTCCACCTTCACCCCCAGAAACCCCTCTGCCCTGAGCCCAGTGATCACTGATGGTCCTGGACTCACTTTGCACTAAAGCTCTTCCAAGAGCTCCCAGTGTGGCAGGCATGGAGAGGGTGTCTCACAATACCCTCTGAGTTTAGCTACTGGGCATGAGACAGAGATCTTATCTGTTAAAAAAAAAAAAATGAAATAAGAAAACACAGCCACTGACTCTTTCTAACATCCTTTTCCTCTCCTCTCATGAGCCTAATTTTCTCAAACAATCAGGTTTTCCCATCTCTATCTGATACTCTTTCACTCAGACCAAGATACTTCACACCTGCTATCACATTTTTTTTTCTAGTAATCAAAAAAATCCCTGCAATACAAAAGAGAGGTTATTTTCCCTCCTCAGTAGATGAGGCTGCCGATGTGGGTTTCCATTAAATGCACCGTACCGAGCACTGAGGATAACAAGTGCTTTTGTTGGTCCCGTAGCTTTTTCCCACCAGGCTGGGTTGTAAGTGCCAGACATCTCCCTCAGTCGGAGGCTGATCTGGTTCCTTGTGGTACGTTAGGGACACAGCAGTTTAAGACACTCGCCAAAAACCTGAGTTGTGCCTCAACACTTTCTCCAAATGGTCACAGCACAGGAGGCAGATTGAACTGAATTTGGGGGAGAAAAGGGCACCAGACTTGGAGACAAGCATGCCAGTGTTTACACCAAAACAAATACTTGGAATAACTTAACAGAGCTTATCCTGGAGAAGATGTAGAACAATTTGCTGAGTACGTTTTCAAGAGGGGATAAAGCAGGCCAACAAAATCCAGTTTTACTTATTTCGGGAGAAGTGTAAGGGAATGCTTTGGAAACAAGGGAGGCTCTATTTGCTTGTCCTGGAAAGATAAATATTTTAGGGTTAGTGGTTCTGGTTGTCAGCACCTCACCTGAAAGACTGCCCAGAGGCCCATTTGCCAATAATAATGATCAAGTTACAGCATTACAAGGCCCAACACGTGAGAAAACCAAGCAAAGAAGGCAATACTGTACAGCACTTCTCTGTACGTTGCATAGGTTGAGGCAGTGCTCTAGTCCTGCACAAACACTGCTGTCAGTACAAAACCAAAGTGCCTCACAAAGAACCAGTACTTGGCGAACCGGTTGACCAAGGAAATGGAGGCTGCTGTAAGAAGAAACGTGATGTTTGTGGTGTACCCAAAGAAAAGCCAAGAGGAACTATTACTGCCCTCTGCAAATGCCTGAGAGAGTAGGAAAAGCTATTTAAGGTAAATTCTGTAACCAGAAAAAAAATTATAACCTGCCTCCACAGCAGCTCAGGCTGCAGAGAGAATATGTCTCACCACTGAAGTGTGATGTCCTGTGAAGTCCGTGAGCTCCCCAGGGCAACGGTGGAGGCTGGAAACCCTTCAGTGCACTGCAGCCTGGAACTGCCGGGCAGGGGCTGGCACGTTATCACAGTTCTCCCTCCAACGAGGGAATTGTGGAGCAGAGCAATGTCTGCTTACAGCACTGAACAACCAGCCATTGTCCTGGGCTTGGCAGCCCACAGGGATCCCTAAGGCAAGCTGCTAGCTGAGACCAGATCCTGGACACTGATGATGCCTGCAATGTCCATCAGTCAATAAAATCAATTGATCTCCTTTTCATGGAGGGGGAAAAGCACAGAATTAGGCCTGGGAATTGCACCCCGGTCACATCTCTCCCCATAGAAGAAATGAGTCTCACAGGTGAAAATAAGATAACACAGTCAGGGCAGGCCAGTTTGCAACACTGGAAGCCACACTGCTCTCATTAGCAAGGAGGAGCAAGTGGGGACAAAGCCCAGAAGAAGCAACAACCAGAGACATTGATCTGGCAACCCCCATCAAGCCGTACAGCCCCTGAAGGTGTTTAGGGTGTTGGTATAGAAACAGCAGCACGGATGCAGCAAGGACCCAGAGATCCCAGATACCACCGTGGAGCCCTGGCTGGGACTGTTGGCCACATGCAGGCCAGCAGGCTCCCAGGGAAGGAGTCCCCTGCCCACCCACAAGATCTTTCCTTTAACTTTCCTCTATTTAAATCTGGTTTTATACTAACAATTGGTATAAAGATCTGTTAGCCTTCAGTCAAATCCTGGCCCTAGGATTTCTGGTGCCCCAGATAACAGCTATTGGAGGGTACTGCAATGACCCCATTTATTCCCTGGTTAGCATTAGCAAGAATGGCATGTTCATGTCAATTCAGCTATATCCATCTCTGCTGATAATGTTTCTCTCTGGAGGAATATAAATATTCATTTCTCCTTTCCTCTTATGAGGCGTTTCTTACGGCTGGGATAGCCTCACTGATCCTCACTCATCCATGGCATGATTTCTGGGTTAGAAAGAAAAAGTACCAGGGAGGTTGGCCATGCCAGGGTTTTTCACATCCTCCATCTGGTTTGCATGAGAGCATTTGGTTGTTTTCTGACTGTATGGCAGTGCTGGGATTTCCTCTGGCCTTTGAGGGCTGCTCAATCCTGCAGGGAGCATGGCAGCACTGGCAGGTCTGCTGGGAAAGAGCCTGCCAGAGCTGCAGGAATTCATCTGCTGGAGCCCACCAATTTCTGCCCACGTGGAGGGAGCCTCCAGGTCTTTGGACAGCCAGTACTTCCTTCATGCAGAGTGTGCTGCATTCCACACCAGGGCCGGAGTCAGACTGGGTAACACCTTTTACAGTGTACCAGCAGAAGATGCTTCATCTGTTCATGAAATGATGCAAGAGTCATTATTTTCATCCAGTGATTATATACAATACCACTAGGTACATTTATAAAATGGTGCACTGGGTTTGCATGGTTACAGGGGAGGGCTACGGGGGCAGCTTCTCTGAGAGAATTCCAGAAGCTTCCCCTGTGTCTGAAAGAGCCAACTCCAGTCAGGTCCAAGATGGACCTGCTGCTGGCCAAGGCCAAGACCATCAGTGAGAGTGGTAGGGCCTCTGTGGTAACAGATTTAAGAAGTGGTGGAAAAAAGCTGTACAACAGCAGCTGCAGCCAGAGAGGAGTGACAATATGTGGGAACAGCCCTGCAGAGACCAAGGTCAGTGAAGAAAGAAGGGGAGGAGGTGCTCTAGGTACTGGAGCAGAGATTCCCCTGCAGTCTGTGGTGAAGAACATGGTGAGTCAGCTGTTCCCCTGCAGCCCATGAAGGTCCCTGCGAGAGCAGATATCCATCTGCAGATCATGGAGGGTGCCACACCAGAGTAGGTGGATGCCTGAAGGAGACTGTGACCCTATGGAAAGCCCATGCTGGAGCAGGCTTCTAGAAGGACCTGTGGACCCATGGAGAGAGGAGTTCACACTGGAACAGGTTTGCTAGCAGGACTTGTGACCCCAAGAAGGACCCATGCTGAAGCAATCTGCTCCTGAGGGACTGCACTTCATAGAAGGGATCCAGGCTGGAGCACTTTGTGAAGAACTGCTGCCCACAGGAACATTGGAGAGTTGGAGAAGTTCAGGGAGGACTGGTCTCCCATAGATGGGACCACACACAGGAGCAGGGGGGGAGTGTGAAGTGTCCTGCTCCTGAGGAAGGAGCAGCAGCAGAGACAACGTGTGATGAACTGACTTCAGCCCACATTCCCTGTCCCTCTGTGTTGCTGAAGGGTAGCAGGTAGAGAATTCAGGACTGAAGTTGAGCTTGGGAAGAAGGGAGGGGTAGGGTGGAAGGTTTTTTGAGATTTGGATTTATTTCTCATTCTCTTACTCTAATTTGATTGGTAATAAATTCAGCTGATTTCCCCAAGTCAAAGCCTGTTTTGCCCATGATGTTAATTGGTGAGTGATTTCTCCCTGCCCTTATCTTACTAGACCTACAAGCCTTTCATTATATTTTCACTCCCCTGCCCAACTGAGGAGGGTAGTGACAGAGCAGCTTTGGTGGACCTGGTGTCCAGACAGGATCAACCCACTACAAACAAATAAAATACTGTATATTCCTTTAAATGAGCTCAGAACCATTCAGAAAATTGGCAAGATGAGGGCAGCTAATAAGCACAGGGAACTAACATTAATCAAAAGGGAGCAAGAATCCTTTCAGATATCAATTTGGACAAACTAAGAGGAGGATGACAAAGGAGAAAATAACCAATAAAACACTGAGGAATTAAGTTATACTTATATCTACCAAGGAAACATGGCCTGGCTTCTGAGACATGATGAAGTAGGTCATCCGGATTTGAGGGATTAAGTTTCTGGAGCTCCTGAATCTGGAGTCAGATTTTTCAGGTCTCTGATACAACAACGAGGAGTTACTTGACAGAAAGAGCTGTATGAAACAAAATGTATCTAGGAGAGTGTACAAAATAAAACATTTCAAGGAGAGTGAGATTATAAGGGCTTGCCTTGCTCAGTTGTGGCTGACGGGCATTGCAAAAGACCTCACCACCAGTTTATTATTAGTGGGATTGCAGCAGTCCTAGGCACTGTGTCAAATGCGTGGGGAGAGCCTGGAGGTTTTGAAATCTGAGCGGACCAACACAGAGCACAGAGGTGAAGAGACTTGCCCAGGGTCAGAGTGCAGTTTAGAAGGGCAGTGAGCTCAGATCCCCTTGGCACCACATGTTCCCATTGCATGTACAGTTAGGCAGGGCTGCCTTAGGGCTGTTACATACTGTGCACATTTTTGGCCTGGTTACTGCAGACTTAAGCTTTGACTTCTAGCAGCACCATGCTTCCTTCTGATACCCGAGCTGGAGGTTCTTCCTTTCACTTCTTCTTTCCCCAGCTGCACACAGCCTTGGGGCAAACGGCCAAGGATGGCAAGTTCCTCTTGCAGCTTCCTCAGCTGAGTTATGCAAGCAAATAAATGGTTTATGCCCCCACTCCTGCCCCCATTTTCTATCTTGTGACTTTATGGAGGGCATCTTTTCATCAAAATTAATAGCCAGCCATACTGATAGTGGTCTCTGGAGCTGCTGACCTACCCACCTAGCTCCAATGCTGTATATACGGTGCTGGGGCAGCCTGGCTGTCGCCACACTGCAGTCCTCAACACAGCTCTTTGCAGAAGTCACAGCTGAGATGCTGATGTTTCACAGGCAGCTGAAGTGACTGCCTTCACCAAGTGCCCAAGCCGTAGCTGGCTGCCCTGGAAGAAGCTGCTTCCACCAGACACACTCCTTCTCACTCTTCTGATCAGCTATTCTAGCTGCCAGGCAGAAGCCTGTTGTCATTAATCAAAGTCACACCCATGAGAAAGGGCATTAAAAATTGTTTGAGGATATTTTAAATCAGAAACTATTTTTTATGCTTGAGATCAACCAGTCTCTGCCCAGGCATGAAGCATCTCTTTTCTCTCCCATTTCCTTTGTGCCACTCTGATCCCAGGAGGGTACTAGCAAGGCAGAACAAGCTGCTCAGCTCCCAGGGCTCCAGAAGCTCAGGATACTCAGTCTCTCTCAACACCATTGTGAAAAGCAGCAGTCTGGTGGAAAAGACACACCTTGCTTTGCTGTGAGGGCTCAGGCACCTGGCACAGCATGTGGGAGTTAGTCAGTGGGTGCCCGCTGACTGTCCTGTGCCGGAATCCCATGATGGTGCCTTGTACTCCAGACCCTTTGGTGTTACGTGCAGGTGACTTAAGGCCCAGGGGAAGAGCATGGTGGCACTGCAGCCACTGGCTGCACAGGGCTGCCTCCTCTCCCAGCTCTGCCACCCTCCTCTTTCCTCCCCCCTCTTTCAGTTCTGTGCTGTTCAGTGCAAAGCACTCCTTCAAGGTGAAGGTCACTTCCAAGAAGTCTAGAAGAGAGACCCAGGATTTTTTTCTGCATCACCCACAGATGTTGGCCCCTGTATAACCCCCTCAGGAGTTCCTAGTCTTGCCTGAGGGCCAGCAACTTGGCCACAGGAGATTTTCTGTATGCACTTTACTATGCAATTTTTCTTTCAGAACTGTTTGCTCTGAATAAGAAGCTGCAACACCTTTACTGTGCCAGAGCATGCCTTTCCCCTCAGCTACAGCTCAGAGTTCATTGCATAGTCTTTGGGAGGACTCTAGATGCCAAGGTGCACTGCAAACTGAATAGGGTCAAACCTTCCCTAACTGTGGAATTACTGTATTTGCCTCCCCAAGTACACCTCTTCCACCTCCCCCCCTTGTTTTTATCAATGCAGTCTGGTCAAAACACTTGGGAGAGATTCACAGCCAAGCTCCTCCCAGGGTAAAATGAGAGAGACCCCAACTCCATGTGTGGGTCTGGGCAAATAATGAACAGGTAGAAACACATGAACTCCTAGGCAGCACTGGCTGCCTCCAGCCAAAATGATCTGGTGGCCAGAGAGTACATTTTATGGTTCCTGTGGTCTTTGGGAGACTGAAGGAGGTGTGCCCATGGCACCTATGGGACAGGAGAGGCCTGGCACAAACATACTGCCTGTCTTCCCTTCCCAGAAAGGCTGGTGCAGCTCTGCAGGGAAAAGTGGGTTTACAGCCTCGTGGACATGTCAGAGTTGTTCCTCCTCTGCTTGGACATGTTTTGTAAGGTCGGAAAAGGGACTGCGTGGCTGTTGAAATTGCTTCCCTCTGCTAAAACAACCAGATGGAGGGCAGGAGGAAGGGGGAATGTGAGTACACTGCTGAATGGCAGCAGACCTGGTGGGCCAGGAGGATCATAATTTCCACTCCCTGCTTTCTGGGCTTGTTTTTTTTGAGTTTATTTTCATATCATTCCTTGTGAGCTCCTGCATTACCAAGGGGGGCCTCCACTGCTACCGATGAAAAGCCTTGTCTTAGGGGCTCACAGAGAGCCTGTAACAGAAAGAAGAGAAACTGGGAACACGTCCCCACAGTGCTCGTGTAATTGCCTGAGAAGAGAGAGCATCCTCCTGCCCAGGATGTCCCCTTTCTCCCGAAACCCAGACACACAGTATACCCTCTTACACCTTGTGACAGCAAGTGTACAGACCTCTGCTTCCCAAGGGATTAGTCATTCCCATCGGGATGACCTGTGACACAGTCGGCTAAGCATCCAACTCCTCAGCCTGCCACCAGGACACTCCCTGCAGGGCCACGGCTGAGCACACCAGTGCTAAAAATCATCACAGTGACACCAAAGGCTGTGCAGTACAAGGTGCGGGAACGGGAGGGGATCCAGCTTTCTGTCGCCAGCAGATGGCATCGCCACTCTCAGCACCCTGACCAGGGAAACCAAGAAAAACGTCAGCTTTTCTATTCCTTTTTTCCCTGTTTAATTTATTATTATTATTATTATCATCATCATCATCATCATGATCATCATTATTACTTTTCTTAGGCGTGGGTGAGGCCAGAGCTGCAAAGCATTTAATGGATCTATTTTAAAATAAATTTATGAAAAAAACATTTTCTCTAAAGGTCTGTTGATGCAAAACCTAATGAAGGAACACTGCCCCATTTATTCCTGGAAAATAAAGGGCTGGATGTGCAATATGCCAAGCATCCTTATGTCCTCCTAAACTGAGGAGCTGAGGGTACTTAGTGCCTTGGGTTGGACTCCAGGAGGACCCAGGAACACATTTCTTATGCAGCATCTCAGAGTGCCTTGTGAGGTGACAGAGAACCATGCTGGATGCTGATCCCAGCCTTTTCGCCTGCCAGCTCCTACATTTCACCCTGCAAAGCACTGACCAGGGAAGACGGGCTGTGCCTCCAAAAGCTGAGGCAGTGAGTCAGCAAAACAATGCTGAATAAGCACTTTCCCATTGTGGAAATCAAGCACAAAGCATCAATGACTTTGCATTTATTAGGTAGAATTACTGAAGTGGTTACAAGCTAGCAGCCTTAAAATAACCCGCTACTCCCTCCAAAAGAAACATCCTTACTAAGCTCAGGTGATAAAGATTTCAATGCTCCCCCTTCCCACAGCAAGATGGATCTGTCTGAGAGAAGTGTAAACCAATATATCCTGTCATCTCCACTTACATGCTGCTTCTACCATGTCAAAGGGTCAAGTATGTTATGTTTTGCACGTACCATTAATGATTAACTGTTGTCTATGGAGGAACTAGTTTTTCTCTTGGCTTAAAAAAAAATAGACCTTGAAAGATGAAATGGGAAACCAGCCTTGGATTGGTTCCAGTGGGTATTTATGACCACGGCATTGATGGTTCAGAAGATTAGAAGGCATCTCAGGCTTTTTTTCCCTTTTTTTTTTTCTTTTTTTCTTCCCCTTATCTGTTCCTGGTTGGTTTGAAAATGGTTAGAAAAGCATGAAAGAAAAAAATCAGGCTTGCGGATGGGGCACGTAATTTCCTGGTCTGATTGCCAATTCTGCATGACCTTGAATGGGTCATTAGAAGAGGAAAGCATTTCTGTTTCTGGGGTTTTACAAGTTTAAGTCCAACTCCCAGAGACAGAAAATCTGGCTCAGTGTCATCCCCTGAGCTCTGGGGCCAGGCCCTACAAATACCACAGGCTTCCCTGAAAGTGGTTGTATAGGTTCTCCTTGCAACTGATGGAGGGTGAATCATCCCACCTATTTTGGAATGAGATGAAGTACTCTTCTGGAGAACCTACTGAAAAGAACATTTTAAAAAAGAGGTTCTTAACTTGGTCTAGCAGCCTAATTTTGAGACGGTTGAAGATTATTAGGATGAGTATTAGCCTTAACCTTCTCAGAACCTTGCCTTTGAACAAGGAATAACTATTCTTTCTGCAGTCTTATCCCTTTGTACGTTAAGATATTCGCAGGAAGGACCAATTCCTACAATGTCAGGGACCTTATTTCCAGCTAGACACCAGATCAGGGAAGGTCAGCCTGACTCAGGGGAGCTGGGGAGCTCTAGTCCAATCCACTCCCCTGCCATGACCATGGATATCTTCAACTTGATCAGGTTGCTCAGAGCACCATCCAACATGACCTTGAATGTTTCTAGGGATGGGACATCTACCACCTCTGTAGGCAAGAGGTCCCACCTCTCCACAGCTCAGCTTTCACATAGTAAGTATCTCCTGATGATAAAGGAAAATAAAAATAGTTATGACTAAATTGTTTTTAAAGACACCCTCTGGTCATTGGGGAATAGATGGAAGCATGAATAGAGAGCCACAGATCAGTCAGTTGCTGTGCACAGAGACTGTATTGATGGACATGTTAAAAATATCCATATGGATGTAAGCCAGAAATTATTTTGTGTCTAAAATGGGATTTCATTTCCTTTTCTTTGTTTTCATTTTGTTTTGTTTTGTGCTTTTTGTTTTTTGTTGTTGTTGTTGTTCCAGTTTTTCTGAAGGACCCTATCCATGATTCATTACTTCGACATTTTACACTTCATTTGTTGTGAGCCAGGGAGGGGGTTTTATCTGCTGAGATGCTTAGAGCAACATTTTAAATTGTACATGGACAGATTTGCAGATAGAATTCTAGTTCACTGCTGCAGATCTCACTGTACCAGTAAGAAGAAAAGTAGGTGCATGGCCTTTCCCTCCAGCTCTGCAGGAGAGCTGACCTGTCCTGGGGAAGGGAAAAAGGGTTAAAAGTCACGTCATCCCAAAAAAGCACAGGTTGGAAGGAGCTTCTGGAGATTACCTGGTGGAGCTTTCCCTTGAAAACAGGGTCTTAGATTAGATTTTCTAACTAACTAAGCACCATCTAACTCATTAAGCCGTCCATTGCATCCTCTCCCATGTTGCAATGTGTCTTTTGAACCGGAGATGCCAAAGCTGGACCAGGTCCATGAACTGTAGAAGAGTGTAAGAGTCTCATCCCCTGCTATACCAGTTATGCCCTCACTGGTCCAGCCCAGGAGAGGGCTTGCTTCTGCTGCTGCAGGAGGTTGCTGCTGACTCAGATTTGGGAAGCTTCATTTCTGTTGCTCAGAAACCATTAAGGGAGGCTTATTTCAGTGACAGGTACACAGTAATATGCATGGATCTGTTTCAGAGCAAATGTGCTGAATAATTGATATATTCTGGGTACAACACTATAGCATAATCTATGCTGGATGCAACAAGAGTGTTGTGAAAGAAGCAGAGGAATATAAAAACCTTTTGCCCAGGAGCTACAAGTATTTAAAATCATTATCCAATGAGTTAAGCCTTCCCTTCAAAGCAGCCAGATGTATTTCAGCATAAAAATCGAGTGCATTCCTCAAAATTAATATAATAATCAGAAAGCTTTTATAAAAGATCCCCAATTAGTTTTTTGCAAAATTTCAAGACATTGTGTGCAGAAAGCAGGTAGATTTTCTCTAGCATAATGGTGGTCCTTTGTGAGATGTGACAGCGAACTGCCTAATTAATCTTCGAAATGTCAGAGCCTGCTGGAAGTAATTGGGCCTGACAGTTCAAGGGCTAATTAACTTTAAACCTTATATTTTCTCTTGCTGCTCCACAATTCAAGGTCACTTATTTACTTTATTTTTTTACAATTTTTATTGTTCTGTAGTGTATCTTGTTCATATCTGCTTTCCTGGACATGAAGACCAAGACTGAAGGTATTAAGTCAGGTGTGTTGCACCTAATGAATTCTCATGGAGTTTCCTGACTTCACAAGAGGAGAAAGCTTCTGTAAGCAGAGGGCTGGTCCCTGGGGAGCAGCTCACTGTGGGAGATGCTGGCTACAGCCTCCTGAGGTATCAGCAGTATCCACAAGCAGGGAGCAGGCAGTGTTCCTGGGGCTGGGCACCTTGCAGAGCGGAGCCAGTGTAATTCATCACCATCGCTGTCCCAGTGAGGCAGCAGGGAGCAGTTTTTTAGGCCCCATATAGTGCTGCAGTTTCACTGCTCAGCTTTATGTGAGTAGCATTACGTGTGCTACAACCTGCTGTCTCGGCAACCTCCACTGGCCTCCTGCATCAGGTCTCCTGGGGCTGGTGTCCCATTTGTCTTTCTCTCTCTGCAGTCTCAGTTGACCCTTGGCTGAAAAAAGATGAAAGACTTTTGCAGCAGAGGCTCCAAAACCTACCTCCTGCTGTCCATACCCATGTTGAATGACCTTGTGGCTGTTACTAGAAATGCATGAAAAGTCCTTTCTCTGGTTGACAGGCTCAGTCTCTGGTCACACACAGATATAGAGCACATCCTTGTGAGAGCAGTGTGTGCAAAAGCTCCTGAGCTGGCCACTGCATCTCTTTGGTTGCCGTACGGCCAATTTACAAGGACAAGTGAGGCAAAGAGCTATTTGAGAGGTGTTCCCTGCAGGCATATCTGAGCTGGGAGCCGTGGGGCTGCCTCCAGAGTCTCTGGCAGCAGGAGCCTGGCAGTGGGAGCAAGCTCCTGTGCCAGCTCCTGACCTCTGCTGGCACTGAATGGGTCTCCTCTGGGCACAGAGACAGGTAACAGCATCCCTCCACTACCTCTTGCTGCTGGCAATGAAAGTCACAATTGTCTAATGATTTCAGTCTTTTTCTGTTTTAGGCATAGTTGTGCTGATTACATTTTCCTTTACTGTAAATGATTATGAAGAATAGGAAGGAAAGCCTATTAAATGGCAAATGATTTTGGGGGAAGAAAGGGTTTCCATCCACCCAGGTCTGATCACAACAAGGCTGCAATTCTGGGTAAATCGAGCTAAATCACAGCAGTGGCCATCTCCCATTCAGCCATTAGCTTCAGACACACAGCGCTCATACCTGAAGCAGAAGAATCATCTGCTCCAGAGATCAGGGGCTGAAAAAGCTGTATCTGATTTCCTAGCTCTTTTTTTTTTTTTTTTAAATCCTCATTTCCTCTCAGCTAGGCTTTCTTACAGCTGCCGCATAACCCTCTCCAGACAATATCTAATCTGTCTGTCACAGGCCTATCAAGATGTCCCTTGAGTGTGGTACCTAGTGATGACTGACAACTGTCATTAAGCGCTACTCTGCAAACGACAAGGCTCATTTTGTTAACGGGATTGCCTAGATTCAGTCTGCAATCTCAGAAGGGAAAAATAATGCCATATGTTCACATAGGATTTATATAATATCTCTTTTTACAATCCTTGTAATTTAGTAGCCCAACAAAATTAAGAACATATGATGATACTAACTATATATTTCATATATATTGTTGTTGATTTGCTTTTATGTGTTCTGTCAAGTAAAAGAATATTTCATCTGATTCAGGCTGTTTTCTTTGGCTAAATGTTATCCAAGCCACTGCAAGCGGCCACTGAACCAATGAAATAGAGGTGAAATATCAGTGCAGAAGAGGTGTCTGAAAAGTTACTATCCTATCACAAAGGGGTGGTGGTGGTGGAAAGCAAATATAATGAACCAGAGAGCAAATGGCAGCATGAATCCTTTCCATACAGACATTGCAATATTTCCTCTACAGTTATGGCTTTTTCTGTTCACCCGCTTGTAGAAAGACCATATGAAAGCACTACTAATTTCAGTTTTTCCTGGTCACCTTCCTATCCTGTGTTGAATGATGCTGTGATGACAACACACCATCTGAAATCAGCTCCACTATAAATTAAACTAATTAGAGAAGTTAGGGGTTCATCAGAAACAGGAATCCAATGTCAGAAGTTATAAGTCTTTTGTTAAGGTTTTAAAGGATCCAGAAATGTAAGAAATCACCTCCACCAGCTCCCCTTCCTCAGCGTTGCAAACAAGACGTATGGTGACATGTCAGGAACTGGCAATGCTGAAAGAGGGGGGATGACTTTAAGCAAAGAGTTTCTTGCTTCTGTTTGCATGGCTGAAGCTTGCATCTATCTTTTCTTTGGTCTGAACCCCCTCACTCCCTTGCCCTGGCTACCCTGTCTGGCTCTTGCAGCCAGGACAGACTGGAATCTGTTTGCGGACCTCAGTACATTGATGTTTTCCTGCCTCATGGCTGTATCCTTTGCCTCCATGCACAAGGCGCATCACACGCAAAGATAAGCAAGGACCATTTTTCTACTAAGGTGTTGGTATCAGGGTGTGATGCTGATGGAATAAAAAAGCAATTTGTTTTCCAAATGAGGTCCAGCTCTGAAAAAGGCAAAGAGTCACTCCAAAACATGTAGGTCCTTCCAGCATCTGAGATTACCGCACCAGGAATTTTGTAGGCCCATAGTATCATAGCATGATGCTAATAACACCAAGGTTGCAGGTTTGATCCTTTAGGGGCCTTTCATTTAAGAACTGGACTCCATGATCCTTGTCGGTCCCTCCCAACTCAGAATATTCTGTGATTCTGTGATTTTCTTCCTTACTCTGTGTGAAATACTCCTCATATTAAACCAGCATTCACCTTTGGGTTTAGCCCAATTATTCTTCTGATGTAATTGTTTCTCCCTTCCCTGTCACTGATGTACTGGGAGGAATTAGGGGAAAGATGACAGTATCTGGACTCATGACCATAAGTGTGAAGCCTGGTACACTAGTAAGTTCATCCAGATGCAGATAACCAGGCTTCAAGCTGGCTGCAATAGAATTTCATGTGCTATGGAAATAACCAGGGAGGAGAGCAGCTACTTGTGATCACGCCTCCAGCAAGCATTGTGTCTACAATGGATCTGTTTCTGGGTACTGCTACTTTTTCTTTCTTTGCTCTTCATCAAATCCATGACTTCTGTTGCATCCAAGAGTAGAAACAGATGATTTTCATTGTGCTTTCAAAACCGGAGCAAAGCAGTAGCATGCAACAGTAGCATGCAACAGAATGGGACTGGTAATATTTACTCCATCCAAGATTGCCTTCTCTGTTTTATAGAGCATGCCTGAAGGAGTGCAGGAGTGGCAATGGACCTTCTGCTGCTATCTCCAGAGAGAGGAATCATTTTGCAGACACTTGCATTTTGGCTAAAGGAAACTCCAGCCTCACCTGTAGTGCTGTGTACTCACTTTCTAGCAAGGGGCTCAGACACTAGTCTTTTCCTGATGTCAACATGGATTTGTCCTTTCCCTCTCTTCCTGCACGCCAAGGACAAGTCTGAAGGTAACCAGAGAAGGCTTCCTCCTCTCCAAGTCAGAAGGCACTTAGGAACAGTGCCAGCAGCCAAAGACAGCATGTGGCTTCTCTGGGTGTGAGATGTGGAGTTCAACATCAGGAAGAAAATCCTCATGGGTTCCTGTGCCTGGGTC